>CM038219.1:88347515-89547515 GCA_021442155.1 Cymbidium sinense
ACTTCTAGATCTTTAGAGTTGTTACATATAGATTTATTAGGTCCTAATAGAACCACTTGCTTAGGGGGTAAGAATTATGGTTTTATGATTATTGATAACTTCTCTTGATATACTTTGGCTTTATTTGAAGCTAATAAAGATGAAGCCTTTGGTGAGTTTAGAAAGATTTCTAAATATATTCAAAGAGAACATGATCATTTGATTAATAAGGTTTAAACTAATCAAAATGGAAAATTTAAAAATAAATTATTTGAGAATTATTATGATGAATATGGGATTAGACTTAATTTTTTTGCTTCTAAAACTCCACAGAAGAATGGAGTAGTATAAAGAAATAATACAATATTAATTAAATAAAGTAAATCTATGACCGATGAATATAAATAATCAAAATATTTTTGGAAGGAAGCTATAAATAGTGTGTATTATATGATGAATAGAATTTATTTGAGACCAATTTTGAAGAAGACACCCTACAAATTATTGTTGAGAAAGTAGCCTAAGATTGAACATTTTTTTTTGTATTTGGATGTAAATGCTTTATTTGGAATAATGGAGAAGAATCCTCAGGTTAATTTGATTGAAAATTAGGTGTTGGTATTTCTTACAACATTATTTTTATAGAAGAGCTTATAAGGTTTTCAAAAAGATAAAATTGATTTTAGAAGAATCTGTACATGCTATTTTTTATGGAAATTTAATAGATCCCACTAAAAATGATGTGTTTGATGAAGAGGTTGATGATTTTAAAAAAAATATCTTTGAAAGATAAAGTAGATGATTCATTAATTAAAGAATGAAAATATAATAAAAATATATAAAAGAATTGATTATAGGAGATCCTTTATAAGTAGTTAGTAGTTATGACTACAAGACATAGTAGTGAGGTTGTTGATCATTCAACATTTCTATCTAAAATTGAACCTAAAATATAGAAGCTTTAGAAGATAATTTCTGAATTATTATTATATAAGAGAAGTTAAATAAATTTATTAGGAATGATGTTTGGGATTTTGTCCCTAGATCTAATATCAAATTTAATTAGAACAAAATTGGGTCTTCAAGAATAAGCTAAATGACTCTGGTTGTATTATTAGAAAAAAAGACTAGGTTAGTTGTGCAAGGGTCTAATAAGTTGAGGAGATAGAGTTTAAAGAATATCTTGCACCTATAGTAAGATTAGAGGCGATGCTTATTTTTGATATTTTAAACTCTTTTAGATGGATGTCAAGAATGCACTCCTGAATGGGTTTATTGACCAATATTTCTTTATAGAGCAATTGTTTGGATTTAAAAGCTTTGATTATCCAAATCATGTGCTTAAGTTAAATAAAGATTTATGTGGTTTAAAATAGACTCATCATGCTTGATATGATAAGTTATATAATTTTTTGAGAGATTGTGAATTTAAAAAGGGTAAAAAGCATAGATGTTGATTTGATTATGGTACAAGTGTATGTAGATGATTTTAGAATTTTTTATGTTTGGAATACCATATAGATCTTGGGGGGTTCTAATTTAAGTAATAAAATACATCATTAAGGATAAAAATATTATCTTGTAGATAAACATATTACCCTATAATGGATAAGATTACTTAATAAGGACTTCTAAGGTTGATGTGTCTTGATATTCCAGAAAATTTTTCCCTAAACTATATGGAGAAGTAGAATAGGGTTTGCAGTTCATTGTAAGGGAAAGCCCTTATAGTTAGTTACATCTTAGGAATGAAGGATATCTTCCTAAGAATACTCTCAATTAAGCAAATAAAAGTTTATTTATATGAATTTCAAAACTTATCTTAAAAGGATGATAGTATATATACAACAATTCTTTTTAGCATAGCCCCTTGCAAAAAATAGGGTTAGGCTAAAAAAATGTCCTATCATCCAAACTAGTGAGCAAATAATCCTAGCCATCTAGTATAAAATAAAACATCATAAAATAATAACAATATCACATCATATCACATAACCTTACAGATCAACCTAAACTAAGTCAAGGGTTGGTGACCTAATAATCTAGTGTGTGAAAATGGGTTTGTCTGGTATGACTACACTAGGCATTTTAGTTTGAGCTTTCATGTTCAAGGTTTGTTTAATTTACCATCAGGTGGTTTCAATTTAAATGATTTAATTGATTTTCCATTTCATTTCCATTTCTAGTTCAATTTTATGTTAGAGTGGAATTTAAGTTTTAAAGATTAAAGAATAATATAAATTTCATTTTGGGTGGAACCCATTTTATTCAATATCTTAAATCCTAGTAAAATGAGATCTTCATTCTAAGGGTAAAACTAAGATCATAAGTATCTTAATAACCTCTTTTAGATTCATTTGAGTGATTCATTCTAAGTTGACTTTTATTTATGTTTTGCTTAAGGTTAGGGTTTTATGTTAATAAGATTTGGGGATTTCATTTCTATTTTACTTCTTTTTCTTTAATTAATGTTTCTTTGGTTTCATTTTTGACCGTTAGTTAAGATTCAAAAAGCTTCTTTAAATCTAGATTTAAAGTCCATGTTAACATGATTTAGTTTGATTTTGGTTTTCATTTTAAGTTTGATTTCATTCATTTATATTTGATTTTATTTAATTTATATTATTTTTTTATAACTTAGCTTCATATTTGATCTTATGTTTCTTTTGATTTGATTAAATGTTCATTTGATCTTATTTGTTTAATGATTTGCTTAATTGATTTAGATTGATCTTATTTATTAATTTTATTAATGTTTATGTTTATGTTTATGTTTATTAATTTTTATTAGTTTGAATGAACTAACTTACTTAAGTTGATATTTTAATTCAAACTTAATTTTGATTTCATCATTTAAAATATCTATTAGGTTTCAATTTCATGATTTATTTATTTATGTATTCTTAATTTATCATTTAGGTTTATTTGATTTTAATTAATTTCATTTATTCATTTCAGTAATATTATGTTGGTGAATTTGAAAAAGTAAACTTAAGTAATTTCAAATGATGATTTCATTCATTTATTTCATTTTTATATATGTATATGAATTTAGATTAGTTAATTCAAATAGTTTTAGTCAAAATGTTTTAAGAAGTCTTGATTTTATCAATTAAGAAATTCATTATCTTATACTTTTTAATTTCTTATTAAAATTAAGCTTAATGTAACATTATGTGTTACAGTTTTATTACTTGATCTAATTTATTAAGATAAAATTTTGTTTACTAATGATAACCTAGGAAGCTTAAGAAATGAACTGCTTTGGGCTTCCACTTAAATCTAAGCCATTTTAAGTTATTTGATTAATTACTTTCACTTATATTTAGGATTATGTTGTTTATTAATCTAAATGAATTCAAAGGATTTAATGAATTTCATAGTATAAAATTTAGAGATTAATTAATCTTGCATTTCAATTGATTAATTGATTCATTGTGAATTTATTAAATTATTAACCTAGGGTTTGATTAGATTTTATATTCTTAATTATTTCATTAAACCGTAAGTGTCTGATTAATCAAATTCCATAACATCAGAGGGTTGAAAAAATTTTCCTATGTGTTATGATGTTAATAGTAATGTTTTAAATTAATTTTATAAATTTTTAAAATTTTTGTTATTTTTTTATTTATTATTTCATTTATAACCAAGAGATTACAAATTTGGAAACTTCAAATCTAAAGGTCATTTGACCATAAAATTTTGTTGGCAAGTGGAGTTCATTGCCAATTTAAGTTTTCTAAAGTTTATCCTTAACTAGATGTATTATATAAAATTAATTATGATATTTAATATTTTAGTAAAACTTAAATTATGCCTAAACTAAAAGGAATTAATTAGGGGTTTTTATTTTCTTAAATTCTCCTCTAGAAGATAAATCCATAGAGGATTTATTTAAAATTTATGAAAATTTGCTTAATTTATTATGATGTTTTTGAAGCTTGGATTAATTATTTGAATTAATTAATATAGTTAATTATCAAATTAGGACATTTTAGGGTTTATTAGATTTCAGAGAGTTCTAATGATGTATTTAAATTCATTAAGGTTTATTATGATGATTAAAATTAATTTTATAATTTTTCATGATTTTCCTAATTTATTATAAATTGATTTCATTAAATTAATAATTTAGAGTTGAAATTTACATATCCACTCGCTTACTTTCCAATAAGTTATAGAAAAATTTATTTAAGGTAGGTTTTAACCTTAATTTTAACTCCCCAAAGTCTCAAATTTATTGGATTAATGGTTTGAGTTTAATTCAAGTTTGATTACTTTCATTTAAGTTCAAATTATCCCAAAAATACCCAATAAAATTTAAGGATTTTAGGCTTAATGGATTCTCGTCATTGAGATGACTACATAATGCCTATTTACAATTTTGGTTAAGTATTTTATTATTATTTTTTATTTTTAAAATTCTATGCATATTTCACAATTTGTTAAATCCATAAAATATGGATTTTTTTTCTTTTAAACGGTTGACTCTACTAGCGCTTATGCTGTGCTATTTTCCATGCAACGTGATGCAATTAGCCAACTGGATCCATGCAGATCTACCTTAAAAGCAGATGTTATGCAGGATGATTTACAACCCTCTGATCTTCAATCGGATGGTCAATATTTTATCTATGGATCTTATATAAGATTTAATTAGATGTCCTACTATATCATAGCAATCCATTCCTATTAGAAAGAACAGACAATAGAGATTACATCTTTCTTATCGACGGCGAGAACTAAGGGCCATCCATTAAATTAAAGTGATTTCCAATGATCTAGGCAGCAGGATCACTTGATTTTGTTTACAAATCCACCAAGAAAGCATTTAAAATACATATATATGGCTTGATCTCACTTGCGATCAAGTTTGTTTTGAAATGGACCAAAACCAAATGAAAAGTGGCTGGTTTGAACCCATACCTTATGGGCAGCATTCTCTGATAGTGGGGATGATTTGAAAAGCTTTGTGGGGGATGTAGTGAAGCTCTACGAAGGAGGAATTGGATTGCCTCATCATGGATTGATATAAAGGCTAAGCTTCACGTATTTTTTGGTAGGTCTAGTCGAATTCTAGTTTGCTGGTGGTGTGGGGATCGGGGGTAAGGTGCACTCTTCTTCGTTTCACTTGTAGAACATTTTGGAAGGCTCAAATGGACTTGAGAGAAGCCCTCTTACATTATTCCATGAATGGAAGAGAGCTATAAGGGGAGGGAAGTGAACCATGGGCAACCCAGAAGATTGCCACCCTTAGAGGCTAGCTTCAAGGGGTCGTCAGTTGATTATAGTCCAAGGCAGCTAGGATGAGGAATGGAAGTGAGAAAATGGATTGGGAAAAAGATTTGTCTCCATGCTTTATTTTCTTTCTACATGGCATATTCCTCTTTTTAGATGGATTTGGACTCTCTTAGTTTTCTTAACCTTGGTTTCCAATCACCCTAAACTCATCTTAGAATGAGTTTAGATACATCCCAAGGTGATTAGTTTAGATTTAAGTTCAAATGCTTTGATTTATGTCACTTAGGTATGTTTCCCTTTTGACTTGGTCTAGTTTATTTTATTTAATGAATTACTCTTAGATTTAGCACTTAATTATATTTATGTAGTCATTTAAAATGTTTCCAATTAGTGGGTTTCATGAGATTTGGAATTGATTGCTTGTATGTTTCAAAACCCAATATGGCTTAAATGAGTTAGATTGAGTCCAATAGAGTCAAATGACTATCTTGACTCAATTATAATGTATTTACTCTTTAATTATATTTAGCCAAGTATTAGGGATGATTTGGATCAATGAATTTCATTTGTTTTAAATTTAAAACACACACTTTGACCAAATTTAGGTCTTCATGGGTTATCATTGGTTTAATTATCTCAAATGACCAAATTGATTAATATAAACCCTATAATTGATAAAATTATATTTAATGATGATTTTCAACTATTTTTAGATAATTAATTTAAGTTTTATTTTATTCAATTTGAGTTTGAGTCCAATAAGGTCCATTTAGGCTCATTTAGATTAAATGATCTAATTAGCCCATTTAAGGCACTGTTAGTTTTATATTTATTTTATTCATTTTTAAACATATTTATTTAATGATATGAAACCTTTGGAATGATTCAATTTGCTCAATTTATGATGGGTAGACCTTTGACTTGGTGGGACCCACAAAAGTCAACCCTATGTTCGATGGTTGACTTTCATTTGGATTTGACTCCATTTATTTTCATGTAATAAATTTATGCTTTTTATTTTATATGATTTGAATTTATTTTGAATTTGTTTCAAGTGATTTTGAGTTTAAGTAGAGTAGTTAGGTTTGCAATCCCAATTATCTTAGCTTAAGATAAATTAGATTTAATTTTCAATTGGAGTGTGTTTAGGTTAACTATTTGTTTCGATTTGGGTTAAGTTTAGATCCACCTAATCCCATTATATTAGAACAAATACTAGGGGAATTCACTATATCACTAAGCGTAGTGACCTAAGTGCTTAATCAGGAGGCTCCTACTCTAGGATTAGATGCCCTAATTCTTATTTTTAAAAATGATATAAACCTCATCCACAATTGAGATCAACACATACCATCTTAACCATTTAATCAAATATGATTGGAATTTAAATACAATTTGATTAAGTCAAATTGGCTATCTGACTAAGTCAAATTGGCTATTTGACTCAATTAAATCCAACTTAGCCCATTTAATTAAAATGGGTTAATTTGGGTGAACATTAAAATTAAATTCAAGTTAATAAAAAATAAATTGATTATAAATATTTCAAATAATCATTTGAACATAAATACAAATCAAACAATGACTAATAAGGCTGGAAAAGCTAATTAAAGTTGTTTAAGTTAAATGGGTCAAAGTTAGCCTAAGCTACATCAATCTTAAATATAGTTAGACCAATTAATCCATAAATCCCATAATGAACAATCAACAATAAGTTAAACCTAAATCTAAGTCCATTTAAGCAAATGAGAAGACTTAACTCAACCTAATTCAAACACAAATGAACTTAAATAAAAGGGTTCATCTCTAACTCAATATAATTGTGCTTGAGCCAAACTCTAACCCACCTTGGCTTAACTTGGGCAGTTAATCAATAGCCCAAAGGCTAGCTGAAATAGTGCCATTAGGTGAAGAGGTGGTAATGAGGGTTGATGTGTACCCATGAGAAGAGAAGAAACAATATGCATGAGAAATAAAACTTTATTCTCCTACCTTCTCCATCCCTCATCTAATCGATTTGAGCTCATCTCAAGTTATTGACCACCTCTTTAGAAAAAAAAATCCAAAGTTTGCAATCACTATGGCCGGTGACCTCCCAAGGAGAGAAAGCTCTCGACCACCTATAAAAAGAGCAAAGAAAGCCAAATAGAAGGCTCTTGCTTATTCAGATAGCTTCCCTAAGTGAAGTCGAGTAGAAACAAAACTACCCCCTCTTCCCAAACCTCTCTGACTGTTCCCCACACCAAGCTCCAGTGAGTGGTGGTGGGCGTTCACCTCTACATCAATTCAAGGGGAGGCAAGATGTGTTTCCTTCTCCAAAATATTTACCCAACCTCCTCAAGTGTTTCCGAAACCCAAAGCATAGTAGAGACTCAAAGTCGGCGAGGTATGGCTGAAACCAACCCTTCTTTAATTTTACATTGATCATTTGTGTAGTGAACATAGTCTTGATTAAGACTAAGCTATGTAAATCCCTTTTAAATCACTCATTGATCATTTTACAATTGATATTCCACATTTTTTTCCATGTAAATTGTTGGAGCTCATCTGCAAAAATTCAACTACGCTCGATCACTATCACTGATGAGGGAGATAAAATCACAACCACCCATTCTATTTATTTGGAATGGATGACTATGATCTAGCAAAACCAATTGATTTAATCCCTTAAATAAACCATGAGTTGATTCTGGGCCATTTGATCATGATCGAATTGAACCAATAAAATCACATTGCCACCGCCATTTTATTGTTGAATCCACATGGATCTTGCATGGCCCAATCACGCGACACCACACATTAGCACCATGTGGCATTGACTCTTTTAAATGAGAAATTTTGGCTTTTTTAGATTTAAAAAATACAAGCAAAATTGCTAAAAACTTCAAAAAATTCATAGAAGTTAAAATATAAAAAAAATGTAAATGACGACTCTTTGGATTCAAATCCATAAGAAGAATACATTTAAACTAAAATCCCTAATTTTTATTGGATAATTTTAGGTCAATTTGAGTTTATTTAAAATCAATTAAAACCCTAATTAAGCTCATAATATTAATCTAGTTATTTTGAAAGTTTAGGAGATTGAAATTAAGCTTGAAACACACCTTTGATAAACTTTTTGGGAATTATTTGTTATTGAATAAGAAGATATGAAATTTTTAATCCCTACAAATTAATTTAATAAAATAAATTACTAATGATTCAAGAAAATTAAAGGAGGGCATGAATTAGTTTGAAACATCATAATATACATAAATAAAATTAAGAGAAATGTTAAAGCTCACTGAAAACTAATAATGTTCAAATTATCATAAGTAATTAAAAAATTAATTAATTCATTTAATTGATTTAATCACTAAAAAATTATAATAAACAACCAAAAATCCAAAAATCCCAAATGAACCCTACCTAAGTTCATTTTTAAGATAAAAATCAAGGAAAACTAAAATCCCTAAAAAATTCACAATAATTTAGACTTAATTTAGGTTTTATTGAAAACATAAAAAATTATAATTAACCTGAAAATACACATCTAATTAAGATGAAATTTTATAAAAATGAAATTGGAAAGAAACCCCACTTTCCATAAAAAGTTCAAAATAGAATGACATCTAAATTAGATGTTATTAAATTTACAAGTTATAAAAATTGTTAAAATTAACTTAAAATATTTTTATTAACATGAGAGGACCTAAAAAAATTTCTTATCTATCTAAAGTTAAGAAATTTAATTAATTACACATTTAGGGTTTAAAGAACAATAAAAAAACCTAGAGTTAATTAAGCCCTGAGTTATTAAATGAGCAAACTTATGATAACTCAAATAATCTATTGAAAATTAAGATTAGCAAACCCTAGATTTTATAGTCAAATAAAAATTTATTAATCTTGAAATCATTATAAATCCATTTAATATTAAGTGAAAGATGTTAATTTCCATTTAATATAACCAATTAATAAAATTACTTAATTTAAATGAATAAAAGCTTAGGATGACCAAGATTAGGCTTATGACCTTAAATATTTTATCTCTTTAGTTAAGATTAGTAACTACATCTTGAAGAAACAAAATTCCATCATAAAAAGTTTAATTAAATAATAAACCCTTAATCATAAAACATTCTTTAAATCAACTTGATTAATAAATTGAATAAGTAAATTGATAAAGATATAAAATCATAAAACATGAATAAGAGAAAGCATTTATGTAATGAAATTAAAAGATCCTTCAATCATGTTTAAATTGAGATTAAATTTTGAACTTTAATTTAAATAAAAAAGTTACTAACTTAAAACACTTAACAAATATTCACAATTACAAAGTATAAATTGAAATGTGAATAAGTGAATAAGATCATTCAAACTAAAAATCAAATAAAAATATGTGAAATTGAATAATCACATTTACTTTAAATCTTAATCAAATTAAAGAAGTATAAAATTGAATATTAACCTAAATCATAAAAATATATTCATGTTTAACAACATTAAAATAAATTAACAATCATAAAATGTAAACAAATTAATTCAAATCCAATTAAGAGATCAAATCAAATCAAATGATCATTAAATTAAAGTCAACATAAAAATCAAACAATTGAATTGACTAAATCAAATAATGAAACTCTTAATTAAAACTTAAATAAGATGTCATTTTAAATTGCAATAACAAATTTGACAACTTGGTTAAGATACATTAATCAATTCAAATGAAACTTAAATAAAAAGAATATAAATTTTTAAAAGTTGAACAACATTCAAAATTAATTAAATAACATAAACACATGAGATTCCACATTTAAAGTAAACAATCAAGATACATAAAATGAAATATACTCAAATCTCAATTAAATCAAATAAACATCAATTAAATTAAACCTAAATTAAATAAATCTTTCAAATAAACTAAAAATAGTTAATTAAGATACATAGGTTCTTAGTTTGACCAAGAATGGAATTTCATCTTAGGATGAAAATTCCATTCAATTAGGTTTAATAGATTGAATAGAATGGGTTTCACCCAAAGTAAACCTTATTTTATTCTTCATTTTTAATGCCTAAACTTGATTTCAACACAAAAATAAGCATAAAGTTAGAATAAAATCATAAATCAATTAATCATTCAAATTGAAACTATCCAAGGATAAAATTAAACAAACTTTGAACTGAAATCAAAGTTTAAACTTAAAAAAGGCCTAGTGCTATTATACCACACATGCCCTTCCTTTCACACATTAGATTGTTAGGTCTCCAACCATATACTTAGGTTAGGATGATGATTTGTGATGCTTTGTACTATGAAATGATGTTATCTTATTTTGTGCTATAATATTTTAGACTGGATGGCTAGAAATGTTTTGTTCATTAGTTTAGACGTAAGGGCATTCATTTTATACTAGCATTATTTTCTATAGGGGGATGTGTTTAAAGGGATTGCCATAATAAATGTAAAATAAATTCTAATTGTTTATATGTGCTGCTAAAATCCTTAAGTATAGCCCAATAGAATATGTGGGATTGGTGACCATTGGTGGCAAGCTTGCATGTTTGAAATATGAACTGTTAGTGTATTGTATGTATTTTTTGATGTCTACTCTGCAAGGTTTAAGATTTTATTTTTATATTTTAAATGTAATTTGATCCTAGAATTATGTTAGGATCTATGGGGTCTAGGAATAGTAAGAGCTAACTTTACCAGTTAGTGGTCCCTTGTGAAGCTCATGGAGACCCCTGGAGAAGATGATAATCATAGAAGAAGACCCCCATTAATAAAAACTTATAGTTCTAAGCCAAGCTATAGGAAGGCCGAGCTTGGCTACCTATTTTTCTTCTTTTTTTTCTAGTGTGTACAATGATACCCAACCACATTGGACATTTTAATTTTATATAAACTTGGCTTGATTTATTTTAGGGTGCGCAATAGAACTGAATGCTTTACATAATTTTCTTTCCATGATTATTGTGTTGTAATGAAGCCTGGATGCATTAGGCTCTTATGAAAACTAAATTTTATTTTCTATTAAATTAAAATAACTAAAATAAAAAGTGAAATCTCATAACCTCATCATAAATAAATCACTAAGCATAACTTAAAAGTGACTAAAAATAATTAAACTTTATGAACCATGCCAACATATTATTCGCCATTCTTAAATTGGGTGCTTCACCCATTGCACATAAGTGGGCATCTAACCTATGAGGATAACCACCCTTCTTAGGGAAGTGTGCCTTCTTGTATTGATTTGGCACATGACCTTTTTCTAAATACATCTCATTGTAGGCATAAAATTGCATACCCAAAAGCCTTGAAAAGAAAATTGAGAGTCAAAATAAATAAATGATAAAAATGGTTGCTTTAGTTTGGTGCATAACATGCTAATCATTATCCTAGGGTTAGGGAGTGAGTTTGTGCTCTTAGCCTCCTTTCTTAAACATAATAGCATAGCCATCTTGTAGAAATAAGCTAAACTCATGGATTTAAAATTGTTTAGGTGGTGTTACCTGACAACCCTTCAAGATGAGTAGTAAGTCCACAAGAGTTAATGATAAGTTTATTTTCTTAAGTGAGAAAGAAAACTAATAATTCCTAAAATTAAACTAGGTTGAGCTATATTAGAATCACTTTAGACTTAGGTTTTGAAGCATTCCATTGGAGTAAGTCTTTAACTACTAGGCATTTCTACAATCTTATACTATCAAAATATAAGCCCTAAATATCTAATAAAATGTCAACTCAAAATCTCAATAATTTTAATTTAAAAAATGTAAAGTCCAATAATAAGATAATCGAAATGCTTATTAGTCATCCTATAATCAAAAAGCATTTCCTACTTATTCTCAATTATCTTCCAAGAAGAACTCTTTCTCCTTGGAGCATTCCCTATTGAATTCCTTAATTAACAAGCCTTTAAGATAAGCCTTGAAATCTATAGAGATAAAAGTTAGTTTCTTTAATTGAGAGTATTCTTAGGAAAAATTGCCTTCTTTCTAAGATGTAATTAACTATAGGAGCTTGCCCTTATATGGAACTATGAACCATATAATAAATAATCTTTATTCTACTTCTCTATGCAGTACAAAGAAAAATCTCTAGAATTTCGAAGACCCATTAGCTCAAGGCATCCTTAATAAATAATTAAATCCATTCAGTAATAAATTTATTTTTCTTGACAATGTGTTTATCACTTAATGATGCATTTTATTATCTAAATAAGACCTTCTTAAAATCTATGTGGTGTCATAAATCTTCTCTTTATACTTGATAACAACAAAAGCTATTGTGCTCATAACTACATAAGAGCAAATTTATGTCATTGCTTGTATCTCCTACAAAGTCTAAGTTACAGATTTTTTTCTATAAGCTAACTTCCACACTCTCTTGATTATAACTCATCAAGTACTTTCTCTTGATCACCTTCAAGAACAAACCTCATGTTTAATGAGGTGACTAACTTATGAAAAAACTTGGCATTTAATTAAATATACAAGGCAACTTTGATTATGAATCTTCTAAGGTATTCAATGTTTTTGTAGCTTTTTTCTTTAGAAGTACTTTTTAATGGGGTCAACGAGGTGAGCTTTTACCCATAATATACATGGACTCACCTCATTTTATGATATGATAGATGAGTTTAAAGATGAGTCGCTCTCCAATTCTACTAAATCTTAATAATAGATTAGCAAGTTGGATTTTATCCTTTTAGACTTGCACTATAGTAAAACAAATCAAGTTTTCCTAGCTCTATCTTTACTTTATGCAAATATTCCCACAAACCTCATCCCTCACTTAATAATCTCTATGAATTTAAATAAGTTATAATGTGCTTATCATTGACTCTCTATGTAAATATAAGTCCAATGAGAAATGCTCCATACCCTGATTGATTGTTAGTCACTCAAAACATAAATTTTATTAGATACGTGACCATAATTTTTATCAAGCCTCTTAGTTAAATACTAGCTCCAATTCTTTGTTCTCAAGAAGATCAATTTATAGACAAATGCCATGAAGACTTTTGGCTAGCTAGGATATACCGTGAGTCATAGAATTCTATGAGGAATCCTATGAGTGTTTGCACTTTGATCATTATTTGAATGACTGAGATATCAGACTCACACAATTAGACTAACCATTTTAGTAATCTTCTTAAATGGTTTGGTTTTCTTTGAATTAATTTTAGTGGATGATTAGTGGCAACTTGGATTGAGTGAGCTTGAAAGTAGGGTTGAAGTCATTGAGCTAATACAGTAAGAGAAAGTGTAAGATTCTCCATAAACAGATAGTACAATTTGATACACCTCTATGAATTTTTAATAGAGTAAGATGTTCTTTACTTTTCCCCCACTAAACTTACTACATCTTTTCTAACTCCTATGCACAATAGTAAGGTGTTCCCTTTATTTGGGCTTTATAGTAGAGGTGGTGAGATGAGTAAAGCTTTTAGGTCACTAAAAGTTTTCTTCCACTCTAGAGTCCATTTAAACTTCTTTGCACTTTATAATATTTTTAAGAATGGTGAGCAGTGCTCACCCAATTTAGAGATGTTAACCCATGAAGCATCCTCAAACACTAAACTTAGAAAGTTATTACTATGTCAATGCCCATGCAAGTGATTCAAATTCATTTTTATTAAGCATTGGTGCTAAAAATGTATTTATTAGGGTAGTGACTCAGCACTAGGAACATAGAGCATTGGCAGTTGATAGTGCTGTGGCACTATCAAATTGATGCCTTTGCATCGAGTGCTTTGTACTGTAGCATTATCTTAAAAAATAAAGGAGCAGCGCCTCGGCTCTATACACATAGCTCTATAGAGCTTAACATTGTATTTGTTTAGCATAGTTTATTCAGGTTGACCAGCTGGTCAACACCTCAGCACTAACTATATGGCACCATGGCACTAGTCAAAGGTCAGTTGAAAAAAATCTAGCAGACGGATAGATGTTTTAAATGAAAAAGGAGTAAATTTTTGATTGGCGCTACGTCAGAGCACTGAGGACCACATCAATGGCTAACACACTTTTAGTTACAAAATTAATGGGAATGAATACTCTTTTTGACCATCAAAGTAACCCACGTGAACAGTTGAGCAGTGGCTTGGTTCTCCATGTGAGCATTGTAGTGTTGGTTCTTGTTTTAGGACATGAGAGGTTAGTGCATTGGCACTACTATTGTAGCATCCTAACACTATTCTGTTAAATTTGATGACTAAACTAGTGAGTTGCTACACCTCCTTAGTCATTCTTAATGACTTCATGTAGAATATAGCCATGACCTTGTCAAAATTCATTTTAATGCCTTCTAAGGTGAGTAGGAATCTTGAGGACTTGCTTAAGTTAGTGTTAAATGTGCACTCAAAGAATTGAGGTGCATTTATACTTTTTAGTGCAAAAAATGCTACTTTCAAATTTATAATATGTTGCTCAAGTGACATTCTTTTGACTAATAAGTTTTCAACATAAACCTCCATGGTCCAGCCATTATGCTCTTTAAACACTCAACCCATCATTTTTTGATAGGTGGCACCAACATTCTTTAAATTAAAGGGCAACACTTTATAGCTTTAAACCATTTATCTAGTGATGAACACTATCTTTTTTAAGTTAGTCAGGTGCATTCAGATTTGGTTGTATCCTGAGAAGGCTTCTAAAGACCTCATAGCAAGTATCCCACACAAAAGATAATGAGTGTGTGTATGTGGGGGAGTGGAGATTCATTCATTGGATAGGCCAAGTTTAGGGTAGTAAAGTCTACATACATTCTTCACTTACTATTAGGCTTTCATACTATAATCACATAAGTATTCTAATTTGGCTACTTGACATCCCTACTGAAGTCAGTTTTCAGTTGTTTGGCTATTTCGGCTGCATTTGGGGCAACTTCTCTACCATCACAGGTGGCATTTAAAAACTACATTTTGGTTATATTTTGAATACAATTTGGTGGAAAAGCTATAATTTCCAATCTAACCTGGAAGACTGTAGTGTCTACTATAAAGTAATTATTTGAATTTTTTAAAATAAAACTTATAATACCCACTATAACTTTTTAGATAGAAACTTCTTTTAAAATAGCTCTACCACTACTTTTTTAGATAGCTATAGATACACCAAACCCTTCTTCTTTGATAGGCTCAATGAGTAAGGCTCCTATCTTTCTCATCTTTTATTTGATCAATTGGCATCCTCCTTGATGCTTAGCTTGTGACATGCATAATTAATGTCTATGTTTAGATCTCATCAATAGTCTAGGTTAATACATCTATATCTGCTTAAAGTGGCTATATATGTTCTTCCTTACATTCACTACCATAAGATGAGCTAATTTGAAGAACTCATCATGTCCCATTGTACGTGTTGCTAGTTACTAACATGTACAATGCCCTATATTGATTAAAGTCTCTCCTTATAGTTATTTAATCTCCTCTTATAAAGAATTTGAATACCTCATGGTATATGAACATCACTGCTCTAAATGTATTTAGTATTAGTTGGCCAAAAATGGCATTATATTTCATGGGTGCATATAGAATGAAGAATTCAGCCATTAATATGAGTGGCATTTTCCATCTCCCCAAGTCACTAGAAGAGTGACTATTCCATCCATCTCCCTCCTTTCTCTTAAATCCATAGAGGCGATTTACTATGGATACATGCTTGGAACTAGCTAGACTCATTTTTATCAAACACAAACTTGAAGATGATATTAATGTAGCTTGTTTCAATCAAAATATAGCTAATTTGATAATTGATGATTAATGTCATGATGACTACCACATCTTTGTCAGGATTACTAGCTTTTATTGGTCTTTCTCCATGAAGCTAAGTAGGATAATTTTTGTACTTGATGTTAGTGCCATGTTACAATGTTTACTTCACCTATTCAGAATTGCTTAAGGCTTGCTCATTGTGATGACTCCTTATCTCCTCTAAAGATGGCTAGCATCACTCTAGTATTATAGATTGCAAGGGCTAGAGTATGTTTATTGCTCAACTTTGTAGATTATGTCCCTTATATCCTCATAAATTCCCTCAATTTTCCCATATTTATGAGCTCTTTTAATAGGTTCCTCAAGTGTAGAAAATTTTAAAAGTTAAATCTTAAATTTTAAGTTTTAGTAGAAAATTAATTTTTGATTTTATAATGATAAGATACAATTCTTAATGCAGCAAAAAATAAAAGTACAATAAAGTAAAGAGAGACAATAGGCACACAATTTTTACGTGGTTCTGCCAAATCAATCTCACCACTTTAGCCACAAGAAGAATCCACTAAATTCAAAAATAGCTTACAAATAGTACTCTCCTATAACGGGGTGAGTACAACTCCTATAATAATATGTACTCTCCTACAAAGGGGCGAGTACAACCTCAATATAAATTTTACAGCACAAATAGAAAAATACAAAATAATTAATTTTGATAAATTAAATCTCTTACAAATATACCAAGCTATCCAATTCAAAAAATGATCTCACAACTTATAAATGATCACTTACAACTTTAAAAATTTTGGCAAGATAAAATGCTCACTTAGTATTGATAAGAAATAATAAAATAAATATCGTAATGTGATCTTGCCAAGATGTTTATTTTATTACAATTTATAGACTAATATAAAATTGATTTCAAAATAAATTCACAATATTCTTTTGCATAATAAATTTTAGCAAAGAATAGTTTATTATATTTTAACCAAAAAGATGCTTTCAATTAATGGAAATGATCATAAAATACTTAAATAACATTAGTAAATGATAGATCTAAGTAGGCTAGTACACTTTTAATTAAAAAAGGATATTTAGCAAATATGAAAATAATTTCAGCACAATAAATTAATTTGAAATGCTTAAAATATACTTCTAAAATAGATCTAAGAATAAATAATCTTTCAAAATAAGACTAATGAAGAAATATTTAAAGAAACCAAAAGAAATTTGAAGGAAGTTAAAAATTTCAACAAGTTGAAATAGATCTTACAAACTATCACACGAGTTTTTCACAAAAAAAAATGATTGAGAAATTTTGATGTGAATGTCCAAAGACTAATCCACCAAAAAGTATAAATTGAAAAGAATAAATAGATGGTTAAAATAGCATGAACAATAAAAAAAAAGATTAAGATTAAGAAAACAAACTCAAGTAATTTAAGAAAGTTTGCTTAGTTGAAGATGTTGAAGCTTCCAAACTAAGCATTTGATCTTGCAATATTTGGTGAATACTTGGAAGAAAAATCTAAGAAATTTTATCTTAGATTTTCTGGAGGGATTTTGAATTTTGAATGAGGAATACTTTCATGAAGAGAATGAGGGCTATTTATAGGCAAGAATGTCATTTTGAATTATTTTAACAAAATATATTATTCTAACATCATGTTATCATCTAATAATTTAATATTCAATAAAATATAATTTATATTAAATAAATATTAAAAAAAGTAAAAATTCAGCTATTCACATGGGCAAGTCAAAAATAATCAAATATGGCTCTTAATATATTCAAAGCATGTGGCATGCATTCATTATTAAAATCAGCTAATGTTTGGAAAGTCATAATAAATCTAACTTTAATCAAACATGGGTCATGTAACCTATTAAATTAAAGGAAAAAAAATCCAAGGAATCTGTTGGAGATGAAATTAGATATAAATTCCTTGATTATAAAATGACTTTGGCTAAAATACAAAATTTTGCATATTTTTGTTAATTTTGAAATATGACATTTAAATATTATGATATAATTTATATATAATCATACATATGTTAGTTATCATATAAGCTTCAAATTAAATTAAAATATTTAATTACACTTAATAGTCATAATTTATTATCATTTATTATTTTGATAATTCAAATGCTATTTATGTTAATTAGATAGAGATTTATATATATTAACCTCATTAAAATAATATGTTAAGTTGTGAGCAAATTGATTCATGCCAATGAACTCATATGAATTTCTAAAGTAGTTATAAATGGATATAACCTAAAATATTATATCTTGATCTTCACATTATCCATTTTGATCTATCTTTCATTCTTATACTTGCAATTTCCTCAAACATATTGTGAGATGATGTAATTAAATGATATATATCTAAAACACATAAAAACATTCATTAGAACATCCAAACATTCATTTGTTATCATCAAAATTGATCAGATTGAACATAAGGCTCATTAAGTCAACATCAATCTTGCATTTCATCACTGTTCATGGGAGGTCAACATTTGAAGTATTTTTTATTCTGTATGGCCTCAGCTAACTCTGTCACTAATACCCATAGAGGTGTGACTATAAAAAGGTGTTGTGGTTAGTACTTGCTTTGTATTTGATGAGTTGGCAAGTTTAGCCTATACTCATGCTTGTGTATCTATTCTCTCAATAGTCGAGTGCATTGTCTTTCTCCTTTATTTGCTCAAAACTCAAAACCTCTCTTTCAAGAATCACTTTAGAGGCAACCTATTTCAGTAGTTTATTTTATATGTCATCTTTGATGATTTGGAAACCTCATTATATTCCTCTATGTTGATATGGTTATTAGCTAATTTTAAAAATCATCCAGCATCTTGGGTTATAAGACAGCAAATAAAGCACTCCAAATTATTTACTTGTAAAACCTCTTAGTGAAGGTGAGTGATGAACTTTTTAAAGGAGTCATCTTGGTCTTATCTCTTCTGTAGAAGATCCGCTAAACTCCTTAGAAGCATTCAGACCCTTGCAAACAAAGTGGTGAGCATTTTCTTAAACTCTACAAATAAGGCGATGACTCCCACAAAAAGCATGCAACCATCTTAAAGCTAACACCTTGATGATGGTAAGGATAGATGACACTTCATTGTAAATTAGGTGGTGGACTTGAAGTACGCCATGTGCTCGGTTAGATTAGTTTGACCTTTGTAAGACTCTAAGTATGAAATTATAAGTTTGGTGGGAATGCAGCTCTGTGGTTTCTCATTGATGATAGGTGTCACTCTTTCACTAGTAGCTTTCTCATTAATCATGTGATAAAATACATCATCAATGTTGGGCATTTCTAACAACACTTTCCTGGGTGGTGATTTCAATAAGTTGTCAAGCCTAAGGACCCTTAATTATCTTTTGTCCTTCAAACCTCATTTTTTACACTCCCGATAGCTGTCAAAACTATGTAAGTGGTCATGTCTTTCATATCTTTCAAATCTTATTATATGACAAGTTGATGCATGTTTAGCTCCATAGCTACCCGATTGTCATATGTAGTTGGGGCTACTTTGTTGAGTGATTTACTTCTTGTCCTCGATATCATCCATGCTCATGACACCAAAAAGGATTGTGAATCAAAATCTATCCACGGAGTGATGGAAAATGTTACTTAGGCATGCAAAGAGTAGGTTTAGACCTGATTGAACTAAGTAGAAGTAATGTAAAACTATAAGGAACCTCACTATAGTAGAATATGAATACAAGAAAGAGATCAAAATACAATAATTATCTCCCTTATTCTTATAAATAATAAATAAGTTAGAAATAAGGTGATGGAGATGGGCATTCTTTCTTTTGGTGAGGTTGAGAGAACTTGGGTATTGGAGGTGAGGAAAGAAGATATGTTGGATAACTAGTACTCCCACCAAGGATTGCCAAGGTTTGGCCACCAAGCTCTCAAACCACAAGAACAACTCTAATAATTTGTAATTTAGAAAAGATATTCTTTCATTGTAATAGGGGCTATTTATAACCATTACTAACATCTTTAAATGAAAAAAAAATCAAGGAGGGAAAAAGGTCTATATTAATGTGAAGCATTAAGTTGCCTTATTACTTTATGTCATCCACCCATTTCACATGCTATTATTTTATATGGATTGAACCACCTCACATGTTATGCTTTGAATTTTTAAATTCAAAATTTCAAATCTGGAGTTTCTAGATGAATGTTTAAAATTACATAAATAAAAAAAGATGAATTCAATAAATGGGCTTTAATAAGCTAATGGGCTAAGCATTTTTCTTTCTTGAATTATCTTGGGCTTTAGCTTGAGATCTTGTAAATGGACCTTGAGCTTTTAATTTTTGGATCCACATGATGTTCTACATCAACTCACCTGGGCTCAATTGAACTCTGCTCCATAGAGTTGAAATCTAAGAAGTCTTCTACTAATTGTGGGGCTAGAGTCTCCAAATCATTACGGGTCAACCATGTGTCATCAGCTGGTGGCTTATTCTTCCAATGAACTAGAAAATGATGTTTAAAAGCTGGATTAATGTGTGCTTCCTTGGTGATAATATAGTTAACTTCAAAGAAAGAGGGAAAGGCTTTTGCAAGTACAGTGTTATATCTTCTATTAAAGAGTTAGACTGAGCAAGTGGAGGTTTGTTAATTACTTCATGTGATAGAATATCTTCAATATTAATAACTTAATGAATGAGTATATCAATAGGCAAATCAAGGTGATAAGAATTAGTTCTAATTTTCTTAAGAATTTTAAATAGACCACAAGCTCATGCATGTAATTTCTTATATTTAGTAGTTTGATAATGCTCAGGTCGAATGAGAATCAATACATAATCACCTTCTTTATATTCTTTCGTTGAATGATTATGAATTTTTTTAAGAAGCATAGTTTTCATTTCTTATAGTAATTTGTTTTCTTATATCTTCATTAAGGCTTTGAAAATCTTTAGCAAATGAGAATGATGCATTAGAAAATACATTAGATAGTAGGATGGTTACATCTACTGGTCGTTGTGGGTTTTGGCCACAGACTATCTCAAATGGTGATTTTTTATGTAGTTATGGAAACAGTACTATTATAGGCAAATTTTGAGATTGGTAAATGTAAATCCAAATTTTTTAAAATTTTACCTACCAAGCATCTAATCAAATTTCCTAAGATACAAATGACTACTTCAGTTTGTCCATTCATTTGTGGGTGAAAGGTAGAAGAAAATTTTTATTTGATACCTAATAATTTTTATAATATTTTTCAAAAATATGAGCCAAAATTAATATCTCTGTCAGAAATAATGGTTAAAGGGATGCTATGGAGTCGCACTATTTTCTTAAAAAATAATTCGACTATATAAGAAGTATCATTTATTTTTGAACCAAGAAAAAATGAGCCATTTTTGAGAACCTATCCACTGCGATAAAAATGTTATCATGTCTCGAACTATCCTAGGCAATCCTAAAATAAAATTCACTAATAGGTCTTCCCAAGGCCTACAAGGAATAAGTAAGGCTGTGTATTATCTAGACCTTTATTTGAGTTTTATCTTGTTTACAAATTAAGCATTGAGCCACTAATTTTGAACATCTCATTTTAATGAAGGCTAGTAAAATCTATTTTCTAATAAACATATGGTCTTATCCTTCCCAAAATGATAAGCTACACCTCCAACATGTAGCTCGGTGATAAGAAATTCTCTAATAGAAGATCGAGGAATGCAAAGTTATTTTCATTTATGTAAATATCCATTTGTTATTAAGAATATTCCTTATAAAGTTATTAGTTTATCTAGGTGTTCAAGATAGAATTAGGTGAAAGTTAGGGCACACAATATAATCATCTTTAATTCTATCAAATCTTGGGATTCTCAATTTTAAAGAGGAAATTATTAGGTTTACCCTAGATAAAGCATCAACAAGTTTATTCTTAATTCTAAGCTTATGCTTTAGAGCAAAAGAGTGACCTTGTAAAAATTGAAGCTATTTTGCATGCCTATGACTCAAATTTTGTTGAGTATTAATGAATTTTAAAGCATGATGATCATAACTAGGTATAAATTCTCTATGTAAGAGATATTGTCACCAATGCCTTAAGGATTGAATTATAGTATAAAACTCTCTATCATAAGTGGAATATCATTGTTTGGCTTCATTTAACTTTTCACTAAAGAATGTTATATGCTGATTCTCTTGACTTAAAATTCACCTATCCTAATTCCTGAAGCATCATATATCACTTTAAAGGCTTTAGAAAAATCAAGAAGCCTAAGATTTGGTGCAGAAGTGATAAGAACTTTAGTTTTCTCTAAGGCCCTTTGTGCATTAGGAGTCCAACAAAATTTATCTAATTTTACTATATCAGCTATCGGAGCAACAATGGTACTAAAATTCTTGATAAATCTCTGATAAAAAGTGGCTAAACCATTGAAGCTTCTAACTTCAGTAAAACTTTTAGGTGATGTGCAATCTAAGATTGCTTTCACTTTAGAAGGATCAAGTTTAAGTCCAGTAGTGGATATAATAAAGCCTAAAAAGATTACCTCAGCTTGCAAAAATAACCACTTTTTTAAGTTAATGTATAATTTCTCTTGCCTAAGTATTTCAAAGACTTTTTGCAGGTGTTGTAGATGCTCATTTTCACTTGGACTAAAAATCAGAATATTATCGAAATACACCACCAAAAATTTATTTATATATGATTTAACAATAATATTCATTAATCTCATAAATGCGCTAGGAGCATTTGAAAGTCCAAAGGGAATTATAAGCTATTAATAAAGTCCATCAGGGGTCTTAAAAGTCATCTTCCACTCATCTCATGATTTCTTTCGAATTTGATGATATCAACTTGTTAGATCAATCTTTGGAAAAAAAAATTCTCCTAAGATTAAATCTAACATATCATCTAATTGAGGAACATGAAATTTATACTTGATAGTAATTTTATTTATTGCCTAACTATTTGCACACATTCACCATGTTTCATCTTTCTTCGGAGTTAATAAAGCTGGGACTATACAAAGGCTAAGACTCTCTTAAACAAAACCCTTTTTAAATAATTCCTCAACTTATCTTTTAATCTCAACATGCTCGGTGGGGTTCATCCTATAATGTGGAAGATTAGGAAGTTGAGAACTAGATAAGAACTCAATAGCATGTTGAATTTCTCCTAAAGGAGGTAGCTCATCAAGAAGCTCATTGGGTGCAATATCTTTAAAATCAAAAAGAAGGAAAGAGATCATAGTAAGTATGTGAGTCTCATTAGGGTCTGGTATGACTTTTTTTGCATGTAATAAGTGAAGGAGAAATGGATCAAAAAATTCTTTTCGTTAGGCTCCATAACCTATTATTTCTATCTTCGGTATCAAAGAATGAAGAATAAATGTTTCAAAGCAAGAATAAAAAAAAAGTATTATTAACCATAATAGTAACATTTTTTATGATAATTAATTGAAGTTCAACATTTTTCTTGAATAAAGGCTTAGATTGCATGTCAGAAGTTATTATTAGTGGTCTTATGGAGTGTGTTTTTTCTACTAGCTTTATTGGTAGGAGTTTAATAGTTTAATTATTATGTTCAAAAATATAAGTATTTTCCCTACCATAGTAAATAAAATTCATATCATACAACCAAGGTTGTCTTAAGAGAATATGAGCAATGTCCATATGGAGAATATCACACCATATTTGATCCTCATAGCTTTTTATTTTGATTAGAAGTAAACATCGATTGGTGATGGGAAGAGATGTATGATTTACTCAGCTAACATGAAATGGTTCAGGGTGAGGTTCAGATTTTAGGTTGACTCGAGTTAAGATGTGTGTTGAAATGATATTCATAGCACTTCCTCCATCTATAACTAACATACATTCATAGCACTTCCTCCATCTATAACTAACCTACATCTCTTTTCATTACAAAAAATATACATGTTAAAAATGTTCTTTCTCCTCTAGCCTTCTATCTCATTTTTAATTACAATAAGATATCTCAAGAAATTAACTTGAGGGTCATCAATTAATTCCAATTCTTCATCAAATAATTGGGTGTCATCATAAACTTCTTCAAGATTATCACCTATTGTGTTTTCAACTTCTTCTAAAAATAAGATTTGAGCTTTACATTGATTTTTCATATGACCCTTTTTATGACATTTAAAACATATTACTTCCTTATTGCTCTTAGAGCTTGGCTCCATTGAAGTTTTAGGCAAAAGGGTTGGGCCATTTGGATGGGTGAGTGTGACAATAGATCTATGGGATGAATTGGAAGGTATTTGACTTTTTATTTTAGAGATAGATACATATTTCTTTTATTTTTAAACCAATAAGGCATAATGAAATACTTCTTCTAAAGATTGTGGGTCAAATAATTCAACTTCATTTCTAATGTAAGTCCTAAGTTCAATAACAAATTTATTAGATAATTTCCAATCATTATAAGCACAATCAGTTCTAGAAACTATATCTTCAAAATTATTCATGTATTTAGTTATAAGATGATTACATTATCTTAAAGTTAATAATTTACTATATAGCTTCTTATCATGATGCCTAGGATAGTACTTTGCTCTTAACATTTCTTCCATTTCTATCCATGTAAGGTTTATCCTTCCTAATCTTTGTTCTTTAGCTAAAGTATTTGTCTAATAAATTTTAGCATGTCTTATCAATTTTATTTTAGCAAAAGTAACCCTTTCATAATTATCCATTTTATATCAATCAAAGAAGTCATCCATTTAAACTAACCAACCGAGAAATTTATTTGGGTCATGTATACCATCATAAGTTGGGGCTTCTACTTTAACTCTTCGAGATGGAGCATTAGAGACTTTTGTAGTCTTAAAATAATTTTCTCCCCTTCCATCATTTCTAGCAATTAATGGTCTTCTAAGTGGTTGGTTTTCTCTATGGTTTGGATTTGAATCTTCTTTGTCTATCCCTATAAGCATAGTTTGAGTAGGTATTGGAGGAGGAGTTGATACTCTATTATTTCATAAATGAGCTATAAGAGTTTGCATTTGTTCTTTAAGTTCTTGCATTTGATTTTTTACTTTGTTCTAATATTTATTGAGTTTTTAATTCATTGTTGGGGATCCTAAGATCTAAGGCATCAACTAATCTAGTAAAAAATTTCCACTTGGTCTTGAGAAATAGATTTTGGTGCCATGAGATTTTTTTTTAAAGAAAAAAAAGATATATTAAAAGGGATCAAAGAAAAAATGAAATAAAATAAACAAGTATAATATAATTATGCAATCAAAGTAAAATTTTAGGCTAAAAGAACTTCCAGGTGAGGAGGGGGGTACATGACCTCTTAAATCTCAAGCTCTTCTTAGACAGTTTAGGTCTTTTTGACAAAGTTCTATATAACTTCCAAAATAACCAAGTTTAACACAGTTATTTTATTATGCATGCAATTTTTTTATTTTTTTTAATGCAATGAAAAAATATGCTCAAATTTATCAAGCCTCTTTTTTTTAACAAAGCAAGTTATCATAAGTTAATCAGACAAACTTGTAAAATTAATCATAAATAATAACTAAGATAATAAAGCAAGTAATTAGATTTTTATTTACACTAATTGTTAGTTTGTTTTTAGGGTGAAGCACTACCTCAGAAAGGTGTTTTCTTTTCTTTTTTTTTTGAGAGGGGGGAGGGTGGGGGGCCTCAGGTTCACATAATTAAGAAAATGACTAAATTATATAATGGAGCTTACTAATTAGAAATTTTATGCTATCACCATAAATCTGCAAGCAATATATATCTTTCCAAGCTACTAATATGCATTTAAACTATCATATAAAAGAAAATCAATTAACCTCACAAGTTTGAAGACAAGTCCACCACTTGAGATGCTCCATTTGTTGAAGCAAACTTTTAAACAAATTTGCTCCTTCTAGGCTTCACTTTAATACCAAATTTGATGGAGATGGGCATTCTTTTTCTTGGTGAGATTGAGAGAACTTGGGTATTGGAGGTGAGGACATAAGATATGTTGGATAACTAGCGTTCCCACCAAGGATTGTCAAGGTTTGGCCACCAAGCTCTCAAACCACAAGAACAACTCAAATAATTTGTAATTTCTAAAAGATCTCTTTTCATTCTAGCAAGGCTGGGGGTGGGGGTGCTATTTATAGACATAATAAATATCTTTCAAAAGAAAATAAATTTAAAACATGGAGGGATAGGTGGGTGTCCATATTAATGTGAAGCATTAAGTTGCCTTATTATTTTATGCCCTCCACCCATTTCACATGCTATTATTTTATGTGGATTCAACCACCTCACATGTCATGCTTTGAATTTTTAATGTCAAAATTTCAAACCTAGAGTTTCTAGAAGAAAATTAAAAAATTACATAAATAAAAAGGATGAAATTATAAAATGGGCCTTAGTAGAAAAGGATTGAACCACCTCACATGTTATGCTTTGAATTTTTAAATTCAAAATTTCAAAAATGGAATTTCTAGAAGAAAGTTTAATATTACATAAAAAAAGATGAAATCATAAAATGGGCCTTAGTAAGCTAATGGGCTAAGCCTTCTTCTTTCTTGAATTTTCTTAAGCTTTAGCTTGAGATCTTGTAAATGAACCTTAAGCTTTAATTTCTAGATCCACATGATGTTCTACATCATAAAGTCCCTCTTCCCTTGAGATTTACCAGTTTATAATATTAAGGGTTGATTACAAAATAATACTATATGTTAGTTTCTAGAAACTATATGTCAGTTAAAATATCATAGTTGTCCATGTTTAACTACTAAGAGATTCATTAAATCTCTTGCAGTTGGGGGAGTGTTGGATGTTGAGTGACAAGTCATTTGATATAGTCATTGATGCAAGTCAAAAATTTTGGAATCGACTTGCTAGTTGAGGTGAAGTTCTTTGCACACTCACTAATATGAACATGAGCTCTCTTAGTTGTTGGCGAGTGAATTCTTATTCTATGTTCTACTACTCACTACTAAGTTTTTTTCATACTAGACTGCCTGTTAGGTTCTTATGCACTTATTGGGGGTATATTTATTAAGAATTTTTAATTTAGTCCTTGGAAGATATATATCATAGTTCTTTATCAAAAATATTGATTAAGAAACTCTTAATAAAGAATCCTAATCAATAAAATTTGAGTGCTTATTTCAATCATCATGAGTGATTGAAATTATTTTGCTCAAATTTTAAATGATTTAAACCATAAACTCTAGGTAAAACCAAGCTCATTATATTAATGGAAGATGGACTAGAATTTAGTATTGAAGACAAAACTAATAAAATTCAATTATATCAAGCATAGGAGAGTGAACAAACATTTTGAATATATTTAGATCAAATTTTGAAGTTTAAGTTAACCTTATCAAGGGAGAATTTGAATATCACTTCTTCAAAATGCCTAATTCTAATGGTATAAGAGATATTAAGCATACGATTATTTTGTTTTTTAAAAAGGTGATTTCAATTGATAAGATTGAAAGTATATAATAGAGTGGACATTTAGCATAACAGATAGTTATCTCCTTTATTAATGAAATCAAATGTCTTGATGATTTTGACCCAATCCTACAAACTACATCAAATAGATAAAA
Organism: Cymbidium sinense; assembly: GCA_021442155.1. Classification (NCBI taxonomy): domain Eukaryota; kingdom Viridiplantae; phylum Streptophyta; class Magnoliopsida; order Asparagales; family Orchidaceae; genus Cymbidium; species Cymbidium sinense. The sequence continues at coordinate 88,375,035 of CM038219.1, forward strand.
AATGAATATATCTACACAATTTTCATTTTTCAAAAGGTATTTAGACTTCATGAAACATGAAGATCTTCAACAAGTAATGGATATTGAAATTTAAAATGCATTGAAATGTTCTTAACTAGATAAACTAGTTAAGCAAGCTAATAAGATTATTTTATAAGGTCAACTTTAAGACAATGAATCTATCAAAGTATCTTTTAGTAACATGACCATCATATAAAAGTCATTTTCATTCGAAAAAATGAGAGTTTCTTTAACTCTGTGGAAAAAATTTGTGACACCACATAGAGTTTAGGAATTTTTTATTTGGATGATCAAATGCGTCATTAAGAAATAAATATATTATCTCAAAAGATAAACATATTTTTCTATAATGTACTTGATCATTTAATAAAAGACTCCTAAGAAAAATTAGTCTTTCATGTACCAGAGATTTTCCCCAAAACTGCATGGAAGGTAGAACAGGGTTTAATTTAAATTGGGTTGATGGTTCCCTATAGAAGTAAGTCCCTATAGTTAATTACATCTTAAGAAAGGTATCTCTCTAAGAATACTCTTGATTAAAGAAATAAGTTATTATTCCTAAAGATTTCTAAGTTTTTTTTCAAAGGTTAATTTTTGGGATTTTTAATTGGGAGCGGTTCGAAGTGGACAGAGTTATTTTGACAATCCAAATGAGATGAAGTAAAAATGGCTATTGAAACTGGGATGCCTAGGAGACATTTCAACTATCCTATAATTAGGCTTCAAAATTTGAAATTTTATTTAGATTTTGAGTTGACATTTTCTTAGAAGTCTAGGACTTAGATTCTAGCAGCATAAGAATGTAAAAAGTGCCTCGGGTTGAAGACTATTCTCGAAAAAGATGCTTCATAACCTAGTCTATAGGTGCTTCTGACACATGTCAGATGCTCGAACTAATTTCATTTTGGGAATTATTGGCCATTCCTCTCACTTGAGGAAACTAACCTATCCCTGAATCTTTTGGACTTATAACCCACTTAGAGTGGGTAGCCAGCTAACACCACCTAAGTGCATTTTAAATTCATGATGCCAAGTCTTATGTATGAAAGATGGTCATTTATACTCTCTAATCCTTAAGATAATGTGGAGTATGAAATTCATCTAACTAGTACATATTTTTTAGATTTTTATAAATTTTTACTCGATAATCTTTTTAGGCCATGGGTATGCAATTTATGCCTACATGGTATGTAATTAGAAGAATGTCAAGGCCCAAATCACTAAATAGAAGGCAGGCTTCCCCAAGATGGCAATCATCCTCATAAGTTAGATACCCCTAATGTACAATGGGAGAAGTTGCCCAATTCAAGGATTGGAGCAATATGATTTCATGATTTTCAAGAGCTAATTGGTTTCTGATTTAATTTAAATTATTTTGTAGGTCTTTTTTATATTCAATATTGAATTGAATTTATTTCTATGTTTGAATTGATTAAATTTAATTTAGTAGAAAATTTAGTTCATCCCAATTCATCCCAAAAAAGCACAACAGAAACTTAGAAAAGAAGGTTGGGCACATTGTGCATCCTAGAAGAAAGGAAAATATGTACCCGAGCTCTGCCATTATACAGCTCGGCTTAGAACTACAAGTCTAGATCTATGGGTCTTCTTTACAGGATCGTCTCCTTGTTCAAGGACCTCCATTGGGCATCACAGAGGACCTCTACACTATCTCCTAGTAAGGTCAGCTCCTACTAATCCTAGACCCCATAGATCAACCTAATTCTAAGCTCAAATTTACATTTTAAATTCAAAAAGAAATATTAAGCCCTACAAAACAAATGTCAGAAAATACAAACAGCACATAGTAGTTATATTTTTTAAATACACGGGCTCAACATTAGCTACTTGGCAAGCCAACCTATCATATAGATTATCTTAAGTGTTTTTTCTTCATCTACAAGCAAACAATAATTCTATAATTTTTATTTATGACAACACCCCATTAGCATAGTCCCCTAGAGAAGATAATGTTAGTTCTAGAAATAACATCTTACCATCCAAACTATCGATAATTAATCCTAGCCATTTAGTCTAAAATAGTACACCACAAAACAATAAAAATAATTCTCATCACATAATCACAAAAAATCATAAAATGTCCTAAACTAATTCTAGGATCCATGACCTGTAATTCTATGGTGTGAAGAAAAGGGTTTGTGTGGAAAGACATTACTAAGCTTTATGAGTTAATGTTTATTTCCTTAGTTTTGAATGTTGGTTTATTTACCTTTGGATAATTTCAATTCAAATTATTTAATTATTTACATTCACTTTAGGTACATTTTATTATATTTAAATTTTAAATTAGGTTTTAAAGAGTGAAGAATAAAATAGGTTTCATTCTAAATGGTGCCCATTCCATTCAACACCCTAAATTCTATTATGATGATATCTTTATAAATCAACTTGAATTTATAGGGTTTGACATAATTTAGTTTATTTCATTTTGTTTTGTATTTATTTATTTAGGTATTTATGATTTTGTTTTAGATTAAGTTATTCTATTTCTTATTATGATTTAATTTTTTCTTTAAGTTAATACATTTATCATTATAATTTTAGTTTTTTAATTTCTTTAATTTAATATTGTGATATTGGTATTTATCATTTATTCCTTCAGTTTGACATATTTACTTAGTTGATTATGATGAGTTTTATTTTGTATTGAATCGATCTTTTATTTAATATTTATGTTTGTCCATTTACTTTACTATATTTGATTGTAAGTGTTTTCTCTATTGAAGTTAAGCTAATTTTATTTTCATTAATATGAAACTTTTGAAATTAATTTTATTTGTTTATTTTCATTAATGTTCATTAGTCTAAATAAAGTTATATTTAATTTATTGTGTTTAAGATTATTCAATTTATTACATTCCACTTTTATAACTTATTAATGATTCTTTTATTATAAAATAGTTCTGAAATTATTCTAAGTTGTTCATTATGAAAGAATTCCATTTAACTTACTTATTTTAAAACAAAATGAATGAACTTTATGTCCTTTTGAAAAGAACATTTATCTAAATGTATATTTATTCTATGACTTAATTGATTAAAATATACTTTGTTACTTTGTCATTTTGAAATTGTAATTCATTCTAGTTTATGGTTTTAATTAAACTTAACCTTCTTTATGTTCACATTTCTTTTTCTTATGTTTACATACTTATCTTTTGATGTTCACATTTAATTATGTAAATGATATTAACGTATTTATGTATTGATACTTTATATATTTCAAATATCAATGATCTTTTAATATTTATGTTTATAAAATGAGATTATTATGATTTAAAGACTAATCATAATGAAATGTGATTTAAGTTCAATATTTTCTTTAGTTATGATTTTTAACTTAGAGTTATTTGAATTCTATTATTTTTAGTTGACTTATGCATTTTATTTAAGTGTTTTGATATTAACTATAGTGTTTTAAATTTGTATTATGAATTTTATAATTTCTGTAAATTTTTACATTTAATATTTTCTTTTAAATTCACATAGAGGCTTGGAAATTCAAATACTCCTAGTGAGGAAGTCAAATGAATTTGAAATTTTTATGACAAGTGGGGTTCCGTGCCTATTTATATTTCTTAAAGTTTCACTTTCATCAGATATGTGATTATGCTATAATTAAGGTTTTATTATTTCATTAAAAGTTAAAGTAGGCTTAATTTAATGAGCATTATTTGAGAGTTTAATTTTTCCTTGAAACCCCTCTCAAATATACATCCAAAGAGGTTCATTCATAACTTTGGTGATATGGTTGATTTATTAATTTTATTTAAGTTCACATTGATTAATTGAATTAATTAATTCAAGTAATAGCCTAACTAAGACATTTTATGAATTATTATGTTCTCATGAGTTTTAATAGTTTATTTCTGATCATTAGAGTATATTAAGATGTTTTAAATAATTTTTATCAATTTCCATCATTTATTTCATTTATTAGTAATTAAATTCATGAAAATTTTGGTTTAGGGTTTAAAATTTCTAATATTAAGATTCACTGCTCAATAATTATAAAAATTGTACATGATGTGTGTCTTAACATAAATTTTAATAACCCAAAGTTTCATTTGGAATGGATTATTAATTTAGGAGTAATTAAGATTTTAAGGTTTACATTCAAACCTAAATTAAAGTATAAATATCCAAAATAATTTGTGAATTTTAATTTTAATGGATTTCTCTCATCAAGATGAATCCATAGAGCCCAAGTTTATAATATTTGGATTTATATTTATTTTTTTATGAATTTTTAAAAGTACTATAATTTTTAATTGATTTTTAATTAATTGAATAGGCATCTTATAATGACGGGCTAACGTGGCATCGCCGTGCCACTGCCGCTACATGGCAAGGCATAGTTTGGCCACATGGATCCTGCATGGCATCCGAGTCCAAAGTAGCACTACGCGGGATAATCTGTGACCTTCTGATCGAAGATCAAACATCTTGATTTGATTTGTGGTTCCATTTATCAGAATTAATCAGAGATCCAACTAGATTTTGACCGTTTGTTCCTTTTATAAGGCATGAATGGTAGAGATTATGTCTCCTACATCGACAATGGAGGCTGAAAGCTGTATGTAATTTTTATATGATTTTCTACCATCAGACCATTGAAATCGCATGATTTTGATTACAAATCCATTAGTGAATGCAATTAAAGGGGTCTAAGCAGTTTGATCTCACTTGACATCAAACTTTCTTCAAAAAATACTAAAGTTGAAAGCTTAGAGGAGGTCGTTAATGGCATACCTCAATCTTGGTGATCTCTGGTGGTTGGGGCAACTCCAATAGTTTTGGAATGATATGAGGAGCTCGTATGCCAAAGGAATTAGATTGCCTCCTTTTGGATTGCTCCCTAGACCAACCTTGATTTGAATTCTAGCGGCATTCATCATTCTCTGGTCTCCCGGTGGTGAGGGAAGTGGGGAAATTTTCATTTCAACTTTGTTTGAGGTCAAGAAGGTGATGGGAAGGTTATTTTTACTTGGGAATTGCTTTATACTTGTCTCATCTTTCGACAATGAGGTCTTAACCTATGCCTCTTCCTCTCTTGATCGGTTGAGCTAACTACAATCTTTGGAAGTTAGCTACCATGCCTCTCAGCCATCTTACACCTATCTAGGATGAAGAGGTGGAGATGGAATTTACTTACATAATGACTTAATCCTATTCCTCAAATATGGATTAATATAGTAGGGGTCTTAATGACTTTATCATAACTTTATCATTTAATAAGATGCCTATTATGAGACTTATTTGTATGTAAATATCTATTAAGATGGGGTCATTAGTGGCTTAATCCAACTTAGCTATCTAAGGAAGAAGAAAGGGGTCTTAATGACTTAATCTAGTCCTCAACTTCTAACTAATAGGAAAGAGGATCTTCTTGACTTATTCCCTAACTTAAATAGTCTTGATAATAAGAAAGGTGTCTTTGATGACTTTATCCTTATCTTATTATATAAAAGGATGCTTCTATGTGACTTACACCTATGTGATTAGATATTAAGATGGGGCCTTCAATGGATTAATCCAACTTACATATCTAAAGGAGAGGAATGAGGTTTTCATAACTCAATCTAATCCTCAATACTTTGACTAGTAGGACAAGGGGTGGGTCTTCATGACTTATTCCTAGTCTAAATGGACAATTTAATAGAAAAGGTGTCTTTGATGACTTGATCCTAACCTATAGATAATAGGAATGGTGCCATTAATAGCTAACCCCCAAACTTATGCAAGATAAATGAAAAAAGTGTTGTGAAAAGCTTTATTCAGGCTTAAAATAAATGTAGAAAATGTGCCTTACAAAGGCTTATTCCTATCCTAAAGTGATTGCATTTTATATTTTCATATAAGGTAAATATATTTTAAAGTCATTACACAGAATTTAAGAGAAATAACACAAAGTTACAAAATAAATAAAGAGAAATAATACTTTTTATTTTATTAATCCTTATTCTTTTAGAACAAATGATAAGTTCCACATAGTATTTCTTTAGGTAACATCCATTGGTTGGTGGTATTGGATGTTCACCATTATAAGTAATAAGTTGGTAAGAACCTCTTTCATAGACTTTTTCCACTATGAATGGTCCTTCCCAGGTTGGTTCAAACTTGCTCCGGATCCTATGATAAGCTAAAATTGGCTGTTTAAGAACCAAGACCAAGTCTCCTACTTGGAAAGTTCTAGGATTGACCAATTTAGCATATGCTTGAACCATACATGATTGGTACAGTTCAAGGTCTTGCTGAGCTTTTAAGCATCTTCCTTCAAGATTTTCAAGTTCTTCAAAATGAATTTTATGGCTTTTATCTCTCATAATGTTGTTGTTGACTACTATTCTCAATGAAGGCAACTGCACTTCAAATGGGAGAACTACTTTAGTTCCATAAACTATAGTATATGGTGTAGACTGAGTTGGTGTCCTATATGTGGTCCGGTAGGCCCATAAGGCTTCAACCAACTTTTCATGCCATTGGAGTTTATTTTCATTGAGTACATTTTTCAAAATTCTTACTAATGATTTGTTGAATTCTTTAGCCAATCCATTTGCCTTGGTGTGTCAAATATCTCCAATCAATTTTGTGTTTAGCCATAAAATGATTTAATTTTGTGGACTTGAATGATGGACCATTATCGATATGATTTGGTGATGAACACCAAACTGATATATAACATTTTTTTGAAAGAATTTTAACAAATGATATGCCTTTACTTATTTCTGTGGTATCTCTTTTGCTCATTTAGAGAAGTAATCTATTACAGTTAATATAAAATGATGCCCTTTTTATGAAGGAGAGTCAATCATAGGGTGTAGTACATTAGGGGGTTGATGTAAAACTACATCACATATCTGGCATTGATGGCAATGTCATGCAATTTCCATGTATTCATTTAACATCGATGGTCAATAATATCTGAGTCTTTTGATCTTCAATTTCATCTTGGGTCTAGATTGGTGAGCCCTGCATAATTCAGAGTGTACTTTAGTCACAATCTTATGGGCTTTATGTTTATCTAAAATGCGGAGCCACTTTTGATTGAATGACCTACCATATAATAAATCATTAATCAATGCATAAGATAAGGCATGTTTCTTTATTTGATTTGTCAGTGACTTGTCTTTAGGAAGCCTCCCCTTACTCTGGTAGTTAATAAATGGCTACCTCTAATCACATTCTACTTGACTTTTAGCAAGAGTGGATATCATTTGCATTTTTTTCTTGCTTATTTATGTAATCTAAATTTATAATAGATAGAACTTGTTGATTCTGAACTTTTATAGAAATAGATTATTTTTTTGGACATATGATTTCTTTGGCAAGTTTAGCCAAAGCATCTGCTATAGAATTATCTTATGATGAGATATTTTATATAGAGTCAGATATGGAAATTTCTTATGTAATTTCAAAATATACTGATAATAACTAAAGAGCTTCGGATGTAAAACCTTATAGACTCCACTCACTTGGTTTATAACTAGTTGAGAGTCTCCAAAAATTTTTATGTTTTTAATATCCATAAGAATTGCTAGCTCTAAATCAGTGATAAGAGCCTCATATTCAGCTTCATTATTTGTACAAGGCTGGGCTAGATTATAAGAATATCTCATCATTTCTTTCTCTGGGGTTATAAAAATTAACCCAATTTCTGCTTCCATAGGATAAATGAATTGAATTTTTATCTTTCTTTGATGATGATGCACCATCAATGGCATTAGGTTCACCTTCTAATGTTATGATCTCTTGCTTGGAAGATCATCATTTAAAGGAGACCTCTCAGGTATGGGATGTGTTGCTAAGAAATCAACTACTACATGTCCTTTTACAACATGAAGAGGGATATAAGTGATCTCAAATTATAATAGAATCATAGACCATCATACTAAACATCTAGAAAAAGTCGAGCGGGTCATAAGGTATTGCAAAGGATTCACTCTTGAAATTAAATTAACCTTATGTGAAAGCATATAATGTCTTAATTTCTGAATGGTGAAGACCAAGGCCAAATATTGTTTCTCAATAAGAAGTTAATTCTTTTCTGTTGGGCTAAGTCTTCAACTTAGATAATAAAGGGCATTTTCTTTCTCTTCTTCATTTACTTGGGCTAATAAAGCTCCAAGTGACTCGTCCAAAGCCACAGTGTAAAAAATTAGTGGCTTTCCCTGAATTAGAGCAACCAAAATAGAAGGATTCATTAAGTATTATTTCAAGTTTTCAAATGCATTTTAGCATTTTTCATCCCAAATGAATTTAGAAACTTCCTTTAATAAAGTCGCAAATGGTTGACATCTTTCCAATAAGTTTGATATGAACCTTATGCGAGCATTCCCTGGAATGATCTTTAATGTGTAAGAGTTTGAGGTGGCAGCATTTCTATAATGGATTTTATTTATTTTTTGGATCAATTTCTATTCCACAATGCCACACTATAAACCCTAAGAATTTTCTTGAAGTAACACTAAAAGCGCACTTCTATAGGTTCATTTTTAGGTTATAGCGGTGCAACCATTCAAAAATGATAAGTAAAAAATATAAATGATCTTATTTTATTTTACTTTTGATGACTAGATCATCAATATAGCACTCAACTTGATTATAAATCAAGTCATCAAATATTTTAGTCATAGCTCTCTGATATGTAGCTCAAGTATTTTTGAGACCAAATGGCATGATAGTGTAACATAAAATCCTTATAGGAGTTTTGAACGTCGTATGCTTTTCATCCTCTGGAGACATCTTAATCTAGTTATAACCAAATGATCCATCCAGGAATTAAAAGATCTCATGCGAAGAGGGTATGTCAACCATAAGTTCTAGTATAGGTAACGAGAACTCATCTTTGGGACATGCCTTACTTAAGTCTCTAAAGTCAACACAAATATGTATTTGACCATTCTTCTTCTTCATAGGGACTATGCTGGCTAGCCAATCAGGATATTGTTCTTCTCACATAAAGCTAGCTTCAATTAATTTCTTTACTTCAATAATTACTTGCTTTTCAATTTTTAGGCACATTCACCTAAGAGCTTGCTTAATTGGAATGACATCAAGTTTAATCTCTAGTTTGTGTACAGTAACATTCATAGATAACCCTGGAATTTCATCATAACTCCAAGCAAAGGAGTCTTTATAATCAATGAGTAAAGTGATTAACTCTTCCAAATCTTCTAGACCTAATAAGGTACTAATGAAAGTTAACTTTGGGTCTTCAAGAGTTCCTAGGTTAAGCTCCTTTAACTCATCTACAGTAGATTTTATTTCTTCCTCATATTCAAGAGGAGCATTCTGAAGCAAGCAATCATTAGATTCATTCATTGTTTCTATGGATAATTCCTCTAAATAATTAGAATAACTTTTAAAAAGTTGATTCAATTAGTGATTACTTATTTTTACTAATGTTTTGTATCATCAAATGGTTCAATGACACCAAACCTAATGCTAGCTTTGGAACGTGAATCTATCTGTTTTTGTATTCCATAAGATTTATATGCATTGGGCGGTCTCTTTAAGTAAGCATTTGTAATAAAATTATGTTTCACATAATTTTTTACACAATTAGAGTTCTAGTCAAAAGGAAGTTCAATTATTTCATTGAAAAGTGGATCTTCAAGCTTTACATCTACTTCTGAGCTTGAAGATTCAGGTACACAATAAAATTTTGACAATTTCCCCACTTCTCCTAACAAGTTAGGGGCCACTTTGACTTCTAATTGAGATATTTTATTTTGAACAAAAGATGTCAAAGTCAAAGTGTCCACAAATTTTTTCAACTTCTCAAATATGGAAAGCTCAGGTCATCCTTTAATGCTTTAATTTTTTCTTCATCACTATCTGATTCTAAAGTAATCTCATAATTTATTGAGGCATTTTTCTAGTAGGAATCTTCATCAAAACTAGATTCCAAGTCAATATGAATCATTATAGGTTCTTTTTCTTTTTCTTTTTCTTTTTCCTCTTTTTAATTCTTCTTTCTCTTTTTCATTTTTTTTCATTATTTTGTGCCTCAATAATGCTAGATTTTATATAATCATATTTTGGCTTCTTAGGCATGTAGTACGTTGTATCTTCATAGAGTTCAATATCATGAATAGAGAATGGTTTTATGTCACCTTTTATAATATATTCCACTCCATCCATAGTGTATTTAATACACTGGTGGAGTGAAGATGGAACCATTATGCACTCATGATATAGAACTTAGCTTTAATTTTTAATCTTTCTATTTCTAACAATAGAGTGATTGGACCTAAATCCTTTTCACTAGTTTCATTAAAACCCCTCATAAACATTTTATCTGAACTTAGCCTTATATTATCAATCTTCAAGAATGATAATGTTTTGGAGTTCATAATATTGACTATTGCTCAAGGGTCTACTAGAACTCTTGAAAATCTAATATTTTCTATTTTTATAAAGATGTGAAGTGGATGATTATGATCAATGTTCCCCAAAAGTAGATCCTCATCTGAGAAAGTAACAATAGAGATCTCTTTAAAGTAGCAAGCCTCATCTGAGGAAGTTACTGCTAATTGGGTTAGGCATATTTCAGGATCAAGTAATGCTTGTACTAGTGACTCTCTCATTTCTTTTGAAAGAATAAGAGTGTCATAAATAATCAACCTAACAGGAAGTTTGCTAAGATGAGCTAAAATGTTGTAGTCAACCATAGGAACTTTTGGATCAACTACTATTTCTTTAGGTAAAGGTTTTGGACTTGAACTCTAATCCATAATCTACTTTTCTTTATCCTTAGGAGGAGAAGCTAAGCAATGTGGTAAAACTCTTTGTGGTGTTTATTTTTGGATGCATCGTGTGGACACCACATGGATATTAGGAGGTACTTATTGAAGTGATCAAGTACGACATTGAGGTATAATGTACTATCTTGAAAGATGGAGACATCACCCTGCAATGAACCTGATCACCTAATAAAGACTCCTAAAGCATGATGGGTCTTCATTTATACCAAAGATCTTTCTCCTACTTTACATGGAAAAGTAAAGCAAAATTTATTTTATTGTGTGTTCTTAAATTTCTTATAAAGGCAAGCCTCCATAGTTAATTACATCTTAAGAAATGAGATTTCCTAAGAACACTCTCGATTAGCATAGTCAATTATTTTCTCCAAAGATTTAAGGTTAAGAATATCAAAGTATTGGTAATTTTTGAAAATCAAATGGGATTGTTCAATTAAAAGACTTATTTTGGAATCTAAAGGAAAGTAAGTAAAAAGTGCTCGTTATACTAGGAAGCCTAGTGAGCACTCCAACCTATCCTATGGTGAGTCTTTATATGTTTAAATGAGAGGGGATATTTTGTGAGTTAAAATTTTATTAGATTACTGATGCTTATAATCCACCAACACAAGATTATGGAAATGCCTAAGAAGTGAGGATTTATGCTCATAGCCTGAAGGAAATAAGAAATCTTGGATCTTAAATCTAGGGATCTTTAGCACAAGCTGGAGCATGACCTAAATTTAAGTGGACAGGGGCCATAAGGGTATATTCCATAAGAAAATATAAACTTGTCCTACTCTTCTAGACTTACAACTGCCTAGAGTGGCCGCTAGCTAACACCTCCTATGATTCAAAATCATGTTGGCCAGTCTTATGTAATTGTAGGATGGCTAGGCTTGTTATTTAATTGAAAAGAGACTAGAGACCTAAAATTATTCCCTAAGAGACTAGAGCATGACTAGCATGAGTATATGACTTAGTATGAATGCAATTAAATTTTAGATCATTTTGACACAATATTTTGGACAAAGGCTTAAGATATTTTATGCCTAAATGCATGATGAAATTTGGTTATCTGCCAAATTGGAGAAAAAGAGGGAGATCTCCATCATGAGAGGGTTCTTTCATAGGTTAAGAATTCCCAAAAGTGCAGGAATAGAGGCCCTCATTTTATAAGAGTGAAATAAGATGATTTGCATGATGTTAGACATACAACATTCAGCTAAGGGGTTTCTAAATCTTTTTATTATCTTGATTATATACTAAGCTTTAAATGAGATTGAAAGTTATTTTAAAATTTTGTTATGAGTTATCAATTCGATAAAAAAATTAATTTTATCTTATAGAGATTATTGCATCCAAGCCACACATTCAATCATCAATCATTAAGAAACTATGAAAATCATGTTGTTCTATTGCACAATCTAAACAAAACATCAATCACTTTTATAAACTACCATGAAAGAAAAATAGGTTGGTGTAGCCGAGTACCGCTCTACACCCCAAAAAAGAAAAAAATGTTGGATAACTGAGCTCTACCCTTATAAACCCAAAATTATAAAAGAATAATTACAATTGAAATTGAATATATACTATGGGGGTCTTCACTTCTTCCTTCTTTCTCTTAATTTGATTTGATTTACTTCAAGGCATCATAGGGCACCTTAGGACTAAGCCTTCTAGCCACTGCTCATCATAAATCCCATAATACTAATCCTAATTCCTATTGCAAAATTACATTTTATGGGGAAAGTAAATCTATCTACTCTCATAAAATAGATGTCTAAACACACATACAATCCCAAGCAATTATAATTCATAATTTGGACGTAGCACCCTACACATAGGTAACCAAGCCCCCTTGTCCTAGTGTGGATTATGTTTAGGGGCATAAGTAACCTGTAGATATAACATTTATATTTATTTTTGAGTGGCCCCTTAAGCACAATCTCTTTAGAAAATAATATTTGGCTACCAATGGCCTAACATCTAGTCTACGATCCACATTCCTAACATCTAGTCTAAAATATTACATCATAAACCAAAACACAACATCATTACATACACCATCCTAACCTAATGCTAGACGTGGTGATCTAACATTCTAATGTGAGTTATTAGGCATTATATGGTATGTCTTAGCTAAGCTTTTGAAATATAATTTACTAAAATTTTAAATTGTTTTTAAGTTAACATAATGGATGGTTTCATTTCAAGTTGTTTAGCGAGTTGTAAATTTTAAATTGTATTTTTTTTAATTTGATTTTCACTTACCATCTAAGTGTTATAAAGAGAAGAAAGAGGCTTAACCTCTTTTATCCCTATGCTAAGTCATTTCCTAAAAGCACATTATTATGATTTAGTTTCTTTTAGTCAATGATTTATTAAATGTTTTATTAGTCCTGAGATTGGGTTAACCTTAAAGAATCTTATTCAACATGAAAGGCATCTTAAGATTAATGTGATTGAATTACCATCACATAGAATATGTTGAACCATTCCTTTTCATCACCCATAACATGCATATGGTTTAGCACTTAGTATACCTATACATGCAATGTATTTTTGGCATACTTAAATGATTATGAATGCATATATTTTTAGTAAAAAATTGGGCTTTCATTCTCTAATCAAATACGCATACACATGTATAAAATATGTAAGCAAGTACATGCCATTGTTTAAACTAGGAAAGTGAGATAATCAAATGACCTCCTTAGGGCTACTTAAAGCCTCGTGTTCCCAAGATATCCAAACTATATACTTGCTATCTTAAATACATATGAATGTATATACAACTATAAGATTGAAGGTCATGTAAAAGATTGTACTTTTGGTTGAATTATTTATTCATGGAACACATAAAGCTCTATCCACATTCTAAAACAAATATACATATGAATGATATAAAATAAGTACATGCCTTTGTTAACCAAGGAAGTGTGATAATCAAATGACCTCTGTGGGGCTACTTCAAGCCTCATATTCTCAAGATGTCTAGACTATATGCTTATTATCATTCAAACACATGTAAATCCATACATGAACATAGGAAAGAAAGCACTACCTTCACATGCTTAAGTTATAAACACATGCAAATCTTATATATACTCATAACTACTATCACTCCAAATGTATTTATAATGTTTAAAAAATAATTTTGAATTTATTAGTGATAATAACCACACATATAAAAAGATTAGATCATCACATGTAATTTTACATAAGTAAACTTCATTTTAATTTCGAAAATATGGATGCATGATATCACATAGCATACAACATTTATCGTGATTGAAAAGGAATAGCCAAACACCTCCACATAATTCATTCGATTACACTAATTCTTAAGGGCAATCACATTAAATAAAATCATTTAAAGAAAACCATAGCTTCCTATTAATTTTGATTTTTTTTATTTGAGTTGAGCTTAAAGAGGGGAGATCATTTGCTATTTTCCATCCCATTTCCATGTTGGTGGTTTTAGTTTGTTTAAAGAAAGATAATTAAGTGATTTTTTTATAATTTAATTAAGTTGAACCATTAAAATAATCTAATAAATTACCCTTTCTTATGCTTCTTTAACTTAATTAACTATTTAATCATGAGCCACAAATGATATGCACATGAAGAAAAAAAAGCTGCAATGCTTCTGAAGGACCTAATGCAATTAGCTCATGATTAGAAATTAAAATTAAAAAATCAAATTAAGTACTTTTATGATTTTCTCACACTTATGGGCTAATCATAATTTCTTTAATGGTCTTTTTATTATTGAACACATAAAGAGGAACCGTTAATTTAAATGTTGATTATCTGATGTGATTATCAATTTAATTTGATTTAATTTGGCCATTATATAATTAATTAATTCCTCAATCAAGTCATATTAAAATTTACTCTCTTTTAATTAAGTGAATTTGGAAAATGGTTAGGAAAGGGGTCCTAATCAATCTCCATCACCATTTCATTTTTAATCAGTGATTAATAGACTTTAATTAACTAATTTTTACTATTTTGGATTTTAAATAATCATTAGATTAATTAAGGGGGTAATTAGAGTTTGAATTTTAAATCCCTCTAATATCATGGCCAATAAATCCCAATAAAATTATAGGAGGCTGAGGTCATCCCATTAAATCAACATGTCAAGTTTGGGATTCATTGCCCAAGTAATTATGGCTTAATTGGACTAATTATTAAAATATTCAAACCATAATTAAGCCTTAATCATTATTCAAAACATAATAAATTTATTTTTATTAATTTCTCCTCTATTTAACAATTCCAAAATGTATTTATTTGTATTTTTTAGATTTTTGTATAATTAATTATGATTTTAGGAAATTTAAGGGTAATTAATTACATTTTAAATACTAATTAATCCCTAATCTTGTCGGTGTCATAAGGGCAGCTGATGTGGTCGGGCTTTCCACATGGCACCATAAGATTGGCCACTTAATTGGTCCTATGTGGCATTGACGTGGCGGTGGATGCACTTTTGATCGAATAGCAGAGATTAATCCCACAGTCCCTATTATGATTCAATTAAGATTTCTAGTGAATTAAATCATGATCGTCCATTCTAATCATGCAGAATGGATGATGGATGATCCTTCATCCCATGAGAGATGGAAGATGGACACCATCTGCCCTCCTCAGCTCAATTTGAGCTCATTAGAGCTCGTGAGGTGTCTAGATTGATCCCAAAATGTTCACTGAGGGGATTTAAAGGGATCTAATGGTGAAAATTACACGAGAAAACAATTTCCTTCACAAAGACCCCAAAAAATTGAAATTTCTACAATTTGCCAGAATTTACCTTACTGGAGCTCAGGACTAATGGTTAACCGACCAAGGTAGCTTCATCTTAAAGAGATGAAGCCTTACTAAGAAACTCGCACCTTGCCTCCTCTCCGGTGGCTCTGTAGAACAAACACCACTGGAATACTCATTAAAGTTGGTCTTGGAGTGATCTCCGGTGTTCAGATCGATCGAGAATTGATTCGTTTCTCCTTGCATGAGCTAGGGGAAGGTGTGGGTGAAGCTAATTTGAGAATGGTTGAGTTTGAGAGGGGTTGGATGGAATAGGTGCCCTGTTTCACTCAGTTTTGATGTCACCGGTGATAGGGAGGCTCTGGGAACTTGGGAATGCACTCAGAGAGGTCTCCTTGAGTTGTTAATGCTCTCTGTGCCTATTTGATTCAAAATGGGGGAGAGTATACCCTCTCCCCCTCCAATCTGATGGCTTGGATTGGTTCTAAAATTTGCAGGTGTCTGGCTAGTTCAAGCAGCCATGTGTGACAGGGAGGTGCTGGGGTGGCTCGATTTGAGTGGGTGAGTGAGGTAAGTGGGCTGCCAAGGGCTAAGGTGGCTTATTCTTAGTTTCCTATGTGTGCTAATGGGAGGTGGTGGGTTAACTCATCTGCACTTAGTTCATGGCTGACCCAACCAGTTTTGGGTCTGGTGAGCCATTGGTCCTCATATCCAATTTGAGCTTAGAATGGTTGCCAAGGGTAGGAGATTGGGTTTGACTATCCAAATGAGGGTTTTGTCTTATGTGGAGGGCTTTACCCAATGGGTAATGCATCAATTTAGATTTGATTTGGGTTAGGTTGGATTTGGGTGACCCATGGTGAGCCAAGGATTGGTCATGACAAGTTTGAATGGGTTTGGAGATGATTTGGTTGGGTTTTGCTCCATTTGACCCATATAGGTCAAATTGGGCTACATTGGGTTAAGTTTACCAATTGGTCAAATTTGGTCAAACCATGGGTTGAGATAAATTCAAATGATGATTTGGGATGTTTTGGGTCAATTGGTTTGGCTTGATTTGAATTGTATTTAAATTTTCCCCATATGGGTCAAATGGGCTGAGTTGACTAATTTGGTCAAATTGGCCAAATTAGCTTGGGTTAGGTGTTAGTTTAGGTTGAATTGATCATTTGAAGATGATTGTAGGTTTGGATTTCAGCCACATGATAAAGCTACATCTCATTAATCTGTAGAAGGAATATTGGAAGAAGAGTTACTTGTAATAACCTTAATGGACCCATGTCTAGGGTCCACAAGGTATTCCTTTGCAATAATCACCAACCCCTTCTTGAAGTTTCTTTCAAGCTAGTCTTTAAATGTAAAATAGTCTTTAATGGTATGTCTTAACATATGATGATATGGGCCGTAGTTAGGATCATTTACCTTTCCAACTTCCTCAGACATTTTTGGGTCAGGGAGTTTAAAATCTAGCTTCTTTTTAAAATTTTTGAAAATTTTCCGCACCGCCTCTTGTTTAAAAAATTAAGTCTGGTTCATTCTTTCTTGAAAAAGGGTTGGTTGGAATTTTTTTATGGTATGAAGACATTTGTTGTTGTGGTGGCCTAAAAGATAAAGACTACTCTAATTATATCTACATAAGAGTTTTTGTCTTGTCCATCGTAGAGACATTGTCTGTTATATTTTCTAGAAGTTTCCTAGGTTTGGATTGTTCTACAAAAGAATGATCTTTTAAGAAGGTCATCCTAAGGACTTCTTCTAATAGGCTCAAGGCTTTGTTTAGAAGTTTTCAAAAGTCTTGATTGTAAAGCCTATTAATAAGAAGGCAACCTATGGATATTCCTAAGGAGAATCTCAACAACATGCTGCTCCTACAATTGGGGATCACACTTGAGACTCAGGATTCTCCATTTGAGCATATAATACACTAACGATTCACGAGGTTTTTATTTTTCTACACTAGATCACCTACAATGATGTGGCGATGAGTTCCTGTGAATCTCTTCATGAACATACCCTCCAGTTTGATGAAAATGCGCACCGAACCATTGGGTAAATTTTAACTCGATAATCATTTTAGGCCATGGGTATGCAATTTATGTCTACATGGTGTGTAATTAGAAGAAAGTCATTGGCAAAATCAATAAATAGAAGGCAGGCTTCCCCAAGAAGGCGTTCATCCTTATAGGTCAGATGCCCCTTATGTGCAATGGGAGAAGTTGCCCAATTCAAGGATTGGAGCACTATGATTGCATGATTTTCAAGAGATAATTAGTTTCTAATTGATTTTAAATTATTTCTTAGGGCTTTATTTATATTTAAATTTTTATTGCATTTATTTTTATGTTTGAATTGACTAAATTTAATTTGTTAAAATATTTAGTTTTTTCTTATGAGCCTACGTCCAGACATTCATCATAGAAAAGCACAACACAAAAAGAAACCTAGAAAAGAAGGTTGATTCGATTATGCATGTAAAATAATTCAAGCCAATTTAAATTTTAAAAAATAGGCCAATGCAACCGGGCATCGCTATACATGCCAGAAGAAATGAAAATGGGCAGTCGAGCCCTGCTCTTATACAACTCGGCTTAGAACTATAAGTCTAGATCTATGGGTCTTCTCTCCAAGATCATATTTTTCTAGGGGAATCTCTATTGGGCATCATAGGGGACCTCTACACCATCTCCTGGTAGGGTCAGCTCCTACTAATTCTAGACCCCAAAGATCAACCTAACTCTAAGCTCAAATTTATATTTTATATTCAAAAATAAATCCCAAGCCTTGCAAAACAAATGTCAGAAAATACAAATAGCACATAACAGTTATATTTTTCAAATATACTGGCTCAGCATTAGTTGTTTGCCAAGCCCACCTACCTATGGACTATGTTAAGGGATTTTTTTATAATTTTATTTATGACAGCAGTCCCTTTAATACAATCCCCTATAGAAGACAATGTTAGTTCTAGAAAGAGCATCCTACCATCCACACAATCAGTAATCAATCCTAGCCATCTAGTCTAAAATAGTACACCACAAAATAATAAAAATAATTCTCATCATATATAATCAAAAAAATCACAAAACATCATAACATAATTCTAGGATCTGTGACCTATAATTCTAGTGTGTGAAGAAAAGGGTTTATGTGATAAGACATTACTAAGCTTTACGATTTAATTTTTATTTCCTTAGTTTTGAATGTTCATTTATTAACCTTTGGATGATTTCAATTAAAATTATTTAATAATTTATATTAATTTTAGGTACATTTTATTATATTTAAAATTTAAATTAGGTTTTGAAGAGTGAAGAAAAAAATAGCTTTCATTCTAAATGGTGCCCATTCCATTTAACACCCTAAATCCTAATAGGATGATATCTTTATTCCAAGGTAAAGATTCATCCTAAGGATCTAACTAAAATCCTAAGTACTTAGATACGAACTTGAATTTAGAGAGTTTGACTTAGTTTAGTTTATTTAATTTTTTTATATTTCTTTATTTAAGTATTTTATTATTTTGGTTCATATCAAGTTATTAAGTTGTTCATTATGAAAGGATTCCATTTATTTTAATTATTTTAAAACAAAAAAGATTGATCTTTCTGTCCTTTTGAAAAGAACATTTATCTTAATGCAGAATTATTCTATGACTTAATTGATTAAAATATGCTTTGTTACTTTGTCATTTTGAAATTTTAATTCATTCTAGTTTATGATTTTAATTACACTTAACCTTTTTTTATGTTCACATTTCTTTTTCTTATGTTTACATACTTATCTTTTTATGTTCACATTTCTTTATGTAAATGATATTAATGTTTTTATTATTGATACTTTATATATTTCAAAAATCAATGATCTTTTCAAAAGAATGTTTATACAATGAAATCATTATGATTTAAAGACTAATCATAATGAAATATGATTTAAGTTTCATATTTCCTTTAGTTGTGATTTTTTAACTTAGAGTTATTTGAATTTTATACTTTTCAGTTGATTTATACATTTTATTTAACTATTTTGATATTAACTATAGTGTTTTAAACTTATATTATTAACTTTATAATTTATGTAAATTTTATGATTTAGTATTTTCTTCTTAATTTATTTGAGGCTTGGAAATTCAAATACTCCTAGTCTAGAGGTTAAATGAATCTAAAATTTTTTTGTCAAGTGGGATTCCTTGACTATTTAATTTCCATAAAGTTTTACTTTGATCAGATATGTGATTAAGGTGTAATTAAGGTTTTAATTATTTCATTAAAACTTAAATTAAGTTTAATTTAATGAGAATTATTTAAGGTTTTATTTTTCCTTGAAACCCCTTTGAAATATACATCCAAAGTGGATTCATTCATAAATTTTTGGTGCTCTGGTTGATTTATTATATTTTATTTAAGTTTAGGTTGATTAATTGAATTAATTAATTCAATTAGTAGCCTAATTAAACCATTTTATGAATTATTATATTCTCATAAGTTTTACTAGTTTATTTATGATCATTAGAGTATATAAGATGTTTTAAATTATTTTAATCAATTTCCATCATTTATTTCATCTATTAATAATTAATTTCATAAAAATTAAGGTTTAGGGTTTAAATTTTCAATATTAAGATTCATTGTTCAATAAATTATGAAATATTTACATGATGTGTGTCTTAACATCAATATTAATCCCCCAAAGTTTCATTTGGATTGGATTATTAATTTTGGAGTAATTAAGGTTTGAAGGTTTACATTCAAACCTAAATTAAAGTATAAATACCCAAAATAATTTGGGGATTTTAATTTTAATTGATTCCTCTAATCAAGATGAATCCATTAAGCCCAAGTTTTTAATTTGTTTATTTATATTTATATTTTTTATGATTTTTTAATATTTTGTGATTTTTAATTAATTAAATAGGGGATTTACTCGTTTTATAATGGTGGGCCGACATGGCATCATCGTGGTGCCTCTGCTACATGGTGAAGAGCAATTTGGCCACGCGGTTCCTGCGTGGCATCCGTGTCTAAAAAGGTGCCACACAGGATGATCCGTGACCGTCTGATCAAAGACCGAACATTATCGATTTAATATGCTATTCCTTTTATCAGATTTAATCAGAGATCCAACTTGATCTCAACCGTACATTCTTTTTAAATGGAATGGATAGTGGAGATTATATCTATTATGCTGACGGCTAAGGCCGAGAGTTGTCCATCATTTTGGCATGATTTTCGGCCATTCGACCATTGAAATTGCACAATTTTGATTTCAAATCCATCAGTGAATGCAATCAAAGGGATCTACGCAGTTTGATCTCACATGGGATCAAACTTTAATCAAATAACACCAAAGTTGAAAGCTTAGAGGAGGTCGTTAATGGCCTACCTTGGTCTCGGTGATCTCCTACGGTGCGGTCAACTCCAATAGCTATGAAATGATGTGAGGATCTTGTGTGCCAAAGGAATTAGATTGCCTCCCTCTGGATTGCTCCCTATACCAACCTCAGTTTGAATTCCGGTGGTGTTGGCTATTCTTCGGCCTCCCAGTGGCGAGGGAAGTGAGGGAAATTTCTTTTCAACTTCGTGTTAGGTTGAGAACGTGGTGGGAAGGTTATTTTCTCTTAAGAATTGCTCTATGCTTGTCTCCTCCTTTGGCCATGAGGTCCTAAGCTATATATTTCCCTCTCTTGGTCTACTGAGCTAACCACAATCTTTTGGAGTTAGCTACCATCCCTCTTAGCCATCTTACATTTGCTTAGGTTGAAGAGGTGGAGAGGGAATTGAGTTATGCAAATGGAATTTGGTTTGTCATCCATTTGACAAGTCATGGCATCCTTCGATTTGGATTTATGTAAAGGGTGCTTAAGTAACTTGATTAAGGTTGAGAATCATCATTAATGAAATCTAGGAATGTTTTATTAAAATCCTAGGTGGATTGGTTGAAGATGGGATTGAAAACTTTTTGAGTTCATGCACTTAATTTTTCTTTGCATTAGTTTAATTAAGATCATCCCAATTAATAGATTAGCCTTGGTTCAATGCTTAATGTATGTGCATTTCATCATTAATGGACCTTTGGATAAAATGGTATCACGGATTTTAATATTTATGGAGTATTTTATCTAGGTTTAGTCCATTTAATGTAATTGAATTTAGATGAGTTTTAATTAAGTCAAATAGTTCATTTGGCATAATCATGATGTGTTTAATTTTTAATAAGGTTAATCCAACAAATTTGGATTGCATTATCTTAAACAATTCCAATTTTATTTCATATTGAACCCATTTGACCCAAGTTGGGTTTAATGGGTTAAATTTGGGTTCATTTGGGTCAAATAACCAAATTGGCCAAATTGATTCCAATGGTTGATTGATTTTTGTTTTATAATCATATTCAAATGGTTTTGAATAATTGGTTTGAGTTTACTAGAGTTTGACTTAGGTTTAAACTCAATAAGACCCATTTAGGCCTATTTAGGTTAAATAACTTAATTAATCTAATGAAGACCACATTAGATTTATATTCTTTCAAATTCATGTTTAAGTGGGCTCATATTATTATTCCAACCATTTGAAATGATTTTATTTAATCAAATTTTGGTGGGTTGACCTTTGACTTGGTGGGACTCACATAAGTCAAACCCATGTAAAATGGTTGTCCATCCTTTGACCTATGGATTGGATTTGGATTCATTTAATTTTATGTCTTGATTTTATGTTTCTGATTTCATTAAATTTGAATTTATTCTGGGCTTAATTTTAATTTATTTATGTTTATGTGGTAATAAGCTAAATTAAGGTAATTAAGTTTAGTCCCCTAATTAAATGCTAACCTAGGCTTAATTTTATGTTTAGAGTGGTATATGTTTAAGTCAAAGATTTGGATGAGATCTAACTAAACCCATTAAGTTAGATTAATCCAAGAAAAGTGCACTAGATCACTAAGTGTGATGACCTTGGTATTTAGTTAAAAAGCTTTTAATTTAAGATTAGGAGTCCTAATGAATGCCTTTGGAAGAAGTGTTAACCTCATCCAAAAATGAGGTCAATAAACTCCTCCAAAACAAAGTCATTGTAGTATAAGCTTTTGACATGGTATCATACTTTTAGTGAAATTAAGCCATAAATCAAAAGTATAAAAATAAGGCTTCTTTGAATTTAAGAACTGAAGGTATGCTTTGATTCAGAGCCTCTTCCTAAAATGTTAATCAAGTGATCAATGGAGTAGGCACAAATCCAAGTCAACGATGCATCAAATAAGAGATAGAAATTTGACAATTTTGAACATTTTTGCATAATGTGTAAGCATTATATAAGACATGTCTTCATAGTAAAAATAAGCTCTAGTTAGAATCATCATAATTAAGTCTTTTGATGTATATTGATGGAAATGCATTTTTTATCCTCTAAGGTTCAAAAATTTGAAGATATAGAAGAAACCTCTAGGGTTTAATTAAAAGTTTTATAAACATGTACATACCTTTTCTTTATGAAGCACCTCCTCCGAATGTTCCCCTCCTTTTCATTTCTATATTCTTTCATCTTTTCTTTTTCTTTCCTAACTTTTTTTCTTTCTCTTTTTCCTTTGTTTTTTTTACTACCAAAAGTGCTTTTTGTGTGCCAAAAAGTATATAACAAATCTTTTAAAATTTTGTTTGGGGTTGCTTCTTCTAAAAATTGATAACACCTCAGTTCTATGAGTGTCATTCCTATCTTATAGAAGACTCTTAAATAAAGAGCATGATTTACAAGTGGTTTGGTGGAAAAGAGGAGTCAAGAAACTTTAATTAAAATGATTATAAGTTAAGCTTATTATATTAAAAAAGGTCAGAATATACTTAATCATAAAAATAATGAAATATTTCATTTCAATCTTATATTTGATTGTGATATTACTTTTAAGCATCTCCCAATTACTATTGAGATGAATGAGTGGCAGAAAAAAAATTGCTATATCCACAAGTTATCCCTAATAAAGAGCCTTTGTAGTTAATTTGATTGAGTTAGATTTAAATCTACTTGAAGTCTTAATTAATTTTAGGTTGATTTTTAAATAGAAATATACATTGAGTAGAGCTCAATTAACCTAAAAATTATTAATTCATCATTTCATGAGCAAAGATACATCTAACAGTAGTGGTTGATTGTTATAGATACTCCTTAGGAATTTTTATCTTTCTTTTTTTATACTGAAGAACTAACCAACTTTTAAGTGTGAAATAATTCTCAATGTTTTATCTAAGGAACTAATGATAAGAGCAATACAGTGGGTGATCTATTTTCCCAACTTATTGAGGTTTCGTAGGTTCAAGGACTTCATCCTAAATGATAGTAGCATCTTAAATAGCTTCTTGATAATAACCTTTTTGAAAGTGTATGTTTTACCTTTCTTATCCTAAAAAGTTTTATTTCCATTAATACATATAGACATAAAGGGTTTAGTGGAGTTAGTTGCTATTGGATCTCTTTCGATGAAGTTCATAGGAGAAAAAATGGTATCTATTTATTCACCCCTTTTAGATGTTTGAAATATTTTAGATTCCAATTCCTTTATAATTATTCTTTTTGTGAATTAATAAAGATGTTTGTTCCAAAAATTATAAGCATTGATAAGTATCATTTCAAAAGTGTGTATTGATGAAAGCTATTGGACACGTAATGTGACCGAATAGTAAATCAATTGCATGATTTTCTTAAAGTGGTAGCTCACATTTTTTGGCCATGTCTTGCCAAAAATAGATGAAATCTACCAATTATTCAAATTGTTTTCATTGAGAAGTCATTAAGTCATGCATATTCAATTTTTATGTGAATCAGTAAATTTTTTCAGAAAGACTTCTTCTAATATTCATCAAAGATCTTGAATGATCTGCAAGGTGCATTTGCATACCACTCAAAGGGAAATCTTGATAAAGAAGTATTAAAGAGACATAATTAAAGAGCATGATTACTATAATAAAAAGCTTTGTACTGAGTATAGATTGATAGGATTATTAGTTCCATTATATTATCTGAAGTATAGAGGAATAACATCTTTAGTTGAGAGAACTAATTCATACTCCTCTAAATATGTTCTTCCCTTTTTAATTGTCATGGAGAAATTGACCTATATTTCTACCATTGACTTGATATGAACATCAAACAATGGTGTACTTAAGGTTGTAGCAATAGGTTAAAAAATAGTTAGGATTTCTATTTTGAAATTCCAAAGGCTAAATAAAATGAAGGGCCTCTAGCTTGACAATTCACTGAACATGACCTTATTGATGAAAATTGTCTAGGATGTCCGACATTAATGGGAAGTCCTATCAAGCAAGTAAGGAAGAATTCATCAAAGTGGGAAAGCTCAACAAGTTCATGAGAAAGCATGGGAAGGAGATAACTCCATATCAAAGTAATGAACTAACATCAACTTGTGTGACCAACATCATTGTAATACTAACTTGAGAAAAGTTCTATTCTTGTATTTTCTTCTTTCATAATAAGTTATTATTTTCAAAAAATAAAATAAAAACATATTTATTTTGTAAAAGTCATACTACTCACTTATGATGAGTTTGTCGTATATAAATCAACTAAAACTTAAAAAAAAGAGTTGTAGATGTTTAAAATGAGTAGTGAGTAGTGAGTATAGAAAAATCTAAATGCATAATTACTCTTATAACTCTCATGATCAAGGGAAAAAATTACAAAAGCAAATGAAGCTAACTAGTGCTTCTTTGCTTATCACTCTCTTCGAAGTCTAACTTTGATAGAGCAACAATAGTGCCAAAGTTTAATAATTTGGCATTTAATTTTCTATGTCTTAGTAACTTGACAATGATGAACTCAGCACCATTTTTAAACATCTATTCAAACAAATTCTTGTACTCATCATAATCAAGAATGCCAAATAACCCAACTTCTTTCTGCTAAAACTCCTTAATGCGCCAAGAAAGTTTTACATCTAGATGTTTAATTTTATTAAAGAGGTAACTCAGTTCTATAACCATTCAATACTTCTCCTCCTCTTGTTACTTCCCCTACTCCTAAAGTTTGAATATCATAGACTTGATATTTTAAAAATGTTCCATAGCTATGTCATGCTCTGACTTGGAAACTACAAGAGAATTTTTTTGAATGCATACTCTCTATCGAGTTTCAAGATTGACTTCCATACCATTTCTTGAGTAGTCATGGTTGCATAATGGAGTCACCCCTAGGAATGTCTTCAGTGCATGTGTCTAGCTTATCCAAGAAGACTAAATACCCTAATCCAAAAGCTTAACTCATTGGATTATAAATATCTAACATATAATAACTCAAGGGATAAACATAGTAGGGATCATCTACAAGCTCCTTACCCTTTCCACTCTTCAACCATGGTAGATCATAAGGAATGGTACTTACTGGTCTCTTCATGGACTTTTTTAGAGTATAACTCAACCTTACTGCACACACCTTTTGACCACTTCTTAAGAAAAAACCATTGTAATTTTTCAAACTCACTAAGAAATTTGAGGACTTCAAGATTAGTTACAAAGGGAGTAAGGACATCATGTCCTGAAAGAAGCAAGTGCAAGGATTAGTAAAATCAAAACTAAAAGGAAGATAATAAATCTACAATGATGAGTGCTTACTATAGATGTTCTTATGAACTTTGCCAAACTTGAAATAAGCTTGATGTTGAGAATCATGTTAGATAGCTTCTCTAAAACCTCAACATCTGATCTATTTGGTTTTGGAACCATCTATTAAGTATACACTTTGTGTATCTCACCATTTGATTTGATGTAACAAATTTTGTAATAATGATTAATAACTTTTTTGTAGGATGAATTATCCATATTAATCATTATGATTGTCATTATTAATTTGCCTTTTATTGACAATAAATATATTTTCTTGATGGTACTAATTATTTATTTTAAGTATTTAAGGAAATTCACTAAACCTGGCATGCTTAATCACATCAAGTAACTCATATCAGTTTGTACTAAAGTAGTTTAGGAACTTTCATAGAACTTACAAAATAAGACAAATTAAAGATCACAAAATAAAAAGTATTGCTAAATCATTTTCATTCTATATAGTTATCTTTTAAATATTTTGTCATATCTAATTTGCATTATTTTTCAATTTTCATGAAAATATCTCTTTTGGATAATTTTACTACTTGCACTTAGTTTAGTCTTAGCCATTGCATCTAAAGCAGACTTTAGTTCATTTATTTCTTCTTTAATCAATTTTCAAGCTTATAATAATTTTTATCTATTTATTTTATAATGAGAATTAATTTATTCACTTAATTATCCAAATTATTCTTTTTCTCTCTCCTATTATATTTTTCCTCTCTCCAACTAATAATTTTGTTTGAAATTAAAATTACCACATGCATAGCCGAATTCTTGTTTTTTTGGAATGATAAATTTGGTTTGAATTATTTTATTTAATTCCATGCTATTATTTTTAATATTAATTTTTTCAAATTTTAATTTTATTTATATATAAATTGAATATTACCTTGAATCATTTTTTGATTTAGTTTAATCACTTTGGAAATTTTATGGTTGGACCCTAAAGAATTTTTATTTATTTTTTCATTATTTTATTTAATTTTATGAAAATTAATTTGAATTAGTTTAAATTAAGAGTCAAATTGATTTTTATTTAATAAACTTTCCTAATTTATATATATATTTACTTTAGGAAATATCTTGGTCCTCACCTATTCCCTTTATTTTAATTAATTTTAATGGTGTTTAAAATTCAAAACCATTCTTATTTAATGTCTCTTGATTGAGTTTAAATTTATTTAGATTTATTTGGGTTTATTCAAAACATGGAAAGTCTTGGCTGAATTTATCTTGGATTTATTTTATTTGATTGTTAAATTTGAATATTGCACTTATTGGTTTACAAAATCAATTTTCTCTTTATAGAATAAATATGATCGACCACCATGTGTTTAATTTAAGTTCTTTTAAGTTTAATTTAGTTAATTATGTTTAGATTAAATATAAATCTAAGGAGCCATGTATTATGGCACTTTCCAAAAATTAATTCTTATTTTTGGAAATTCATTGGCCAAACCCTTCTTTATCTCATTCAATTAATTTATTTTTATTTTAAAATTCAAACGTATTATTTATTAGTCTTATTTAATTATTAATTAAATAATAAACATTTATTATAAATTAATTCATGCATGGAAATCTTTGGCTGGCCCTTGCATTATGGCTAAAGAAATTATTTTTAGTTTGAATTATTTTCAAATTTGATATCTTCATTATTAGAACTACTTTATTTATGTACATAGCATTTAAACTCATTCTCTCTAATGCTTTGGCTGACCACATGCTATTTAGTTTAAATTTATTTTGAATTGTTACTTCATGTGCTTTAATTTTAAATAATTAAATTATTTCCTTAAGGAAATTTTCCTCTCGATTGTCCATCTCTTTCTCTCCCACCTTGGCCGAAATTCTATTGGCTTAAACTCTATTTAAAGAGTAGATTTGATGACTTAACCTCTTGTACAAAAAATCAGCTTTAGCTGACCCCTCACAAAAAATTTTTGAGTGCTCACTTTGGTTTCAATTGGTTGAGTTCATCCCTACCTTTGTGCTTACATCTTCAATAAAAATTCTAAGGGAGATTTTCTTCATCTTATTCAAGAAATCATAAAGCTTTGGAGAATACACCTTCATGTCTTTGTGCTCTCATCTTCATTCATCGAATAGAGTTGAGTAAGAATGTTTCCATTTGATTTCAACCTTGTGAGTTTTGAATTAGTGGTTTTGGTGATAAAAAGTTTTTGTTCTACATTACTGATTTTTTTTTTGAGTTATTTTTTTATTAATCTTTCAAAGATTTACATATCTCATATTGTCGTTGTTGTGTTTTATAAGTTTTGAAGATCCTATTCTTAAGGCTTTTATATTTTTGTTGATTCAAGTTTTTCATATTTTTGAATTTTGATTTGTGCAAGTAATCATAATTTTACTTTGTGCATGTATCTTTTTCAAAGTTAAATTTAATTTAATTTAATCATTTTAGATTAAACTAATATCATTGCATGTTTCAAATTAAAAAAAAAAAATTAGTGAGCTTTCTTTAATTCATCTTGTTATTGCTTAGTGGGTTTGAGTGCAGAATTACTTTAAATTTGAGAGATAGATTTTCATTATTGTATTTTTATCATTTCTTGTTCTTTGGAGTTGTTGAGGTTGTACTTTCCCATATAAAAAAGTATGCTATTAGGGTTGTACTTGCCCATATAAGGAAGTACGCTATTAGGGTTGTACTTGCCTAGTGTAGGAAATTATGTTGTTTGGGTTGTACTTGCCCGGAGTAAGAAAGCACATTATTGGGGTTGTACTTGCCTAGTGTAGGAAAGTATGGGAAATTCATTGTAATATTGACTTGATTAGTGAATTTCTTATCAGGGTAACTCAGCACAAACATATTCTAGTTTTTAGGCTTTGGTCGAACCATGTAAATAATTCCTATGCCTCCTATTTTACTTCTCTACATTTGATTTGGTTGTTTACTTTTTTTGTATATTTATAAACAATCTTATACTCTTTGTAACAAACTTTTCTACAAATTTAAAATATTTTAAAATAACCAATTAAACCACCCCACCCCGCTTGGTTCCATAGCCTCTTATCATCATTGTTGACCTCATTTTTGGATGAGGTTAACATCATTTATGAAATTAATAATTATGACACCTAATCCTAGATTATGAGCCTCCTAATTAAGTACTTAGAGCACTACAGCTAATGACCTAGTGCATCCTCTTTGGGTTTGATCTAACTTAATGGGTTTAGGTAGACTCAACTTAAATCTCAAATATAAATTAAATCAAACACATTTCACTTGAAACTTGAATTCCTTTGAGTTTAAAGGAAGGTATTTACGGTGATTAATCTAATTACCCTATCTAAGCCCAAAAGTAATTAAATCCAAAAAAACTCAAACAAAATTATAACAACTCCAAATAAACCAAAATAAATTCAAATCAAATCAAAGAAAGTCAAATAAAAAATGGTCAACCTTTCGCCATTTGACTTATGTGAGTCCCACTAAGTCAAAGTTTAACTCACCAAAATTTGATCAAATAAAATAATCCCAAACAATTGAAATGATAACATAAACATGATTAAACATGAATTTAAAAAATATAAATCAAATAAGGCTTTAATTGGGCTAAATAGATCATTGGACCTAAATGAGCCTAAATGAGCCCTATTGTATTCAAGCTCAAATCAAACCAAAACCAACTCAATTTGATTTTTCAAAATCAGTTGGAAATGGTAATCAAACAAAATTCAATCCATCATTGGGTCTGATTTTACCAATTTGGTCATTTGACCCAAATGAACCCATATTTAACCCATTAAGCCCAATTTGAGCAAATGGGTCAAAATTGAAATCAACTTGAAAGTAAATGAAATTGATCACTCCAAATCATCTCGCACTTGTGATCAAACATGATTGGAGTGCAAACAAAACTTAATTAAGAAAAAAATGAACAATTGACTTAATTAAATTCTACTTTACCCATTTAAGTAAAAATGGGTCAAGTTAACTCAAAATTGAATTAAATTCTCATGAGGCATGGGTTAATTGAATTCTTAATTATCTATTGGAAAATTAATAGTGACTTAAACCCAAACCTAAAATAAATCAATCTAGAGAAGTATGATTAAAACATTTGAAATTAAATTAAATCTAAATGGCATAATTAAACACCAAATGAACCTAAGCTTGAATCAAACCCATATAAACTCATTCAAACTCATCTTAAGATGGGTTAAGGGTAATTGACAACAAGTTTAAGCAACTAAACCAATCCCAACTAAAATCTTAAATAATGGAATATGCCATAGCAAGTAAAGAGAGCATGAAGCTAAATCCAACTCCCCCAATCTCTCATCCTCTTTACTTATTCATTTAAGAACCTCTAGAAAAGTGTGAGATAGCCAATCACACTTAAAGCTAGCCTCTAATGGTGGCCATCACCATGGCCGACTTAGAGGAATGTGAAAGCTTAAATGAAGTTCTCAGCCTCTAATGAAAAAAAGAAGGAGAAATACTTTGGTGCCCAATTACACATTCCACTACCTTCCCTAACCCAAATGAAGTTGAGCGCACTCATACCCCGATCCCCTCACTATCAGAAGACTAGAGAACAGCCAAAGCCATCAGATTTCATTTGTGATGTGGCCCATAGGCCCATTCACAAAGACATAATCCAATTCCTCCTTCCCATAGCTTCATCACATAATTCTGAAGCTAACCAAGTTGACCTCACCACCGGAGATCACCGCTGATGAGGTAAGCCATTAATTAACCCTCTTAAGCTTTCAATTTTATCCCTCTATGAAGGAAAGTCAATATCCATTAAGATCAAATTTCCTGGATCAATTGTAAATCACTCCTTGATCATTTTGCAATAAAAATTGCATGATTTCGGTATTCTTGCCAGTGATCAACCTCGATGAGTCAACAACTCTTTATTTTCTTGGAAAAGGAGGAGAAGATAATCCCTACCACCCGTTCCTTTTATTCGGAATAAATGGCTGAGATTTGTCAGACGAATGGATTATAACTGCTATAGGAAACTCACGTAACCATCTAAGTTGTCTTATCTTCCATTAGACGACCTGAATCGAAACTGTGTACGTCACCATTTTAATGCAAGATCCACGTGGATGAATGTTCTGACGTAGCATGTAAAGCTGAGCCACATCATCACCTCGTGGCACCGACGTGGTTAAAGATGAAAATCAAGATTTTTTATTTTAAAAATTTCAAAAAATTGATAAAAATTTCAAAAAATCATAATGAATTAAATATACATCCTAAAATTACAAAAGGGCTCTATGCATTCATCTTAGTGAGAGGAATCGATTAAAATTAAATCCCCAAATTTAGTGGAGAAATTTTTGATTATTTTGGGTAAAATTAAAATTTTTAAACCTAAATTAATCCTAATCCATGAAATCAATCATTATTAAACTTTAGGGAACTAAAATTGATGTTAAAATGTACCTCAAAGAAAATTTTCTTTATTTATTACGAAGTAAATCAATAAATATTGAATTTTTAATCTCAAACTTTAATTTTAATTGAATAAATTAATATTAAACTAAGAAAATCATAAAAAATTATGAAGTCGCATTAAATCATCATAATAAACTTTAATAAACCTAAAAGTACCATTAAAATCGTTTGAAACCTAATAAGGCACAAAATCACTTATTTT
The DNA here is from genome assembly GCA_021442155.1 of Cymbidium sinense. Classification (NCBI taxonomy): domain Eukaryota; kingdom Viridiplantae; phylum Streptophyta; class Magnoliopsida; order Asparagales; family Orchidaceae; genus Cymbidium; species Cymbidium sinense. Next base: position 88,406,849 of record CM038219.1, read on the forward strand.
ATTAATTAATTCAATAAATTAGTCTTAATAATTATCTTGAACTTAGATAAATCATATTAAATCAACCAAGATTCAAAAAAATATGAATAAACCCTATATGGATACTTCTTCTAGAAATAAATTCAAGAAAAATAAAACCACTAAGTAATTTCTTATAAATTAAGCTAAATTTAGGTTTTAATGAAATAATTAAAACCTCAATTAGTTTTAAAATATACATATGATTAAGGTAAAATTAGGGAACTTAAAGTGGCAAGGAACCCCACATGCCATAAAAAATTCATACCCAATTGACCTCTGGTTTGGGAATTATTGAATTTTCAAGTCTCTCGATCAATATAAATGAAATAATAAATCAAAAAAATATAAAATTATATAAAATCTATAAAATAAGTTTAAAACATTATAATATATATAATAACACTTAAAGAAAACTTCCAAATAATTTGAAAGCAAAGATACTTAATCAAACATAAGCTTGAAGTTTAATATTAAGGATAATTAAATAATATACGAAATTCAATTAAATTTCAAAGTTAATAATTTAATAATTGATCATAAACTCACTAATAAACTGAAATGTCAAATTTATTAATATCTGAACTTATGAACCTATTAAGGTCATTTAAATCAAAACAACAAAGTAAATATGAATACAAATACACTTAATAAGGATGAATTGATTAAACTTAAATGATATAAGCATTATAATAAATTTGGATAGCTTAATATACAAGAACATCTCTTCTTAGACTTCTTAAATCAGATAGTAATCACACTAAATCAAAAGATAAGAAGAACCTTTCTAAAATAATGAAGATATTACTTCCTTAAAAGATATTTGGTGATAATTGAATCTTTTGACTTAAACTCATTATACATAAATGTTAATAAAATCATAACTTGAAATGAACCAATTTAATTTAAACTTGTTAACAAATATAAGAATGTTAATGAAACAAATGAATGGAAATAAAAGAAATCAAGATAAAACTTAAGCATACCAATTGAAAATAAAATAAATAAATTATAAAATTAAAATATAATGAAATGATGACATAAAAATTAAGATTGAATTTTAAGTTCCTTTAAGTTAATGAACGTAAACATAAACATAAAATGAACATTAATCAATAAATCAAGTTAATCTAAAACAAAATTAGATGGATAAGGAAATAAAAATGAAAGCTAAATTAAATTAAATTACAATAACATAAACATTAACATAATAATTGAACATGAGTAATCTAAGTTAACTAAATAATACAAATCAAATAAATAAGAATGAATAAAATAAAATTATAAAACTCAAATTATAATAACAAATGAATTAAATTTAAAGTGAAAACCAATTCAAATTAAATTATAATAATAAAAATAAACCATAAATAAACTTAATTATAAAATAAAGCAAATTAAAATGCGATCAATAAAACATTAAACAAAAAGAACAAATGAATGCAGAGAATGATTCAAAATAAAAATTAAGACATTCATTGAATTAAACTAAAATTAAATTAAATTATCTAAATGAATTAAAAAAGGATTAATTAAGAAATTTAGGATCTTAGTTAGGCCCTTAGAATGAATCCTCACCATAAGATGAAAACTTCATCTTATTAGGACTTCAGATGTTAAATAGAATGGGTTCCACCCAAAATGAAACTTATTGTATTCTTCATTCTCGAAAACTTAATCTCATTTTAAAATAAGATGCACTTAAAATAAAAATAAAATTGTAAATCATTAAATCACTTAAATTGAAACCATCATATGGTAAAATAAGCAAACTTCAAAATCCAAACCAAAACTTAAACTAAAAAAAAGGCCTGGTGTAGTCTTACCAAACGAACCACCTCTTTCACATACTAGATCATTAGGTCACGGACCCTAAATTTAGGTTAAGATGATCTGTGATGTTATGATGTGATGTGAAATACTTTTTCTTATTTTATGGTGTACTATTTTAGAGTGGATGCCTAGGATTGTTTATCGATTAGAGTGGATGGTAGGTTGTTGTTTGTAACCAATGTTATCTTCTATAGCGGGTTCGTGTTAAAGGGACATGCTATAATAAATTATTAAACTGTTATTTGTTTGTAAGTGTTGAATAAATCCCTTAAAATAGCCAAATAAAATAGGTGGGCTTGACAAGTAACTAATGTTAAGCATGTATGTTTGTAAATTTAACAACATGTGTACTATTTGCATTTTCCTAACATTTGTGTACAGGGCTTAAGATTTATTTTTAAATTAAAAATATAATTTGATGTAAAAAATTAGGTTAGAATCTATGGGGTCTAGAATAGTAGGAGTTGACCCTACCAATAGATAGGTGTAGAGGTACCCTATGAAGTCCAATGTAGGTCCCTTAAGAAGGAGATGATCTTAGAAAGAAGACCACCATAGATCTAAACTTGTAGTTCTAGGTTGGTCTATATAAGGGTAGAGCTCTTGCCTATTTTCTCTTTCTTTTGTGGTGTAAAATGCTACCCAACCACATTGGCATATTTTTTAATTTAAATTGGCTTGATTACTTTGGATGCACAATAGAATCAATCTACTTTTCTAAGTTTCTTTCTATATTATGCTTGATGTGATGAATGTCTGGACGATTAGGCTCTTAGAAAAATTTAATTTTCTTTCTAACTTAAACTTAATTAATTTTAACAAAAATAAAAAAACATGAAACTTCACATAAATTAAATCCCTAGGAATAACTTAAAATCAACTAAAAACAACCATCTTTTATGAACCACATTAACATATTATTCTAACTCTATGAATTGGGCACTTCGCCCATTACACATAAGGGGCATCTTACCTTGGAGGATGATCACCTTTTTGGGAAAGTTTGTTATATCTTCTTGATTTGGCCCATGACTACTTCAAACTACATATCATTTAGGCATAAAATGCATATCTTAGGACTTTAAATGAATCATGTGTCAAGATATTTAAAAGCAAAAAAAAGTGTATTAATTAGAAGCATTTCATACCCAGACATGATCCTAGGGATTAAGGAGTGAGTTTAGGTCTTAGGTTCTTTCCTAAAATACAACAGCCTAGCCATCTTGCATACATGAGACTTGTCATCATGGATTTAAAATTTGCTTAGGTGGTGTTAGCCGGTATCCCTTCTAAGTGGGTTATAAGTCTAGAAGAGTCAAGGATAGGTTTCCTTTCCCAAGAAAGAGAAAGAGCTAATAATTCCCAAAAGTAAAACGTAGTTGAATATCTTACTTATGTTAGAATCAATTATAAACTTAGGTTTTGAAGATTCTTACTAGAGTAAGTCTTTAACCCTAGGCATTTCTACAATCTTGTGTGACTTGAATCTAAGTCTTAGACTTTTAATAAAATTTAAATTTAAAATTTAATTTAAAATTTGAAATATAAAGCCTAATAATAGGATAGTTGAAATGTTTGCTAGGCATCTTCATATCAATAGGAATTTTTTACTTAATCCTAATTGGCATCCAAAAATAACTCTTTCCACTTTGTAATTTTCCAATTGAGCTTTCCAAATACCATTTCCTTTAGAAACCAACTTAGAAATCTATAGAAATAATAGTTTATTTCTTTAAATGAGAGTATTCTTAGAAAGAGATCCTTCATTCCTATGAAGTAATTAACTATATGAGCTTGCCCTTATAGGGAACCATGAACCCAGTTTAAAATAAGCCATGTTCTAATTCCCATGTAGTTTAGGGGAAAACTCTTTGGTTTATTAAAGACCCATTAGCCTTAGGAGCTTTTTATTAAGTGATCAAATCTATTATATGATAACATGTTTATCTTCTAATATAATATATTTATTCTCTAATGATGCATTTGATCATCCAAATAAGAAATTTCTAACTTCTATGTTGTGTCACAAATTTTTCTCACAACCATCACTTTCTCGACAATGAAAAAGGCTGGCTTATTCACCACTACTCACCCAACCAAGCATTTATAAAAATAATGCTTATAATGCTAGTTCATAACTTTTCATGTCGAACTAATAACTCTTAAATAGACTATTAAGAATTGCACAAACCATCCTTATAGCCCTTAATTACAAAAACATGGCAAAAAAGGGGTCAAGCTCTAAGTCTACACTAGCATCAAGAACAACATGAAATTCATAAGACTCAATCTAATGCATGAATTTTGAGATTTCCCTAAGATTTATTTAGGGTTTTCCTCAAAATTTGCAAGAGTTCTACATTGAATTGGTGTAGACATCTTCAATGGTCTTGGACAGGCTACTTAAGTGGTCACAGGGGTAAGGAGATATGGTGACAAAGAAGACATTCATAGCATGCTTCACTTCTCTCTTTCTGTCTATTGTACTCATGTTCATTTACCTTGCTTTTATATATTTTTTCATTTAACATGAATTAAACAACACTTTAAAAGGGCTAGATGTAGCCATGTTGTATTTTTATTTTTTTTATTTTAATAAAAGTTTAAAGTTCTATTAATTACTACTTTTTTTAGGCTTTATCGACAATTGAATTGACTAACCATCATTTTGAATTTTTTTTTGAAGGTCCATTTATGATATGAGTGTAACTTTTAATGATATAAAGTTTTATTATATTGATAATTCTTAAATTCTTGTAAATAAGTAATGATAAATACACATTACTATTGAGCACAATCACAATAATAAGAACATAATAGAGTTGAAAGGATTCAATCTAATGTTATAACAACCACACATGAGATTTAGTTCTTATAAGTACAAAGGAAAAATGAGATGCTATGAATGATTTAACATGTGGCATATTTAAAGTAACTAGGGGTTGGGAGGATAATTTAAAGTCAACTTTTACTAACAATCGATCATTATGGAGATCTTATTCTTTCTTTAGAAGTTCTTCTTTATGGTTATGCGCCCACACATTCAAGTAATCCTTTACTCAAGCGAAATTCACATAAGGAGAGTCAAAAAAAAAACTCGAGAAATAAATTGAATAACCAAAATCAAGTGTTTATCTAACACATGCCCCCCATCTATAAGATGAAGAGTGAGGGTACATAATACATAAACATATCATCAACATAATCACACCTACCATTATTATCACTACCATCTTAATCAAACATACTATCATTATCAAAGATACTACTGAAACCTACAACATGAAATTCATATATAAGCCATGACATAAGAAGGGCCCAAAATATGTAAACCCAAAGTTTAACAACATAATATAAAAAATATAAAACCCAATAATGTCCAAACCAAATTATGATATAAAAGCCCAATATTTATTAAATGCTTAAATGAAAATTTTATGATGATTACATTGATGGTGAAAGTGGTGACTTATATTAGAACTCCATGGCATTAGAGGATTTTCCTTTAAAGAATGAAAAATTATGTAATCTTCTAATAATAGTGAGTTTAATTTATGTAACCCATCAAAAATAAGCTATGAATCTTCAAGTGGAAAAAAAATCTTTCCAATGAATTAGAAACTTTTAATCTATCAATGTGGTGATAATCAAATCTTCTAAAATTTTAACAATGCATTTTGATCTTAATCATTGAGATATAAGAAAATCTAGAGAAGAAATATCAACCTACATGCTAGTACTATTTATACAAGGAGTAATATATCTTATACTTGCCTATGGTACAAAATAAAATCTAACACATTAAATGTTAAATATATTTTTGCATACATTGAGAGATCTATTTCACAAGAATTATCATTTATATATATTACAACTTTATAAGTAGTAGTTTCCTTGAGAGTTAATCTCTAAAAACTTATGATTGAAAATTTTTCAAGCCTAATTTTAATAAGAACCAAATCTCATTTATGAAATTCTACATACGATTTAAGCGCACCAACATGCTTTATGCAAATGAAGATGTAAAAATACATCTATAAGTAAATATAATATTATTCATTCTTTAGTTCATAACCAATTACAACATAGAAAGAAATCACATTAGTTGACCTATCAATTGAACTATTATAAGCAAAAATCTATAGTATGAAGAAATAGGTCCCAACTAATAGTGTGATTGGTCACTAGGCACGTAAGTAACTATACTTCTAATAATAACTTCAACTTATTCAGTTGTCTAAGTGTGATAAGCCATAAAAATAGAAGTTTTGTGCCAAGGTATTATCATAAAATCTTTCAAAATAGCTCATAAATCTCATATCATGATAAGACACAATCATCTTATGATGCTTGTGTAAACGAACAATCCTATGAAAGAAAATAAATGCTATATGTGATGCATCTCATTTTTTATATCATGGAATGAAGTGTGCCATTTTAGAGAAATGATCAATAACTTTTATGATAGGGTTAATGCATTATACAATATGGAGTAATCCTAGAATAAAGTTCATACTAAAATCTTCTAATGGTTTATAAAGAATTGAGTATAAAGAACTAGAACTTTTTGACTCTTTGCAACTTGATGTGACAATTGAGCAAAAAAGAACTATCCATTATCATTATTGTTGGCTTATCAAGACCAAAATGATCAAACACACCTCTCGAATACATTTTCCAATAAGAAAATTTTGAAGTAAATAATCCAGGATACATAGCATTTTGCCTTCAAAGAGATAGCCATCTCTTATTTGAAAATCAAAATTGATAGTTGGTGCATTAGAATTCAAACATTCAAAAATTTGCTAAAAATATTTATAATTAGGGTAATCATCTCTGACCTTTTCAAATTGAGAAATATTTAACTCATTGTATTTAACAAGGTACATATTCTACTTAAGGTGTGTGTTACTTTGTTCTAGATGATAAACTTATGTTTAAGAATGATGTATACTCTTATGGAAACTAAACCTATTGGGCATGAGAAAAACAAAACTTATTTTGATTGTTGATATATTTAATGGCTTCATTAACATCATAGAGTACAAATTTTTATAAAAGAAGATAATGTTGCCAAAAATATAAATTTTAGACAATAACATAAAATTCATGACCATATATATAACATTGTTGACATGAGTGGTATTTATTTTTGGATGTATGAGCGGGGAAACCACGCATATCGTTGGGGGTACTTATTGAAGTGATCAGGTATGATATACTATCTCAAAAGATAGAGGCATCACCCTTCAATGGACCTAATCACCTAATAAGGACTCCTAAGGAATGATGGGTCTTCAAATATACCAAGGATTTTTCCCCTACTTTACATGGATGAATAAAGTAGGGTTTATATTAAATCAGGTTCTAAAGTTCCCTATGGACGCAAGCCTCCATATTTAATTACATTCTAGGGAATAAATTTTTTTAAGAATATTCTCGATTAAAGTAGGCAATTATCATCTCTAAAGTTTCAAGGTTAGACTATCAAAGGATTGGTTATATTTGGAAAATCAATTATGAAAGTTCAAGGAGATGACTTAGTTTTGGAATCCAAATGGAATAAGTAGGGAATGCTCATGATACTTAAAAGGCTAGTGAGCATTCCAATCTATCCTATAGTTGGGTTGTATATATTTGAAGTTAAAGAGGATTATTTTGTTTGAGTTGAGATTTCTTAGATTGCTAGGGCTTATAGTCCAACAACACAAGATTATGAAAATGCCTAAGAGGTGAGGATTTATGCTTGTAGCTCAAAGGAAATAACAACCTCAGATCCTAAATCTAGGGAACTTTAAAAGCACCCAAAATGGGCATAAGATTTACCTCCATAAGAGAGTAAACCACTACTTACAACCGCCTGGAGTGCCGCTAGCTAACTCCTCCTATGATTTTAAAATAATATAGTCTGGTCTTATGATTTATAAGATAGCTAGGGTAGTTATTTAATTAGAAAGAGATTAAAGTCATAAACCTACTCCCTAGGAGACTAGGGCATGAATGGTATGAGTAATGACTTAATCTAATGCAAAATATTTTCAAATTTTATTTAATTTTTGACACTTCATTTGGACAACGGCTATAGGATTTTGATGCATATATGCATGATAAAATAATAAGTTGTTCACTAAATCAGTGGGAAGGGGTGTTTTCCAACACAAGGGATGCCCTTAAAGGTCAAGCATTCCTCTATCGTGTAAGGATGGAAATCCCTATTTTTGAGAGAGAAATAATATGATATGCATGTTGTGAAACATTCAACCATTTAGCTAAGGGGTTGCTAAATCTTTTAATTATCTTATTTAATACTTAGGATTTATGGTGAGGTTATGAGTTGTTTTAAAATTTAGTTATGAGAGATTAATTGGGGTAGAAAAATTAATTTTTCCCTAAGAGCCTAATCGCATCCAGGCTACACATTAAAGCATCATTCATTTAAGAAACTAAGAAAAGCATGCCATTTCAAGTGCGCAAACTAAACAAATTGTCAAATATTTTTATAAACTAATGCAAAAGAATAAGAGGTCGATGCGATCGGGTACCGCCGTACAACCTAAAAAGAAAAGATGGGTAATCGAGTTCTAACCCTTATACAACCCAGAATTATAAAATAATAATTACAATTAATAATGAATGATTACTATGGGTGGGGGTGGTCTTTATTCTTCATTCTTCATGTCTTTGTGTATCTTCCTTCCCCTTTGATTTGGTGGATTTCAAGGCATCACATGGCACCCCAGGATAAAGCCTTCTAGCCAATGCTCATCCTAATCCCTCATAGCAGTAATCCTAATTCGTAATTCAAAAATACATTAAAAATAGGAAAGTTAAATCTAACTACACCTGCAAAATAAGTGTTAGCTAAACATACATACACCAAAACATTATAATTTAGACTTAGTACCCTACACATGGGTAACCAAGCCCACCTATCCTAAAATGGATTATGCTTAGTAGCTTAAGCAACTTGCAAAGAGAGCATTGATATTTATTTTTAAGTAATCCCTTTAGCATAATCCCCTGTACAAAACATGAATAGGCTAAGAGCGTCCTAACATCTAGTCTACGAAGCATACACCCTAGCATCCAGTGTAAAATAATACATCCCAAAATAAAACATTCATCATATCATACACCATCCTAACTTAGGACTAGAAGTGGTGACTTAATTCTAATGTGAGTGTCAAGGCTTGTATGGTATGTTTTGCTAGGCATTAGAGTTATGATTTTCTTAAGTATGGAAATATATAATTTAGCTTGAAAGGTTGGTGTCACTTCAAGTGGTTTAATGGATTTGAGAATTTAATTTGTATTTTTTTCAGATGACCTACATTTAGCAACTAAGTGTTATAAAGAGAAGAAAGGGGATCATTCCCTTTCTTCCCTACCTTAAGACACTTTCTAAAGTATATTGATTTGATTTAGTTCTCTTTAGTGAATGGGTTTTTACACATTTTAAAATTAATCCTAAGTTTAGGCTCACTTTAAATAACTTTATTCAATGTGAAAGGCATCTTAAGATTATTCTAATTGAATTACTATCACATGACACATGTTAAATCATTCCTTTCCATCACATGTAACATGCATATGATTTTTAATCCTAGGTGTTTCTATACATGCAACACATTTTTAGCATACTTATATGATGAATGTAGATATGTATTTGAAGATTATATTTTCATTTCTGCTTGAATTATTTAGTTATATTAATTTAAAGCTCTATCCAAATTCTTATTCAAAAATACATAGGGATGAAATTAAATAGGTATGTGTCATTATTAACTAGGGAAGTGAGGTAATTAAATGACCTCCTTGGGGCTAACTAAAGCTTCATGTTCTAGGGATGTCCAAACTATATACCCATTTGCATTCAAACATATGTAAATTTATATACATGAATATAAGAAAGAAAGCTCCAAATCACATGACTAATTAATCTAAACACTTAATCAATTACGGATGCATGCATTTTTAATAAAAAAGAGGGATTTTCCTTCTTTAGCCACACATACATACACATGTAAAGAGAAGTGGGCAAGTACATGTCTTTGTTAGCTAGGGCAATGAGGTAATCAAATGACCTCTTTGGGGCTAGCTAAAGCCTTGTATTCTTGGGATGTCCAGGCTATATACTTTGCTATCTCATTACACATGAATGTATACATAAATAAGAGGAAGAAAATCATGCAAAAATTACTTTTCTATTTGATTAAAATATTTATGTATGTGAAATAAAGTTCCATTCAAATTTTAATGTAATAATACATATGAATGAAATCAAATAAGTACATGTCATTGTTAACCAGAGAAGTGAGGTAATCAAATGACCTCTTTGGGGCTAGCTAAAGTCTTGTATTCCCAAGATGTCCAGACTATATACTTATTAATATTCAAATACATGTAAAATAACAAATGAATTAAGAAAAAGAAAGCTTTTAAACATACCAAACCTATATATATATATATATATATATATATATATATATATATATATATATATATATATCCATAATATTATCACTATAATCAATGTAATTGATTTATAAACTTCAGAAAAATAATTTGAATTTATTAGTGATAATAGTCACACATATTATAAATTGGTCCAACACAAGCAAGCTTACATAAAAGAAAATCATTTAATTTAATTAATTTTGAAAAAGTAAATGTATGATTTTAAATGAAATACAACATCTAACATGGTTGGAAAGGAATAAATAAACATAAACACATGATTTCATTCAATCAAATTAATTCCTAAGGACAATCATATTAAATAAAGATGTTTAAAGTAAACCAAAGCTTTCTTAGTATCATTTTTAATTTCATGTTTTGATTTGATTTAAGAATGTGAGAAAAGGTTTGCTAGTCCTAACCCATTCCCATATTTTTTAATTCATTTGGTTTAATGAAATTTGATTAGGTTGATTTTATGGGTTAATTAGGTTGTAATATGCATTAAATCTATTAATTAACCCTTTCTTATGTTACCTTAATATAATTACCCAAATAATTATGAGCCAACATGATATGCACGTGCATTGGATATTAAACTATCAATGATCTTAAGAAATGAAAGGGCATAATGCAATTGGATCATAATTAATGGTTAATTGAGCTAAGTAACTTAATTAAGCATTATTATGATTTTCCCACACATGTAGGTTAACCATAATTTTCTTAAGACCTCTTTAGGTTAAAAGTCTACCCAAGATTTACTTAATTAAAATTTGATATGATTATGATTTTAGTTTAACTAATTAAGTAGTTTAATTAATTAATTAAGCCTTGATTGATTTAATTTATGAAATGAACTTAGGGAAATAGATTAGGAAGGAGGTCTTAACCTTATACCATGGGTACATTCACGATTGAACAAAGATTAACAACTTAATTAATTGAATTTTTTACTGTTCATGGGATTAATTAAAGGTTAATTAACTTAAGAGAGTAATTAGAGCTTAATTAGTCAATTTTCCTAATTAATTAAGTAATAAATCACAAGAAAATCATGGGAGGCAGAAGTAATCCCATTAAATTAACTCACAAAGTTTATGGTTAATTACTTAACTAATTAAGAAATTATTAAGCTAATTAATTTTATAATTAAACCCTAATTAAGCTTTAATTACTATTCAAAATTAATTAAGAATATTTTAAATAAATCCTCCTCTAAAATACCTTTAAAATGAGTATTTATTTAATTTTTCTAATTTTTCTACAATTAGTAATGATTTTTTCAAATTTTAGCCATTAAAACACATTAATTAAGCCTAATCAACCCTTAATCCCATCCCACATGGATGATTGGTTTATTAAACTTGATAAAACAATTCATACGTGGCGTGCGCGGGGATGCTTTCTTGTGAGTCATCTGATCTAAGATGAGATGGACATGATTAACCTCACAGATTAATAGGATTAAATTGGATTGATCTATCAAATCTAATCACGACTATTTGTTCTGATCATGTGGAATGGATGGAGCATGATCTATCTTCATCCGAGCGAGGGAGAATAGAGTTCGTCCGCCATTGCCTGATCAGGGATGGACTCTAAACCCCCAAAGGATCCAAGGAGGATGAAAGTTTTCTTCAAAAGCTCTATTTTTCACCCTCCCAATTTTCATATCTCACCGGAGCTCAAGACCGGTGGCAAATTTGATTGAGGAAGCTTCATCTAGTGGAGTTGAAGCTATAATGATGAGCATGAGCTCTAATTTGTGGTGGCTTGCTCGAAAGACCAACACCCAAAGTTTGGAAGGCTGGCGTTGATCTAAATCCACCCACCGATTGTCAAGAAGCATGGGAGATGATTCGTTCTTGCTCAATTGGCTCTAAAGATGGTGTGTGCAAGGTTAATTGCACTTTAGTTGTAGTTTGAGAAAATGGGAATCAAGGGGAGGATTCCCTATTTTGGGATGGATGAAAATGACTTTTTTTTATTGAAGAATGAGCTTGGCTTGGAGCAGCTCATCTTGGAATAGCTCACGAGGAATGATTTTTGTATTTATTTGAGTGAAAATGAGGGTCCCCCCCTCCTCCTCCTCCGGAGATGGCTCCCAGATTTGGATTTGATGATTTAGGATTGGGTGATGGGTCTCCTTAAGCTTTCCAAATGCATCAATGGGGGAGAGTGAGGTGATTTCACCTCCCATGGGTCATGGCTAACCCAACCACTTGTTGGGTCAGGTTGGGTAGTGTCCTAGGTACCTAGGTGGACCAATGGAAGGGTGTCAAGTGACCAAAGAATGGGAAAGACCAGTTACATGGGTGATTTGTCTCATATGATACACTTTACCCAAAGGTAGAATGGGCATTTGGCATTGGATTTACTTCAAGCAGATTTGAAATGAGTCAAAAGTGGGTTAGCCTAAATTTTAAGTGATTTGGAATTCATTTGGTTAGGTTTGGCTCAACTTGGCTCAAATAGATCAAAGGTTGGGAGAAACAATTGGTTTGAACCAAGAGTTTAGTCAAGTTCATATGATTATTTGGGATGTATTAGTGTCATTAGTTTGGTTTAATTTGGCTTAGATTTGATTTTGGTTCATTTAAGTTCATTTGGGTCAAATGGGTCAAGTTGACCAACTTGACTCAATTGGCTAAATTGGCTTGAGTCATAACTTGGTTCAGGTTTGGTTGATCATTTGGAGTATGTTGTAGGCTTTGGCTGAGTTTAATTTAGATTTGATTGGGTTTTAGGTTGGTTTGACCTTTAGGTCTAGCTGGGGTCATAAGTCAACTAGGTCTAGTGGGTCCATTGAGCTCAATTGAGGCTTTGACCAAGTTCAACAATCAATTTAGAATGAACTTGAGCCATTGGTTGCAATTAATTTGGTTTAGATTTTGATTTGACCTAATTTGGCCTTTTAGATCAATTTGGGTCAACTTGGGTCAAGAGGCCAATTAGATTTGGTTTAGCTAAATTGAAGGTTAAGTCATGTTCAAATGTTGATTTTGGGTTAGTATGGATCATTGGTTTCAAGGGATTTGGTTTAGGTTGAAATTTAGCTAGTTTGAGTACATAAGGGTTAAAAGGGTTGACTTGGTCAAAGGACCAAGTGGACTTAGTTTGACCCCAATTGTGATAATTGATCAACCTAGGGTGATCAACAATCATGGAATGAGGTTTAGGTTGCCTTGGTTCAATTCGATTTGGATTAGATTGGATTTTGGTTTAGATAGGTCAAATTGTTCACTTTGGGTCAAATGGACCCATTGGGTTTAGTTGAATCGATTTTGGTTTGTTTTGAGTTTAATTGAGTTTATATATGAGCTTAGGATTGATATATAAAATAAATTGCAATTGATTTGGGTTTAGATGATTTGGATATTTCAAGTCAAAAGTGCTAAATTTGGGTTTGACTTGGGCTGATCATGGTTTGGCTAGACAATTGTAGATTTCATTTATATTTGGGATGACAATTGAAGGAATGATTGATTTATGAGAAAATCAATTGACTTTGGCTTTTGGAATGAAAGAATTTGGCTAAGTCCATGGAGTTGGGTCATGTGGCTTAGGTTTGGATTTTGATTTAGTTTGATTTAGTTTTGATGATCTGAATGTATATTTCATTTATATTTGTAAAGATGATTGAAGATATGATTAATTCATAAAAAAATCAATTGAGTTTGAAGTGATTTGGGTTAAGATTTGGCTATGCACACAGGATTGATTCATATGGCTTTGGAAGGGTTTTGATTTAATTTGATTTAGTTTGATTTAGTTCTGATCATTTGAATGTAGATTTGATTTATATTTAAGAAGATGATTGAAGATATAAATTAATTATGAGAAAATCTATTGATTTTGGATTGATTTGGATGGGATTTTGGCTAAGTTCATGAAAGTGATTCAAAGGACTTAAGTAAGATTTGGTATGATTGCAGATTTTAAAAATTTGATTGATTTTGATTGTTGATTGATAGATTGAAGGGTTGAATTGATAATTGAGATTATAAGCCTGATAACATAAAATCATAGGGGGTTGTTTGTTTTTTTGGCTTGGAATTTGGATTTGGAACTTGAATTGAATTTGGATTGGAACTCAAATTTGAATTTGAAGGCTCAAGGGTGGACATGGATTGGGTAGGCTAGGTAGGGATCTCCTAACTCCAAAGGCATAATCTAATCCTATGATTAAGCCTTCTAAGTCTCTAGGCTTAGGTTAAGTGTTTACTTAATTGCTAGAAGTATCTTATGACTAAGGAAATCTTAATGTCTAGAAGATTCCTAAATCTAGGATGGGTAGATTAAGAACTCACTCTAAAAGTGAGGTCAACAACATGCTTTATTTTATTATTCACTAAAGAAAATAATATGAAGAGCATCTTGTTTAAGATGCCTTTAAATTGATCTTTGAAAGCATCATATGACACCTCAAACTCCTTATTAAAATTAAGAAAATTTAATACTAGTGGGCATGTTAAAATTTTCAAAATTTTAGAAAATATATCAACAATTTCTTTAGTCCAAGAAAATCTCTTTCCTTAAGACATTAATTGATTAGGGCCATAAAAATGCTAAATCCCTAAAACAACCTTCAATAAAAGGTTATTAAACTACAAAAATTACTTACTATGGGGAAAATTTATGACACCACATAGATTTAGAAATTTCTTATTTAGATGATTGAATACATCATTAAGGAATAAACATATTATCTCCAAAGATAAACATATTATACTATAATGGATTCAATTATTTAATAAGGACTCCTTAGGCTAATGTGTCTTTTAATATTCGAGAGATTTTTCCCTTGGACTATATGGAAAGACATTTACAAGGGGCTCAAGTTTCCTAAGGGCAAGCCTCTATAAAAAAAAGAAGGAATCTAAATCTTAACAAAATCTCTTCTGGATAAAGCTTGTCTTAAAAGGATATTTAATTTAGAATTTTAAAAGAGAATGCTTCAAAGGGGAAGAATTCTTTTAGAATCCAATTGGAGTTGAGTAGAAAATGCTTATAGATACTGGGATACACATTAAAATTTTAACTAGCCTATCGTTGGGCTTTACATTTTCAGATAGAATTTAATAAAATTCTAAATTGCATTTTATTAGAAATCTAGGGCTTAGATTCTAGTAGTACAAGAATGTGAAAATGTTGAGTGATTGAAGACTTATTTTAATAGGATGCTTCAGACCTTAAATCTACAAATAATTCTAACATAAATCATAGGCATGACCTAATGTAAATTTTCTAGGATTTATTAGTTATTTTCTACCAAAGAGAATGTAGCTAGCTAACACCACTTAAGAAATGTTAAAAAGTATGAGTCTGATCTTATGTATGTAAGATGGTTAGGCTATTACATTTAAGAAGGAATCTAAGAACTTAAATCACTCCCTATCCTTAAGATAATATTTGGCATGTTATGCACCAAACTAATGCAATATATATTACATCTTTTAAATATTTTGACTCATAATTCATTGCCTTTGGCATTCAATTCATGCCTATAATGAGATGCAATTAGAAAGTACTCATGGGGCAAATCAAAATAAGAAGGCACACTTCCCCAAGAATGGTTGTCATCCTTAAAGGCAAGATGCCCTCTTATGTTCAATGGGTGAAACACCAAATTCAAGAAGAACGGACAACATGCTCTCATGATTCATAAAAGCTAATTATTTCTAATTATTTTTAAGTTATACCTAGGGCATTTAATTTAAATGAGGTTATGAATTTTTATTTTATGTTTGAGTTGTTTAATTTACTGGGGTAGAAAATTTATTTTTTTCCATGAACCGAATGTGCTAGTCATTACATCATAGAACACATCACAAAAAGAAACTTATAAAAAACATGCATCTATTAGCACCTTAAAATAAATTTAGCCATAATAAATTAATAAAATGAGACAATGTAGTTGGGTACGATTGTACACCCCAAAAGAAAGAGAAAAATAGCTCTTGAACTCTCATCTATGATGATCTTCTTCCAAGATTGTCACCTTCTTCAAGAACCTCCAAGAGCTTCACAGGGGACCATCAGCTCGTAAAGCCAAATCTTTCTATTCTTAGACCCTATAGATCCTAACCTAATTCTATGCTCAAATTATATTTTAAAATTCCAAAATAAATTCCTAATTTTTGTAAAACATATGTTGAAAAAAACATACAATACTAACAATTTGTATTTCAAACATATGGGCATAGCATTAGTTTCTTGCCAAGCCACCTATCCTATTGGGCTATGCTTAGGTACTTAAGTAGCATCTATAAACAAACAACATATATTTTATTTTTATTGCAGTGGTCCCTTTAAGCACTGTCCCCTGCAAAAAATAGTGTTGACTAAAAGAACATCCTAACATTCACACTAACGGGCAAGCAATCTTAGCCATCAAATCTAAAAAGTTACACCACAAAATAAGAAGAAGCAATACATCATTTCACATCACATAATATCATAGATTATCGGCCTAACCCAAATTTAAGATCAGTGACTTAATAATCTTGTGTGTGAAGGAGGGGCTTGTGTGGTATGTCTATACTAGGCTCTTATTTAAGTTCATGTTTAAGTTTAATTTAAAATTTAATCATTAACTTTTCATAATTTTGCTTCAAAGGTACATACCATTGTAAAATTAGAGATTCGAGGTATCAAGATCTGCTTCAGATCATTAGCCCACAACCTCATCTAAACAATACACCATATGATAGCTAGTTATGAAACATTTTGTTTTCATTTAGCATCCTTTATTTTATTTTAGAATTTGTTCAATTTATCATTAGGGAGTTTCAATTTAAGTGATTTAATTTATTTTAAATTGTATTTCTATTTTTAGGCTTATTTTTATGTTAAAATGGAATTTAGGCTTTAAAGAATGAAGGATAAAATAAACTCTTCTTTGGGCAAAACCTACTCTATTCATTATCCTAAATCCTAATAGAATGAGATTTTCATCCAAAAATAAAAAAATTCATTCTTAGGTTCACACCAAGAACCTAAGTATCTTAATTAATTATTTTGAATTTATTTGAAGGATTTGTTTGAATTTAGATTTAATTGATGTTTATGTGATTCAATTTGGATTTAAATTCTTCATTAGTTTTTTAGCTCTTAAGTTTCATCTTGTGTTTATAAAAATTTGTTTAAGGATTCTTTATTCTTTCCATTTGAGTTTCATTCAAATTGATTAATGCATCTTGACTCAACCAATTAAGAATTTTGTTTTTATTGAATTTTAATTATTGGATTGATTATCATTTGATTTAAATAATATTTTCAAGAGTTAAATTTATTAAATTTTAGTTCATTTTATTTATCTTTATTATTTTTGTTGACCACATTTTTTGGATGAGGTTAACATCATTTATGAAATTAATAATTATGACACATAATCTTAAATTAGACGCCTCATAATTAAACATTTAGAACACAACACCTCGTGACCTAATGCATCCTCCTTGGGTTTGATCTAACCTAATGGGTTTAGGTAGACTCAACGCCAATCTAAATATAAGTTAAATCAAACATGTTTCACTTGAAACTTGAACTCGTTTGAGTTTAAAGTAAGGTGATTAACTTTTCATCTTTCAGATCACTTGCATATTAATGTGAGCCAACAAATAATCAACTAATTCAATATTCATACAATACATGTCCTACATCACAAGCACAATAATACATGCAAAAAAGTAAAAGAAAGAATAAATCTATACCATGATGAGTACATACTATAGATGTGCTCATGTACTTTGCCAAATTTAAGGAGAAAGTATGATGTTGACTGTCCTACCCTATAGATTATTCAAAATTTCAACCTTTTGGGCATTTGGTTCTAGAACCACCACTTTATTAGTAGTGAAGAGAGTGAGCTTAGTCAATATTTCCTACCTTATCGAGCACTTAATAAAATAGATCATGGAATGGTGGTTCTTGATTTTTTTTCCCACCAAATAAGACCTAAGCTCAGTGGGATCTATATCACTATGAGATCTTTTATAATACATAGCAAATGTTTGCCTTACCACCAAAAGAACATGACAAGAAAAGTGAGGTGTACTTTATAAAGATCAGGGCAAAGAAATAGGTTGAGAGCTTTGATCCTTTCTATAACATGGAGCATAGAAGAAAATTCCAAAGAAAAGGGTCATGTCATAGGTGATGTGATGCAAATATTAAAAAGAATTCTTAGTCAAGTTTTTTTTATTTAAATGCTAATATTTAATATCTACTTTCATTCTTGTATTCTTTTCATGAGTCACCTTTACAAGGAGTAAAAGAATCTGAGAGCTAAACATATATCCATGGACTCGTAAGAGCATCAACAATGTGAAGTAGAATTTAAAGTAATGATTTAATCACTAATAAGGATTTTCTCTAAAGCACGCATGAAGAAAGATCATGCAAGTCAAGTGACTAGCATCAAGTAGCTCACCTCATATATGAAGATTCGACCATATTTGGGTGACCACATAGCCAAACACTTACATCATATAACACACCCCATTAGCACTAGAGACCGTACTAGGGAACTTGTCACGTAACAAATATTACTTGCCCACTCACTAAATCTTGGTGAATCCCCTCTTATCTAACTAACATAATTGATGTGTACTTTACTTATGTAGCTACCTTCTAGTCCCATAAATAAGTATGATCAAGGTATTAAATAAAGAAGTACTTTAAATTTTTATTACTTCTAAGATGAAAATACAAAAACATTCTACCTTTAACATAAATGTTATGTAGTTTCATCTAATGAATCACTAGAAGTTGAACATAAATTGTCTAAATCCTCATCATCCTCACTATGCTCATCTCCATATTGGATAACTTGCTCATAATCAACATTAATATCTTGTAAGCTTACTGATGCTTATACATTATCTCTTAGAGTTTAAAACCTATCTCCTTTTCTAGGTGAGCAATCTTAAAAGTACTTTGAACTTCAACTCTTACTCTAGGATTGATCTTAATTTACACTATCCAATCTATTTTTTTCTATAATTCTTCTAGCATATTTAATGTAACAAACCTGAGTGTCATGATACGCAAAGATAAAAGGATCAAACTTAGCATACTTTCTAGTCAACTTCAATTTAGTGATCATATATGTCTTATGTTTCCTTGCATCTTTATTACAAATAAGATCAAACTAATCATAAAGAAGACACTTTTCTCAATTGATTCAAGATATTTTAACTGCATAATTTCTTGTAAAAAATCATAATAATTAGCCTCATTATTTGAATGTGTTTTCTCTATGCACACACCTGAATTATATGTTCTTCATCTTTCTAACCAAGAATTAATATGGATTAAGGAGAGATCTATACAAAAGTTTAAGTAATGAATTTAACATAAATTTAGACCATAAGAAGGTTTGCTTACATGTACTCTAAACCATGTAGGAAATTTTTCTTCAACCTTCTTGTTAATAATACTAGCATCATCCACTTATAAGGAGTTCATGATTAACATGAACTCAATATTGAAATTACCATGATTAGATAACTATTATAAATAATAAAAAATTAGATGTTAATATATTTGCATTCTTACTCAAGAAAAATTTAAACTTCCCTGCAATTGATAAGTACATTGACTATTGTTGCCCTTAGCTCTTTATCATTTAAATATCTCAAAGGGTTTCTACTTAATGCTTTTTTAGAACGTTAAAAAATAGAGAGCACATTCTATGAAGCATAATAATCTTTGGCTTCATTCTTCTATACATTTTGTTCAAAGTAGTATGAGTTAGATACTCCTTTTGTTCAGTTGTGATCTAAACCATAACTTGATAGATGATCATCACGTATCATTATAAAATTAGATATACTTGGAATTGATCTAACAATTTGACACAAATCATCCCCAGTTAACCTTGGTGGATGCTTGGACTTCTCAATTAAATTTTTGATGAATGCATATTTATTTCTTCTAAATGAGTTGGTTGCAGGTAAAAATATACAGTGATAATGAAACCAAGAAATTTTTTGACCATTTTTAGGAGTAAACACTTTTAATAAATCCATGTAGTATGGATATGCCAACTTCTTAGCAATGCTATATCGTAACAACATTCCATATGCAGGAAGTCATTGATAGTCCACATAAGTGCTGCCTTCATCTGAAAGATCTGCTTTGCATTGATATCATATGTGAGTACACCACTATTTCATAAAATTTTTAGCTCATCAATCAATGGCTGAAAGAAGACATCAATTTTTTACTTAAACATTATGGGGCCCAAGTATAATTTAAGTGAGGAACATAGAAGGTGAGATCATGCACATTTAGAGGTAGATTGTAGGGTGTAACTATCACTGGCCAACATAAATAAGGTAACACACGCTAACTAAATAGTGTGAAACCATCAGCACATAGCCCAAGTTTGATATTTCATGGATCAACTACAAAATCAAGGTAAGTTGATAAAAATGTTTCCATGTTTCTCTGTTTGATGGATGACATAGAAAATTTAATTCAATTGGTCTCTTATAGTTCCATCACACATGCTTAGTTGAATGCATTGTTGCATATGGTCTCTAATGAAGTGGAGTAAGCAATCAGTTGAACAATCACTTATAAGGTACATCTTTTTTACTTACATTGTATTCTACACTGTAGCTAGAATTTAAGTACTCCATAAAATTTGCATTCAACATCCAGTGCATTATCCTTGTAGTATAACATACAATCATTAACATAATAGTCAATCTTTCTAAGATCATACATAACTCTAACACTAATTTTATTATTCAATATAGGTTCTCTAGAATTAAGTTTTTATGTGGGTTTGTATATTTAAGTAGCCCTACAAATTGGTTAAAACATTTGTGTGGTATATTATATTCCATTTTGATACTTAGCATTCTTGTGACCATAATAATTTGGTGTGATTCATGCAACCTACTCACAGTGATTGTTGTGCTACATTTAGTGGGTCATAAAACTTTAAAATTTTTTGTTAGGTGATTCCTTTTCTGTTACTTTCTCAAGTTAGGCTCTAACAATATTAAAGACCATTTCTTTATAATTTTATCCAAAATCATGTTCAGCTAAATGACATGCATAACTCATCGAGGCAGTAATGTCAACAACTATATGTGGCTTGAACTCATCCTGAGAAGTCTAGAACTAATAATTTGGTTCTAAAACCCTATGACACAAGTCTAATGTCTTCATCTAGCATTAAGAAGGCTTAATGGTGTAGACACCTTCAGGTTCAAAAACTTTTGATGGACTAGCCCAATCTGTACTCGTAGTCATGCTCATTAAAAATTTATTCTTCATGAGTGAAATCTTAAATTATTCTATTTAAGTAATATGTATCTTAATTTTAAGTATTTATTTAGTTTTATTTATCTCAATTAGTAGTATTTTTGAGTCTTAACTCATCTTGCATAGTTTTAGTGTTTTCTTCATATCGTTCAGCCCAATGCTCTATTTTACACGATCGTAGACTTGTTGGAAAGTTAAGAAGATTCTTTACAAATTTCTTGTTCATAAGTAAAGCTAGATAAAATTATGATATAGTGAAAACTGTAATTTTTTTAGATGGATATGTAGACTAGTTTTTTTTTAACTTTTTATGAAGAGCTTTAGTCCCACATCATGTATTTCTCCATCTTGTAATCTTTGACACCTGTGTGTCCATATTCCAAATAAAATAAAGAATTGCTTATTTCTTGTGTGAGATAAAAAATATTTTTTTTCCATGTGTCATAATGATTTAATTGGACTCCAGGAGGAGGGGTGTTGATGCCCAAATGCTAAAATTCTAAATGTTTCAGGTTTGTCTCAATTATATCTTAAAGTTTTTGTTGTTGATTTGATCTATTCCCCTATAACTCACATTTTTGTGATAAGTGATTATTTTACTATGTGATTCTAGCTCTGATCATTCAATGTTTGTGCGATCTCTTTTTTTTTTATAATTGAATTCAAGCATCTTCAAGTGCTTTTTTTTGTTCATTAAAATATTATATGCCTAGCAAAGATAGCTATCCGAGTCCTCCTTATTAAGAACTATTAGAGATAGATATGCCTTTTATATATGTATTCATCTCTCACATTTCTTGCATATTATTGTGAGCCAACTAGTAATCAATTAATTCAATATTTGTACATGGCATGTCCTACATAGTTGATATCAAAGCTTGTTCTAGTCAAAGCAATTACATACTATAGAATAATCTAGTTCCTCGACATTTATAGCTTTTCCTAGTATTTTTTTACTAGTTTTATTTTGGACATACATTGAAGCTTAATTGGCTTAAAAACATGACTAGGCTTATCATGATGGCTCAATTTCAAAAGCCATACATTTTAACTTTGGCCTGGAACACCACTAAGCCCTTTAACATCAGATTGGTTCAAAATGACCAAACATCTTTATATTGGTTCAATGCATGACTAAACATTATTATTTTAGTTGGCTTATAAAATTCATACATTAATTTCAGTATTTTATTTTAATTGTTATTAATAAATATCTAGCTTGAATTCTAAAGAGGGAGGTCTATGTGTGGAAAGAAGTTTTTTTCTCTCTTTTCTTATTTATTTTAAAATTTGCATAGTGTATGACCACACTCTCACATAGAGCATACCAAATACATCCTGTACATACAATTGATATGGACCAAATAAATCCTCCTTAAAAGTTAGTGTATATTGATGAGGGGGAGCTAGATCTAAACTCTACTACTAAATTTGAAACTAAAAAATTTATTTTAGAGGATACATTAGAAGTTGAGCATTATGATGTTAATTATATAGATGATTCTTAACACCAAGAGTCTTTAGTTGTTGTTATATATATATTTACACAACCCAAGGTGAGTGAGGGTTGGAGATGTACTATGATTTCTCACACATTTAAATAAAAGAAAATGCTTGTAAGATAGTAATAAATAGTGGTACCTATATGAATACAATATCTTTATATATTGTATCTCACCTTAAGTTAACTCCTATTGATCAACCTAGTCCTTGTACTGTATCTTGGATTATTGCCACATCTACTATAGTAAGAAGGAATTATTTTGTGCCTATTAAATTTAATTCTCATTTGGAAGAAGTTTTATGTGATGTTAAATCAATGCAAGTTGGAAATGTAACTCTAGGAAGCCTTGGACATTTGAAAAAGATGCTACATTGACTAGAAAGGCCAACACTTGTGTGTTCACGTATCAAGAAAAAAAAATTAGATTAGACCCATCCCCAATTAGAAAAGATAATCAACTAACAACTAATTCAAAGATCAAATACAACAAAGAAAAAAATTGTTTTATAATTGATTTCACAAGGAGAAATAGAGAGGGAATTTAATATGGACCCATCATATGGGTTGCGACAGTCCATGAATCTAAACCTACAAATGCCAAATTGGTCATTCCATCTACAATTAAGACAATCTTAAATGAATTTAAGGATGTATTCATAGAGAATCAACCAAATAGCTAACCACTTATGCATGACATTCAGCATATAGTATATTTATTCTCAGGAACTACTCTACCAAATTTACCACATTATAAGATGAGTCTTATTGAATAACAAAAATTGGCATAACAAGTTCAAAATTTATTAAAGAAAGGATTTATTAAAGAGAGTCTTAGTCCATGTCTTGTTCCAACACTCCTTCCTCAAAATAAATATGGTACTTGGAGAATGTGCATTAATAGTCAAGCAATTAATAAGATAATAATCAAGTATAGATTTCTTATTCCAAGATTAAATTAATTATTAGAAGTGGTCTAGCTCCCATTATCTAATTCCCCAAGTGCTTTTATGAGAATCATGACTCAAGTGCTTTTATGAGAATCATGACTCAAAATTTATTACCTTTTTTAGGACAATTTGTAGTAGTATATTTCAATGACATTCTAATCTTTAGTAAAACACTTCAAGATCACCATTAACACTTAAAAAATTTGTCTTGTACTTAGAAAAAACTTTTTATTTGCCACTCTTATCGATTGTACCTTTGTTACTGATTATGTAAACTTTTTAGGTTTTATAATCTATAAGGATAGAGTATCACCTGACCTTAAAAGATAAAAAGCTTTCGAAGAGTGGTCTACCCCACAATCAGTGCATGATGTTAAAAGCTTTCATGGATTAAAAACATTTTTAAGAGATTTATTAGAGGATTTAATATTATTATATCTCCCATTATAAATTACATTAGGAAAGGTAATTTTAAGTGGACGCCTATAATAGTTATGGCCTTGAACAAAAATAAAGAAAGTGTGACCTGAGCACCGGTATCGAGGTTACTTGACTTCCCTATTCTAAATTCATTTAAAGATGTATTCATATAGAATCAACCAAATAGCTTACCACCTATACGCGACATTCAACATATAGTAGATTTAATCCAAGGAACTACTCTACCAAATTTTCCCTCATTATAAGATGAGTCTTATTAAACATCAAGAATTGGCATAATAAGTTCAAGAGTTGTTAAAGAAAGGTTTTATTAAAGAGAGTCTTAGTCTATGTGTTGTTCCAACACTCCTTACCTAAAAAAATATGGTACTTAAAGAATATTCATTAATAGTCAAGCAATTAATAAGATAACAATTAAGTATAAATTTTTCATTCTAAGATTAAATGACTTATTAGATCAAATAAATGGTGCAATAATCTTTTCAGAAATAGATCTAAAAGTGGATACCATCAAGTCAGGATAAGGTCAAGTGATGAGTGAAAAATAACATTTAAAATAAAGGATGGACTTTATAATAGGCTTGCTATGCCTTTTAGATTATCTAATTCCCCAATGCTTTTATGAGAATCATGACTCAAATTTTATGACCTTTTTTGGGACAATTTGTAGTAGTATATTTCAATGACATTCTAATCTTTAGTAAAACACTTCAAGATCACCATGAACACCTAAAAAATGTTTATCTTCTACTTAGAGAACACTTTTTATTTGCCAATATTATGAAGTGTACCTTTGTTACTAATTATGTAAACATTTTAGGCTTTATAATCTCTAAGGATAGAGTATCACCTAACCCTAAAAAAATAAAAATCTATTGAAGAGTAGCCTACCCCATAATTAGTGCATGATGATAGAAGCTTTCATGGATAAGCAACATTTTTAAGAGATTTATTAAATGATTTAATATTATTATAGCTCCCATTATAGAATACATTTGGAAAGAAAATTTTAAGTCAAGCTTACAGTTGTTATAGCCTTGAACAAAATTAAGGAAAGTGTGACTTGAGCACTAGTATCGAGGTTACTTGACTTATCTATTCTTTTTGAAGTATCATGTGATGCATGAGGGGTTGGAATAAAAGAATTTTTAAGTAAAGAAGTTAGACCAATGACTTTTTTTAATAATAAATTAAATCATTCTAGAAAACAATATTCAACATATTGAAAAGAGTTTTATGGTCTAGTTTAAACACTAAGATTTTTTGATGCATTACTTATTACCTTAAGAATTTATACTATAATCAGATCCTGAGGCTCGTAAAATTTTAAACTCAAAGAAAATTAAGCCCTCAACATGCTAAATGGATAAAGTTTCTTCAAAGTTTTACATTTGTTCTTAAGTATAAACTCGATATAGAATAAAAGGTTGATGCTAGTCATGGTTGCATTATTATTATTATTATTATTATTATTATTATTATTATTATTATTATTATTATTATATATATATATATATATATATATATATATATATATATAATATGTTTATATTATTGGATTTGATAAACTACTTGAGTTATATCCTAAGTGTCCTAAATTTTGTGCTATTTATAATAATCTTATTGAAAATCTTAGCAAACTTGTAGATGATTACACTCTTTAGAAAAAGTATCTATTTAAAAGAGAATGCTTATGTATCCCTAAAACCTTACTTAGAGATTTTTTTTTAATTTTTGGAATTACATGTTGGTGGACTAGTTAGTTACTTTGGTAGAGATAAAACCATTAACGCTACAAAAGATAAATTTTATTAGCGATTAAAATGTAGTGACGTAGCACATCAAAGGAGGAAAGGACATATCACAAAGTCCCAAACCAAAAGCTTAAACTTATGAGGACTTTTATTATAATTTATTTGTTATGGTATTTTATATTGATGTTTCATGTGTTGTATTATATTATAGTGGATGTATTTGATCATGTTTAAGTGTTGTATGTGAGTTTAGATGATATTATTTGGTGTTTTAGGGCCAAAAGTGTATCAGCATTATAGTCCCTAGGTGTTAGCTTTCTAATACCTTGGCACTACGATCAATTCCTTATAAGGTGCCATAGAAACTCACCTATGAAATATCAGGTTCCAAAATTTTTCAATTTTTTGTGATTTTTTTGAAGGGACACATCCGATGGGTTGTTGTAACTTATATAAACTCTTATTATGACTTAATGAAGAAGATTAGACTTGATGCATGTAAAAACTTGAGTTAAGACTTATTGGTTGGAACTTGGTGGACACCGGTCTGAGGGATTCGATAATGCTTTGCTATTGTTCTACTTGGGTTAGTAGAACAACTTGGATCTCTTCCAATTTGGTGAGTGGAAGATCTTCAAGCACTTCTTCTTCCTCCATCCGTTGTGATGTTCTCTCTATTAGCACTCCGTCATGTAGTGTTGCTAGGATTATTGCTAGCTATAGAACTTATGCCTTAGATAAGCAATAAACTCAATATTCTAGCCTATACACCCATTGCTTGTGCCTAGTCATCCTTATGAAGATATTAGAATGAATTTTATTTTCAAATTACCCAAGACTACTAGAATATATGATTCAATTTTTGTAATTATTGATAGGTTTATAAAGATATCTCACTTCATTCCTTGTTTAATAATATCAAATGCTTCTCATATTGCACATTTATTTTTGGATGAAGTGGTGAAATTGCATGGCCTTTCAAAGAGCATTTTTTAAAATTGTGATGTTCATTTTACTTCAAAAATTTGGAAAACTTTATGGCATTTAATGGGTGCATAATTAAAATTTTCTTCAGCTTACAACCAGTAAATTGATGGCCAAACTCAAGTGGTCAATCGAAACTTAGGAAATTTACTTCAATGCTCTGTAGATGAAAACATCAAATGTTGAGATTTTCTTTTGTCAAGATCATAATATGCATATAATGGTTCAGTAAATAGATCCATAAGGATGAGTCCATTTGAAGCATGTCATAATTACAAGCCTCATAGCACAATGATTCATTACCTCTACTTATTCATGCACAAAGATTTAATTTTGGTCAAGAATTTACACAACATATTCATGATATCATGAACAAATTGAAGATCAAATAAATTTAAATAGTCAAACATATAAAATGTTAACTGATGCTCACAAGAAATAAAGAAAGTTTTTTTTTAATGTGATTATGCTATGATCCATGTAAGGCTTGAAAAGTTTTTTACTGAAGCCATTCAAAAATTACATGCTAGGGGTGCAAGTCCCTTTTGGATCTTGAAAAACATTAGACCTAATGTATATGTAATAAAATATTATTTGAAACTTAATATAAGAAATCAATTTTGATACCTACCAAGTCATTTGATCCCTTATCCCCGCCTCTTGAGAGCGAACCTACCCCTGAGCATCCATTAACTCAATCTAAAAATAAGAATGAGTATATTGACCAGATCCTAGATGATCAAACAATCACCAAAAATTACAGATATCAAAGGTATCTTGTATTGTTGAAAGATCAACTAGGCACAGAAGATAAATGGATCAATATAGATGAACTTCAAAAGATTAATCCAAGTTCGTTCAAAGAGTATCATGATGGCGGCAACTTATACTCATCAGAGCTGAGTTCCCCACATAGTAGAGGAATTGGTATAGACACCTTCATTTTGAAAGACATTTGATGGACTAACTCAATCCATACACACAATCATGCTTATTCAAAATCTATTCTACATGAGTGAAATATTGAATTATTCTATTTAAATAATTTTATATCTTAATTTGAAGCATTTATTTAGTTTATTTATCTCAATAAAGCAGTACTTTCAAGTCTTAACTCATATTACCTAGTTTTAGTTTTTCATCATATCATCCAGCTCAATGCTCTATTTTGGGTGATCTTGGGCTTATTAGAAATCAAAGAAGATTCTTTACAAATCTTTAGTTCATAAGTTAAGCTTGATCAAACTGTATCGTAGTGAAAATTGTACTCTTATTTTAGATAGATATGTAGATTAGTTTTTGTTTTTACATTTCAAGAAGAACTTTAGCCCCACATCAAGTATTTCTCCTTCTTGTAGTCTTTGTCACTTAATAAATTTGGTGGCCACCTCAAATGTAAGTATGCTTCCAAAAATATATAATTAACTTATTTCTTGAGTGAGTTCACACTAGTGCGAGATAAAATAATTTTTTTCTCCATGTCATGATGACTCGATCGAACTACGAGAGGAGGTGTGTTGATGCTCAAGTGGTGAGATGCCATCACCAAATTCTAAATATTTTATGTTTGTTTCTATTATATCTTAAAGTTTTCATTGTTTAGTTTGATATATTCCCCTCTAGCTTCTAGTTTCTATGATGGGTGGTTATTTTTTTGTGTGATTCTAGCTTTGGTCATTCTATGTTTGTGTGATCTTTTTTTTTTTTAATTTTATAAAAGAATTTAAGCATTTTAAGTGTTATTTTCTATTCATTAAAATATTATATGCCTAGTCTAGGGAGATAGCTCCTATGCTATCTCGGTCCTCCTTATTAAGTACCATTAAGGACCAATATGCTCTTATATAAGTATTCTTATTTTAGATCTCTTGTATATTATTATGAGCCATCTAATAATCAATTAATTCAATATTCATACATGGCATGTCCTACATCACTTAAATTTTTTTTCCTCACACATGAACATCAAAACTTTTTTTCAAAAAGACAAATAGAAAGTTGAGATAACATATGCACAAAGTGCTCAACACCATTCAAGAATTCAACAATTTATTATTTTCTACTTAGGTGCAATCAATTGTACATTCATGATTGCTTGTTACAAATATCCATATGTTGTATAAATTAAGAAGTGTGAGGATTAGATCCATGTGTTATGTAAAATATATAATTAATTATGACAAACTAATCAAAGGATTAATATGACTTAAATACTTAAGTATGTAGTTTGTTTGCTTGTAAATAATTGATATAACATACTAAGCTTAGAAGTACTTCTCATTCAAGGATCGATCATAGTATGAGAAGGTCGTAATTATCTAATAGTTCTTAAACTAATTGAGATTCTTAATTAGTGTGTTTAGACTGGTTGAGAAGTCCGAGGAAAAACTAGAAGGAAGTGTTAGGTCAAAGAGTGAATGGTGTGCACCATGAGATTGTAGTGATAGTCAATCAACATTTGCAATATTATAACAGTAAAGTAAGGGGATATGTTCTAGACAAAGCAATTATTGGTATAGACATAATATTATAAAATTCTAATTTTGAACTTTTAACATTTTCTAAAAACTTCACGGTATTAGCTCATCATTATTTAATTAAATGTTTATATAAACTACAAACTAATATAAATTGTAAAAACATAATGCTAAACAAACCAAAATCTAACTACTAATAATTTAAATTTTTTTAAAAAAATTAATGCTAAATATATATATTGCAAAAAAATTTGAATCACAATGTGAGTAATTAAACACAAATTAATTGCAAAATATATTACCTAAAAATCTTAAATTAAGACTTCAACAAAAAGCTAAACCTTAAGCAAATTAATCATAGATCTAACTATGAATAGAAAAATAAATATTAAATATATGAGTTTTATGCAAATATGAAGAAAATCTAAGCTTTAAATTGAAAATATTTTTAAAAACTTCAAATCCAAATTCGTACAAGTGAACGAATCATAAATAAATAGCCTTAGAAGATTGAGGATATGGTTTAATTTCAATTCTATGGTGAAACCGGATGAAAACAGCTTGTTTTGATGGAGATCCGACATGCCTAGGTTGTCTTCCACCATCCCCCAAGAGAGGGTACCCAAAGCCGAATGGGAGGGAGGGGGGCAAGGTCTCAATCGGGGGTCATTTCAGCGGCCCATAGTAATTATAACATCTACTAGAATTTCTGTTGAAATTAGAAATTCAACCAAAAAAATTTTCAACGAAATTTTTGTTTGAAATTTTGTCGAGTTTAAGGGGTGTTCGCCACGATGATTTTTTATGTGTTTGAATTATATCATTGTACCACTAGCAGGCCATGCAAACCAGAAGGTGCATGTTTCAGCACATGCACATGTACCAGAAGGAGGCCAATGGCTTGAATTATAGTTATGAGTTTAGAATTTTCGTGATTTTACATTAATCTGAAAATATGGTTATTGAGATATTCCAAAACTTCTATGATTAAATTGCAACTTAATATATATATATATATAGAGAGAGAGAGAGAGAGAGAGACAACAAAACAATCCCTAGACTTAGACTTACGTAGAATAATTGCTCGTAATTGTCATAGACGGTTCATTTGAGATAAATAAAGCTATCAAAAATATTATAATAAAAAATATTATAACAAATTTTTTAAAATTATTATATGAATTATAAACTTTTCTTAAAGAAAATGATAATTACATTCTTACAATAAAAACACTCAAAATTGTTTGGATATTAGAAATTATTTTTCATCCTGATAATTTCTCAAAAATAAATATAATAAAATAAATATATAATTATTATTTAAGAAAATAAAACTGCATCTAATCGATCCTAGTCAATTTAGTTGATTAAACTGTTGAAGGAATTGCTGATGACTTGGTCAAATTTTTAGTCTATATCTGCTGTATCTGGTGGGCAAGCAACAGTCCCATTTTGGTGGAGCCGAAGTTGACGTGGCAAAGATTCCCTTGTGATGAATCCTTGAAAGTGATTGAGCGAATGTTGCGTCGTCAACCTCTATGTCCAGCCCTTTTGGAGCCCTTGAATGGGGGCCAGCATACTCTACTTCAATACCTATGCACGTGGCTAGTGCCCAAAAACTGTTGTTATGTACTTGAGGTTCTCAAAGCTCAACTGGAACCCACCATCTCTTAACTCGATTGATGGGCGAGAACAGCCGAGAATTTTTCGGATCACATTCTATTTCTCTCCAAGATGGAAGTGCCTCTCCGGGGGATATTAAGGAGACTCATTATATGTGATGATAATGTGATGTATTATTAATAATATCTTCACAATATAAGATGAGGTGATGTGATACCAAAAAAAAAA
The DNA here is from genome assembly GCA_021442155.1 of Cymbidium sinense. Lineage (NCBI taxonomy): Eukaryota > Viridiplantae > Streptophyta > Magnoliopsida > Asparagales > Orchidaceae > Cymbidium > Cymbidium sinense. The sequence goes on from CM038219.1 coordinate 88,438,401, forward strand.
AAAAAAAAAAAGCTTAACTGGAGGAGGTACGGGGTTCAAATAATTTTATAAATTTAAATTTATTATTTGTCCAGCTAAATGTATAAAACAAGCTCTGCTAAATTTGTCTTAAAATAAATTATCTGAGTTCAAAACTCTCGAACGGCGGAATTAAAAACAGATCCAATCTTTTTAGTGAATCATTGTGATAATTTTATTTCACTATTTTAAAAAACTTTATTCTTTTAATATCTTATTTAATGCGAAAATTAACGAAAATATAGGTTTTGTTTCAGAGAAAAATTATCAAAAGATTTACATATAAATTATAAATTATTATATATCTATATATCTAATATTTAAAATTTTATATTTATAGAAATAATACCCTGTTATCTAAATAGTATTATAATATTTAGATAAAGGTATTTTTTATTATAGATTAAAATATTATACAAATAGTTGTAAGAAACTAAATATTAATTATGTAAATTAGTATGTCTCCAAACCCCTCAATTTCTATGTGAAGCTTTTTAAGAATTCTAGCATTAGTAATGTTTGACAGATCATCCTAAAATATAATCAATTAATCAAGAATCTGACATTAACAATATATATTAAAATTTATAGAGTTAAATATAAGATCATTCAAACTCTAAGTTTAAGAACTCGAAGCTAGCCATCACCATCAGCCATCATCGACCATCACTGATTGTCATTAGCTATAACCACTGTCAATCATCACTAACTACCACTAATCATTTTTATGGGCAAATCACCACCATAAGTTATTGTAGTCATATTATTTCTTAGTTGTTATTGCCAAACGTTTGTATAACTCATAACCTTGTAACATCTTCTAGAGTTAAATACAGGTGCAATTTGTAATTTTATCTGTATAATGGATCATTTTGACTCAATAAGCCCCATGGTTTCTCCATATTCTTATCTTTGAATTATCTTTCTACAATTCCCCTGCTCACTCAATTAGATCTACCTTCTATTGTTGGGTGCTCCTTTTGGCGAGTATTCTTATTCTGAGTCATCGAGTACCCTTAATGCAAGTATCCTTATCTTGATTTATAGGCTCATTTGAGTCTACCCACTGCTTTGGTTATACAATGTACTATTAAAAATAAGAAATTTTAATAAAAGCAAATATTTTATTTTTAAATGATATGCAATGTAATGAAATTGAATGCACAATAACATAAGTAGGTAAATAATCAAATTAAATAGTAATTTTTAGTTTTTTTTATAGTGGATTACAACTTTAATTTTAACGGAGAAAATGAAACTTAGCATTAAATAAGATGTTATTGAAGAAACATACCTACTCTGACACCAAATATGATGTAGGATGAGAGTGACATATTATGATATGAAGTTAAATAATTGAGAATTTTTATATCCTTCTAAAAAAGTAATGATACATGCACAATACTATGTACACTACTATTAAGCAGAATCACAAAAGTAATAATATAATGAAGTTAAAAGAATTCAATCTAATATTATATTAACCACACTATAGATTTAATTATTATAAGCTAAATAATGTCCAACCTAAATTATAACATAAAAATCCCAATATTTATTGAATATTTAAGTTTAAATTTTTATGATGATGATGTCGATAATTGTGATGATGATCATGAGACTTTTAGTGAGTGGAAACCATATTAATTATTTGTTGTCTAAAATTTTTTCTAGGGAGGACACTATTAACTTCTAGCTATGCATTGAAGCTTCTCTAATAGCGTGCCTTTTATAGGTGATCAATGGAGACCCTATCCTCCACATGTCCTCATGGGGGTCATTTTATTAAGGAATATATCCACTACTAACTTTCCATTCAAGCTACCTCATGGGAGTGCCTTATAGTGATTTTATATAGTGAAATATTATTTATAAAAAAAAATGATAATAAAACCTTACTTGAGAAATATAGGACTTTATCTTTAGGTAAACTATTTTAGAGATTTTAATGAAGTAAGAAATTATACTTCTTTAAGTTGCTTTTGTATGAGATCTTCCTTTATATAAGAGCAAATAAATAGTGAGGGTATTCCTTATTAAAAAACTTCAATAATCTCTTTATTATGATTCCTCTTATCTCATTATTATCTAATGATCTTTATATTGTTCTTATAAATAGTAACCCAAGTGGGCTTTTCATACTAGAGATTAATCTTGTCTTTTATGCATTGAGATCTATGACTTGAAATTTTCTTTTCATGATAAAAGAGAATCATGAAGGATGTTAAAGATAGTCTCCACTTGAAGATTTGTTGAAGATGAGAAGAAAGGAGTTGATCTTTTTGCACTTCAATCCAAGAAAGCTCCAAGATGTATTTCGATCAAAGTGTTTGAAGAGAGATTTTATACTTATGATTCAAGAAAACAAATTGCAAGAATCTGGCCTAAGAAGAGAGAAGAAAGAGAGTAAGAAGTCATGAGGTCATCTCTTTAAATAGTGTTAGGATTAAGAGAGATTTTGGACAAGCCAATGACAGAAGGAGGGAAATAATAAGATGAAAAAATTAATTAGGAAAGTGTTTTATTTCAAACAAATGAGCACATGCAAAATAAATTTAAAAAAAAAGAATTTTGACTAAGAGAGAGAGAGAGAGAGAGAGAGAGAGAGAGAGAGAGAGAGAGTGATTAAGTGATGGCGGAAAGAAATTAATAGAGTTAATCAAATAAAATTAGAAGAATGTATTCCAATGATTTTCGGCCAAGCATGAGAATGAGAGGGAAAATTATTTTGGCTACAGATTGAATTTAGAAAAATTGAGCTCAAGATTGAAATTTGAATTTAATTGAATTACAATGAGGCTAGCCATGCAAGAGTGGAGGGAATTATTTTTAATATAATTTACATAAATAAAATCCTATTAATTAATTAAAGGATCAATTAAGGCGGTGATTCAAAATAATTTGAATTTTTTAAAAAAATAAAAGATTAATTAATTATGCATGGGACAACCAAAAAGCTTCTAAAAGGAGTTCAATCATGATTTAATGCAACATATATGAGATATTAATTAACTAATTTGAATAGATTAAATAGGGCAAGCAAAAAGTGATAAATCTAACTAAACTAAATCAAGAGATTACATGAGATTTTCGGCCAATAGGTTTTCAAAAAGGGAATCAATCATCATTCACTGCATTTGATCATGAATCAATTATGAGAGGTCAATTTAGCAGTGATTTGAATTAATTTAAATAAATCAAATTATTCCAGATAAAATAAAAGAAGGGCCAACCATATATTTCCCAAATTAGAAATCAAATTTTAGAAAATGCATAAAATCAAATCTCTATTGAATTTGAATTTGAATTAACCTAGATTAATTCAAATTGATTTAATTAAGATGAGATTAATAAGCATATGGGTTGTCCAAGCTTAGCCAAAACATATAAATCAATTTAGCACACATATGGCAAAGAAAATTTATTTAAATTCAAAATCATTTGAATTTCAATATTCAAATAAAATGAATTTAAAACATTGAAAACTTAAGGGAAATATTATGACAATGATTTCCATAAAACTAATAATATTTATTATGATAAAAAACCATAGAAAAATTCAACCCAAACTAAATTAGGATGATAATTATGATAGGAGAGAAAAAAAATAAAAGGATAAGAGAGAAAAAAGAATAATATAAATAATTCATGAATAATTTCATTCTCATGCAAAAATTAAATAGATAATTAGTAAGGCCAAGCATAAAAATAACTTTATAAAGTGCATAATAAATCCAACATACTTCAAAAAGCTATGGATAAGGCTTAAACTCATGTATGTTCTTAAATTATCTAAAAAAGATAATTTAAAAAATAATTCAAAATATCAAGCAAATAAAATATAAACAATTATGCAAAAAATTCAAATAAATGATATAAAATTATTTAAACATTATTTTTCATATGTTTGAGCTCTTATTTGCTTTATTATTGCATAACATAGGAAGATTCTCAAACTGCCCTTGTCTAGCTGATCTTGACTTTCCAAATTTGATTGAGCATATTAAGTCTGGCGAGCTTCTTGAAATACTTGAAATGAACCGTTAGTTTCATCCAATCATATGCTTGTTATCATTAAATCTATTGCGTAAGCCCTAGGGCTCATGGAGTCAACTATGATTTATGCTTGGCTTCATGAGAGAGATGTCTTTGATCTTTGGATGGCTCTCACATCTTTTGTTAGGGTATTTGAATAACACTTTTGGAAGTACTTTTATGTTTGTTAGCATATTGTTAAACTACTTTCATTGTACAATGATAGGCTTCATTAGCAACAGTTTCTGCTTCAATATAATGGATGAGATTAGCATAGGAGCAGAATACTTCTTAGATCAACTATGAGTAGAAGGGCCCAAGATAAAGTCCTCTGAGAAAGACTCCCCTTTAGTAATTCAAAGTCTACTAGGAGAGGATCTCTTAAAGTACTCTTGTGGTGTTTAATTTGGAGCCGTAGGGACACCACGTAGATCTTACGGGGTACTTATTGAAGTGATTGGATGCTACATTAAGGTATGATGTGCCATATCGCAAGATGAAAACATCACCCTTCAATGGACCTAATCACCTAACAAGGACTCCTAAGGCAGATGGGTCAATGTATATACCAGAGATTTTTTCCCTACTTTACATAGAGAAGTGAAACAAGGTTAAGACCAAATTCTACTCATTGACATATATGACAACTAGGCTAAGGAATGATGTGATCACTCTTCTTAATTGCATTCTTAGTCATACACTTGTTCAACAATATCAATTGATGGACCACACTGGCTCACCACTATCAGCTTAATTGAAAATATTTTATATTAAATTTACTTTATATGATCTTTCTTTATAAGAACGCCCCTTCATATTGTAGAAGGGGGACATTTTTTTCTTTTTAAAGGACCTTTTAGAGCTTATTCTAGACCCTTATATTCTATAATCATATCTTGGGCCTTGTGATAAATAATTATTATATTTCTCTCTTATACTTTCCCTTCTATTCTATCTTCCTATAGTCTCTTTGCCTAACCTTTTTCTTAAGTATCTTAGAAGGTTCTTCCTCCATCACAAATAGATTTAGATTCAACATTCTTTAGGTGCGGTGAGCATGTAAGATGATTAGAACCCGAATTCAAATACAAGTTGAAGCAGGACCCTCAATGTCAGATCCCTTGGCAAACATGTAGCATAACATCTAGTAATTTGTAACTTAGTAGGATTTAAGTGACATGGAGGATAGGACAACCACAAGAAAATCACACCACAATGAGCCTATATCAAAGTAGAATGAAGGATCCACATGATCAACTACTCATTGAGCTTGGTGACAAAAAAACACTAGCTTGGGGTCTATAGTGCCTAGCCACCTAAATTCTTTGATTCTAAGGAAGACTCCTACAACACTAGTGAAAAAAGGGTGTGTCAAAGAAATACTGCCAACCAATATTTTCTTAATAAAGACTGTAGAAGCTTTCCCTCTTCATAGGTTCAAGATCCCACATCTTGAATCTTACAATGGTTAGACAAACCCCACTAACCACATAACCTACTTTGAGTCAACCACATCACTATTGGACTTTGATGATGCGATGAAGTGCTAGCTCTTCTTCACCACTTTTAAAGAGCTACCCCTTAGGTGGTTCTCATGCCTTCTTCTACGAGTCATTACATCATTCACCAAATTTAAGAGGATGTTCGCCACATAATTTGCTACTGCTTGGAAGCCACTGAAGAGGTCTTAAGCTCTCCTACATATGAGGTAGGAGCCTGGAAAGCCCCTATGGAAATTCATCACTTATTTTCAATAAGAATGCTAGAAGTCAAATATTTAGAGCCTGCATTAACTCAAGCAACACTTGCTCAAGATTTAAAATGGGGGCCTTTCAAATATACCTTGGGGTTCCAACAACTAAAGACTCTAGTTATACTACTAGAGTTGGCTAAGAATCATGTCATGTTGAAGAGTATACTGAAGTGGTCTAGCCAGTATCACTGTCTAGGGCAAAGGACTCACTAAAGAGGCATTTGGAATGATTGTCTAAAGAAAAATATCAAAGGAAAAAAAAATAATAAGAGCGAACCATAAGTACTGAGGTGAGACTATAAAAATAAAGCTACTCGCTATTCAGGTGCCAACTATGTGTAACCTGCTCTAGTGATCCCTCTGAGAGTTTCCATGGTAGCGATCCAAAATAAAGATTATTTCAAGTGACCATCACTCATGAAAGTTGGTGGAGTATGTAATTGGTTAAGGTATTGTGCTTATCAATGTGATCATGACCACAACATTGAAGAGTCTCACCCTTTGAAGAGTTTAGTGGATGAGTTGATAAATACAGGAAAGCTCAAGGAGTTTGTTAGCAAGAAAGACAAAGAGATCATCAAAGCATATAATGAGTCTATACCGACACACACTGCCACATTGCATGAGTTGTACTTATTATCATTAGGAGCGATGACAAATCCTCTAAGAAGGTGAGCATGAAAAGGATACTATTTTGGGATGTGAACTTAGCAACCATGATGTGAGCACTCGCTACTACCATCATGTTTGTAATTTTTTTTAGAAAGAGATAGACCCATTATTGGAAATCCCTACAATGACATAGTTATGGTGACAACCTTGATTGCTAGCTATTAGGAATTGGAGTATCTTGATTGACATAAGGAGCTCAATTAATAACACTTTTTAAATTAGTCTTTGATAAATTAGGTCTAGCAAACTCTAAACTTGCACTCACTGGAGGACCACTGTATGATTTCTCAAGAGATCATAGAGAAATTGAAGGAATAATCACTCTCACCATCACTTCAGGGGATGGCAAGAAGTAATTCATGATAATGGATGACTTCATAATAATGGAGGCCCCTTGCTACCTACAATGTTATCTTTGGCTAGCCTCTACTCAACACATTCAATGCGGTGGTGTTGACGTATCACATAACCATCAAATTCCTGGCTATAGAAGAAGAGATTATCATTAGAGGGAATCTCAACCAATCCCATGCATGTTACTTGAAGGTTATTGGTGAGTCGTGCAAGGATGACAAAGTTCTATAGTTGGATATATCATGAATAACGATTAAAATTCCTCAAGAAGATAAAAGAAATCTTAATTATGCAAGCTAATGGGAGAGCACTAATGGTTAGCTTGGTTTTCTATCCCTAGCATCTAGAAATGCTCATTTGAACTCTGATAGACAATATAGATGTGTTTTTCTAGATAGTCATAGAGATGCCAAGCATTGACATCAATATTTTTTGCCATCGCTTTAATATTCGCATAAATGTGCAACCTATCAAGCAAAAATGAGGAAAATAATAGCCATACTCACCGAGCTTATGAAGTAAGAGGTCGCTAAATTACCTAAAACTAAAAATAATGGTACAAAAGTTAGGTGGCAAGTGGAGAATCTGCATTGACTTTATTAACTTAAACTCAGTAAGTTCAAAAGATGGGTATCCAATCCCATGAATTGACAAACTTATGGACTCGATGGCTCGATTCTCAATGATGAGTTTCCTAGATGCCTTTTTGAGATATCATCAATTTCAAATACACCTTATAAATATTGAGAAAGTAACTTGCTTTACTACTAAAGGACTACACTTCTATAGAGTCATGCCCTTAGTGCTCAAGAATACAGGAGCAACTTACTAAAGAATTATAGACCAAATTTTCAAAGAGAAGAAGAAAAAAATTGTAAAAGTTTATATTGATGATCTGCTCATCAAAAGCAAGTCTCCAGTGCAACATATTCAAGACCTCAAAGAGACATTCAACACACTTAAAGGGTATAAGGTGCAGGAAAGTTTTTGGGGTTCCTTATTACCGATGAAGGAATAAAGATGAACCCAGATAAGGTGAAGGCTATATTCAACATGCCCTTACTTAAAAATGTGAAAGAGGTATAGTGACTTTCTACATGAATAGTAGGACTAAATAGGCTCATCTCAAAAGCTAAGGGATGATGCTCGCCATTTTTCAAAGTTCTTAGGGAGCAAAGAAGTGCAAGTGGACCCCAGAATGTGAGAAAGCCTTTAATGATTGATTTGAGGACTCCACTAGCATCTCCTCCTTTATTGAGGAGCCTAAAAGAGAGAGAAGTCCTATTGCTATACTTAGGATTGGGAGAAGGCTCAATCAGCTTAGTCTCAATTAGAGAAGATGGAGAAAAATAATGACCCATATACTATGTCAACAAATCTCTGTGAGGTGCTGAGTTGAACTACCATCTCATGAAGAAACTATCGCTCACATTAATTACCTCATCCAAGTGACTATGACCTTATTTCCAAGCACACTCCATACAAGTCATCACTGATTATCCACTTAAGTCTATGCTCGTCAAGCTCGATCATTCAAAAAATTGCTCAAGTGGTCTGTAGAATTGAGTGAGTTTGACATATCCTACTCACCTTGAACCACAATCAAAACTCAAGTACATGCAAATTTCTTGGTGAACTTCACCAACTTGTAGAATATTCTTGTCAATCTAGAGCACTGATGGTGACTACATGTTGATGGCTCTTATGGGGAACCAACTATAGGAGGATGTATTGTATTGAAGAGTCCAGTAGGGATCACTATTACACAATAAATTAAATTGGGCTTCAAAGAGACAAATAACCAAGTCAAATATGAAGCTTTACTCATCAAATTGAGATTTGCTAGAGGACTTGGAGTCATACATGTGGTAGCCTACTCAAACTAGCGGCTCATGGTAAGGCAAGTGAATAAAGAGTTTGATGTTCAAGATGAGTGTTTGATAAAATATTTACTTAAAGTGAAAGCATAAATTGAGTAGCTAGAATATTTTAAGATCGAATAAATTCTCAAAGAAGGGAACCAACTCACTAACTTGTTATCTAGAGCTAGCACACTCAAAGAGCATGTAGTCATCCACCTCAACTAACCAAGTATTGAAGAAAAAGAGGTAATGTAAGTAGATTATGAATACTCACCAAACTAGGTTAACCCCATCAAGAATTACTCATAGATTGGAGAAATTAGAGAAATGACAAAGGATTTGTGAAGGTTCAAGATCAGAGTAGCCTAATATTTGTTTATAGGAGGAGAGATTGCTCTAAAGGTTGGTGACCTCGTTCAACCTTAAATGTCTGAAAGAGGTAGAAAAAAAGAGAAGTTTTGGAGGAATCCATTTTGGTGAGTGTGGTAATCATTGAGGAGGAATGACACTCGCCAATAAGATTTGGAGGCATGGGTACTTCTAGCTCACACTGAGACAAGATGTTGAATGAATTCATGAGAAGATGAATACATGCCAAAACTTTACAGCACTCCAACAACAGGCATCACAACCTTGGTAACCCATCACTGGTACCTGGTCATTTTCTATTTATGGGATGACTCTGATAGGTTCATTTCTAGTAGCTAATATACAAAAGAAGTTTCTCATAATCATGATCAACTACTTCAACAAGTAGATCGAAGCTAAGGCAGTTGAAAAAATTACATCATAGATAATAAGACATTATATTTGGACTGACATTATTTGTAGTTATGGGTTGCCTTTAGTGATCATCACTAACGATGAGCCTCAATCCCGAGAAATGCCTAAAGGAATTCTTGAAGTCTCAATGATCTAATTAAAATTTACATCAGCACATCACCAATAGAGCAATGGACAAGTAGAAGAAAATAACAAGAAGATGCTCAACTCATTCAAGGAAATATTTGAATGCATAAATGCTAAGTGGATAAACACACTACACGTAGTACTCTAGGTGCCTAGGATAGTTCTCACTATTTCCATTGGATACTCATCCTTTACTTTGTCACACGCCACAAAAGCCAGTCAACCAGTTTAGTATGAAGTACAAATTTAAAGAGTCTTAACAATAGAAAGAAAGGGATATGGTGACATCAAGTGGATACAAGTAAACTCAGAGGCTATGGAGGACATATTTGACATGCAAGAAATCATATTCAAGGCATCATTAAGGCAAGAAGTAATAAAAAGACATATGGCTAAGTATTACAATCGCTATGTGAAAGAGAAGTATTTCAAAAGTAGTGATCTCATGCTAAAGAAAGTACATGCCACTAAAGAACAAAATGCTCTGGACAAACTTGCACATAATTGAGAGAAACCTTTCATAATTAAAGAGCAAGTTGGTCCCAATTCAAATCAATTACAATCTCATTTTGGCGAAGACATACCGATGACATGGAATGCCACTGATTTAAAGAAGTTTTATCCTTAAAGAAAATTCTATCATTTTTGCTAGTTTTATTAATTTCAAGTATCATGTATCTTTTAATTTTTAATAATGAAGTTTTATATATTTTGCTATTTAAACGAGTTCACTGGTAGGATAATAATAGTTTCCAAATGAGCTTACTAGAATGATGAAAAGTGAAACTTATACTTGAGGAGCTGCATGATGACTTAGGATACTCAGTGCTCCATTTTTGGCTTAAGAAAAGGTCCCACTCGTCAAGCAGTGAAAGTATGAGTGGGATATCTAAGTACTTAGAACAATAGTATTACCGTGAGAAAATTGAAGTCGAACAAAATAAACCTTAATATTCAGGGAGCTACATGATGACTCAGGATACTCAATATGCCATTTTTAGCCTAAGAACATGTCCCACTTGGCGAGTAGTGAAAGCCCGAGTAGGAGATCCAAGTACTTGGCATGCCACTATTGGCCCAAGAAAAATTGAAGTTGAGCAAAAAAATCCTTAATACTCGGGGAGTTACATGATCAATCAAAATACTCAATGCACCAATTTTTCCTAAGGAATAGACCCACTCGATGAGTAGTAAAAGCCTAAGTAGAAGACTAAAAAAAGGTAAACACTCCATGTAATTGAAGACTACATTGTAAGATAAACTCCCGTGAGGTGGTAGCTAAACTATAAAAGACCAAACCTCTATGTGATTGATGACTAAAGTTTATGACTGACACCCCATGAGGTTAGCAATTAAACTCTAAAGATCAACTTTTTTAATTGGCAATTGAAAAGACCAACACTCTATGTGGTTGGAGACCATCATGTAAGACCAACACCTTATGAGATCGGTGATGATGAAAGGAGCAATTTTCTTAATCAACAAGTCAAGGCTAACCTTTAAAAGTGGTGTATAATGTAAATTACAACTACATGAAGCATTCTAAATCAAGCAAAGTTATGTGTGCATCTATAACTGAGTATCAATCTAATAAAGTGTACATAAGCTTGCAATATTAAAGCAACCATTTAGGGAAGTGCTTTTTATGAGTTAATGGCTCAAAATATTTTAAGTCATAGGTCGATTAGTTTAAACAAATAAGCATCACACTAGAAAGCCTATATGGGATAATTATAATTCTCTCTAATGGTCATCATTATAATCAAGGTTGCTCACATATTAATGAATAAGTTTTTATATAACGAGCATACACAAACTCACTATGCTAGAACGACTACCTAGAGATAAGTCTATTGATTAGTAATTTAATATTCTAGGTTACAAAAAAGCCATGCACACATTAACTAGTGAGTATCAACTCATTCATTCAAAAATACTTAATAAAGAAATGAATCAGGTTTCTATTCAAATATGTATACTTGATGATTGGAAATGTATTTGTAATTCATATATCATAATGTATTTTACAATTAAGCAAGTAGGAAATAGGCATCCTACTCACTAAAAAATGTTTTTATTATAGAAATAGAAAAGAAAAATAATGTATTAGCATGAACTACTCTTGTCATTGTCGTCCAAGTCCAAAAGCATGAGTATGTTTGAGAAGTCTAAGAACTTAGCTTCAAGATGACCATGCTTCAACAATTTAGCAATAAAAAAGCTAGTGCTATCCTTGAACTTCTACTGCAAGATTTCTTGATACTCATTAGAATTGAGAAACCCAGTAAGCTTGGCTTCTCCCTTATAAAACTCTTTTGCCTAATGGAAGAGCTCCTTCTTTAGTTATCTTTTCAGCATCGCTAGGAAAGTAAAATCCATGGTAACTCTCTCTTTCTCATCTTCATGGTGAGCTGCTTTGGCCTGAAGATCCCTGTGTTGGGCTTCAAGAGTAGTCAATTTCTTCTTTGTTTATGCCAGCTAGGTCCATCTTGCAAAGGCCTCCTTACCTCTTCCCAAGGAACAGGTAGCAAACCTCCCTAAATGAATGGCATGCTATTTCTTGAGTGGTCACTATAGTATGTGGGAAATGAGCATTCGGGAGGTTGAACAAGAGCTTGTTAAATTATGGGAGAAGATGAAGGAGTTGAACTCATAGGATTCATGGGTGGTATCGGGAAGGTTTGGGGTGAAGTTATCCTTCAAGCTGCCCTCCTACTTTTCCTCATAAGCAAACTTACTACTTTGTTGGTGATTGCGATTCAAGCACACTATTCACTTTTTGGACTTTCTAGGAGGAGTACTTGGCCCAGCCTCATATGTGGCCTTGATGGGAGCTGCACTCAGCTCCCCCTCCTTTTTCTCCTTGATGACCTCAAGAGAGGTTAGTTATTCACCACTGAACACTCATTCATAGATTTTGCGCTCACCTTCCTCAAAGATTTGGAGAACTTTAGGGATAAGCTCAGATTTAGTGGGAGCTGCCACTTCTTTGAACAAATAAAATAAAAAATAACGGAACAAGTCACCAACGATATAAAGGGATTAGCTAGTAAAAATAAAGAGAATTTATACAAGATGGTGAAAACTCGGCCAAAGCAAGGTAGAGAGATATGTTCAAGCTATGAACCTACATCTTCTCTACTTCCTCCATCTCATGTACACTCAACTTGCCAAGCTTGGTGGCTTAGCACCGATGGTAAGGAAAGGGAATAATCAAAACTAGCATTCAAGTCATGCTCATCAAGAACATAAGTTGTGAGCACTACTTATTTACTTTATTCTGAAGATCATGAGAGTCATTAAAAATTGCATGATCCCATCCTGGTGACCCATCACCATGAACAAGTGGTGGAAGAGATCTATGAATACCTTCTTTCCACAGGCATAAGATGAAGGTTGTGATGCTCACCATTAAGTTCAGAAGAACTTGGAGGGTGCCACTCTGAAGAAGTTAAGGATGTCTATCCACTCACATAAAAAAGGGAAGATAGAATCCATTCTTAAAATGATTGAGTGGTATGTACTACTTGCACATCCCCACCAAGTTGAGAAATTCAGTCTTCTCAACTACTCACATTGTGAAATTTCAAATTGCACCACAGAACCCAAAAAATATTGAGGTCACATTAGAGGGGTCCAAATTGAAAACCTTATTGATCTGAGCCTGGTGGAGAGATGAAGTAGCTTTCTTGGGTATATCCCTACTCGTTGATGATGAAAATGCAACGAAGATCTACATAAAGAACTTCTACTTGCACGACTCATGGAGAGCAGTAAAAGACCCAAATACTCTGGCAAGGGAGAATTTATAGATGCAATAAATAAGATGTAGTAACACAACAACAATTCAAGCACTAAATAAATAAATGATTATCCAAATCCTATAGATATCTCAAGTGATAAAGGCTATAGGAAAATAATCAATGCACAATAGTAAAACATTAAATAGCACTCACAAGCAATAAAATAATAAATAAAAATATGTATCTTTACTTATGGCTAGGTAGGTACAACAAACTTGCTATAACCAAAAAAATATTACTTTTTTAGGAATTTTATTACAAAGTCCAATTTTCAATCCGTAGTGAGTCCACCTTTTGTGCACATAATCAAACAAAAACTCATGCAAGAAAGTAGAAGTGAAGTACTCTACAACTTGATGGAGTTCTGCAACAACAATATCTCAACCCTCATGATCATAAAGTTGCACTAGTTTCGTGCCTCTAAGCACTGTCATCACTGCAACTCTAACTCCAGTTGTGCTCATAGGTTCCCCATGTCTTGTTGGGATGAGTTTAAGGCCTCCCTCTAGATAGTGACCTCTCCTCATGGAGTTTCAATCTTGATGAAGACCATAAATACTCATAATTCATCCTCTGCATCATTCCCCCATCGACAGGTAGACTCTCCCTTCACATACTAGTCACTATCTTTACGAATAGGAGAGGGAAAACTGACCATCATTTTCCTAATGTCAGTAAAAGTGAAATTGGTCTCATCAATAGGGACATTGATGGTCACCACAGAAGCAAGAGAGATCCCCACCAAATCCACTTGCAATATCGATAAAGTTAGCGGTAAAGTTGGAGTCAATGCTATTCAATGAAACAGGAATTCATAAAAAATTGATAGAGGAATTTTAATTAGAGGATTTGCTATGGGTCTGAAGATTACAAATGGAAGCCACTTTTTGAGTAAATGAAATTCCTCTCTACTCGAGAAATGGCCACATATGGGTCTGAAGCAACTTTATGAAGTTACATGGACTATTAGAGGAAATAACCTGGTGGGTTGATGAGTGCCCCTCACCATCCGCTGTTGAAGCCTAAATGTTTGATACACTTAGCTACAACCAAAGAAGAAAATAAGAGGCACAAATAAAAGGGACTCATAGATAATAAGTAAAACTCACTTAGGCAAGATATTCTTCTACGGCTGCCTTCTTAGTGGCTAACCAACCAAATGACTCAACATTACCTTTCTATGCTGAATCAAAGGTGCATCCTCTCTTCTTCCTCTTCTCTAGGAATAGTCGTTGGTTGCTCACTTACTATTGCAACCCTCTCCTCAAATAGGCAAGCATTCAATTCTCCTCGCGGGTTGAAATGAATAGTTAGGGTAACAGTTGCTATGATTGGAGTAGCTAAAATGCTCATTTAAACTATAGTAATGGAGGTGGTCTTTTTTGAGTTGTTTACTTTCTTAACTTTCTTGTGAAGGTTTGCCCATAGAATTGTGAAATCAATGTCACCATGAGGTCTCTTTGCATCCATGAGAATTATATTTTAATATGTTTTGTAGAGTCGACTCTTGAGGGGAATAAAGTTTACTCGAGCGAGTAATAAAGGAATGTTGAGTGCATAAAAGAAGAAAGAAAAAACCCATTTATAACCTCCATAAAATTAAAAAATTGGATCAATCCAAAGGTTATGTGACCTCTTAATAATTACATGAATTTTCTCAAGTCGTTAAATGTTTAATAGCTAATCATTTAATTTATTCTTCTATCATTTTTGTGAGATACCTCTACAAAGAGTAGAAGAATCACAGAGCTATAATTATGCAAACTTTTAGTATGTATAATTACTAAGATAAAATTTTATATCATAGACATCATTATTTTTAAGCATTTTGACTAAAAAAATAAAATAAAATCTCAAATTTATATAGCAGGGAACCTATAATGAATTAGAAAAAAAATGCATGAAGCCTTAGAACAAAAGTTTTATAGGCTAACATCACCATACTAAAAACTAACCTAATTTTAAAATAACAACATGAAGAGAAGGAAGGTCACCCTGCTGACCTTATTCCTCTTCCTCCAACTCCTTATTTACATTCTTCTATTATACTCTACTATCATTCTCTTAGTCCATTCCTTAGGGAAAAATTTAACAAGTATCCCAAGATGAATGACATACTTAATCATTGACCTCATTGAATAAGACAACAACAAATATGAGGTAATGGTTATGCTCCTCAGGTTTCTTATGAGCATTGTCCTTGATATTATGAGGAACCGTTATCTACTTATGTTGACCCATCATATAAACTTCATGAACATGGTGATGATGTTATTCATAGGGTTAAAATTGATGGTCAACTTGACCCAAAAATTTTCTTAGATTTTCTAGTAGATATAGACTAATATTTTGATTGGATTCTTATGTCGAAAGAAAGATAAGTTTGTTTCTCTTACATGAAACTAGCTAACAACTCTAAGACTTATTGGATTATTCTTATACAAAAAAAATTCAATAATTAAGACAATGACCTATTACTTTGGGGATGAAATGAAAGAAATTTTAATGCAAAAAATGTACCATTTAATTTTTATGATCAATTTATGGATGCAATGACCATGTTTGGACAAGAATCTTTGATTTTTGTTGAGTATTTAACACATTTTAATGAACTAATGACCTATTTTGATATTTAAAAAGATCATTGTACCATAATTATAAGATTTTAATTTGGGTTATGAACTGATGTTCATAATGAAATATTAATTCAAGTAGTTTATTCACTTGAAGATATGTTTTGAGTGGTAACTTGGATTAAACAATATCTCAAATCTTAGCCTTATAGAAGATTTGCAACTTCAACTAAGAATAGCTCCAAACCATCTGTTACCCCACATACCTATGTAGTACCGAAAGGACATAGTGAACTCAAAGAAAAGGCTTTAATTGCAACCTCTAATTCTAAGACATCTAGAATTACTTATTTTACTTGTGATAAAATTACACACTATTGAAGCACTTATCCTAAATAAAACCAAGCATATATATATAAATTATGGATCATTAAAATAAAATTATTGATGATCAAATTACAATGGACTATTATGAAGATGCTAGTAATGTAGAAGAAATATTAGAGGGATCACATATGGCTATTATGCATTATAAATTGGCTACCTCTTGAGCAAATAATGATTGGAGGCACACATCAATTTTATACTCTTATTTTAAAAAGTGGTTTAAAGATGTGTGAACTAATCATTAATAGTGGTAGTTGCATGAATGTTATTGCCACCTCTGCTTTGACTAAGCTAAAGCTCACCCGGGAGCCTCATATAGCCTTAAGGTCACTTGGGTAAACATGATCTCTATCTTTGTATCTCAATATTATGTTGTACCAATTCAATTAGAAGAAAATATTGACAAAATTTGGTGTGATATCCATCTAATAGATGTTGCTCATATACTACTAGGTAGACCATAGTGTTCTGACACCATAAATTAAATCTAACTAAGACTAAAGATACCAATTCATATCAACCTAAAGATTCTTATGCTCCTATAGAAAGGAAGTCCATACATATTATTAATCAATGTCAATTTCAATAGGAGTTTACTAGGAATATCATTTTTACTCTAATTGTACTAACTTTTTCTAACCAACTCTTTATTAAATTCATTCCATCTAAAGTGCATGAATTTTTATTTTAGTACCAAAATACTTATCATGAAAAACTTCATAGTTAGTTTCTCCTATTAAGAAGCATTCAACATGCTTTGAAGCTAATTTATGAATCTTCACTTCCTAATTTACCACATTGATATATGAACTTAGAATAAACATGTAGAGCTCAAATGATAAGTTGATGAATTATTACCGAATGGTTTTATCCAAGAGAGCATATCACCATGTGCAATACTAAGCCTTTGTGCGCCAAAGAAAATTAGAACTTATTTAATGTGTGTAAATAGTTATTCTACTAAAAAAAATCACTCATAAGTATAAGTTCTCTATACTTAGATTCAATGATATATTAAATATTATAGTTGTAGTAACATTTTATCTAAGATTCATCTTAGAATTGAATATCCTCAAATTCATATGCATGAAGGAGATAAATAAAAAAACTACCTTCAAGATAAAAGATGGCTTATGGGAATGATTAGTAATACATTTTAAGATGACTAATATCTCATGTATATTTATAAGAGTAATTAATGACTAATATCTTGCACCTAGTTATAGGAAAATTCTTAGTTGTGTACTTTGACGATAATTTAATTTTTAATCAGTGAAAAGAGCAATCATTAAAATAATTTACAAGATTTGAATTGCATCATCAAGAAAGGATATATTCATTAAAAGAATGCTCATTTATGGCTACTTTAATAATCTTCCTAATATTCATCATTTCAATCTTGACAAAATTAAGGCTATTCAAGAGTGACCTACCATAATAATAAGTCATGATGAACATAATTTTCATAAGTCAGCTACCTTTTATAAAAGATTTATTTGTGGATTTAACACTACTATATCCCAATCACTCAATCTATTAAAAAAATAGAATTTTATAAAACAAAAGTAGTTGTTGATGCCTTTAAAAAATTTTAAAAAATTAAAAAGCCCACCATTATTAAAATTGCTAAATTTTAATAAGGTGTTTGAGGAGTCATATGATCATTCTAGAGTTAATATCAAAAGGATTATTAAGAAAATAGGTCAACCCATTAATTTTTTTGGTAAAATATTAAATGAAGCACATGAATGATACTTTGCGCATAATCATGAGTTTTATATTATTATCGAAACTTTATGTTATTGGCGATAATATCTTCTTTCATGAGAATATGTACTCTATTCTAATCATGAAGCCCTTAAAGATTTCACCACTCAAAAGAAACTTAATTCTTGTCATACAAAATGGGCTCACTTACTTCAAGACATAATTTTGGTGTCAAGAGCAAACTAGTAGACATCTTATGTAAATATGATTAGTTAAAAATTGATAAATATGACTACATAAATTATAAATATTTTTAACAAATTTTTGAATGTTTACATTTTGATCCATCAATTATCAATTTTAACTATTAAATATGAGATGACTATCTCTTTCAAGGCATAGAGCTATGTATCCTAAATTTTTTACTTCAAAATTTTCTAATTAACAATATACATTCAAGAGGTGTGCCTTGTTATTTTGGTCATTATATGATAATAGTCATGATTGAGGATAAATTTGGCCTAGTCTTAGATTAAATATTACATGTATTGTTACTTAATGTTCCACCTATCAAGTAGCAAAGAGTGGAAAATAAAATCTTGGCTTATACACACCACTCTCAATTCCCCATAAATCATGAAAAGATCTTAGTTTAGACTTATCTTAAGATTACCCAACACTATACAATACTTTGACTCTATCTTAATATTTATTGATCATTTCCCTAAAATGGCAAACTCCATTTCATGCTATAGTAGAAAACATGCATAACATATAGCACATATATATATTTCACCATGAGATAGTTTATTTATATGGGCTTCATAAGATGATTGTGTCTAATAGTAATGCGAGGTTTATGAGCTATTTTAAAAAAAATTTGGAAAATTCATGTCACTAAATTTCTATTTTTCACATATTATCACACTAAAATAAATAGATAAACTAATGTTGCCAATAAAGGTCTAGGAACTATACTTTGATTCTTAGTGACTGGTCATACAATTAGTTGGGACTTACTTCTTCCTACTAAGAGTTTATTTATAATAGTTCAATTAATAAGTCAATTTGTGTGAGTTTTTTTTGCATATTATAACTAATTATGAATTTAAAAGCTAATTAATTTCATTGAGTTGCTTATATCTTATAAATCTAATACATTTGCATCTTCATTTGCATATAAAAAGCATAACTTACATCAAGAAATTTGATAAAAAAACTCAATTTGAGTTTGGATAAATATAAAGTCAATATCAATGCATATAGATAATATGTATAATTTAATGAGAGATATTAGGTTTTTATTAAAGTTAAGCCTTAAGGATTTCCAACAAACTCTTAAGAAATTAACATTCAAGATCTAGTCCTTTTGATAATGTAAAAAATGAATGATAATGTTTAATAAATAGATCTCCCAATGGATGTTGGAATTTCTCTAGTTTTCAATCTATCAAATTTTATGTTATACCATGAGCAAGACATCATTAATCCCTTTATAAATAATACTAACATGCAGATTGATACATTTTTTGCCAATTCCTCTACCATCTCCTCACTTAAGATGACATCACCTAGATTAAATATTAAATGATTAGATTATCATCACATATGATGGAGGCATTCAAAAGTTTCTAGTTTGTTGGAATGGTCTTTTGCCACTTGAAGATTCATGACTTACTTTTGATGAGTTACATTAGTTGAACCATAGTCATTACAAGATTACCTAGATTTTCATTCTCTAGTGGAGAATCCTTTAAAGTTGGGGAATGCTGATGTAGGGCATCATCACCACCATCATCATCAATTTCATCATTATAAATTTAAATTTATATATTCAATAAATATTAGGCTTTTATATTATAATTTGGTTTAGGTGTTATTGGGATTCTATATATTTTGTAATATGTTATTATAGTTTAGGCTTATGTATCAAGCCATTCATATGTCATGGACTATATATTTATTTTATAGTGATAATTATGGTAATGGTGGTATATTTTGATAGTAAATTTGATAATGGTGCTATAATAATGATAAGTTTGATAATTATGGTAGGTCTGATTATGATGGTAGTAAGTTTATGTATTTTCAACTCTCTCTCTCTCTCTCTCTCTCTCTCTCTCCATCATATAAATAGAGAGGCGCTTGTAAGTTAACACTACAGGAAAATAAGCTATTACTCATAGAAATACTAAGTAATTAATTAGTGCAAAATAATTGATGGAATTACCAATAGATTTTCTGTCAAAAATATTTCCAATAGAATTTTTTATGAAAGGAAACATCAATTTATAGTTTACTGGTTTTCGTCGAATTTTCTAGTGGAAAATCCACCAAAAAAATTTTCCACTAATTTTCCACCATAAAATTCACCTGTAACCTATTTATATTAGAACCAATGGTCCAACCTTTCTCATTTCTCTTTCTTCTTTCTTCATACTTTATCTTAGGCCATTGGCAAATGACATGCCTTAGGGCTCAAACTCTACAAAATGCTATGGTTTTTTTATATTTTTTCTTATAAAACCTAAGCTAAAACACTTTCGCTAGATTCTAAAACTATTTAATTTATTATTTTAACCATTTATTTTTATGCCATGTGGATTTGAAATTACAAAAAATATTTTCAATTTATAGCTTAAATCTTAAGAAAAATTTATTTGGAACTTATGTTTCTAACACTATCTATGTTGTTTGGAGTTCGATCTAAGATTACTTAATATAGGGTTTACATTTTTGTTATGTCTTCATTTAGAAATTTTGGGTGATGTATTTTGCTTTCTTGTGCAACTTAGTGCATCTACTATAATCAAATTCTTATTTTGACTTCTTTGACAAGTGCAAATGTTAATAGTACCCTGTGAAAGAATTGATGCATTTAAAGAATAAGAAAGTAAAATTATGAAGTTATGTTTTTTTCTTTTACTTATAATGATCTAAGTGTAATAGTTATTTTCTATTAGTTGTTTCTTTGATTATATTTGATAGCATTTAACTTAAATTTTGTAGCCATTAAAAGGGTAAAACATTATTTGAGTAATACATCTTATTACGACAATGAAGTGGATAGGTTTTTCCTAAAGCTATAATATTTACTATAATTCTTGATTCTTGACTAGGTCATTGTCTTACTACATTTAAGAAGAACAAAGTTTATTTGAGTTTTCTTGCATGCATTTTATCTTATTAATGCTTTAGAGAGTAGTTGCATTTTAATTCTCAAATGAGATGGGATAACATCACATGTGGTGGGAATCTCATTTGGTGTAGGAGCCAAAGGAAAATGAAGGCCTTCTTATAAAATTATCTTATTCATAATAATAGTCATGTTGAAAAAAAATCAAGATATTATTATCTTGTGTATTAAATTTCAGTTGAATTGTATTATACATGTATGTTTAGGTGATCAAAAAAAATTTTCCATTGAGCTATAGAAAAATAAATATAATTATTTAGCTTAGGCTTTAAGAATTTATGTATCTCTCTTTCTTATATAAACATGATCCTTCTAACAAAAAAATAATATTTAATTGAATTTCATAGAAGAATCCATGTGCATGAGCTTTTTGTGAGCTTAGTACATTATATCAAATGTTTACAAGTAAAAAAAAGACACTTATGCACTTATACCATATTGGAGCTTAATTAATTAGTCATTATCAAATTTATAATTTTTATAACACATGAATCTTTTTATACATTTTATAATTTATACATCATATGAATATCCACAATGAAAGATCATGGATATACAATAGGTTGTGTCCAAGCAAAAAACATTAACTGATGAATTCCTGAATGGTGTTGAGCACTTTGTGCATGTGGCATCTCATCTTCCTATTTATATTTTAGAGAAAAAGTTTTTATGTCCATATACATGGCAAAATAATCAAGCCTACTTAATAGTAAATGAAGTTAAATTGGGCTTGTATGATAGGTTTTGTACCAAATTACTAGTTATACACTTGTCATGGTGAGTTTGAGCTTTATATTGATGTTGACATTAGTACTTTGATGAGCTATGCACTTTACTTGAATATGACTTTATATGATATGAAGAAATGGTTTCTGATGTAGTAAGAGCTTAGTTTATTAGAGTAATAAAAGAGGAACCACCAAACATAAAAGCTCAAAAATTCTACAATCTATTAGAATATAGCACAACAGCTATTATGGGAAGATTTCATAAACGACTCTGAACTATTTATGGCTATAGGAATGTTGAGCTTCAAAATTGGATATAATATTGCAAGAGAATATTTTAATCAATTTGTAGGGTTGTTTAAAGAGACTAACTTAAGAGAAAATTTGGTTCTAAAGGACTTATACATAACTAAAAAATTGGTGCCAAAATTAGGTTTGAACTCACAAAAAATTGATTATTGTGTTAATGGTTGAATGTTGTGCTACAATGATGGCGTAATAGAGGTTGAATGAATATTATGTAGAGCATTCAGATTTAAGCCATAAAGTGGAAAACAATTCAAGCAAGAAAGAAGTTTCATATAAACATTTGTTCTACTTTCCACTTTTTTGCTTCTTTTGTAACTATACACATCTATGTGTTCTGCTAAGCATATAATATGTCATCAAGAGAGAGTAATTGAATCTAATTTCTTGAGTCATCCATCAGATGAAGAAGCCTAAATGTATTTCAACAGTACTTATCCTGACTTTAAATTTGATCCACATAATATCAAAGTTGGTTTATGTGTTTATAGTTTCACACAACATAATTATGATTAAACCTAGAGCAAGAGTTTAATTTTAAAATATTATTAATTATTCTCATCAAGAAGAGGAGATGTCCAATTTTAAAATTCCAAATAATGTTGTTGGTGATTATAAGAAAGTTATTTAGTCTACTAATGAGCAAGATGATGATAAATATGAGATTTTAAATTCAACTTATGCCGATTCATCTGAGAAAATTATATTACATATCTGCTATATATAAACTATGTTTTTTTAGTTTTACTACATTCAGATATTATAATTATGCAATTGTTTTTCATAGTTAATATTTTATTTAGTTCATTTAGATAAATTAATTATGCACTACCCATTGTTTATGTTTAATACATAGAATTTTCTTTTTTTATTTCTTATAAATAAAGTACTTATGCACTATTTTTTAGAGTTTAAACTTAAAAAAATTTACTTCTTTTAGATACTATAATTATTCACTATTTTTTATGTTTAATACTTAGAATAATTTGTTCCTTCTTTCAAAAACTATAATTATGAACTACTTTTTTTAAGTTTAATATTTAGAATAATTTTTTTACTTATTTAAATAATTTTATTATGGATTATCATTTTAAGTTTAAACTTTATAATAACTTTTTTGTTACTCTAATCATTAAATTCCTCTTTAATGAAGATACATTAGGTGGTGGTGATAATGTCCCTCATAAATCAATCATGAGTATTTTTAGGACATGGAAGAAGATTGTTTCTTGTCCTACCAATCACGCCAATATTAGAGTCACAATCTCCACTACAACCATCTCATTAATCTCACCACCTCGTACTACTCCACCTACACATGCACCAACTTATTATTCCCCATAACTTATCGACATCATTTTATTTTATCCTTTTTCAACCCCACACAGGTTATAGAGCACCTACCTATCCCGGTGCACGACCACCACCACTACCAGCATCTCAAGCTAGTCCATCCACTCCTACTAAGCATGGTGGGGTGAGAGACCCACTATACATGTACATATATTGAGCCTGATGGAGATATATAAATTTGTATGCTTTATTTTTCACTTTCTAATTTTTGTAGTACTGACTATAATTTTTTTGTATAGGTTGAATCCATTAAGATAGAAAACACATAAAATAAGAGACAACTAAAAGTAAAATGTGATGCTCTGTATGCATCCTGGAAAGAAGGCATCAATAGAGGTTTGAAACATGTGATTTAGAGAATTGGAGATGTTACGTTTGTTCTTTATAATTATATAATACATGATGCTCTTGCTCTAATGATTCTTATTAATATATTTTATTCAATAATAAAAATTTTGGTGGCTATTAGACTACAATTATGGTGTTGAAAATTTTTATGAAGGACACCATGCAAATCTTAGAGGGTACTTATTGAAATGATTGAATACGACATTAAGAAATAATGTATTACCTTGAAATGTAGAAATATCGCCCTATGATGGACTCATTTTTTTAATAAAGACTCTTAAAGTCAATGGGTCTACATGTACTAGAGATTTTTTCTTACTTTACATGAATGAAGTAGATCAAGATTTATTTGAAGTTGGGTTTTTAAGTTTCCTATAGGGGCAAGCCCCCATAGTTAAGCACCTCTTCAAAAATAAGGTTTCTAAGAAAACTCTCAATTAAAGTGATTAGTGAACATCTCTATGTACTTTAATGCTTGATATCAAAGGATTAGTACTTTTTAGAAAATTAAGTGGGAGAGCATAAACAAGAAGTGTTCTTAATAGTTTCTAATAAGAGATAAGTAAAGAGCACTCATGACGCTAGAAAGTCTAGTGAGCATTCCTCTATCTTATATTGAAGTTTCATATTTTTCAGATTAAGGATTATGATTATTTAAGTTGATATTTTATTAAAAAGTAAGACTTATATTTCAATATTATAAGATTATGAAAATGCCTATGAGAAGAGGATTCATGCTCATAGAAAAAAAGAAATAGGCTACCTCTAAACTTATATCTAAATTGATCTAGCATAATCTTAGAGTTCAACTTAACTTTAATTAAGAAAATAAAGACATATTATTTCACTTTCACTAGAGAGAATGAACTTATCCCAACTCTTTTGGACTTACAACTGCTTAGAGTAGCTGCCAGCTAACACCTCCTACAAGTTAAAATCATGTGGCCGAGTCTTAAAAATTCAAGATAGTTAGGTTATTACTTATTAGAAAAGAGTCTAATATCCTAAACTCACTCCCTAAAAGCCTAGATCTTGTTTGGTATAAGATTTTGTCCTAGACTAATATAATAAAAATTATATATTTTTTTGACTCATCAATTTGACTAAGGTTGGGTGGACAAGTATGTTTACATATATGATGAAATAAGGTTATGGGCCAATTTACTAGAAGGGACTTCTCCACTTAAGGGTCACTATCAACGATCCTGCATTTCCCTTTTCATGCAATGAGTGAAGATCTTGTATATTAAAGGACGAAATGCAACATTCCTGATTGAAATTATCCACATTCACCATAAACTTAAGGTTTTTAAATCTTTTAGTTGAGTAATCCTTAGGCTTTAAAATGAGATTATGAGTTGCAATTAATTTATAGTTTTGAGCTGATTAGTTAAGATAAAAAATTTATATCTTAAAGAGCCTATCAAAATCTAGGCCACACATCAAAATATTACACTTTAAGAAACTAGGAAGAATATACAATTTCTAGTGTGCAATCAAAGTGAACATATCAATTCTTAAAGCATCACAGGGCCTCCGAAGTCTATGTCTTCTAGCCTTTGCTCATATTAAAACCTCATAGCTCTAATCATATTCTATTATAAAATTATATTTAAAACTTTTAAAAAAAGGTAAATTCTTACTCAACCTACAAAATAGAGGTGAGTTATAACATACATACACAAAGCAATTATATATCACACAATTAGACTTAGCACCCATGGGTGGTAAGCCTGACAGCCATAATGGGCTATCCTAAAGGGGCAAGTAGCATCTACAAGTAAAAGCATTTAATTTATTTCATTATTATAGCGGCCACTTTAATTAAGCATTGCCCCTTCCAAAAAATATCATTAGTTTAATAAATATTACTGTATGATCTAGAGTAGTGCACAAATAAATCCTAACATCTTGTCTAAAATATTACAACACATAATAAGAAAAATTAATAGATCATAATAAAGCATCGACCTAGCCTAAGCATAAGATCGTTGACTTATCAATCTAATATGTGTGCGAAAGTTAGTGTGGTGAGAAAAAAAATTGGTTTTAGTGTTTGAGTCGTGCATTAAATGATAAGTTCAAGTAATTAACCAAAATGGTAGTTTTGATTCAAGAATTTAGTGATTTAAAGAATATAATTTTTTTTACATATTCAATTTTATTTAAATTAGACTTGTGTTTTTAAGAGTATGAAAATTCATATGCTTCACTTAAAATGGAACTTATTCCTTTTCAATGCTTGACTTTAAAGTTAAACCTAAAGACATATTTGACTATTTTTGTTATGCTTGACGAAGCATTAAGACTTTTATTATTCGTTAAGTTTGGATTAAACATAAATAATATTACGATCAATTGAAAGACAACTTAAGGTTAATATGAATTAGAGGTGACTTGTTTAATGATATCCTCCAATATTTTATTACCTTAATTATTTATTTTATTGAAAATATTCATCTTATTACTTTTTTGTAAATATTTCACTTTGAAATAATTATGTATTTATTTTTTCAATTTATTATTCTATTTCAAAATGATTATGTATTTATTTTATCACTCTAATAAACCATACATGAATAATTATTTGCTTATTTCATGATTTCTTATAATTCATTTTTTTAAATACTTATGTATTTTAATAATTTAACTTTAAATAATTATGTGTTTATTTTATTTTTTCAATTATTGATTTTGGAGTAATTATGTATTTATCTTATCATCTTAATAATTCAAATAATATACATTTTTAATATGAGCATAAATATTGATGAAATAAATTATTAAAAACTTTATGATATAGAGTTTAAAAAATTATTTATATTTTCACATGTATTATTATTCACCACCTTTTAGGTATGCGTCATTGTCATTGTTAAACTAGGAAATGAGATCTCTATGACCTCTTTTGGACTAGTAGCCACCCTCAGGTGTCTAGATTATATATCTTTAAAGAGTGTATATTATAAACACAAACTATACATAAGAGTTTTATTATCTTTAATTAATTTTAAATTTACAAATATTTTGACTTAAATAATGTAGATATTATTTTTGATTTAATAATAATAATAATAATAATAATAATAATAATAATAATAATAATAATAATAATAATAATAATAATAATAATAATGATATTACTTATATATCATGCACATAAGAATTTAACTTTAAACTTGAGTATGAATTAGCCATACATTCATGACTGAATAATGGATATCAAATGTACATCTTAAAGTGATCCACTTAGATCATCAAACCTTAAGGTCATTCATTTGAAAATAATGTCATTTAAGCTTAATCAATATTTTTTATTATCACATATTAATTTTAATTAATTAGACCTATTGAGGAGAGATCAAATGATGAAATTTTCCCTCACACACCCTATGATTATGAATTATATTTAAGAGTGAAATTGTTTTTTTTAATGAATTAATTAAATTTTATAATTATTTAATTTAATTAATACCTAAGAGATCTAAAAAATTAATTAGTCAAAATTTGTAAGCCCAAAATTATGATAAAATTCATGAATATACAAAATAACATAAAAAGTAAATAGTAAAAATTTCAAGGCACTTAGGTCATTATTTTGTGATTAATTAATTAATTAAAGAAAACTTTAATTAGGTAAATACTCTTTAAATACCCAAAACTATTTGAGGATTTTAATTTCATATATTAACTCCCTATTAACTAAGCACAAAAATGGTTTATTTATAATTTTTTGGTGATTTGTGCAATCAATTACGAATTTTTTAAGTTCTAGATTAATTAATATATATTTTTAATTAATTAAAATCCCCTTAATCGTGATTTTGAGAAATATTTAAGACAAGATATCCTAATAAATTTCTCTTGTTACCATTAGGCCTCTAATGTGTATTTGATCATTAATGATAATTTTCATAATTTCTTTATTAAATTTATTTCATAAATACCCAAAATGGTTAATTAAGACTTGAAATAAAAATGACTTAATGTACTTACCCAATTGACTTGAGATATTATGGGAGGTAGAGGTCATCCCATAGAATATTCACCAAAAATTTCAAGCCAATTAGACAAGTAATTAAGTTTTAATTAATTCAATAATAAAATATTCAAATCATAATTACTTAGTATTCCCTTAATAAAAATTGAAGATTTTATTTTTCAAGATTCTCCTTTGTATAAGCTTTCCAATGAATATTTATTCGCATGTTTTGATTTTTTTATAATTAGTTATAATTTTTCAAAGTTCTGCTTATTTAAAGACATTTTAAATCTTATTTTAAGGAATTACATATTCACGGTTGAGTCAACCATGCTTTACGAGCGGAGCCATGTGATTGGTTATTTAAACAGTGCCCCGTGGTGGTTGACTCAGTGGTGACATGCAATTTAATCCTGAGCTATTCGATCAAAGATCGAATGGTAAGAATAATCTCACTATTCTTAAAATTAAGTTAGATAAATGTTAATAATTTATTCACAGTCATCCATTCTAAACACATAGAATGGATGGTGCATGATTCGTCTATAACCCCCAGCAAGAGTTAGAAATTGTTAGTCGTTCCTACTTGATTTGAGCTAATTGAGATCAAATTAGAGGGAGAAAAGAATACAAAATGATCAAGTGGACATTTCTTACCAATCTATATGGCTTAATCAAGCTAAAACTCAAATTCATTTAACAAATATCCATGAACCTGAAGGCTTTCTATAGTTTGAGAGAGAATACCTCATTGGAGCTCAAGATTAGTGGTCCAATGTATAAGGTATCCTTGGCTTAAGAAGGTGAAACTCTGTTGAAAAGATGGTTGGTTGCATCCTTGTTATTTGGTCTTAAGATTGAATGTTGCTGTGAGTTTATTGAAGTTTGATTGAACTCCTATATCTAGTGCTCAAGGTGATATAGTGACAAGATGTTTTCCATCTGAAATCTATACATAATTAGAATTATTGATGAAAATCCCTAGTTTTTTACAGATGTTTCATATAAAATAATGTGTTTACTTATAATGTAAGTGCTTGGCTTTGGAATAAAATAAATTTTTCTTAAGTTTCTTCTTCTCACTCTTTATGGGCTTTCCTCCTAAATGATGGATTACTTGAATTTATGAACTCAAAGTTCTTAGAGCAGAACTTCTAAAAAAGGAACGAGATATGCCTAATGATGAACTATTTGTAAAGGTTGACTTTACACCTACTTCATTATCAGTTACTTTAAATTTATCATAGTTAGATTGTTCAAAGCTTATCAAATCTTATTTTACACTTATAAGAATTAGATCTCTAGTGTTGTAAATATAATATTAGCTTAGTCCTTTTCACTTCATTATATTATTGTTATTATGATTGTGCTTAATTGCAGTGTGCATTTATCATTTCTCTTTTATAAAATATTAAGAATTATATGTGTTATCAATATTATATCATAATAAGTCAAGCTTATCCCATATCACCTTGGAAGGTAGAAGCCTCATAAGGTACAAATATATCAAAACTTTTAAAAAGATAAAAGCTTCTGAATATATAAATACATTAAAAATCACATATGGCAGAAAACCTTTGAAGGTATAGCTACATCAAAAATCTTAAAAAGTTAAAAGTCTCAGAAAGGTATAAATAAACACATCAAAAATCATAGAAGATAAAATCCTCAGAAGATATGTTACAGTAGAAACCTAAGAAGGCTAAAGCTTTAGAAAGTACAACTATATCAAAAACTTCAAAAGCCTAAAAGCCTCAAAAGGTACATGTATATTGAAAATATCAAAAGGCTAAAGTCTTAAATTGTATAGATACATCAAAAAACATTAAAAAGGCTAAAAGACTAAGAAGACATGAGTACGTAATAAACTACAAAGGGTTAAATCGTTAGAAGGTACAAGTACATTAAAATTTTAGACTAAAAGCCTCAAAAAGTATAGAAATATCAAAATTCTCATAAGGTTAAAAACCTCAAAAGCTATAACTACATAAAAAATCTTGAAGGCTAAAGTCTCATAAGATAAGGTATAGATATATCAAAATCTTTGAAGGCTACATTTAGAAAGAGACAGTTATAATAAAAAATCTAAGAAGTCTAAATCTTCAAAAGGTACACACATATACATCACAATCCTTTTAAAATATCATCCTAAAATGATATACAACTTACAAAAATGATCCAATTAAGGGTAAAAGTCTTAAATAACATAAAAAAATGTATAAATTTTATGCTCCCACATGAAGCAAAAAATCTTAAAAGGCATAAGAAATATATAATATGTCATTGTTCATATGAAACAAAATAGAGAGCATCGAAGTATGCTCTTGAGTTTGTGAATGGGGTTGTGTACTACCTATTTAAAGTAGTTATAGTTTTTTATATAGAGAAGAACTTGAGTCTAGGAAGTGGGATTACATACTGCTTGTCCAAGATATTTTCAAACCTCTATACAGAGAAGAACTAAAGCTTATGAAGGGGGATTACACACTGCTAATCAAGAACAATTGTAATTGTCTATATAATTAAGAATTGAAGCCTATGAAGAGGATTGTGCACCACAAGTTCAGGATAGTTGTTAACCTCTATAGAGAGAATATTTGGAAGCTACGAAGGGAAATTACATACTACCTATCTATGATAGTTTCAAACCACTGTACAATAAGGATCTAAAGCCTATAAAAGGTGATTACACATTGCATATCTAAGATAGTTTTAAATCTTTATATAAAAAAGATTTAGTGCCTATGGAGATGTTTGTGTACTATCTATTTAGGATAATTATTAACCTCTATATATAAGAGAACAAGAGCCTATAAAAGGGGATCATGTATTATTTATGAAAGATAATTTCAAATTTTAATATAGGAAAATACTACACCTTAAAACAATGATATACCAAACTTTTCACTAAAGAAGACTATAGCCTACGAAGAGGATTGCACACCATTATTTCTAGACAATAGAAAATTTCTTTAAAAAAAAAAGAGAAAGATGGAAATGCAGAAGAGAAGAGTACATTCTCAATTACCCTAGGAAGGTATTTATAGTTAAATAAAGGGAAAGTCAGAGAGTTTTAATAACTAAATAAAAGAAGTTAAAGAGTTTCTAAAATGTTTAAATTAGAGGAATTCAAGAAGATTTTCTAATTAAATGGGGGAGGGGATGGAGTAAAAGCAAGTTTTAGAATATTTTTTATTTTTCAATATATATGTATATAATATTTTTAAAAAATAAATATGTATAAAATATATCATTCAAATTTGGACTTGAATCATGACATTTGGATATTTTTAAACTCTAAAATTATTTTTCGATGTTCATAAATTTAAACTCACCAATTTTTGCATCGATCAATGTGTCTACCTAAATAAAAAATAAATAAATTATAACTATAAATGATTTATTTAAGTCGTAGCTCATATTGAAGAGTCACATTGATATCCAAATGGAAATCACACGAGATAATTTTGGAGAAAATGATTCTTCCATATTTTTGGACAACATAAATTCAAAGTCTAGAAAAAAAAGGGCAAATGGTTTATCATGCTAAAATCTAATTAACTCAAATGAATCATGAGGTAACATATATTTTAAAATCTTCTAGACTTAAAATCTAAATCATATGAACTCTAATTTTAATAAGTTTATAGTCAAATTGAATGTCTCAATTAGAATAAAAAATCAAACCTTGAAGTGTAATTGAAAACTTTCAAGTATTAATTGAAGGGGTTAAACAATCGTTAGAGATATCATGCTTATAGTTGAATCAAACCTTTCAACAAAAAGAATCTATTAAGCTCAGATTTAAATATTAACCTATTAGTGCAGTTAAATGTTAAAGGAATGATTTATGATCAGGGGAATCAAAATAAATTATTCGATGAGTATTTTAATATTTTGGCTAAATTAACTATAATTTCCCCTTTATATATTTATTTTTATTTTCAAAATTATAAACTATATCTCGTTCTAGTAATGTGAAGTGGTTAGTCAACTTTATCCAAAAAGTCGCATTAGGGTTATGCTCCTCCTCCTATTCAAGTCGTTAAAGACAATCATATTATCTATAGATTTTTTAGAGGTATTTAGAGTTTAGCTCCCCTTTGTGCTACTCTTTCTCTTCCTGCAATCTTTTCAAAAGGTTCCCCTCTCTTTTGGATCCCCCACTTTTTCCTACCTACAATGCACTCAAATCTATCCATTTCGTCTCACTTTCCACCTCTCTCTTCTTTTTGCTCACTGCCTCTATTTTAGGGGCAGTGTCGTGAAGTCTCAACACACAAAACTCAGATCCTAGACATTCTTCCCCACTTAAGTCTTGTGATCGGAAGGTCCTGCTCTTTTCTCAAAACAAGTAAAGCAAATTATCTTATGTTATCTTATTCGCTCCTTGTGATTCTGATGAAGTAAGTTTCTCGAAAGAGGATGATGGAGTTATCATGGAGAGAACATCATAATGGATAGAGGAAGAAAAAGTGCTTCAAAATTTTCCAGTCACAGAAGGATCACTGAATCCTCTAGACGGTTGGCCACCAAGCTCTAGCCAAAGAGTCTTCGCTCAAGATTGTTCACACACTAAAATAGTCTAATCTCTTCCATTAGATCAGAGTAAGTGTTTATTTTAGTACAATATTTCAAGAGATGTGTCTCTTAAGAGAAATCCACTTAAAAACTATCAATAAGAGGAATCCATCGTTTCATAGTGCTGATGCACCAATGGCCAGTGCTAGGTATAGGCTTATCTATCTAAACACCTTATAAGAAATCGACTGTCGCACCAAGTTGCTAGATTGCTGATACACTTTTGATACTAAAATACTAGTTATTTTCAATCATAACTCTCAAACAACACTTAAATATGATCAAATGCATCTACTACTGCATAATACAATATATGGGTAGTATGGTGAGCATAAAATTTATTCATAAGTGGTCTAGACTATCTTGATCATGTTGACATACTATGTGGCTTCAATAATGTTACATAAAATTATTCAAAATTATAGAAATATTAAATTATTTAATGATTTTTTAAAAAATTAACAAACAAGTTATTTGTTGGCATAGATCTATAACAGATCGTAACAAAGGACGAGTCAAATCATGCATGCCTTCGAGTAAAATGAGAATTTTTTTTGAAAATTCTTTTGCTTTTAAAATGAATAAGTATAAGATTTATTTTTTATAAATTTTTTATTTTTATTTTTATTCTTTTTATGTTGCCTCCGGTTATCATAGACAGGGAATATGCTGTCTGCATTTATAGATTCACTTTCGTCGTGACTGTTCCTCAGCTGAGGTGGTGGTCCTTATCTCCCACGTCATTACACTCCAAATGCCACCTCATAACTATGTTCAATAATTCCTAGAATCCATAACGTCTGCAGAATTTATTGATTAAATTTATTCCATCTTATAAGATATGCATAAAACAACTTAATTAATGAAAATTTAATCATTAACGCTTCAAATCAGAAAATTTATTTCCCCAAGATTGTAACCTTCAAAAGCCACTTTATTAAGCACAACAGTTCCAAATAAGTATCATTACAATCAAGGGACGTTCATTTTTTCCTTATAAAAAACATAATTCAGCTTCTACTGAGCTAATCTCTCTGTGAGCGTGTAAATGGCAGAGTTTGGATTAATTTGTACTTATAAAAACATAAAATTTTATAACTTTAAACATATTTTTTTAAAAAAATCAAATTACTTTGCAGCTTTCTTTACTTCAAATTAGTCACAGTTCTAAATCTAATCAGGTCAATTTATGATTTAAAATAAATCCTTAATTCTTATATATTTTGAGATTGAAAGGAAAAATTTTTCTTGAAACTGGATCGCAACTGTGAACATATCAACAGGACAAGTAAGGCATAAGTGGCAGGGCAGAAAAACTCACATCAAACAGCATTATGTGATAGTATGCTCATCTTCCGACTGAATGCATGAAAGTGCAAGACGACAAAGTAATCTATTGGGATTTGTATCAATTGCTTTCTTCTGGTCCGTGGGACGTCGCATTTTATTAGAATGAGCTATAAATAAAAGGAAATATGTTTCAGCGCCTTTCCAATAATGTCGTCGAAATGTCACATTAAGATGTGTAAGCTGTATAAATTATGTACGACACTAATTATGTGATGTCTATTTCAATGTGTCGGAGTTAACATTCAACACGACAAACTGAAATTGGCAATAAGAAAAAAAAAATCCTTCAAATCAGATTCCTTAATAATTTGATGATGATTTTTAAATTACTTTAAAGTATTCTGCTAATATAAATTTTATTTAAGAGAAAAATACTCTTAAATATTTATAATATATAAGAAGATTCTAGATTATAGAGGATTACTAATATAAAATAGAAGGTTATAGACTATGTAATAAATAGGATGATTCTAGAATATACTTTAAAAAAATAATTATAATATTATAGAAATAGAAGGTTATAGACTATGTAATAAATAGGATGACTCTAGAATATTGATATGGTGCTCAAAATACCCATCAAATCTTAATATCAAAAGCGATTTCGATTTGACGTCAGATTAAGCGGAATATCCGGAATCTTTGGGATATCAATTACATCCCAAAATAGCTCTTAAATATAGAGTGTTTATAGTCAATAAATGAATGCGGATCTAACGAGCCTAAGATCTCATAATTCTTCATTTGGGCATCCAAATGCTCAAAATACATCAAATGATCGAAGGAACCATTCTAAGCCGTCCGATCAAGAGGAGTGGCAGACTTTGCATAAATTACGCTCCTCCATCATCATAAATAGAACTCTATCCCTCACATGAAGGGAAAGAAGAAGTGAAGAAGAAGAGAGGCAAACAAGTGAAGAAGAGGAGCCGCAATTCGGCGGTCGTCAACCACCAGGCCAGCCGATCACTTATCATCCAAGCAAGGAAGAGGAAGAATCCAAACAAGGAAGAGGAAAAGCAAGGAGGAAGAAGAAGCTCAAGATCCTCCAAGCAAGGTCACACCACCCCAATCAAAGTCCAATCTTAATATCAAAGCGACGATTTGTCAAGGCCGTCGATCGAGATTAAACTTGAAATATCCTTGGAATCTTTGGGATATCAATTACATCCCAAAATAGCTCTTAAATATAGAGTGTTTATAGTCAAATCGAGCGTCTCGACGAGCCGGATCTAACGAGCCTAAGATCTCATAATTCTGACTTCATTTGGGCATCTAAATGCTCAAAATACATCAAATGATCGAAGGAACCATTCTAAGCCGTCCGATCAAGAGGAGTGGCACGGACTTTGCATAAATTACGAACGCCCCTCCTCCCATCTATAAATAGAACTATATCCCTCACATGAAGGGGGAAGAAGAAGTGAAGAAGAAGAGGAGCTGAAACAAGTGAAGAAGAGGAGCCACCCTCAGCTTAGTCAACCACCGGCCACCGCCCGCGATCCTTGCCAGATCAATCGTCCAAGCAAGGAAGAAGAGGAAGAATCCAAACAAGGAAGAAGAGGAAAAGCCTAAGCAAGGAGGAAGAAGAAGCTCAAGATCCTCCAAGCAAGTCACACCACTCATCATCATCATTATGTCCCTGCATCTCCACCTATTACCGGCAACTATTACAACCTGATCATTGTTACACAGTTGTTGGTCCTCTCTCATATGCAATTGTAATCATGTCGAAGACTTTGTACTCAACATACATAGTGGAAGCTTTTCTTTAGGCCGTGGTTTTCCCCTCTTTTTGAGGTTTTCCACGTTAAAAATTCTGGAGTGTCTCTTGTTCGCTCATTAATTACCTGTGTGTGTGCTGGACTAATCGACAAGGCTAAGGCGTAAACTTTCACTCTACCGCGACTGGTTTTCTAGCACGCAACAGTTTGGCGCCGTCTGTGGGAAGAAAAACCCTTCAATCATACTTCCGTGAATATCCACGTCATGGCCAATAGCGCAACTGCCACAAAGCCTCCGCTCTTGTCACTCTCAAAACCCGTCCAACCAAGAGCGTCAAGTTTTGCCTCAATCCCTCGATAGGCATGACCTTGAAGGCGGAGCAGAATCTCTTTGGAGGATCGTAATGCGAATGGAGAGTCCCAAAATAAGATGATCCGGCTTTTGCAAGGACTACAAACAACGACAAATGAACCCCCCAAGATCGGTCGTTGCGAGGAGGTCAAAATGCTAATCTTCCGACGTTAGAGTTCCTCCAGGAAACCATAACGATCTCCCCTTTACTAGTTCCTCATCCATCGCGTCGGCTCAGGTTACTAATCCACGGTCGTTGTTGACGACTTCACACATGCTCATCTTGTTAATCCCGCCGACATGACATTCGCGGTACGGCTTAATGCAAGATGAATTTCACCTTCAAGACAATCATCTTCACCCACACCGCGGTTCACCTTTACAGCAATTCTTCAACATCCAATTCCCATAGGTTTCAAGCTTAGAGCATTGATTCCTATGATGGGGCAACCGACCCACACGACACATCGACCATTACGGGACTATCATGCATATCCAACGAGCTCGACTGCTTTGCTTTTTTTCTTTCTGTTACCCTCAAAGGGCAAGCTTCGCACTTGGTTCTACTCTCTTCCAAGGGGATCCATCCATACCTTTAACGAACTGATTCTTTGTGGAAGCAGTTCATTGCAAATGAATCATTAAAGATTCCTCCCATCTTTCCGGTATTGACGAGCGGTGAATCACTTAAAGAATACTTCCAGGTTCTCCTTAGAAGCTTCGCCAAATACCAGTAAACTAACTATTAAGAGGAGTTTTTCTTGGAGACTCCGTGGCCTTTTACTCATCACTCATGCGGGACGGTCGGTCATATGCGACTTAGTTCATCGTGTGGAAGCACAAATCTTCACGATGAGGCTATTAATGCACATAAACAATTTGGATAATCTGCAGAGACATAAAAGCACCCCAAGGAACACAAGCGGTCCATCAAAAGAAGAAATCGAAGGCCCATTCAACAAAGATATCCACGTCAATTGAAAAGAATCAATTGACTCATCTGAACATACGCGGGGCAACTTAATCTCAAAAGATGAGCAAGTCGCAACACCAACGAAAAGGCAAAGATCGATGGTCAACTCACGCTACTCATGCAATATTCGACCTCTTCCATACGGGTTAGCGTCATCGAGTAAACACTCGACAAACAACCGGGATAGGTCAAAACGTCCAGTGGACTTCTGCGATCTCTTCCATACGGGTTAATGTCATCGAGCAAAAGCTCTGACAAACAACCCAGGAAAGGTCAAAAAAAAAAAAAACAAAAAAAAACAAAAAAAAAACAAAAAAAAAACTTTGTACACTCGCAGTTAATGTCAGGATAACACTCGACAACAATACCGGATGGGTCAAAATCCTCATCGTCACCGGTCACCCACATCTACCGGTCCATGCCGTACCGCCGCCCGACCATCTTCGGTCATCACCGCCGTCGCCGGTTGCCGCGTAACCACCCCATCGGCCAACCACTATTGTCGCCGGTCATCGCGACTACCGTCGCCGGTCACTGCCGCCGACCATCGCCGGCATCTTGTCGCCACGCCATTGTCGCCGGTCATCGCGCCGACTGTCGGCGCCGGTCGTCCGCCGTCGACTACCTGATTCAATTTGACCTCTTCCATACGGGTTAACGTCGCCAGTAAAACTTCGACTAACAACCGGGATAGGTCAAAACGTCCAGTGGACTTCCACGACCTCTTCCATACGGGTTAACGCGTCATCGGTAAAACTTCGACTAACAACCGGGATAGGTCAAACGTCCTTGGTGGACTTCCCACGACCTCTTCCATACGGGTTGCGTCGCTCGGTAAAACTTCGACTAACAACCGGAAAGGTCAAAAGGTCCTTGGTGGACTTCAGCGGCCTCTTCCATACGGGTTAATGTCATCGAGCAAAACTTCGACAAACAACTCGGGAAAGGTCAAAAGGTCCTTGGTGGACTTCCCGGCCTCTTCCATCAGGTTAGCGTCGGCGAATAATATTGACCAATAACCTAGAAAGGTCAAAACTTTGTACCCACTCACAAGTTAATGTCGCCGGGTAACACCACGACAACGACGGATGGGTCAAAATCCTGGCATTATATCTCTAACATGCAAGTTAACGACATCAATTATCAAGCTGTTGAACCATCACCGGCAATCTTTGCCGGTCACCACCAGCGTGGTCACCCGCCCATTCACACCGATCGCCACCCGACTACCATCACCGGTTGCCGTTCGACCACCCCGTCGTGCGCCAACCACTTCTTAGGTCATCACCGCTGCATAGGTCCGACTCCGTCGCCCGCTTACTCGACCATTGCCGGATCCCGGTCACCACCATCGTCGGCGATTATCCTGGCCACCATCATCGAGCATCTTTCGGCCCGTCTCCGGTGATCGCCTCCGAACGGACGGTCCGCGATAAACGGAAACCACGGCGTATACGTGGGCTCGCCTCTAACCCGATCCGGCGGGGCGATAACGGGGCGGTAGGAAGCGGAACCACGCGACGTCATGCGCTTGCGCCTCTAACGGGCGATCCGACGGGGCGATCGGACGAGGAACCAAACCACGACGTCATGGGCCTTCATCGCCACAACCAGGATCGGCCGGACGGTCGCCGGGAAAGCGGAACCCGACGTCTGCGTGGGCCTGATCGCCTCAATCCCGTCGGTGGAGGTTAGTTTACACCTTTGAGGCGGAGCCTTCGGTATTGGTCTTGATCCTCAATCCGGTCGGTCACTAGGTTAGTTTACACCTTCGGGAGAAATCGGAGCCGCTGCGATGACTACGGGTCTTGATCGCCTCAATCCGGTCGGTCCGACTAGGTTAGTTTACACCTTCGGGGGGCTGGAGCCGTATGAACGCGGGTCTTGATCGCCTCTCGGTGGTCGGTAGGTTAGTTTACACTGAGGAGCGGAGCCTTGCCGTATGACTATGGGTCTTGATCGCCTCCAATCCCGGTCGGTCCGACTAGGTTAGTTTACACCCCTTTCGGGGAGAAACTGGAGCCTTGCCGTATGACTACGGGTCTTGATCGCCTCCAATCCCGGTCGGTCAGGGTTAGTTTACCCCTTTGGGGCGGAGCCTTGTCATATGAGCTGGTCTTGATGCCTTCAAGGTCGGTCCTAGGTTAGTTTACACTTCGGGGAGAGCTGGAGCCTCAGATGGCCGTAGGTCTTGATCGCCTCACGTCCTTCAAGGACTTTCAAGAAGAAAGGAGAGGGGAAAGGTATGCCTTTCTCACCTCACGGTATTTATAGCCCCTCACAAGGGTAAAAGGGTAAAACCCACAAAAATGCATTAAATTCCTTAAAATTCACTCGGGGCAGGTAGGCGTAGGAGCGTGGTAGCATACGACATGGCTAGGCAGCCTTGTGGCGATCTGTGCAGTAGCCTGCCATGACCCATCCGACGGGCCCATCCGTTCTGACCGAGCAGGCATGACCAACGCGTGACCCGGTCGCCAGCGACCTAAGCAAACCGCCGTCATCTGACCGAACCCAGACCGGTCAGCGACCCCGTCAGCGACCCGATCAGCGACCCTATCAGCGACGGTCGCCGCGACCGACCATCGCTGACTCGCGGCGCGACCGCCGACAGCGTGCCCGCAGACCCAGCGTCCGCGGACACCGCCCGGCCCGGCGCCATTCAGCGGCCCGACCAGCGATCGCGACCTCATGCCATTGCGGCCGTCGACCGATGGGCCCGACCCATCGGCATTTAACCTCATAGCCGCTAAGCAGCGAGTCAGCGTCTGCCGCCTGCGCGGCGGCGCCTGGTGCCGATAAGCGCCCACGGGTGCCTACGGACCCCCAAAAAATGCCCGAAAACTTTCGTGAGCATCCAAATAAATTCATAACCTCAGAATCTCATGCCAAAGACCGTAGATTTGCTTCCATAATCGTAATCTTGGATGAATATTTGAAATATATTGGTCATGGGTTGACGCATATATTTTTGGATGATTAAGACAATCTCATCCAAAAATAGGGGGGCAACTGATATGGTGCTCAAAATACCGCTAATCAAAGTCCGAATCTTAATATCAAAAGCGACCTGATTTCGAGTCAAGACCGATCGAGATTAAGCACTTGAAATATCCTTGGAATCTTTGGGATATCAATTACATCCCAAAATAGCTCTTAAATATAGAGTGTTTATAGTCAAATCAGCGTCTCGGCGGCCGGATCTAAGATCTCATCGACTTCATTTGGGCATCCAAATGCTCAAAATACATCAAATGATTGAAGGAACCATTCTAAGCCGTCCGATCAAGAGGTAGCAGACTTTGCATAAACGCCTCCTCCCATCTATAAATAGAACTCTATCCCTCACATGAAGGGGAAGAAGAAGAAGAAGAAGAGCTGAAACAAGTGAAGAAGAGGAGCCACCGCTCAGGTGTCGTCACCACCACACCGCCGATCCTGCCGTCGTCAATCTGTCAAGCAAGGAAGAAGAGGAAGAATCCAAACAAGGAAGAAGAGGAAAACTCAAGGAGGAAGAAGAAGCTCAAGATCCTCCAAGCAAGGTCACACCCGGCCGACGTCATCAACCACCATCATCGCTAATTGTCCTGCATCTCCATTACCAGAACTATTACAACGATCATTGTTACACGGTTGTTGGTCCTCTCTCATATGCAATTCGTAATCCATGTCGGAAGACTTTGTACTCAACAGATACATAGTGGAAGCTTTTACTAGGCCGTGGTTTTCCTCTTTTGAGGTTTTCCACGTTAAAATTCAGTGTCTCTTGTTCTCATTAATTACGTGTGTCTTTGGACTAATCGGCTAGTAAACTTTCACTCTCTGCTGGTTTTCTAGCATAGCAGGTTTGGCGCCGTGTGGGAAGAAAAACCCTTCAATCATACTTGGTGAATATCCACGTCATGGCCAATAGGCAACACTCGCCACTGGGCCTCGCTCAACTCTTGTCACTCTCAAAACCCGAACCAAGAACGTCAAGTTTTGCCTCAATCCCTCCCGATAGGCATGACCTTGGGAGCGGGAATCTCTTTGGAGGATCGTAATGCGTCGAATGGAGGAGTCCCAAAATAAGATGATCCGGCTTTTGCAAGGACTACAACGCAACCGACAAATGAACCAAGATCGGTCGTTGCGGGAGGAGGTCAAAATGCTAATCTTCCCGACGTTAGAGTTCCTCTGCAAGGAAACCATAACGCTGATCTCCTAGACACTGCTAGTTCCACTCATCCATCGCGTGCAGCTCAACCGGTTACTAATCCACGGTCGTTGTTGGACTTCACACATGCTCATCTTGTTAATCCGCCGACATGACATTCGCCGCAGTGACGCTTAATGCAAGATGAATTTCACCTTCAAGACAATCATCTTCACCCACGCGGTTATGAGGAGTCCTCACCTTTAGGCAATTCTTCAACATCCAATTCGTAGGTTTCAAGCTTCAGCATTGATTCCTATGATGGGGCAATCGACCCACACGAACACATCGACCATTACAGACTATCATGCATATCCAGCGAATCGACACGCTTTGTCGTCTTTCCTGTTACCCTCAAATGGCAAGCTTCGCGCGTTCTACTCTCTTCCAAGGGGATCCATCCATACCTTTAACGAACTCGGATTCTTTGTGGAGCAGTTCATTGCAAATCGGAGAATCATTAAAGATTCCTCCCATCTTTCCGTATTGACGAGCGAGGGTGAATCACTTAAAGAATACTTCCGGAGGTTCTCCTTAGAAGCTCGCCAAATACCCAGGTAAACTCAACTATTAAGAGGAGTTTTTCTTGGGAGCTTCAGCCTTTTACTCATCACTCATGCGGGACACGGTCCGGTCATATGCCGACTTAGTTCATCGTGTGGAAGCACAAATCTTCGCTGATGAGGCTATTAATGCACATCGCGAACAATTTGGATAATCTGCAGAGAGACATAAAAGCACCCCAGGAACACGTGACGGTCCCATCAAAAGAAGAAATCGAAGGCCCATTCAACAAAGATATCCACGTCAATTGGAAAAGAATCAATTGACTCATGCATACCCCAACTGGGGCAACTCTTAATCTCAAAAGATGAGCAAGTCAGCAACACCAACGAAAAGGCAAAGATCAATGGTCAACTCTGGCTACAAGCTCATGCAAATATTCGACCTCTTCCATACGGGTTAACGTCATCGAGTAAACACTCTGACAAACAACCCAGGATAGGTCAAAACGTCCTTGGTGGACTTCCTGCGATCTCTTCCATACGGGTTAATGTCATCGAGCAAAAGCTCTGACAAACAACCCAGGAAAGGTCAAAAAAAAAAACAAAAAAAAACAAAAAAAAAACAAAAAAAAACAAAAAAAACAAAAAAAAAATAAAAATAAAAAAACTTTGTACCCACTCGCGGGTTAATGTCATGGATAACACTCGACAAACAACCTCGGATGGGTCAAAATCCTCATCGTCGCGATCACCAACATATCACGTCATGGATCATGGCCCGACCATCGCCGCCATCGCCGGTCATCACCATCGTCGATTGCTGTCAACCACCCCATCGTGCTACTATTGTCGCGGTCATCCACTGACTACTTGCGGTCCGCCGACCATCGGCAATCTTCGCGGTCATCGCCATTGTCTGTCATCGCCATCGGCGCCGGTCGTCGCGTCGACTACCCAGTTCAATTTGACCTCTTCGGGTTGCGTCGCCGGTAAAACTCGACTAACAACGATAGGTCAAAACGTCCAGTGGACTTCCCCGACCTCTTCCATGGTTGCGTCGCCAGTAAAACTTCGACTAACAACCGGATAGGTCAAAACGTCCTTGGTGGACTTCCCGACCTCTTCCATGGGGTTAACGTCATCGGTAAAACTCGACTAACAACCCGAAAGGTCAAAAGGTCCTGGACTTCAGCCTCTTCCATACGGGTTAATGTCATCGAGCAAAACTTCGACAAACTCGGGAAAGGTCAAAAGGTCCTTGGTGGACTTCCGGCCTCTTCCATACAGGTTAGCGTCGGCGAATAATATTCACCAATAACCTAGAAAGGTCAAAACTTTGTACCCACTCACACAAGTTAATGTCGCCGGGTAACACCACGACAAAGACGGATGGGTCAAAAATCCTCAGCGGATTCAATTATATCCATAACGTGCAAGTTAACAACATCAATTATCAACTGTTGAACCATCGCCGGCAATCTCCGCTGGTCACCACCATCTTCGTCGGTCACCCCCGCCGACTACCGACACCAGTCGCCACCGTCGACTACCGTCGCCGATTGTCGCTGCCGACCACCCGTCGTCGCCAACCACTAGCCGGTCATCACGCGCCATTCCATCATCGCCGCCTCGCTGTCGCCCATCGCCGCC
This sequence comes from Cymbidium sinense, assembly GCA_021442155.1. NCBI lineage: Eukaryota > Viridiplantae > Streptophyta > Magnoliopsida > Asparagales > Orchidaceae > Cymbidium > Cymbidium sinense. The sequence continues at coordinate 88,481,718 of CM038219.1, forward strand.
TCCGACCATTGCGGCAATCCCCGCGGTCACCACCATCGTCGGCTTCCTCGTCGGCCACCATCCGAGCATCTTTGCCCCGTCTCCGGTGATCGCCTCGAACGGACGGTCCGGCGAACCGGAACCACGGCGTATGCGGACGCGCTCCTCCGATCCGACGGCGGGCGATAAACCGGACGAGGCGAAGCGGAACCACGACGTCGCGTGGGCCTTGACCGCCTCTAACCCGGGCGATCACGGGACGATGCGGACGGCGTCGCCGGTCCGACGTACCATGGGCCTTGATCGCCTCCTCACGATCCGGCGGGGCGGAAACGAGCGGGGAAACCACGACGTCGGTGGCCTTCATCGCTCTCTAACCCGGTCACCGGACGAAACCGGATGAGAAGCGGAAACGGCGTCTGCGTGGGCCTTGATCGCCTCAATCCCTGGTCCGACTAGGTTAGTTTACACTTTCGGGGAGCTGGAGTATGATTACTCTTGATCGCCTCAATCCGGTCGGTCACTAGGTTGGTTACACCTTTCGGAGCGGAGCCTGGTATGATTACAGTCTTGATGTCCTCGATCCGGTCACTAGGTTAGTTTACACCCCTTTCGGGGAGAAACCGGAGCCTTGTCGTATGAACGCGGGTCTTGATCGCCTCCAACCCGGTCGGTCAGTTACACCCTTTGGGGGCGGAGCCTTGCAGTATGACTCGGTCTTGATCGCTCTCCGGTCGTTAGGTTAGTTTACACCCCGAGGCGGAGCCTTGCCGTATGACTGGTCTTGATCGCCTCAATCCGGTCGGTCCGACTAGGTTAGTTACACCCCTTCGAGAAACGGAGCCTTGTCATATGAGCGCGGGTCTTGATCGCTTCAACCCCGGTCGGTCCGTAGGTTAGTTTACACCCCAGGGGCTGAGCCTTGTCATTATGGTAGGTCTTGATTGCCTCCCGATGCCATAGAAGGACTTTCACTCAAGAAGAAAGGGAGGGGAAAGGTATGCCTTTCTCCCACCCAGGGGTATTTATAGCCCCTCACAAGGGTAAAAGGGTAAAAAACCCTAAAAAAATGCATTAAATTCCTTAAAATTCACTCATGGAGCCCGCAGGCGCATGCGACAGCGTAGCGCCAGACGTCTTGGAGCACGTGCGTGCAGCATATCCATGACCCATCCGCCGGGCCATCCGTTCGCAGCGACCGAACGTCAGCACGGACCGCCAGCGTGACCCGGATGCGACGACCGTCGCCGTCATCAGCGACGAATCGCGCCACCCGACCGTCAGCGACGACCGTCAGCGACCGAACTATCGTGCGACCGGACCGTCGCCGCGACCCGACCCGCGCTGACTCGCCGCAGCGACCGCGACCGCGTCAGCTGACCAAGAGCGTCCCGGTTCTGACCAGCGGCCGCGCCGTTCCAGCGGCGACCGCGGCTTGACCCGTTCGCGACCAGCGTGGCCAGTCGACCCGATGGGCCCGCCCATCGGCTTTGCAACCTGGCAGCATAGCCTTGCGCCGGGTCAGCGTGCCGCGTATGACGCCCTCGAATCGAGCATACTGCCTACGGACCCCCAAAAAATGCCAAAACTTCCGTGAGCATCCAAATAAATTCATAACCTCAGAATCTCATGCCAAAGACCGTAGATTTGCTTCCATAATCGTAATCTTGGATGAATATTTGAAATATATTGGTCATGGGTTGACGCATATATTTTTGGATGATTAAGACAATCTCATCCAAAATAGGGGGGCAACTGATATGGTGCTCAAAATACCGCTAATCAAAGTCCGAATCTTAATATCAAAAGCGACCTGATTTCGAGTCAAGACCGATCGAGATTAAGCACTTGAAATATCCTTGGAATCTTTGGGATATCAATTACATCCCAAAATAGCTCTTAAATATAGAGTGTTTATAGTCAAATCGAGCGTCTCGACGAGCCGGATCTAACGAGCCTAAGATCTCATAATTCTGACTTCATTTGGGCATCCAAATGCTCAAAATACATCAAATGATCGAAGGAACCATTCTAAGCCGTCCGATCAAGAGGAGTGGCACGGACTTTGCATAAATTACAGAAATGCCCCTCCTCCCATCTATAAATAGAACTCTATCCCTCACATGAAGGGGAAAGAAGAAGTGAAGAAGAAGAGGAGCTGAAACAAGTGAAGAAGAGGAGCCAGCTCAGCTGTCAACCACCACCACCCAGCCGATCCTCTTGCCATCAATCTGTCCAAGCAAGGAAGAAGAGGAAGAATCCAAACAAGGAAGAAGAGGAAAAGCCTAAGCAAGGAGGAAGAAGAAGCTCTGAAGATCCTCCAAGCAAGGTCACACCCCCGCTGATCAAAGTCAATCTTAATATCAAAAGCGACATTTCAGTCAAGAATGATCGAGATTAAGCACTTGAAATATCCTTGGAATCTTTGAGATATCAATTACATCCCAAAATAGCTCTTAAATATAGAGTGTTTATAGTCAAATCAAGCGTCTCTCGACGAGCCGGATCTAAACTAAGATCTCATGACTTCATTTGGGCATCTAAATGCTCAAAATACATCAAATGATCGAAGGAACCATTCTAAGCCGTCCGATCAAGAGGAGTGGCACGGACTTTGCATAAATTACAGAAACGCCCCTCCTCCCATCTATAAATAGAACTCTATCCCTCACATGAAGGGGAAGAAGAAGTGAAGAAGAAGAGGAGCTGAAACAAGTGAAGAAGAGGAGCCACCGCTCAACGGTCGTCAACCACCACCGCCGGCCACCGCCGTCGCTGATCCTTGCCGCCGTCAATCTGTCCAAGCAAGGAAGAAGAGGAAGAATCCAAACAAGGAAGAAGAGGAAAAGCCTAAGCAAGGAGGAAGAAGAAGCTCTGAAGATCCTCCAAGCAAGGTCTCAACGGTCAACCATCCATCACCTTGTCCATCTCCACCTATTGCACTATTACAACGATCATTGTTACGTTGGTCCTCTCATATATCAGAATCGAAGACTTTGTACTCAAACAGATACATAGTGGAAGCTTTTTTTGGGCCGTGGTTTTCCCCTCTTTTGAGGTTTTCCACGTTAAAATTCGGAGTGTCTCTTGTTCGCTCATTAATTACGTGTGTGTCGGACTAATCGACAAGGCTAAGTAAACTTTCACTCTGACGGTTTTCTAAAACAAATATACTTTAAAAAAAGAAATTATAATATTATAAAAGTCTCTAGATGTGACTTTCATGCCTATAAATATGTAAAGTCATTGTATTATAAGCTAAGCTGAAAATTACTTAGAAAATATTTGTAATAAAATTCTTCTTTCTCTATTTCTATTCTCCCATCCAAAATTTTTTATCATTGCTCACTTAACAATCCTCCTCTAAAAAATTTTTAACATTGGGTATCAAAGCTTCGATCATTCATTGGGCATTATAGAAATCTTCCAACATTTTGTTATGGCCGGCTCCAATAGTTTTTATATCCAGATTCCAATCTTCCATGGAGAAAAGTATGATTTTTTGTCTACTAAATGAGGACCTATTTCGCTCTCAAAATTTGTGGAAGATCATTGAAGAGAGATTCAATATTTCAAAAGATACATCATCCCTTTCGATAAATCAAAAGAAGGTGCTTGAAGATAATTAACAAAAGAATTCTCAAGCATTATTTGCATTAGAGCAAGCAATGACATATGACATTCTTTCACAAATAATGAGTACAACAACAACTAAACAAGCATGGGACACATTAGAAACTAAAAAGGTACATGCCATCAAGCTATAAAATCTCAAACAAGATTTTGAGAATATTAAAATAAAGGATAATGAGATTGCAAAAGATTATTTTTCTAGAGTCAAAGAAATAGTTAACCAAATGAGAGTCTATGGAACAACAATTTTTTATAAGAAAATAATTGAAAAAAAATACAAATTTCTTACACAAAAAATAAGATACAATAATTTGTGCAATTGAAGAATCAAACATTATAGAAACTCTATTGGGCTCTCTTGAAGCACATGAAAAAAGATTGAATAAGCGAAGTGAAAATCCTACAGAAAATGCTTTTCAATCAAATATAAATTTATAGTCTCATAATTTGAAAAAGGTGGGAGCTAGTCAACTCTCCACATGAAAAAGATATAATCAGAGCTAAGTGGGTCTACAACACAAAGCTTAACTAAGATGGATTAATACAAAAATACAAAGCAAGGCTAGTTGCTGAATGATACAAAAATTTGGGGTCGATTACAATGACATTTTTTTTCTAGTTGCTCGACTTGACATAATAAGGGTGATGATAGCACTTTCAAGGAAAAAAGAAGTGGAAGATCAACCAACTAGATGTGAAGTTAGCATTCTTGAATGGTTACCTAGAAAAAGAGGTCTATGTCGAACAACCCCTAGGTTTTGTAGTATAAGGATAATAAGGCAAAGTTCTCATGCTAAAGATGGCATTGTATGGGTTAAATCAAGCTCCAAGGAGTATGGTACAACCGAATTTACAATAACATCATTGAGAAATATTTCAAAGGGAGCAAAAGTGAGCCAACATTATGCATTAAGACTCAAGGTATGGGCAATACTATCATTATCTCTTTGTATGTAGATGATCTTATCTTATATAGAAAACAATGAGATGCTAATTGAAGATTTTAAGAAAGACATGATGAAGACATTCAAGATGACCAATTTAGGTCTGAAGCACTACTTTCTTAGGATAGAAGTAAGAAAAGAGATGGGATCTTCATTTAATAAAATAAGTAAGAAAAAAATCTTGCAATCAAATTTAAGATGAATGGTTGTAAGATAGTAGCTACACTACTAAATAGCAAAACACTTATGATGAAGACAACACTGCTTATTGAAGTCTCAATAGAAGCTTACTTTATTTAAAAACTACAATATTACATATCATGAATGTAACAAGTATACTCTCAAGATTCATGCAAAGTCCAAGCCAAGTTTAATAAATTTTAGCCAAGAGAGTCCTCAGATATCTACACAGGATAAAAATTATGATATCTAATATGAGTCTAGTCCTAACTCAAGATTAATTGGATATATTGATAGTGATTGGATAGGATCAATGGATGACATGAAGAGCACCTCAGGATATGCATTCACATTGGGCTTTAGAATATTTTCTTGGGCGTCAAAGAGGCAAGCAACAATTGCACAATCATCAATTGAAGCAGAATACATTGCAGCTGCCATGAATACAAGCTGAGCTATATGATTAAAATGCAACTTGAAGAAATGGGTGAGCCATAAGAAAGAGCTATAGAAGTCTACTGTAATAGCAAATCAACTATAATTATAGCAAAAAAATCTAGTATTTCATGGAAGATCCAAATATATTGGCATCAAGTATCATTTCATTAGAGAAGTTGAAAACAAAAAAGAGATTAAACTCAAGCATTGCAAGACTGAAGTACAATTAGTAGACATATTCATAAAGACACTTCCAAGAGAAAAGTTTGAGCTACTACGTGACATGATTGGAGTTATCAAAATTCACATCGAGGAGAAGTGATAAATTGATTCTCATTTCTAAATTATTCTAAAGTATTCTACAAATAAAAATTTTTTATAAGAAAACTTTAGAACATTTGTAATAAATAAAAAGACTCTAAACTATGGTGGGTTATTAGTAAAAAGAAGAAGATCCTAGGCTATGTAAAAAATAGAAAGAATTTAGAGTATACTTTTATAGGAAAAAATTATAACATTATAGAAGTCTCAGGATTTGGCTCTCATAACTATGAATAGACAATACCATCGTGTTGTAAGCTAAGCTAAAAATTACTTAGTAAATACTTGTAATAAAATTTCTCCTTTTCTCCTCCTATTCTCCCATCCAAAATCTTTTGTCATTGCTCACTTAACAATCCATCTTCTTCTCCCAAAAATTTTTAACATTTTTTGTGGGATCCATAAAATCACAATAGGATCCTAAGAAAAAAAAAAGATCAAAGAAAAATTTGGAGCTAGAGAGATTTTATTCCTCATACTAAAAAGCTCGAGAAATTATAAATATATCTTTTAGAAATGACCTTTTAACTTTCCATTTACAAAGTTTTGATCACTAAAAAAACTTCAAGTTAATATAATAAAAATACTATTAAATATAAGAGGTTGTTAGTACAGACATGAATATAATTAAAATCTCAATGAGTACATATGGAGTATCCCCGTTTAGTGATTGTTGCATGGGGTTCACATGTTGAGATGGACAATGTGTGCATTATGGGTAAGTGCCTCCTTGAGCAGGGTGGTTACTTACTTAAGCTTGGTAAGTTTTTCATTGAGCTAGACGAGTGCCTATTTGAGCTCAGTGAGTGCCTCTTCAGCTACGAGAGTTCCTCTTGAGCTAAGTAAATGCTTCATTCGGCTGGGTATCCAAGTGACCTTCACATTATGTCATAATGCATAGTTGGATACACATTTAGTTCTCAGATAAATTAATATTTTTTTGAGAATTTAATTATATAATGAACAAGAGAATCACAAGATGCATTTTTTATCTTCATTATGTAATATAAATTATGAAGCTTTATTACCATTAAGTTGTATTTCTATATCACAACTCACATTCTTTTACAACTTTAATAATGATAGTGACGTGATTTCTTGTATTTTAGTAACCATAATCATCTATAAATATCATTAGATTTTCATTTCATAGTTTTTTTTTTTTTTGCATTTCTATCTTTTACCAAGTTAACTATACTCCCTTGCAAGTTGAGTTACATCAAAGAATCAAATACAAATATCTCATACATAGTACCTATTGAAGAGCAAGTGTTTTCTTATTTGCTTGCCCTACATAGAAGAGAATGAAGAAACTAGTGCAAGGATGCCCAAGTATGATGAGGGAGGATCTTAAGGTGGGCCTCAATTAACAAATTCTTGTTATCATTTTCCTCAATAGGTTCTTATTGGTGAGAGTTATGTGGCGAGCATGGTGGCTTTGACTTAGGCAACTCTGCTTTATAAAAAAAGGAAGCATTATATGAGTAATTTGATTACTTGTACAAATAATATTATCTTATAGGTGGAACTGACTAATGTTTTCATCCCTTTAGCAATGGTGGGAGACGTACATTAAGTCACCATGAAGGTAAGGATTCTTAATTTCAAGTGGGTATATAGGGTTTAACTTTAAGTAAGCTTTTAAGTTTTCAACTAGTAATATCAGAGGCTACAACTTTTATGTTTGGTCTTTAACTACACCCTTGGGTAAAATACTTTGTGTTGATGATTCATCAAGGTGCCCCTTAATATATTTTTTAGTATAAAGCTTCTAATACCTAATATAATAAAGACAACTTTAATGAGACAACATAAAGGTTATATTAGTGATCAGGTTACTAAGTTTTTATAAGAGAGGGCCTTAATGATTGGAACAAACATAAGTGTGAAGGTTAAGCTACCATCATTTTTCTCTTTTAGAAATGCATTCAAAAGACTCGTGGTTGTTCTCCTCGAACCATTTATGTCTGAATCCCATATATCTACATAACAACTTCTATTAGAGAATTTGGTTGGTCAAGCTAATGGCATCATTGTGCTCTATTAAAAAGCAGATGTGGTTTCCTAAGGAGAAATTAATTTACATTAAGAAGACAATTGAGGAAAGAAAGGAGACACTTTACTAATAGAGGAAAAATATAAGCTTTTAATCCTTCAATAAAGGCACTATCTCCATTAATTGAGAATTTTAATAGTTAAAGACTGTGTCCATAGCTACATAGTAGTTCATAGAGTCATTAAGCTTTGTCTCTATAATTAGGGAGAGACATGTTTACTTTTGGCAAGTGTTAGGGTTGGAACTCTTTATTAACTCCACAAGCCTAAAGTAACATGCTTAGTATTTTAATGATCACAAATAATATTGATTGATTTGAATTTCTTAGAAAGACTTAATTTTATGTTGAATTTAATACTAGCAACTACTAATATATACATGAGATTCAAACATAGGAATTACACATAATATTGAAACATGTAGAACTCAAAGGAAAATTATGGCATAAGGTGAATGTCATCTTAGTAAAGCAATGAAGGTCAAAAAGTGTGAGTTTAACTAAGAGAAATTTAAGTAAGAGTTTCATAAACCAAAACATTATAGTTAATTTTATTTTGGTTAATAATTTTATATATATTTGATAAGTGTTAAAATTATGAAAATTTCATGTGATTATACTACCCTCTTAATGTGTTTTATTTTAAAATGTATTTATGTTAAGTATTTTTTATGTTGTAACAAAAAAATTATCAAAAACATGAAAAAAAAAGAAATTTAGGCCCAACACCATGGCACTGTAATTAGCCTAAATTATGATGTTTTATAGCAAGGGTAACACCTAGGCGCTATATTAGCAGTGTCGAGGTGCTGTACCAAAAGAAGAAATGTGAGGTAGAAATAGCAAGCATAACACCATATCGCCAGATCAGCAACATTGTAGCGCCACTTCCAACATCACATTTTTCTTCTTTTCATGCATCATTTACTTATAATCTGGAAAATTATAATGTCAAAGTTAAGTGATCTAAAGATCTCGAGAGAGTGATAGAAGAACAAGTACAAAAAAGGCCAACAAATGTATTAAATAATCATTAATGTGTTATGGATCTGGGTAACTAAATAGCTATTAAAAATATGATTATTTTTAAAATTAGCAATCATTTAAAGGTTAATATGGGTAAAGCAACCAATCAAAATTTACTTGACACTAGACATAAAACTGAGTAAAGGGAATTGGTTTAGTTATACTTGTATAGAGATAGAGAGTATAACACTTTTTTTCCTGGTTAGAACCACAAGTTTTAAAATCAATCTACAAAATAGTTTAATATAATATATAGTCTAAAAGATTCTATAAATTCAAAGTACTTATTTTTAAATTAAGAAAATAACTAGAAATTTTCCATAAAAATATAAAAATATAAAAGTTTGTCTTTTTATTATCTTGAAAAATAATAGATAGCAATTTAAATTTAGCACTTGCATTTTGTTGGAAAAAATAGGTTTAAAGAGATTAGTACTTAACTTAATATAAATTAATATCTAATTTTTCTCTAATTGTCATGGGAATGATACTATATTCATTCTTTATATTTGATTGGACACGTGCACTTACATATAAGAGTAAAAAAGTGCCGATCAAGTTTATGGTGCCATTGCCGGGGATTAGAAGAAAAAATAGTAATTTTTATTAAATTGATTATAGTCTTGCTAAAATTTTTTTTAATTCAACTTTATTGCTACAAGTATTTGTGTTAGGTGTTAAGTGTGGCATATCATCATATCTATTTAGTGTAATATTGTTATTTCAATTTTTGAACCAAAGTTGTGATTTCTAAACATTATATGTGTGGAGAGAAAATTATAGAAATAGTGTTATTAAACTTAGAAATTGAATTTCTTTGTAAGACAATTAGAAATGAGAAGAGAGAACAAGTGAAAAAATAAGCAATGGACAATCAACTAGTAGGATAACCATCTAGAACTCTAAGAGATTATACCACACCAATTGTAGATGGAATACATCAAAGTATTGCTAGGCCAACGATTGAAGCCATTAATTTTGAATTAAAACCAAACATAATTTAAATGGTGCAAAACTCTTAGTTTGGGGGTTCACTTATTGAAGATCCTAATATGCATATTACTAATTTCTTACAAATTTATGCAACATTTAAGTACAATGGCATAAGTGATGATGCTCTTAGATTAAGGTTATTGCCTTTCCCACTTAGAGATATAGCAAAAATATTGCCAAATTCACTACCCCAAGGATCTATTTCAACATGGAATGAATTAGCTCAAAAATTTCTAACAAAATTTTTACCACCTTTTAAAATAAGTTAAGAAATGATATTGATGGGAAAATTTGTGACACCATGTAGAGTTTAGGAATTTCTTATTTGGACTATCAAATGCATCATTAAAGAATAAATATACTATCTTGAAAGATAAACATATTTTCAATAATTGATTTGATCATTTAATAAAAGACTCCTAAGGCTAATGACTCTTTCGTGTACCAAAGACTTTTCCCCTGAACTACATGAAAAGTAGAACATGGTTTAATTTAAACTGGGTTCCTTGTTCACTATAGAGGCAAGCCCTTATAGTTAATTACATCTTCAGAAGGGTTTTTTCCTAAGAATACTCTCAATTAAAAAAAAATGAGTTGTTTTTCTAAAGATTTCTAAGGTGGTTTTTAAAGGATTGATTTTTACAATTTCAATTGGGATTGATTCAAATTGGAGAGAGTTATTTTGGAATCCAAATGGGATGGAGTAGGAAATGTTTATTGATACTGGGATGCCTAGTAGACATTTCAACTATCCTATAATTAGGTTTTAAATTCTAGAATTTTATTTTAGAGTTTGAATTGATATTTTCTTAGAAGTCTAGGATTTAAATTCTAGCAGCATAAGACTACAAAAATGCTTAGGATTGAAGTCTTATTCCAAAAAGGGATGCTTCAAAACCTAGTTTACAAGTGCTTCTAACTCACATATCAGATGCTTGACCTAATTTCATTTTGGGAACTATTGATTATTCCCCTCACTTGAGGGAAACTAACTTATCCCTGACTCTTCTGGACTTACAACCTGCCTGGAGAGGCTGCTAGTTAACACCACCTAAGCACATTTTAAATTCATGACACCAAGTCTTATGAATACAAGATGACTGAATAGTTGTAGTTTTAAGAAAGGAATCTATGAGCTTACACTCACTCTTTAATCCCTAAGATCATGTAGGATATGAAATGCATCTGACTAATGCACATTTTTTAGAGTTTTAAATATTTTGATTCAAGATTTATTTTAGGTCTTGGGTATACATTTATATGCCTAATGCCATACAATTAGAAATGGTTATGAGATAGATCAATAATAGAAGGTAGGATTTCCCAAGAAGGTGGTCATCCTTATAAGTCAGATGCCCCTTATGTGTAATGGGTGAAGTGCCCATTCAAAGATTTAAAGCAATATGGTTTGATGGTTTCAAAACTTAATTATTTATAATTGATTTTATGTTTTATCTAATGCTTTAGTTTATCTAAAGTTTCAAGTTTATTTACTTTTTATTTCAAATGTTTAGATTTAAGTTGTGTTAAAATTTAATTATTCCTATGAGCCTAATCATCTAGGCATTTAATCACAGGAAAACACAACATAGAAAGAAATTTATAAAAGTAAGTTGATTCTATTTTGCATCCAAAATAAATCAAGCAAATTTAATTTAAAAAAAAGGTCAGTGCAGCTGGGTATCAGTATACTTTGGAAGAAAGAGCAAACATGCAACCAAGCTCTTCCCTTGTACAGCTTGACCTAGAACTACAAGTCTAGATCTATGGGTCTTCTTTCTGGGATCGTCTCCTTCTTTAAGGATATCCATTGGGCTTCACAGAGACCACTGCACCTATCTTCTAATAGGGTCAACTCCTGCTAATCTTAGACCCCAAAGATTCTAACCTAATTCTAAGCTTAAACTTACATTTTGATTTCAAAATTAATTCCTAAGCCTTGCAAGACAAATGTCAAAAAAAATATAAACAACAAACAATAGTTATATTTTACAAACATACGGGCTTTGCATTACCTGCTTGCCAAGCCCACTTGTCCTATGAGCTATGCTTAAGGACTTAAGCATACCTACAAGAAAATTAGTATTTTTAATTTTTATTTATGATAGCAATCCTTTCTAGCATAGCCCCCTACAAAAGATAATGTTAGATCTAAAATGATTATTTTATAATCCAGTCTAACAGGCAAATAATCCTAGACATGTAGTCTAAAATAGTACACCACAAAGACATGTGAAGCACATCATATCACAACACATCACAGGGAGTCATAAATAATCACAGAATGACCTAACCTAACTGTAAGGTCTATGACCTAATGATCTAGTGTGTGAAGAAAATAGGCTTGTATAGCAAGATTTTCCTAGGCCTCTTTAGTTTATATTTCAATTTGGAGTTTTTGAGTTTGTTTGAATTTTACCTTTGGATGGTTTCAATTCAAATGATTTAATGATTTATTTTCATTTTAATTTCACTTATATTTGGCTAAAGTGAAGTTTAGGTTTTCAAGAATGAAGAGTAGAATGAATCCCACTTTTGTTGGGAATCTATTCTATTCAACATCCTAACCCCTAGAGGAATGAAACCTTCATTTTAAAATGAAGATTATCCCAAATATCTAACTAAGATACTAAAGTATCTTAATTAATCCTTTTATTTTCATTTAGATGGTTTGAATTTGAATTTAGTTTGGATTGTTTTGGATTAATTCTTTTCTTCAGAATTTGATTTTATATTTCCTTCTTTTGATTTGATTTAATTTTTATTCTTGGTTTAGTTTGTTCTTTTAATTTAATTTGGTCTGATTTATTTCATTTGATTTTTGTTTGAATTGTTTCATTTAATTTACATTAATGTTTGGATTTAAGTTATGTTCATTTCATTTAGTTTAATTTGTGTAAACCTAAGGCACTTAGGTCAATGTTTGAAATTCATCTTCAGGTTAGACTGATTGTATATTCAAATTTCATTAAGTGTTTGTGGTTATGATTTTATTAGCTTAAGGTTTAATTATGCTTAACATGATTTATTAATTTTATTAGTCCTTAAGTATGAAATTGATTAAATTCTTCGATTTAGGATGTTGGAAAACTATCTTAAATATTTATGATGTTTGATTAAGATTAGTTCAAATTATTTTATGTTTTAATGAATTTATGAATTTTCTTTATTAATTATTTGATACATATTGTCTTTGGAATTTGAAAATTCAAGTATTCCAAATCCAACGGTCAATTAGGTTTGAAAGTTTTATGACAAGTTGGGTCCATGCCAATTTCATGTTTCCAAAGTTTTATCTTGATTAGATTCATAATTATGGTGTAATTAAGGTTTTAGTTATTTTATTAAAACTTAAATTAAACTTAATTTAATGCAAATCATTTAGTGATTGTATTTTTCTTTGATTCCCCTCTAAAAGATGTTTCCAAAGAGGGTTCATTCATAATGTTTGGACATTTGGTTGATTTATTATAATTAAATTAAGTTTTGGTTAATTATTTGAATTATTTAATTCAATGAATTAATTAATTATGTAATTTTGTGATTTATCAAGTTCCAATGAGTTTTATTAGTTTTTTATGTTCATTAGATTCATTAAGTTGATTAAAGGTTATTTAATTCATTTTCATGGGTTAACTCATTTTATATTAATTTATTTAATTAAAATTGAGGTTTAAGATTTAAATATTCATTTCTTATAAATTGCATTGCAATAATTCTTGAATATTTTTCCTATGGTGAGTTTTAACATCAATGTTAGTTCCGCAAAGTTTCATTTGACTTTGATTAGTGGTTTGTGATTAATTAAGACATAATTTATTATGTTTAAACTTAAATTAAGGCTAAAATATATAAAATTAATTGTAAATTTTATTTTTTGAGGATTCATCTCATCAAGATGAATCCATAGATCCTAAGTCTGCATTTTTTGGGTTTGTTTTTATTTTTCTATAATTTTTTGAGTTTTTTGTAATTTTTAATTAATTTTAAAGAGGATTTGCCCATTTTATAACAATGACAGGCTGACGTGGCAGCTGCCGTGGTGAGGTCAACCACCATGGCGAGGTGTGATTTGGCCACACAAATCTCATGTGGCATCAATGTCAAAAGAGATGCCTTGTTGGATGATCCTCGACCGTCCGATCAAAGATCAGACTGTCCCAATTCAATCTACAACATCCTTAAGAGATAAAATCAAATCACCTAACTAAATCACAATTGTCCATTCCTAATAGAAGGATTAGATGGTGGAGATTAGATCCAACAACTCTTCGATAAGAGACAGACATCGTTCATCATTTTTGCTAAAGTTCTGGCAGTCATAGGAAAATTTTGAAGGGATTTCAATTGTAAAATGATCAATGATCAATTTACAACCCATCCATATGGTTTTATCCATTTGGGGATCAATTTTATTTCACAAACTGCTAAAACTGATGTCTTAAGAAGATCGTGGTGGAGCGTACCTCAATTCCGATGATCATTAGAGGTGGGATCAACTTCATTAGCTTTGTATCGATGTGACAAAGTGGTGTATGAAATTTGGCTTCTTGCCTCCTCATGGATTGCTCCCTAGACGAACCTTAGATTGATTTTCCAATAGCTCTGGTCATTTGTTGGCTCACTGGTGGCAATGGGATGAGATGGCGATTCATTTGAGGTCGCTTCGACCACTAGAACATATTGGAATGTTCAATTTGATGTAAGAACCTCTCCCCTGGATTTCACCACTAAATGGGCTTAGTTTACATCCATTCTCTAGCATGCTGGTAGCGAGGAGTCAGGGGAAGAGTCACCTCCTTCATCTCCTACCGATGAACATTTTGGGATGAAAAGGGGTGGGAATAGGCCTTCCCTACCCTCTTTCCATGTATGGTCGAGGGTCACTTCTTTGTGTTTTAGGTGGCTGGAATCCAACCACCGGCAGTGGTAAGGCTAGCCAAAGGGTGGATTTAATCCCCCTTGGTCTTGTGAGCAAGTTTGGATGATGATTGGGAAGGGAGGAAGGCAATTACCCTTCCTTTTCTCCTTGGTCGAGCCATTGTCTCTTCATTTTTTTTCTTGGCTTCTCCTTGGTTTTCTCCTTAAAGGAAACCAAATTCTCTTTGGCTTGAAGTTTATCTCCTTTCTTCTACCTTTGGAATTATTATTCCTAGAGGTGATCAAAGTCTAAGGCTACTTGGATAAATCCAAGTCATTTTCATGATGGAATCTTTATCCACTTTTTTTTTTTTTTTTTTAGCATCACTATTAAAGCTCTTATTTAATTGGAGCAATAATATGAGTTTGAAGCCAATGTGTGAAGCCAATATTCAAATTTATTTTGATTTGATTGGAACTTTGAATCCAATCCAAGTATTTGGATTCAAAGTAATATGATTTTGATTCAATTCTTTTAATTTTGATTTTAATCATCTTTGATTGATGATTAATTGGGTTTTAATTTAATTAATTCATTGAGAATTGAATTAATTTGGGTTTCAATTCATTTCAACCCATGTAAACCTAAATGGGTTAAGTTTAATTCCAATTGGGTATGACCAATTTGACTTAATTGGATTGGGTTTCGACTCAAATCATGCTTAATCACATGTGTGAGATGATTTGGAGTGATTGATTTCATTTAATTTTAAGTTAATTTAAATTTGATCCCATTTGACCCAAAGTGAGCTTAATGGGTTAAGCTTGGGTTTCATTTGGGTCAAATGACCAATTTGACCAAATTAGACCCAATGGTGGGTTAGATTGTGTTTAATTATCATTTCTAAATGATTTTCAATAATAAAATTGAGTTTATTTCAATTTGATTTGGGTTTGAACCCAATAAGAACCATTTGGGGTTATTTAGACTAAGTGGTCTAATGAACCCAATTAATGCCTAAATGGATTTAAATTTTGTTAGATTTGTTATCAAACATGTTTATTTTCTCATTTGAAATATTTGGATTGATTTAATTTGGTCAAATTCTTGGTGGGTTGACCTTTAACTTGGTGGGAACCACCTAAGTCAAACCTATGCCAAATGGATTGGCTAGTTTTGACTTTGGTTTAGTTATGGATTTGTTCATTTGTTTTAATTTGATTTCAATTTGATTTATTTTGATTTGATTTGATTTATTTTAATTTGATTTGATTTAATCCAAATTTAAATTATTAAGATAATATCCTCATCATTCTCATTCTATAATGACTTAGTAGGATCTTTAAGGACTATCATAGCTACAGTAGGAGGAGGTAGCCTAATGTCAGAACTTTTTGAAGAAGCATATGCTTTAATAAACGAAATGATAACTAATAATTTTCAATGGCCCTATGAAATACTAAATCTTAAGATAGTAGCTAGTGTTAATAATAATGATATGATTGCAATGTTAACTTCCCAAGTATCTTTTATATCTATGAAATTAGATAGCTTAGAAATTACGCAAAATATTAATAATCTGAATTGGGGGAGAAAATGGTGTTATTAGTGTATTAGAAGATCAAAATAATCAAGGGTTGGAGATGCTTAACTTCATTGAATTCAAATCCAAATTAAATTGAAATCAACTATAATTAATGATCTAAAATCATTTAACAATCATTATTAAAGAAAAATTAATCAATTATTAGGATTAATTTGACTAATATGGTCATTTGACCCAATTAGACCAATCTCAACCCATTAAGCTCAAAATGGGCCAAAGTGAGTTTTGAACTCATAAAAAATGAAATTCAACTAAATTAAATTATTTCAAATACTTGGATTAACAAAATTGAAAGCTAAATACTTTACAATTGAGTCAAGAAGGTCATTTGACTGAATTAGATTCAATGAAATCCATTTAATCCATAATGGGTTAAGTGTTGAAGCAAGCAAGCAAACAACTCCAAATTTCATGAAACCCATTAATTGTGGACATCATAAGTGATTAAATGAACATAATTGAAGCTTAAATCTAGGATCAATCCATCAAATGAAAGAACCTATTCCAAGTCAAAAGGAAAATGCCTAAATCGCATAATTCAAGCTATTTGAACATGAACCTAGGCTAATCACTTCGGAACAAATCTAAACTCATACTAATATGTGTTTAAGTGAATGTTAGCCAAGATTAAGCAAGTTAAGAATGTCCAAATTAGGTTAAGAGGAATGGAATAAGCCATAGGACAGGAAAAGGCCAAATTGAACCAATGCCCTGCTCAAGCCCCAAGATCCCTTCCATGTGTTCAATTCAGTTGCTCCAAAGAATTCAAAAGAAATGATTGACCTTTCCATGGACTTTAGCTCCATTATTTGGAGTCCAATTTCCTATGGCCAATGGCCTCCATTGAAATCCAACAAGAAAGCATTCAACCAAGCTTAAAAAGGAGGAAGGAGATAGAATTGGGATCTTTGCTTGACTCCATCACCTTCTCCAAGAAAAATCATGTCTAACCAGACCTTCCCCTCCTCCCAAACTTCCACGATCACCCTCATCACCAAAATTGAGTTTGTCATGTCAGACATCCATCTCCATGATGATCCAGAAAGAGGAAAAGCTCATTTCTTCCACTGAAAGATCATTTCACTTCCTTGAATGTTTTCAAAATGCAAATCACCATTGAGACCTTACACCGACTAGCTCCTTTGCATTTGATGTTGGTCATTTTTGAAGTGAAGTAGATCCTAGGATTTATCAAGCTGTATAGATCCATTTTAAATCATACCCTGATCATTTTGCAATCAAAATCTTGAGATTTCATTACATAGATCACCAGTGATTACCCACGAAGAGAAGATGGCACTTAGTTCTCACCATCATTGAGGGAGATGAAATATCTGCCGCCCATTTCTTATATTAAGAATGGACAACCACGATTTAATTATACCATCTGATTGAATCCCCTTTTGGAAACTGTGGGATGATCCAAACTGTCCGATCTTTGATCGGATGGCTTAGATCAGACCACATCTTGCAACCAAAATAACGTAGAGTCCACATTGATCCTACATGGTCAAATTTGGTGCCCCCATGTGTAAAGCGGTGCCACGTCGGCACCATGTGGCGTGGATGCCGGTAAATAAAAAAATTCCAATTTTTCAAGATTTAAATAATTATAAAAATACCAAAACTATGAAAAATCATAGAAACTAAAATACTTAACTAAAAAAAAAATACAAATTAGAGCTCTATAGACTAATCTCTATGAGAGAAATCTAACAAACCTAAAATCCCGTATTTTTATTAGGTAATTTTGGGTGAATTTGGATTTAAATGAAAATAATCAAAGTCAAAATAAACTCAAACCATTAATCCAAATGACTTCAACCTTTGGGAATTATAATTAAGATTAAAACACACCTTAGAATAAATTTTCATGATTTATTGGCAAATAAATCTTAAAATGTAAAATTTTCAAGCCATAGGCTATGATTTAATGAAATAAATTAATATTAAATTAAAAAATATGAAAAATGATAAAATCAACTTGAATTATCATAACAAACCTTAATGAGTCTAAACACATCATTAATACTCATTGAAACTTTATAACCCTTAAAATGACATAGTTAAGCAATTAATTGAATTAATTAATTCAATTAAAGAACCTAAACTTTAAACAAAATCACAATAAATCAACTAAATATCCAAGAATTTTAAATAAGTCCTCACTAGATACATCTTCTAGAGAGGAATATAGTAAATGTAAAACCCATAACTAATTTTTGCTTAATTTAAGCTTAATTTGAGTTTTAGTTAAATAATTAAAAACTTAATTAGTACCAAATTATGCATCTAATTAAAGTGAAATTTTACAGGATTTAAATTGGCTAGCAACCCCACTTGCCATAAAAATTTTAAAGGCAAATGATCTCTAGATTGGAAGTTATCAAAGTTCTAATCCTTAGGTTAATTTAAGTGGAAATTTTATGTCAAAAAATTATAAAAATTTATAAAATCATTTTAACCCACTTTCATTTACTTCAGAATACTTATGAAAAATTTCCTAAATCTCTCAACTTAAAGAAATCAATTAATAATGTACTTAGGATTTAAGGTAAAATAAGAAATATGGAATTTAATCTTAAACCCAAGATTATTAATTGTATAACATTTCAATTGAAAAATTAAAATTTAAAGATTATTTAACCTCTGAACTTTACAATCAAATATGAAATCCAATAATATGGGAATCTCCTAAACTCATTTATATTATTCAATAACATAATTTCAAATGAAAATAAGGTAATAAAACAAATCAATTAAACCAAAACAATCTAAAAGTTTGAAATGACTTAGATTTAAGTTGGTTGCCCAAAGTCAATTAATTCCTTAGGTTTCTTGAATCATGATTAGTAAAAAAAACTCCATCATAATGAGCCAAACTAAATTTTAATATGTAATTTAATATTTCATTAAGTTTAATTTTAAAACAATAATTTAGAACACATAAGAAAATGTATTTTCCAAATGATGAAATTAAGATTTTCAAAGGTTAATTTGGATCAATTGAATCAATTTACCTAAATAAATGTAAATGAATGATTGAATTCCTAAGTTAAAACTCAACTCATAACATGAATAAATAAAACCTAACAAAAGTTAAACAATTGAAATATGCAAATAAAAAACAATTAAATATTTAATTAAATAAAAAAGGATAGGAAATTAAACATGAATGAATAAATTGAATTACAATATACAATAGCATAAAAGAGAAATAAATCACACTAACTTGGTCAAATCCATAATGTTAATAAAATAAATAAATAAAACTAAACAAACTCAAATAAACCAAGTTTGAAGTATGATATTAACTTAAGTTAATTAAGTTCATTTAAACTAATAAATATAAATAAAATAAACATAGACATAATTATAACCATTAATGTAATAAATACAAGATCAAACTAAATTAATAAAATCAAATGAATAATGAACCAAATCATAAATGGATAATGTATGAATTTTTGCTATAAAATATAAACTAAACAATATCAAATACAAATGAATTAAAATGAAACTTAAAATGAAAACTAAACCAAACTAAATTCAAAATAATATAAACACTAATGAAATAAGTGACAAGCCTAATTCAAATCAAATAAATCAAATCATTTGAAAATAAATCAAACCAAAATAAACACTAAATTTTATCATGATATATGGTTAAATTCTTAGATAAGATTTACAAAAACATATTAAATCTTAATCAAAGGTCATAAACCAAAAGACCATGAATCAAGGAAAGAAACATTTTATCAAACTAAAAGAAATGAAAAGAAAAATGAACCTTAATCAAATTTCCAAATAAAATTAAGACATCAAATCAAATCAAACATAAAATAAAGTTAAAGACACTTAAGATTTTAGCTTGACCCTTTGAATGGATCTTTACCTTAAGACTGAAGACTTCATTTTATTAGGATTTAAGATGTTGAATAGAATGGGTTCCATTTAAAATGAAATTTATTTTATTCTTCATTCTTGAAAACTTAAACTCTACTTCAACTTATAATGAAATTAAAAAAATGGAAACGAAGTTATAAATTAATTAAATTACTTAAATTGGAACCACCCAATGGTAAATTGAACAAATTTTAAGAATAAAAGAAATTAAAAGAATGAAAATAATTTTTTTATAATTAACAAACATATCGTATATAGTCTAGACACATGAGGTCGTAGGGCTACTGGTTCGAAAGAGGTCTTGATACCTCAAACTTATGGTTTAACAATGACACATACCAATGAAGCGAGATTATGAAAAGTGAAAATCTCAAAATCAAATTTAACTACGCTTTGGAAACCTAAATTAAAACTTGAACTTAAAATGCTTAACAAAGTCTTACCATATGAACCTCTCCTTCTCAAACTAAGTTATAAAGTCACCAACCCTAGACTTAAGTTAGGTTGATCTATGATGTAGAATGTTTTTATTATTTTGTGGTATACTATTTTAGACAAGAAGGCTAGGATTGTTTGTCCACTAGTCTCGATGGTAGAACGTTCTTTTTAGTCTAACATTATTTTCTACAAGGGCTATGATAAGAGGGACTACCATAATAAACAATACATATATAAATGTTATTTGTTGTTATGGATTAATTGCATAGCCCAATATAATAGGTTGGCATGCAATATATGCTATGTTGAATAAAATATAATGCTGATCTATTTATGTTAACCTATTTCATGGGTTTAAATTTATTTTAATTTAAATATAACATATCTTTAAATTAATTTATATGTGCAAATTTAGTCTAGCATTGCCATGACAAGGAAAAATATTACCCTCTATAAAAAAATTAAGATCTTAAAGATATTAAGATTTTAAGCAATAATATTTCAATAGATATATTTTATTTTTTATCATTTATATTTTGTTTATTTATATTGTTTTGTAAAAAAAAAAAAATTTGTTGTTGTTGTATTTATAATATATATATTTTTATTATTTTAAAATATATAATAAAAACACATAAAGAACACATCACACAAACATATTTAAAAATAGCATAATAATAAAAACACATATATAAAACAAAATTGACCCCAAATAGTTGTTTAACTAAGAAAAATGTATAATTTCATTGGGACAAACCTATAAAGGTGTTTATGAAGATATAAAAAACATTGATTACAACATCAAACATTTTTAACATCCTCTATAGGTGAAAAACCATTAATCATTATGTAGCCACTTTTGACGAATGGTAGAAGGATTGCTAGTATAAAATAATTAATAAGAGAAATAAAATTCTTTGAATTATCTTAGTTGCTAATTTATCCCACCTTAGTTGATGTATCCTTTTTTAAAAAATGTTGATTAGAATTAATCCTTATAATTCAATTGCTAATATAAAAATATTTATTTTTTGTAATAAACTCAACCAGATATTTTGAGTTAAACCATTAAAATAATAAATGAATATAAAAATTTGATATAACTTATGCCCCTTAGAGAGCAATGAAGTGGAAAAATCAGCTAACTATCTAGCTGTACATCTTATTCCAACAATTTCTTCTTTAAATGTTGACATATTGAATGAATAGATGTTATAACTAAAAAAAATCTAGAATGGAAACTTTATTCTTTATTTTTATGGATTTTCCTTCATTAAAATGAAGGAAGATCCATGTGCTAATAATGAAGCAAAAATCAGGTTGATATTTTCTTTCCATAAAGGAGGATAGATTTGATATATAATTACTTTAATTAATCAATGTACTAATAGTGATGTAGAATATGAATCTCTTATTGTTTGTATTTTTTGGAAATCTAAGTTAACATTATGAGAATAAAAATTTATAGTGATTCTCAATTAAATTCAAGTAGTTGGAATATATATTAAATTTCATAACCTATTTTGTACTCTCATAATTTAATGTATTATTGATTCTTAAAACATTCCCAACATTGCTTATAGTATTGTAGGGGGAAAATAATAAAGTATGCAATCTAGCCAATGTTCTCTCTAATCTAAATGAAACACACACACACACACACACACACACACACACACACACACACACACACACACAAATATATATATATATATATATATATATATATATATATATATATATATATATATATATCATAGTTCAAAATAAGTTGATCTTCTCTCTTGTATATTTAGATTATGGACCATTAAGAGAATAAAATCTAGTTCTAAGCTATTATATTGTAAGAAAGTGATTGGAGACATATATTCATGGTAATCTTAAATAATAATTACTCCTTAAAGATTGATCGTTATCTTTTCAAATCCAAAGGATAGTTCTTTATTATACAATCATTAATAAAATTTTATGTCAATAATCATTTAACCAAATGTAGTTTCAACACAAAGACAAAAATGAAGCTCGTGAAGCTATTATTAAAGTACATGAAGGTCTTTGTCAATTTTATGAATTTGGTCTTAGAACAAAACTTAAAATTAAAAGGTTGGGTTATTATTGGCTATTATTAGATAGAACTATTATGATTATTATGCTCAATCATGCTTAAATAATACAACTATTTTAATGATTTACTAAAGATGATTAAGCATTACTATTGAAGAGACCTATAATTACAAATTGATGATAAGGTAATTAAATTTTAATCTTTTTTGGATGGCCTTTTTTAAATCAAAATTGTCAATAAAGGACAAACATTCCTTTTAGTAAACAAACATGGAATTCATCTGTTTTCCCTATTAATGAATGTTTCTTAGAAAGATATTATAGTTGATTATAATTTTCATTTTCCTTTTTTATGGAAGCAAGATAAATGGCATAATTGCTTATGATTTGCCATTCTAAATCATTAATAATTATTTTTTTTAATGTTATTTTTTTTAGTGTTTTCCAAAGTTTAGTCAATCATAAGAGTAAAAATTGAGGGCATGATTATCTAATTTCTCTATAATCAATCCTGGGAGGAAATCTTAAAAATATACCTATACCTCACCAAAATTAATAAAAATTTATAGATTATAAATAGAGTTCCTTATATATAATTTTAGTTTTGTTTCATGTAATTTGACTTCTAGAGAGGGAGTTCTAAATGTTACATAATAATTATATACTACAACTTTAATTATGTCAATATGCCTCCTAGATTTAAAAGCCAAGATTAAATTGATAAATTGAATAAGAGAGTCAAAGAACATGCATTAAAAGTAAGAAGAATTACAATAGAGTTCTTGACTTAGTGATTAGCTAATGAACCAAGCTCAAAAAATCAATGTCAGGCCAAAACCTCTCTTGTGGACTAGAACCATATAGTGATTACTTATTAGGAGAAGAGCATATATAAAACCATATGGTTTTTATACTTGGTACGAGACATCCCTTGAGGAATCCCTTTAGGAATGACCAACATTAAAACAAAAAAAATAAATTAAATTAACCCATGAAGATAGTTATGTTTAATGCCCCTACATATACTGAAGTCCATAATCCCAATAGTTTTTTAGATTGGCTTATCTAGATAGATGACTTCTTTGAATGGCATTAGTTGGATGACAATCAAAGGATCACATTTTTGCCAAAATGAAACATGTATGCCATGTTAAAAGCTATTGTAACAACATTTTGTTTAGGGAAAAGAGGCTTTGTAGACACATTCTTACTTGCATAGAGATGAAGGTGATGATTAAGGCCAAATGCTATCCCAAAACTTAGAAAAAATTGCATGAATTGTTGATGATTAGGCAAAAAAATATGCAAGTTATATAGTATATTAACACATTTAAGAATTTGATATCTAGGACTAATTATAGTGATCAAAATGGTAGTTAGCCAATAAGGTTGTCATTGGCCATAGAGTGACACTAGGAATGTGAAGAAGTTACAAGCCCCACAAACCCTTAAAGATGCTTTTCACTATACTTTGCTTTTAGAAAAGCATTATAAAGGTAATTTCATCATCTAGATCCAAAAGTTTAAAATTGTTTTATAAGGCATCCTCTAATCCTTGTCAAAATTCTACTATTAGAATTGGTACTTCATCTTCTAGTATCCA
This sequence comes from Cymbidium sinense, assembly GCA_021442155.1. Lineage (NCBI taxonomy): Eukaryota > Viridiplantae > Streptophyta > Magnoliopsida > Asparagales > Orchidaceae > Cymbidium > Cymbidium sinense. Next base: position 88,505,764 of record CM038219.1, read on the forward strand.
ACCTAATTAGAATGCTTGTAATTTATAATCTAAGTTCAGGGAGGTAGTGTGGTTCTAGTGACATAAGAAGTGATACTAAAAAATAATGTAAGGTAAAAATCATGTTCCAAAAAATTAATAAAAAAGTAATCACAAAGATGGAGTCAAAGATGTAGTTGAGACATCCAAGATGATATCCCTCTTTTGACAGAGGACTTATACCATATGGGAAACAAGTGAGTATCAGTAGATGACCAGTAGCTATGAATGAAGATTGGTGAAGTAATATCTTTACCATGTATGTGATTTGTATAGTTAAATCATACCTCTTTACTCATCACATCTAGGTGTTAGGTCCCAATTAAGGTAGGAAGCTATGAAAACCATACTGAGTGTGATGTTTTTTTATAGACATAAAACATATCTTGTTAGGTAATCCTTAACTTTGTAATCTAAATGTGATTCATTATGGTTGAGAGAACACATTTGTATTTAAATATAATAAAATATCATAAAATTATTTTTTATAAAACTAATAGATAGATAGGCACCAAATCCTCCATATAAATCTAATTTAGAGATCCATCTTAAGTCTAGTAAGAAGAAGAGTGCAAAGCTTCATCATATTATTTTATCATCCTCTAGTGGAAAGAGACCATTTTTTGACTTTAACTTAGTGAGTTCTATCACTTCACATTAACCTTCAAAAATAAAAATTTAAAATGAAGGATTCAACACCATGTTTAGATATTATTTTGGCACCACATAATTTTACAATAGCATTATTTAAAGTAATAACTAAAATTCCCCTATTGAATCTAAATTTGTCCATAAAGTAAAGCATAATAACTTAGGCACTTGGGATGTAAATATAAGTCGAGTGGGACAAATTTAGTGATGAATAAATTAGAAAATAAAAGAAATATAAAATTACACTATATTTGAAGCTCCACATTCAAGGTTCTCTCCTTATCACTCTTCTAGATATAATAAAAAATTATTAGAAGTACAAAAGTGTTTAGAAATCATAATAGAGCCAAAAGACACCCCATCCTCATAATCTCCCTTTTAATAGGATTGAGGGACAATTACATATATAAATTATGAATTTGTTAAGACAGTTACATAAGAGAGGACAGCTCTTGAAGGCTAGTGTTGCATGTCAAGTAATGAGTTCTTATGTGTGGTTGCAGTGTTGGTGAGTTAAGTAGTTTGATGTGTATCAAGTTAAATGGCCACCCACATGTGGAGAAATCTTTGTACATGAGGCAAGTCACTAGATACTAATCGCTTGACTAAGATAATCTTTCTCATGCTCTCCTCCTTAGAGCGAGTCTTTATAAATGAGTAAATTATTTATCTAAATTCTGTTTCTTGCTATTGAGTGCTCCCATGTCAATCCTTTGCCTATACTAAGAACTTTTTGAATCCACATGTACTCCACAGTTATACATTTAGCACCTTGATTCTTACTTGTAGTAATAAATTACAATAAAGATAGAAGAATAAAAATAAGTATTAATTACTATATTTTAATTCAAAAATATTAATCAGAGTTATTTGAATATTTATGTCACATCCCCTATGACTTGATTTATTTTTCATGAATTTTCCTCGCATCTCTAGCTATAAAGAAGTCTTGAGCCTCAATATTGGATTTCTTTGCCACTCTTTTCATTGAATTTACGTCACATTCTCTTATAGAATCCTACTTTTAGGTGAAGCAAACACTCACCATGGATTTAAAAATAATAATCTCAAAGTGATGTTGATCTTGCCTAGCATTGGTCAAGACTATAGAGGAAGAGAAAGGAAACAAAAAATAGTCATATTTCTATTGTGCCTTCTTTTGAGGCAAGTGCTTTGGTAGTGCCTATTGAAAATGAGATCATTGTTCAAGTCAAGGATAAAGGAAAAAACTCACAAATGGATGTGAGTTGTTCTAACATAATCGAGGAGTGTACTACGATGAGCCTGATGGATCCGTTCTTTGCTTAGAGTATAAAGTAGGTGCCAAGTTCTTAAGAAGAAGGTGCAAAAAATATTACCATTATTCAATTAAGATAGATTTTAGTGAGTAGGATAATAAGAACCCCTTATAAATAATAAGAAGCAGAAGACTATCTCGCTATATGACTCATCACCTTTTATAAGTTTGTTGTTCTTGCATGATTTTAAATGATTTTTTTACTATTGTAGTTTAGCATGTTGAGTGTTTGAGAGATCATGGAGGGAGATAATAAGCAATTGCTAATTTCTAATGACACTTTAGATTATTTAGCTAAACCTGAGATGATCATCCCTATTTTATGGGAACATTATTAGGGGATCACTTGAGTGATGAGGAAGTTCATTTAATTGAATAGTGGTTTTCTTCTACAAGAATGAAGCCTTGACAAAGTTCTAGGAGGTAATCTTTATATTTGTAATTAATGATATGCTTCTTATCATGTAAGGGTGATTGAAATTCTACTAATTCTTCTCTTTGGGGTGGACCTTTCTCCTCTAGTGATCATGGAGCGAAAGTTTTCTAATTGAAGTAAGTAGATTCACTTAAGTGTATATATAAGAGGTGATGACAAGTTTTCCTTTAACAACTCTTTGCAACAATAATGAGTCTGAGAAGAATGAGTCCTACCACCTAGGGGTGAGGAGATGTTGAAGGGAAACCTCAGTCATCCTAATTTTTAATGAGTTTGTTACTTTACAATGGAAGAATAACAGTCTTGGAAGAAGGTTCAAACTTTATTGAATATGTGGTAGTTGAGTTACAAAGAAGCTGGAGGCTATGATAATTATGTCGTAATAAAGGCCTAGTCATAGTGGAGGCTTGTAACTTTATAAGTTGAAATTCAATGACAGTTGGTGACCATGAAAGCCAAGCTAACTTCACTTCATCAATGTGACAAGTTAAGTAAGTCTTCTCACTTTATTATGAGTTCCAACTTTATGTTCAATTATCTGTCCTCTAAAGGGCACTCACCAAAGAATGGTACTCAAATCTAGTCAATGATGTAAAATAGAAACCATGAAGCATATTTATATAAATAAATGAAAAATTCATACTTTTTACTCACCTTTTTATACTTATGTTGAGTTCTTGCGAGTAGATTCTTTAATTATTTTTGTTGTGACTTACACTGTCTATGATTTCTACAAAATTTGATAATAATTTATTCTTTAAATGCTTGATATGAAAAAAAACATTTTTGAATTTTTATCTCACCTATAAATTCTCCTTAGCTGTGATTATATCCTTTCTTGGACTGTAGAGTTAGTGATTTTCTCTTAGTGTGAGTTACTTTCTTTTTCTAATCAATCCTTCTTCTTTGAGTAAATTTACTTATCATGGTCATGGTGACTATTAAGAAAACATCCACCAACTTTTTGACAAGTGTGGTGGATGAGCCATTGACTCTTGATTTAGTGAATGAGCCTTTCATATTTCATGAGTATTGCTATGATAATTTCATTTTCAATGAGAGTCACTTGTAAAGATGGGAAATTAAATACTTTGAAGGTAGATGAGTTGTGCATTCCTTTCAACAATTTTCAATGTTGCCTCAGATTTCCACTTTGTGCTGTGTGGATGGACATTCTAAAATTTTATGGTGCAGTGCCCACTCAAGTGCTCCTGAACTCCATAGTGAGTGTTGCGATATTTATTCTATTTTTGAGGTAAGAGAAATTGGTATGGAGCTTGACTCTTTTCTACTTTGTCTTCTTGGATAAGGGCCATAAAAATGAAAGTATCCACTTCTTGGTGATTTGCCTAATTATAATTAGCTAAGAAAATAATGCAAAGAATTGGAATTTTAAGCATTGATTTTCCAAGTCTTTGGTTGAGTGGACAGTGTTGACTCAACCCACTCCCATTATTGCTGACAAAGTGGTGGCTCTTGTGCAAAGTGCCAAAGAAGCTAAGATTTTAGGAAAACTGGAGGGTGGGATGCTCAACATTAAGAATTATCTCTAATTTGGTAAAACTCATGAGCACATCTATATTAAGTATTTACCATTATATAGATTTATTATTTATTTGAATTTCATTTTTTAATGTTCCACTCACTTATTCTAGAGAATGACGTCTCTTCTCCTTTTTCAACCAATCATGAAGTCATCAAGTTTCTTAGCAACTTCAAGGAAGAGGAGAAAGATCAGGACGAGTCTATACTCGAGGCTACCCATAAGAAATGAACCTATAAAGCAATGTTGAGTTTTAATCCCTAAAAGTTAAAGAAGAGATAGAAGAGCATTATTCTCCAAGCATCATCAAGCACAGAAAGCAATAAGGGAAAGGAGCCAGGAATAGAAATTCACCATGTTCATCCAAAAAATAATCATACTCCTGACATTACTAATTTGATGAGTTAAACATTTAAGTTGGGACATCTAATTTTTTTATGAGTTGGATGAACTTATTAAAGTGTTTCTTATGGGGAAAATTCATTATGCCATGATGACTACTTAAGCGATGGTGTAACAATTGACCTAAGATATTGGTATGAAGTTCATGTTAACAATAAAAGCTTTCGTAGTCACCAAATCAAAAAGGGCTTAGTGATAGATTGGTAATGGAATGCCAAGTATGAGCTATTCATTCTATGCAAGAAAGCAAAGTGACAAGAGGGGGAGAAGGATCAAGCAATTTTTGAACAAACTCGCCTCTTCAAGATGAATAAAGAGTTTGAGGTAGAATTTTCTCATCATGTTTAGGAGTTCCAAAAGAATGAGGTCGAGTTTTTTGGCTTTCTTGGTTCTAATGAGTAGAACGATTTATTATAATTAAGGTTCAAGAAGGTGCCAAGTTCATCAATGCGAAGCACAGTGAATTAGATACTAAGTTCTTATACTTTGACAACATACTCACTCTGTCCAAGTTAGACACTGGAGAGAGAAATGAGAAAGGGAGTACAAGCTAGTATTTGTAATTTTATTTTTCATTTTATATATATGAGCTTGAAGAACAATTATACATTAAAACATTTATAAGCTCACTACTCCTTTTTGAACAAAAATTTTTCTTAATAAAAGAAAATTTCTTGCCATATTTTTTTTGAATTACATGTAAATATGAATGTCTTCATTGAATGAATATACTTGCTCATCATGGTCATCAAAAGAATGTACTCATTTAATATACCTAGTGAAAGATTAAACATAAAGATTTTAATGATTATACTTAGTTGTTGTATAAATGTACTTTTTGAATATACTAGCTTTGTGAATGAATATACTAGAATTTATTTGTTGAATGAATATACTCTCTAAATGTATTTAATGAATAAACTTGTTGAGTTTAATGAATACACTTGCTAAATATAGTCACTGAATTCTTTTGTTGAATGAATGTACTTGACTTTATTTTCCAATCAATTATTTCAAGTAATCATTTCACATTATTTAAGGAATATTTAGTTTCTTGCCACATGGTGTGTTCATCTTTGTATTTTATAGTTATCAATGACACATAGTGTTAGTGTTACAGTTCAGTTGCTGATAGCACAAAGTGATGTGCTTTTATTCTATAGTTGCTAGCCACATGAAGTGTTGGTCATTTTATTTCATAGTCACCAACCACATCGAATGTTAGTCTTACACTTTAGTTTCTCTTAATTATGGAAAGCTACTATATCTACCTTTTTTAGCATCAAGTCACCAATCTTAAAAAGTTTCTCTTTGATTTTGTGGTTATAGTATTTAGTCATTCACCTCTTTGTTTTTTTTTTGTCTAAGTAATGCTTCAATTCATAATTCTTCTAGCAAGTCAAGTGTTGTCTCTATGGCTTCCACATTTTACCTTTACCACTTGCTAGTTTATAATCCTTCGACTATGAAGTCATAATTAACAGGTAATAGGGCTTTTTTTACATGTTTTAAGATGAATAGAGTTTGCCTAGTCATTGATGTCAGGTTGCCCTGAGGACCAGAGTATAGTGAGTAAGACATCTACCCACTAGTTCTTTGTACATTCTAGTTTTTTCTCCAAAACATTAAGAATCTTCTAATTTGTCACTTTAGTTCACAATTACTCTTAGGATGATGCTCTAAAGTGTGCTTAAGGTGAATTTCTTATGATTCACAAAATTTCTTATATCGCTTATCAGCAAAATACAAACCATTCTTTTCGATGATTAACATGGGCAGTCCACACCTGCAAATAGTGTCCATCTAAATGAAATTTTTAATTACTTGAGTAGTTATCTTGGTGAGTGGCTTAGCTACAATTTACTCAATGACGTGGTCCATTATCATGAGTATAAACATCTTCTGTCTGCATGCAACTAGTAGGGGGTCTATCAAGTCCATTCCACAAGTCCCAAAGGGCCAAGGACTTGTGAAAGAATGTAGAGGCTATAACAACAAATACTATAAAGGCTTGAACATCAAACATTGCTTGCACCTCTTGATGAAATATTCTACATCTTTCCTTGGTGTGGGTTAAAATATACTTGATGCAAGATTTACTAAGTGGCTATTCTATTTTTAAATGACTTCCACTTTTCCCTAAATGAATTTCATTGAGTACTTTATTCTGCTCACTTTCTCTTACACATCTCATGTTCAGTGAAGTCGCTAATATCCAAAATAGCATTCCAGTGATTAGAAGATATTGTGTGGCTTTAATCTTGACTTCCATCAATAATTTGTCCTTATTCAAGCTCCCCAATTGGGTGAGTGTTCATAATAAATTTGTATAGAGTCACTTTCTTGTATGGAAGGTTGTATGCGTTGTAGGTTAGTCCACTCCCCGAGTCCATGTGCTCTTGATAGTAAATTGGTGAGTTGATTCTTATCCATTAATGCTTATTCAATTATGAAATATTAAGGTCATCTAATTTCTTTCTTTACATTGAGTAGGTATTTTTGCATTAACTCAACTCATACTTTGTTTTCTCCATTAACGTGATTTAACATAAGTTGTAAATCTAATTGGTGATGATGTGCCTAGTGCCTACCCGTTGAGCAAATTGCAATATACAAAGTAAAGCTTTGTACTAAGATTGATTATTCATCAATCAATAAATAAACTCCACTAACTATGTCATGGTAATTCTCATTGGTCTCTTCAATAGAAAACCCGCTCCCTTTCCTCGCTTGCTCTAAGAACCATTTATATATATATATATATATATATATATATATATATATATATATATATATATATATATATATATATATATATATATATATATATATATATATTTATATGTAACATTTGCAAATTATTGAAATCCACCAGAGTATAAATGAGCATATATGCCTAGATTGTCAAGCTAGGTGAGTAAAATATATCAAATTTGCTTAGCTCTATTAACCATTGTAGTAGTATATCAAAGCTATTTGGCTTAGCAAGAATTGAGTTGAGTGGGTTATCAATGATGACTTCAAATAAGCTTGGAAATATTGTTGAAGGGTGAGTGTGAGCTTTTCCATGATTGTGTAAAGTGATTTGGCCCCCCTTAGTGATTTGCTTATATAGTAAATTGGCCACCACCTTCTAACTTCTCCTCTAACTAGGATTGAGCATATTGAATTTTCTCTAACTCTTATACATAACAACAACATCTCGACCTACTTGGGATTGCAATAAATGTGATGAGGCTAATAACCCTTTGAGGTTATTAAATATTTTTTCACATTGTGGCATCCACTTAAACTTTTTTACACCACATATCACTTTGAAGAATGGCAAGTAGTGTTCACTTTCCTTGGAGATGAATCTATTCAACGCTATAACTCACCCAATAAGTCAATGTACATCTTTGGGTATTTTTAGTGCCAACAAGTTGAGTATGACTTTATTTTGATAAGATTTAGTTATAAGCCTTCAAAAGTGATATAGAATTCTAAAAGCTTAGCTAATCTAACATTGAATGTATATTTTAAGGGGTTGAGACACAAAATATACTTTTTCTAGGTAGCAAATGTCTCTCTCAAGTCTTTGATGTGTTCATGAACCAACTTGGTTTTGACTAGCAAGTCATTGACATAGACTTCAACGTTGCCTCATTTTCTCTTTCTTGAATATTCAAACTACCATCCTATGATAAGTTGCTCCCACAAGTTTTATCCTAAATGACATTATTCTATAACAATATAATCCTTCCATAGTAATGAAAGTCATTTTATTTCTATCAGTTCAGTGCATTTGTATTTGATAGTTTTTGATTAACACTATAATGACTACCATGTGATTATAGAGATTATTGACTACTGATTGATCACTCTCTATGAAACTTATTATAATAATCTAGGTACTCAGCACTCATGCCATGGTCGTGGAGTTGACATTATCTAATCATAGTTGTTTAAGTCTTATTCATCTTGATGACTCTTCATTATCATCAAAGATGGCATGTATGACTCCTACAATATGAATCACATGAGTTATAGCGAGTTGATTTTCTGGCTCCATGACTTCCTTTTTCTGTCATCTTGTGAACTCCTGTAGTTTTTCTTCCTTAATGAGCTCCTTTATTAAGCTCTTTAACTGAAAATTTTGCTCGATGTTATGTCAATGGTTGAGGTGATAAGCATAATATCTTAATCGATCACAAACGTTTTCTACCTTTATAGGAGGTGGTCACTTGAAATACTCCATTTTCTAGATGGACTTTGATAACTCGACCATCAACACCCTCAATGACATGATCATAGTTGGTTGTAAATGCTCATCACATTCATGTCAAGTGGAATGATTTATGAACTCGCATCTATGCATTGATGCCACCTTCTCTCTAGATATGTTGACCACTTCTTCTATCTATTCATCATGCTTAAAACCTATCCTTTGAGAATTTCTCCAAGGGTGACTTCTTTGTAGATTCGTTATAGTAAGTTACCACTGATGGCTGGGTGACTGTATTGTATTCCTCCACTGACTATTCATGACATCTAATAACTCTTCTAGCATTTTGGGTTATTACAGTCTAAGAGTATATTTGAATGGACCTTCTCTGAGGCCCTAAGAAAGTGCAACTTGTAAATTATTTATGTGTTCTAGGTACTTTACTTCTAACATTTATCTTTGGAAGCATGTAATAAGCTTTTTAAGGAACTTATTAGGTTCTTATCTCATTAGCAAAAAGCTTGTAAGCTTTTTAAGGGTTTTTTGGCATTGGAAAATTTCATATGGAACATCTTCATGAACTAAAGAAGTGATAACTCCACTAATAGATGCAAGAACAATTTAAGGGGTCACTCTTTGAAGGTTGTAAAGAACAGTCAACACTTTATCATGTTATTTAGGTCCAACAATGATATAGTAGATTTAAAGTATGTTATGTGATCATCAGGGTCAGTGTGATGCTTGTAGGATTCCAAATGTCGATCTTGAACTTTTGCAAGGGTGAGCCTCCAAAATCTTCTTAGAAAAGGCATTAGTCAGAGTGATATTCACTTGTTCACTTTAGAATGTACTTCCTATATCATTTGATAAGACTTATCATTAATGTGGAGTGACATAGATAATTTTCCTCTTCGATGTCGAGCTTGGTGAGTCACTGATATAAAATCCTTCATTTTCCTTTATCCTCGAGCTTACATTCTTCGCTTTCTCCATGACTACCTATTCTAGGTGTGTTATCCTATCTTCCATGTTTTGAAGTCTTACTATATGACAAATTGTTGTGTGTTTGGCCCCATGCTTGTTGATTTGTCTTGTATCGAATGACCTACTTCACTAGGTCCCTAACTTCTAGTTCTTGGGCTCATCCATGCAAACCACACCTAGAAGAATGTTGAATCTAAATTTGTCATAGAGTGAAGAAAAATAACTTAAGCACACAAGAAGTAGAGCTAAGTTGAGTGGGGCAATATAAATAAAGAATAAATTAGATAAATATTTGAAATATGAGATATTCTTTATATTAAAAAAAACAAATGCAAGGATCTCTCCCTATTATTATCTGAAAAATAATATAGAAATTAGTAAGTGTTGAAAATTTAAAATGCTTAAAACACACATACACACACAAAAATCCCCATTTTATAATATTAAGGGGATTTTACAAATGGAAATTACACATCAGCTTAGTCAGTTACATAAAAGAGGATTCACTCATGAAGATGAGTGTTACATGTCAAGTGATGAGTTCCCAAGTGTTGTCACTAGTTTTTGTTGGATGACTTATTTGATGCATATCTGGTTGTATAGTCACTCGCATGTGGGCAAGTATTTATATATAAGGTAGGTGTTGATCTCCTGACCTGGATGATCTTTCCTCATGCACCCTCAGAGAAAATATTTATAGGGAAATGAATCGCTTATCTAAATTTTGCTTCTCATTGTTGAATGCTCACATGTCTATCTTTCGCCGCTCATGTGCACTCACTAGATCCATATGTACTCTATGGGTATACAAATCTTATCTTATTGAAATAGTCTATCAATTAACTCAAAGAAATCCATTGACCTTGATAAAATTCTTTTACAAAAAATTTCTCACCTTGCATTTACATTTTCAAATGATTTCCAAGGCGTTCATGAAACTATCAAACAATAATTAAAAGTCACTAATACAAAAAATGTAGAAATTAAAAAAAATAACTTTTAGGAAATTCAATATGGGGGATGATGTGTTAATTAGAATTCATCTTGAGAGGTATTCATTCACTCAATTTAAAAAAATTGTATGCTATGGCATGTGGGCAATTTAAGAATTTTAAAAATTGACACAAATGCATATATTCTTGCAAAAATACATGTTTATCATTCTAGTTTTTAAAGTGAAAGAGTTAATATTATTTAAGAAAGTTAGCTCATTTTTAATCAGTAGGATGATCCTTTTGTAGAAAAATAAAGTCATTTTGACAAATACCAACCTAACATTCATTCTTTGAAGTGCCTCATATCATCACATATGTAGTAAATTAGAGTGGATATCACATGTTCTTAATGAGATGAAAGAAAAAGCCACCTTCAGATGACACCTAGTTGAATAGAGATTATTTAGGAAAGCTAGCACCTAAGCTTGAAATTGACTACTTAGGCTTCAACTCTTTAAAGAAGAGTTATTTGGTGCCAAAGGGAAATGGGAAAAAACACAAGATTGTCCATAAAAAGAGCTAAAGAAAGCGATATGAAAGCTAGTCATGGTAATCTCATTGTAAGAAGCAAGAAGAGCATGAGAGGAATTAAAGCTTGAAACATTAAAAATCATAAATACATTTGGGGTGCTATTGTTATGAATATTATTTTTATTTTATGTCATGTATATGTTGTGTAATAATGTGTTAATGGTTTTATATGATGAGTTTAGTACAATTTTAAGTATGGAGAGTACTGAATTACAATTATGACTAAATAATTATGAACTAATTAACCATAGTTTATTTTTTTCTAATAGAATGGTTGATCCCCCATGAAGGGATAGTTAGGGAGTTAGAGAAGAGTGGGTATTGGCCCCTCTTCACACCTTCCCTTATTTGACAAAAACTAAATGGTGTAAATTGTAAAAACTTGTTTTATTACTGTGCAATGAGGTTAATGTCAATTTAGAATAAAAATGGAAGAGAAATCTCAATTGGTGAGTGATTTTTGATCGACTAAATATAAAGATAAGTTTTGTGCTCTTTCCAGCATATGCCACTTTCATGAGTAGTCATAATTTTAGCCTATAGTTTTTTTTATGGAGTTTATATTGTAAATTGTTGTTGAAGTTCATCTCCACGTTACTAATTGTTTCCCAAAATTTTTCTACTCAAAGAATAGTTTTCAATGTGCTTAACATAGTCGACCAACCTTAGGGCTAAATTGAATAAGTTTTGTTGTGCAACTATTTGGTGTAGTTAAGCTCCTCCAAATTGAATAAAATTTTCTAAAAGTATTGTCAACATTTTTGTATTTAATTTAATTTATTATTTTCTAAATTCAATCCACCTTAAGTTTAATATCATAGACTTGGCCTTTTTAGTTTCATTATAACCATAAGAGAAATCTTAAAATTTTTCTAGGCTTTTTAAAAATTCATAAAAATCTTTTGATTACAAATATACTTCTCAATATATAATCTAACTTTTTATTCATGTAATTTTAATTTCTAGAGAAGAAGTCCCAAGTTTTATAGTTTTGGGTTTTATATTTTTCTACATTGTGTGCCTTATGTTGGTTAAGCCAAATCATTAGGCTATCTTTATTACCCATCCAAATTAAACCCTATGAGAATTCCCTACTCTCCTAGAATCATAGAAGAGCACCATCCATGAAATGAGTCCTAAGTGGCTCCTCACAAGCCCACACCAAATGTTTATGTTAATAGTCTATAAAACTCAAGAGGGATAAATGAAATGGATATTGAAAATTTTCTCAAGTTTAAATTTAATTTTAGTTTTGGTAAAAAAACTTAGTTGCAAAATATTTTGTCATATGAAAGAACAATGCAACCAACAAAAACTAAGTGCAAAAATGAATTAAGAAAAGTAAATATTTATGTGGTACAAGAAATTTTATGTGGTTTGATTGAAGCCAAAAATTAGCCTACATCCACGCCTAACAACCTAATATATGAATTCACTAATTATATCAAAATTACAAAAAAAAACCTCTTGTATTTTCCTCACTAAGCAAGTATGACCATAAATCACATACTCTCCTATAGCTAGAATGTACAACTACAAATACTATACTCCTACATTAGGTAAGGACAACTTGAAATCACATAATCTCTTACTCCATGCCATTACAACCCATATCACATACTCCCCAACAATTTTAAATTACATAAGAAAAATAAAAGATACAAGACCACATATGAAACTATTAAATTTTAAAATTATTTTTGCTCTCAACCCCAACTAAGCAATAAGGTGACAAATAAAATAAAGTTTAAAAATAGTTTTATTTTCTTAAAATTTAAAATGCAAAGATGCAAATCTTAAAATGAACTTGATGTAAGGATCTTAACCAAAATTTAATAATGAAAATGTTTACAAAAATATGAAATCTTATAAAATCAAAGTGATCGAACCTTTAAGATGTAACCTTAAAAATACAATATAATTATGTTATAAACATAAGCATGATGATTTGTAAAATTTAAAACATTTGAAGAAAGAATGATTAAGACACATCATAAAATCACATCAAATCCAAGTCATTCAACATGAGAAATCAAAGTCATTAAGCACACATAAATTGAAATTGAAATGAACTACTCAACCCTCTTGAAGGAAATGTGGAGATGAAAGATTATACTTGAATAGTTCTCTTCCAAAACAAAGAGTAGGTTGAAGAAGATGTTAAAGTCTCCTTATGTTAAAACATCGACTGAGAAAGAGAAGAAGAACTTGAACTTTGAATGCAGAACAACTTGAAAGAATTTTGCAAGAGAGTTGGTTGGCAAAGCTTAGATTCATCAAAAGATTAGCAAGATGCAAATGCAACCAATTATAAGGAAAATCAAGGAGTAATGGTCAGTCAAGAATGAAAGAGAATAAGAGGGAAAAAAGGAAATTTAATTCAATAGATTTTAAATTAAATTCAAATTTCAAATAAATGAATTTGAATTGAAATTAAATTATTTCAAATAAGTGTGGGGTGGACAAGAATGTAGGGATTGGATAAAGTAAATCAACTTAATTAAATAAACTTGAATTAATCAAGAGAACAATTAAGGAATTCATGTGAATTACTCTAAAATAAAATATATCAATTAATTTCTTATGCATGAGACAACCAAGGAATTTCCAAACATGTGTCAATCATTAATCAATGCAAGTTAATTAATTAAATTTGTATGGAATTAATTAAAAAAAGAATTTAAATTTTAAAAACAATTTAATTTTGAATTAAAATTAATATGGGGGTAGTCCATACTTGTTTGCAAAAATAGATGTGTAAAAAAAAGAAAAAATCATTAACTCAAAGATAGTTTGTATTTAAATTTGAATTAATTTAAATAAATTAAAATAAAATCAAATTAAATAGCTAAGGGGCCTACCAATTTAAGCCATGAATGGAAAAAAATATTATTTCAAATAGTTTATAGTTAATTCAATTTTAATTTTCAAAATATTTTAAATTTAAAAATTCTCAAACATAGAAATTTTAAAGCAATAAATCAAATAAATTAAATCACATGTAATTAATATGAATTAGAAAATAGTAATTCGGAGAGAGAAATGATAATTTGAATAATTAAAAAAATTCATGTCACGTTCTTAAAATAAATGAATAAATTAATAAATAAAGCATGGAGTTTAATTAATGTAATTTAAAATGAACTAAACTAAGTTCAGGGATAAGGCATTTTCATAAATGGCAATTTCAAGAATTTTGAAAGATAATGAAAATTAAATTTGGAAGAAATATCCCAAAATTTAAATAAATGAAATAACATTAATTTAGCAATATTTCTTATTTTGTTAGATTTATTTGTCATTTTATTTGACTTAATGCTTATTTGACTAATCAAAGTTTGTTTATAAATTTCTTAAATGTTTTCAAAATAAATATTAGTATCATCTAATCATATATTTATTATTATCAAAATAAAATAATTTAATTATGGGGTTCATGGAGTCAATAATCTCCCACCGTTTATGATGATGATGAACCTATACAGGTAGTATACAAGGATGACATTACAAAGTGACCTTACATCAACTTTTTAAAGTAAATTATATATAACTGAGTAAATAATTTAATAAAGTGAATCAAGAAGTAATGTAAAATATAAATTATGTAGTAAAATCATGTATATCCCCTAAATATATGTATATAAAAAAATATTAAACCTAGCGTATTTATTTCTCCCCCTTTTAGTAGCATCAAAAAGATACAAACATATGTAAAATATAAAAGTAATATGCATGAAATTAAGTAGATGGATCTATCATGCCAAGCATAATTCTCAAAGTACAAAAATAATCTTCTAGCCAAGGTTTAGTAAACATATCTATAATTTGAAATTCAATGCTAACAAATTCAATATTGACATCACCTTTATGCATATAATCCATAATGAAATAACTATCTAATATTAATATACTTGGTCTGTGAGCACCAAATATGATTTTGGTCTAACATATAGCACTAATGTTATCACATCTAGCAAGAATGTGTTTTAACCAAATGTCAAGTCTTCTAATTATTTCTTTAGTCTAAGAACTTGAGTAGCCCAACTTCTTGCAGCTATGTACCCAGATTCAACATTAGACAACATAACAACATTTTATTTCCCAGAGGACTAAGTGTTGATATAAAATCCTAACATGGGATTAATATGTTTTTTTTTCTATTTTGCAGCACACAAAGTTAGTATTAGAATAAGAAACCATATTACATGACAAAGAACTTTTAGTATACCACAAGCTTAACCTAGAAGTTCTTATCAAATAACAAAATGTATGCTTGTTTACTATTATATGAGATTCTTTATGGTTGGCCTAAAAGCAAGTACATAGACAAATAGTAAATATAATATCATGCCTACTAGTATTAATATATAAATGTGAATCTATCAAACTCATATAAATTTGTTGGTCAACAAGTTTATTTAATTCATCTAAATTTAATTTAGTGGAGGGGCACTTGGGGGTTTTGTTAGATTTGAGTTTTTTGTGTTAAACCTTTCAATCAATTCATATGTATACTTAATTTGATATCTAAATGTGTCATTTTCTTGTAGCCATACTTGAGGACTTAAGAAAAGGTTGAGTTATATTGTCCTACCCATTTCAAAGTCCTTAGACATCAAAGATGAAAACTCATGGTGCATAGATTTATTTGTACATTCAAATAAAATATCATCTACATAAATTGGTTTAATAATAAAATCATCTTTTATGTTCTTAAGGAATAGGGTGTTATCTATTCCATTTAAATATATGATTAATTTAAAAACTACTTAACTTATCATACCAAGCTTGAATAGTTTATTTCAAATGATATAAAGCTTTCTTTACTTTAAAAATATGATGATGAAAATCCAAGCTCTCAAAAACTAGGGTGTTGCTAGATAAGTATATCTTAGTCATTAAACCAATATAAGAATAAATTTTTCGCAACGTTTGATATAGTTTAAAATTTTTATAACAAGAATAAGCAAGGGGAAACCTAAAAGCCTCTAGTCTTGCCACGAGTGCAAAGAATTCCTCAAAATTTATTCCCTCAACCTGATGTGTAACTAAGCCAGCCTTAGTTTTAATAATATAACCTAAGCCATCTAACTTATTACAATTAACATTGTGATCTTGGGTTTTAGGGACTAATTTTTAAACACCATTTCTTACAAACATATTTAACTCTTCTTCCTTAGCAGTAATCCAATAATGATATTCTTAAAGATTCATCAATATATTTTGGTGCAATGTTATTAAAAAAATATAATGAATAATCATATCTTTAAAATGTCTTCTTATCATAACACTTGATGATGGATCTCTTATAATCAAGTAATTAGGTTGATTCTTATTAAATTTTTATTCCTTTGGGAAAAAATCATCAACTTTTTCTTCCAAATTTATTTTCTCAAGGTCATCATCTCTAATAAAATCAGTAGAATTTTTTCCAAAATAAAATGCAAAAATTCTTCATCAAGAAATTTTCTTTTATTATAAACTTTTTATGCTTTTTTACAAATAGAATAACCTAAGAAAATTCCATCATCATATTACCTATTAGACAAACCCAGAGATTCTTTTATGTTATTCAATATAAAACACTTACATCCAAAATATGGAAAAGACCACTCTTTTGTTTCTTTCCAAGAAAATAATTTATAATGGGTTTAATTGAAAATTCGTCTCAATTAAAATATATTCATCATATAGCAAGTAGTATTAATAATTTTAGGCCAAAAATATTTTGAAAATTTATAATCATCCAATATAACATTCTCAGTTCAATTAAGATTTTATACTTTTTTTCAACAACATCATTTTACTAAGGAGTTTTGCAAGCATAAAAGTTATGTGTAATGGCAAATTCATTACCAAAATATTCAATTGATTTATTTCAAGTTCACCTCCATGATTAGTTTGAATCTTCAATGTATTAAGAATTATTTTTAAAACTTCAAATGTATCATTCTTATATTGTAAAAACATAACCCAAATGAATTTAGAAAAATAATATGCAATCACAAAGTAATAAAACTTACCAACTAAGCTAGCAATGCTAATAAGGCCAAATAAATACATATGCAAAACTAGATGTAAAAGTAATATTTTTATTTTTAAAAGAATGCCTAGAATGGTACAATGATGCATGAATTACAAACATAATCAAAATGTAATTTTATTTCATGCAAGCAACCAACTAATTTAAATTTAACAATTATATTAAGTGGCACATTTATATGACATAATCTTTTATGCCATAACTAAATATCGTCAAAAGAGCTTTTAAACTAATGTAAATTTATATTTACACCATTTGAATTTTTCAAAACAATTAAGTAGGAATATCTATTTCTATGTCCAATTAGCAAAACATTATCTATATCTCTAATAACATAATAAGATTTTTCCTTCATCATTATCTAAAGTGATAGAATTCTTACTTATGGATTCAATGCAAATCAATGATTTTGGCTTTAGCATTATCTTCATAAACTATGAATCCTTCTTTACTTGGCTCCAAAGATGTAAATTTGTTCTTATCATCAATCATATGCCTTAAACACCTATTGTCTGGGTGACATTCTTACAAAGAGAAAATATTGGGTCCCCATTCTGTAGTAAAATTATATGAACCATGTTGTGTATTATGTGCTATATTAATGACTTTTAGTAACCGAATAAAATTAGTTTTTAAAAATGCTTGTGATCTATGAGCATAATAATAAAATGATGCATAACCCTTCTAGTTACAAAAGTTACACCAAATCTTTATGTTTACATAAGGTATATATCTAAATGAATGAGATGAATGAAATATTCTAACTCTCTTAGATGAAGCATTATCATGTTATATAAATCATAAATTATATTTAGTTCTTGAGCACAATTAATTATGTAATTGATTTTATTGATAACAAATATATGATTGGGTAGAACTAATATTTTATTTTTAAGTGTATCAGGAAGCTTAATAAGCATAGTATGCCTTATCAAATTTGGAAAGTCAAGATCATCCTAGGCTATAGTAGTTTTTAAATCTGTCTAGGTTTTGTAATAATAAGGTAAATAAAAATTCAATTATATAAAAATAATGGCTTAAATATTTCCATATCATTTATTTGGATTTCTGTGTATTTTCTATATTTTAATTGCAACATTTTTTTAAATTATTCTTTGAATTATCCTTTTTTGATAATTTGAGTGCTTACATGAGATTAAGACTTATCCATTACTTTTTAAAGTGTGTTAAAATTATTTTTTATTTAATTAAGTTATTTCTATACTTGACTTTATGGTTTATCCAATTTCATTTAGCATTATAATTAATTTACTCTTTCATTATCAAAATTTATTATTTATTTTTTCTCTCCTAGCAATAATCTATTTGCATTTTTTTTGGTTGAATTTTTTATTGATTTTAGTATGAGGAATATTCATGAAATTTATTTAAATTTTGTCATATTATTTTTTCTTAATTTTAATTTTTAAATTCATAAGTTTTTTGAATTTTGAATAGGAGTAATTCTTAAATTTAAATTTTACTTTGCCATAATTTATTTTCAAATGTGTTTTAATTGCTTTTGGCATGTGTTAGCTGACCCCTAATGTATTTTAATTTATTATAATTGAATTTACTTAAATTAATTTAGGCTTATTAAAATTTACATATAATTCATTCTTAAATTTATTACATTTTTATTTTCCATTTAAGGAAATAGGTTGGCCAGCCACTTTCAATTTAAAGTTAATTAATTTAAACTATGTGAATGTTCTAAAAAGCTTCTTAATTGATGTCCCTTATTTTAAATTGATTAATTCAATATATTGGAGATTTATTATATTATGAAAAGTCCATTGGCTATGATTTTCTAGATTTATTTTAATGGATTTTATTCATGAGTCTTGCCTTCTTTAGTTCAATCCATTTAGTTAATTGATTTCTCATGTTATTTGTATCAATCATAATTGAATCTCTTTAGAAATTTATTTGGCCATTGCCTATTATTAAAAAATTTAAATTCAATTGATTTCATGGATTGAGTATTTCCATTAATGGATTTGATCCATTTATGTTAATTGCAATATCTTTTTTTCCATCTTTTCAGCCTTGGCCGACAACACCAATTCTATTTTCAATTTGATTCTATGTTATTATCTTGTGATTGATTTCTTGAAATTAAAATGTTGCCTTAATTGATTTTCCCTCTTAATTTTCTTTGCTTAGTTGAATTTCACATGGATTTATTTACCATGAAATTTCTTAATTAATTTAAGTGATCTTATTCTCTCCTTTCTCTCTTGCTTGACCATTTCTACTCATTCAAATTAAAATTTTTTTGCATGTGATTAATTGTTCAAAATCAAACTCTTTCCATATAAGTTTCTCTCATACTTCTTCCCTCATCTTCTCTTCTTCACTTGGCCGAACCCTCTTGGATTCATAGCTTATTTAAAGAGGGGCTATCCTAGCTTACTTTCTTCTTGATTCTCTACACCTTTGATGTCCCCTTGCTAGTTGAATTTTTAGAGTGTTTCTTAGATTTAGAGTGTTAGAATCATCTTCTTGATAGCTTCCACCCTTGGTTGAGAATCATCTTAAAGCTTGCTTGAAGATCAAGTGATTACAATCATATCTTCACTTCTGAACTTCAACTACATCCAAGTGGAGATCATTATCAAAATTTTCAAGCCTTGGAAAGTTCACATCAAGTCATTGATTTCATTGCTCATATACACAATGACTTGAGTAAGAATATTTATCTTTTTAAAATCTTTTAAATTTTTTATTTCATTGGCTTGATTTAGATGAAAATATTCATGTGCTTTATAGTAAAAATTCTTCTCTAGCCTCTTTTCATTCTCTTTCACATAATTTAAGAGGTTTTCTTGTTGGTTTGATTGAATTAAAATCATGAGCATTTTACAGACATTAGTTTTTATATTTAGTTCTTAGCTATCCACTTTATGCAAGTAATTTTAAAGGTCATTCTTCATTCTTGCATTTTGGGTTGAGAATATTGTTAAATTCATAATATTACCTTGAAATTTTATAAAATATATAATATAAGCTTAGCTCTCTTTTCGTATTAGTCATAATATTATTTAGTGAGTTTGAGCTCAAAATTATTTTTAAATTTGAGAATTAGATATTCAAATTATAATTTTTTTCTTGTTTCTTTAATTTGTTTTAGGGTTGTACTTACCTAGTGTAGGAAAATATAAGGATAGCATTGTACTTGCCTAGTGTAGAAAGTATGGCTGATTAGTTGTAATCACAATTTAATAAGTGAATTTCTAGTTAGGGTGACTAGACATAGATGTAAACTGATTTTTCAATTTTAGC
Organism: Cymbidium sinense; assembly: GCA_021442155.1. Classification (NCBI taxonomy): domain Eukaryota; kingdom Viridiplantae; phylum Streptophyta; class Magnoliopsida; order Asparagales; family Orchidaceae; genus Cymbidium; species Cymbidium sinense. The sequence goes on from CM038219.1 coordinate 88,526,153, forward strand.
CAAACCATGTAAAAATCTTCATGCTCTTGTCTTTTCTTTTTTACACTTCTATTATTTGGTTGATTTCTCTCTTTCATTAAAATAATTATTTGCTCTCTTTTATAATTAAGTTTTCTACAATGTTTAAAATTAGGTTTTAATTGAGAAAATTTTAAACCCCAAATTCACAATTCCTCCCAATCCTTTGGGGTTCCATACCCTCTTAACAAATTCAATTTCATGTAATTTGAACTTTTGGAGAAGATGGCTCTCAACTGTTAGAATTTGGGATTCCATATGTTTGTATGTTGTCTACCTTATGTTAGTCAACCATAACGATTAACCTATCTTTATTTCCCTCAAAATTATACCCTACTAAAGTATTCCCTACTCTATTATGCATCCTTGGAGAGCTCTTATCCACAAAATTAAGCCATAAGTGACCCCTCACTAGCCCACCAAATGTTGAAGGGGTAGGGGTGGGGGTGGGGGCACGGGGGTATTTATAATTTTTATCATGTTAAAAACTAATTTTAATTTGTGTCTTATAAAAGGGTAAAGAAACAAACCAAAAATAAGTGTAGAAAATTAAAAAAAAAAGAGGCACAAAAAAACTTATGTGGTTTGTCTGAATCCCAAAGCTAATATGTGTGCATGCTTAGGAACCCAAGTAACGAATTTATTAATATCTCAAGATTATAAAGAATCTTTCATACTTTTTTATACTAGGTAAGTACAACCCTAAATCATCTACTCTCTTATTGAATAAGTATAACCCCAAATCACTTAGTCTCCTTTATTAGCTAAGTACATTTCTAGTATTTTCAAATTACAAGAGCAAAATAAAAGATACAAGACTACAAATCCAACTCTCAAATTTAAAAAAAAAGATACATTTTTGCTCTCAACCCCAACTAAGCAATAAATTGACAAATAAAATAAGGCTCATAATTTTTTTATTGAATTAAAAAGTTATTTATATAATTTTATGAACAAATTAATGAAAACAAGTTAAAAAAATTTAATATTAAAATCATTTACAAATATTAAACATAAAAGCCTTTGAAATGAAGTTGGCCAAACTTTTAAAATGTAACCATAGAAATCCAAACAATTAAGTTATAAAACAACAATGATTGTTTTGTAGGATATAAAACATTCACTACTAAAGCAATGATAAAGATTAAAGAGGTTGTTGTAGTTGCCTCAAATAAAAGCTTGAATTAAGTTAAAAATAGGAGAAGAATATCAAGGTGATTCTGAAGTGTCACTCTAAAACTAGAATTAAGTATCTTATCTGAAAGCACATATTGGGTTTGATAGCCATCAAAGAACTTATGGCAATTAACAATCATTGAAATGAAATACTTTAATTCGTTAAAATGTAGAAAGTTTACAATAACTATAGCAATAAAGTGTGGATCTTATGGATAGAAACCTTCCACATTGATATTATTTATGATCCTAAATTTCTTCATACCAGGATCTCCACGGAGATGTTTCTACACTAACAACTATAGTACACACTGCTTTCTCTCATCATGGAAGAAGGAATTTTGGGATAATATCATCAATATCAAGACCATAACAATTAAACCTTGGGTGGTTGGTAATGACTTTAGCAATTTTTCTAATGAAGAAGAAAAGAAGGCATGGTTCCAACCCAGTCCCAAATTGATGGCTAAGTTTATGGAATCAATTTTTAAAGCTTGTCTAAATGATGTTAGATTCATGAAATGTAAATTCACATGGAAGAGGGGTAAAATTTATGTGAGACTTGATAAAAAAAAATTTTAATACTGAGTGGAAGCTCAAGATGCATGCTACATCTATCCCCCATTTATCTTCATTTTCTTTAAACCAACCCCTTGTAATAATCATAATTGAATTCATTCCTAGGATTTCATAACACAATTTCAATTTGTTTTAACATGTGGACTTCAATGCAAAGATTTCTTATCATTCTATATAAGAAGTTAATTGTTGGAGGGATCCAACAATAGCTGGATCATATTATGCAAGCTATATAAAATCACTGTTAAAGAACTCGAAACCAAAAAATTAACAAGTTTTGGTTCTTTTACATACCTAGAATATCCCAACTAAGAATTTGTTGCAAGAACCTAAATGTCATTTAAGATATCATTACTCCCATTCAATTAAACTTAAGAATCAAGATGCATTATCCAACATGGAAGAAAAGTTGAAATGAGAGGACTCATTTCAGGCTAAAAAATCTACTAGATTGAGCCTTATGGATGGTGATATGAATGCCAAATGCTTTCATGATTTAATATAAAAAAAATAGAATAGAACAACTCACTATCATTATGATTAAGAATCATTAAGATCAATGGTCATCTAATAACCCATTAACTCCTATTTCCTATAGATGTAACTCTAGTGTTGATCTTGACGTCTCACTCCAGCTATGCACTCTAATAATATCTCTAGTATTCTTAACTAAGATAAAAATAAAATAACTATTTTTTTGTAAACAAAAATAAGGCTGATAATCTTGATGGCTTCTTTACTTACTTCTATTAAGAGGCTTGAGATGTCATTAGACCTAATATGGTGTCTTCCATATAGTATTATTTTAGGGGCATCACATTCCAAATTACTTTAACTCAGCTACCATAATCCTAGTCCACAAGCAAACTTCCCATCCTTATGAAATTATTTCAGACCAATTAGCATAAGAATTTAGCAACATCTTCCTGGCATAACTATTCTAAACAAGAGTGATTCTATTAAAGAGAGACATTATTGATTATATGCTCCTAGCTCAAGAAATCATCATAAGATATTAACACTAAGTGTAAGGGTACTAGATTACAATCAACCAAGATTTGCATAAGCTTTTGACACTATAAATTAGGGATTTATTAACAATGTTTTACTTGCCAAGAATTTCAATCCAAAAATATATGGAATTATTCAAAGAATTATATATAACAATCATTATTCTATTTTGGTAAATGTACAGAAGGTTGGTTTTTCAAATCTAAGAGAAGCTACAAGCAAGGTGACCCAGTACCTCCCACAATCTTCATTCTTGCATTTGATTACTTCTTAACTCTCCTTAATCAAGTTATGAATAACCATCCCTCTATTAAATTTCATACCATGGGTGGTATCCCAATATCCCACTTATTATTTCTAGATAATGTTCTCATTTTTGATAGTGGTTTTAACAATGTAGTAAATACAATTTTTGAGGTGGTCAAAAGATTTGAAACGGTAGCTAAATTGAAGTTCAACAAAGAAAAATCTAACATATTTTCAAGCAACAAAATTTTATCTAATTCATCAAGAGTCACAAAATTTTTTAATACAAACAAAACATTAAATGCAAAACACAAGATGATTAAAGTTAAACACTCTTACTCAAGTCCTTTGAATGTGTAAAATAGGATGGCCAACAATTTTAATTAAAGAAAGTAAGTTCAATAAATATAAAAGAATAGGATGGCCAACAATTTTCATATGAGGTTCAATCATGATTTAATGTAATAGATTTGAGAGATTATTCCATTAATTTGATAGGGATTATAAAGCAAGTTACATGAATGAATTAATTAAAATAATTAAATTAAATAGGGTGGGTATTTTTAGCCAAGACATTTCCATGTATGAATTAGATCCAAATAAATACAAATAAATTTACATTCAATCAAGAGAGATTTAATGGAAAATAATTTAATATTTAAACTCAACTTACATTAATTTAAAAAAATCAATGGGGCGACCAAATACATTCCACAAATTAAATTAGGAATGTGTAATTACTTCAATGATCTACTAGAATTTGAATTTGAATTAAGTTAAATTAATTCACTTAATTTAAATTCAATTAAATAAAGCACATGAGGGCTAGTGAAAGCATATTAAAATGGGATTGATTAAATAAGGAAATAATTTAAGGAAAAATCTGATTTTAAATTAAAGAATATAAATTCAAAATTCTAGTAATTTTTTAAATTCAAAAGAACATAAAATGAGGAAAAATATTATGGAATTATTTTAAATAAATTTCACAAAATGTTTTATGCTGATAAAATAAAAAATTTAGCCATTCATGTTAATAAACAAAATTCAAATGCAAATATTTACTGGAGAGAGAGAAAGAATAATATGAGAGATGAAAAGAATTTTTTGGATAACTAAGTGAATAATTAAATTCTCATGCTAAAACAAATGGATAAAGATTAATATAGCATGAAAAATTATTAATGAAACTAAATTCAACTCACTTTATAATGTAATGGATAAGACATAGCCTCATGCAAGTAGTCAAATTATCCATAAAGGACATTACAAGAATATGGAAAAAAATTAATGAAAATAAATTATTAAAAATATGCAAAAATTAAAATAAATGCTACAAAAAGTTTTAGAAATTATTTTTATGTTAATGGCTCTTATTTGTCTTATATTGTAAATCTTAGGAAGATTCCTAAACTGCCCTAATCCAGGTTAATCTGGCTTCTCAAATTTGATTAAGCAAACTAAATTTGGTGTGTTTTCTAAAACATATAAAATAAATTATTAGTTTCATCCAATCATATATTTGTTATCCTCAAAATCAATTTCATAAGGAACGGGGATTATGGAGTCAACACGTAGGACAACATAGATCGTAATACCATGAAGCTTTGGGTTAAGTATACACATCAAAATACTTTATGAGCTCAATTCATGAAAGAGAAATAATGTAAAAAAATACCAATCTATTATTATTTTAGCCCATGGATTGTAATTCTAGTTATTGGAAGAATATTCTAAAATTCAAAAACATAGTAGAGAGTTATATTAGATGGTAGGTTTGTGAAGAAAATATTAGCATATAGTATGATAATTGGATTGAAGAGAACCTCTCTTCCATCATAATCAAGGACATGATGATAATCCACTAGTTAAGCATCTATTTCTAAAATAAGGAACAAGTAGGGTCTTTCAATGATACATAGGCATACATTAAAATTTTCAATCATATAGGGAGAAAATAAAAAAGCTATCACTCATTTTGATTAGTATATACTAATATAACTAATTATTTATAGTGATTATGCCTTCTTTATCTCAGTGGAGATACGAAGATAAAATTGTTCTTAATTGACACGAACTTTAAAGAAATTTTCAAATACAAATTCTATAGAAATAATCAAGTGACCATAAATTTAAAATATATTTTTGTATAATTTATTTAAATCCTTATTTTAAATGTAGCTTTTATAATTTTAAATTACTTAATCTTTTAAATATTAGATAAAACTTAAGTGAAAACTTGATTAGTAATTAATTTATTAAAATTTCCTAACAAATCCTCATGGGTATAGTACTCTTCTCAACATTATATTATTTGAACTACAGATGCACTTGCATACATTATTTACCCCATAACCCACTTAGGTCCATAAAATAGTTTATAAGGAGAAGAGTGGATAAAATGAAATTTAAATCATGTTAGTGCAAGATAATGGGGCCATGCTACTCTTTAGTACAAAAAGTCAATATAATTATGGATACTCTCCAACTATCTATAACTACTAGTTAATCATTCGAGATGCCTAGGTGAAATCACCATGGTTGTAATGAAGTTTTATTTATGGTGACTTATTTCCACCATGGCTATATATAAACACGACCCTTCCTAAGCATAGGGCATTAAAAACCACCTTCTTGGAGTCGACCATAGTTTTTCAATTATCTTTGTACCAACTAATCTAAAATTATTGTCCAAAGTGAGGGGAGACTTTGATCAATCCATCAATTTAGCCCAATTCATGTCAATCCAGAGAAGGATTTTGCAACATTCATCTCACTGAAGAAAAGTGGACCAAATTATTTGAGCTCTATAACTCACAAAATAAAGAAAATTAAACTCTACCTCTTTATTTTAATTGTGTTCCTTATTTAGCTTAAAATGTCAACATAGTTAAACTCAAAATCCATCATGGAAATCAATACAATGGGCCTAATCATCTCATTATGTAGACTTTAGTAATCTTTAGGAGAAGCCCATATAAGAGGAACATTTATTAAATCTTTTTTATAACTTAGGTTTAAGGTAGACTTATTTCATTGCTTAGGTTTAACCTTTCACTAGTGGATATAAGTGTTGAACCTAAATAATTAAAACCATCTCTATGATCTAAGTACTTTTACTATTGATCATAAATTTATGATGATTGACTTGGGCCACCTCAAAATTATTTTGGAGGATTTGATCTAAGGTTGAATCAAAGAAAATTTATCTACCCTCACCTTAAGCTCAGAATCGAAGGAATATACCATTTTGTATCAACCTGATGGAAACTAATGATAAATTTTATTTTATCATATTTCTCTTTGATGATTAACATACATGATTATAAGTCTTTATTGAAGATAAGTCTTGAAGTTAAACATAAATCTGACATATGTCAAACTTATATCAGACATTAATTTAGTGTTAATTAATTTTAATATTTCTATATAATCACCAAAGAAGCTCATTCGTATATGTAATTGAACACTTCATAGATTTATTGGTAGATTTAATCCCATTAAAGCTTTTGACCAAATTTGACCCTACTAAGTTGGTAGCAATCAAATAGCTTGAGTGTTAAATTGATTAGCCCAAATTAAGCTTATACTATTTTACTACTTCAAATATTCTTCATAATTTTTTAGGTCAAATTATTGATTGATTCAATTATAATATGTTATGATGATCTTCTTAACCCATTAACATCTATATGTCACTTGGAGTGTCCATTAAGCCATCATAACCTCCATAATAAATCTAACCCTTGGGCATCATTATGGCTAAGGATACCTTAAAACAATTGTTTATTTCAACCCAAGATAATTTGACCACTCCATGTGGGCCAATTAAATAATGTTAGTCAATGTGTCTAATTTGAACCCAAATGAGCACACCTTCATTTTAAAATTGACATTGACCAATCAAATGGTCAAATCTCCTCATGAAATTTGTCATGAACTAGATGAGAGTGGTTTTCATACTTTCCTAGTTCACTTTGAATTGGTTTAATAAATTTAAGTGGGTCAAATTAATGGGTTAAAGAGATAGGTCTTAATTTCTCATGGTAACCCATTAAGATAAATCCTCCAAAATTACTTCTAAACCTCATTAACAATAAATTTTCTTTAACACCCCTAGCTCAAGTAAGCCTAAACCCATTTCCTATTAGATCAAATAGATCCATGAGTCACCAAGCTTACTCTTAGGTTAGTCAAGTAAGGCCAACAAACACCTATGATGGCAAACCATCCATGTATCAGCTTAGATCCATGTGTAATTTTTCAATTAGAAGTCAAACACCTCCTTAATCTATATAGCTTAATTAAGCTAGAAATCATCTTCAATCAAAAGTAATATGAGCTCAACCATATATTAAGCTCAAGTTTGCTAATGTCTATAAATAAATAATCAATTACTTTAATTAAGAGGTTAGATAGCATCCCCTTGATCCCATGAGCTAAAATGAAACCTTCCCATACCTCTTTTGCTAGCTAATAATCCCTGAGGCTCTACTACAACTAGAACTCAATAGACTTTAGTTCATAACATGAACCATAGAGAGCAAACATATAAAGCTTGCAAGTGAGGTTATCTCAATCCCATGAAGCTTCCTAATTTGATACCAAGTTTCATTCAACTCCCCAAGGTGTCAATTTGATCCCTTCATCTTATCCTATTCTCAACCTTGATCAACCAAACTCCCTGGGTCATCCCATGGCTTGGTGAGCGATGAGTCACTTCCTCTAATCTAGTCTAGCAATCAAGTGCAAAATTTATCTTAAAAAGCTTTAGAAAAAGAGAATTTTATGTGGGTAAAGGCTTGGCCACATTGTCTTGAGCTTAGCCCAAGTTCTTTGGTTTACGGCCGATCTATATGGAGGCGATGATGGGAGAACTATTGGATTAAAGTTATTTAAATCCAATGGTTCTAATTAATCCCAATTTAAAATTTGAAGTCATTATTTGGAATTTTCTTGACAATCTAGTGCAAATCATGACTAAAAAATTCTAGTGCAAATACTTTACCAAATATATAATTTAAGATCTTAGACCTCAAATAATTAGCATAAATATAATTAAAAAAATTACTTTATTATTTATCTAAATTGTTTGAAACACCTAAACATTTTCAAAATTGTAAAACTTAAACCTAAGAAATAAAATAGTGGCATAAAATTCCTATTAAAGTTTCAAATTAATTTGAAGTGAAATTGGAAAGATATAAATGTTCTAAGTCACTATCTCACTATTTCAATAAAATAAAAATTCAAATATTTAACCAAAAGCATGAAAAATTATTAGAATTCCTTAAGTACCATTTTAATCTTATGGACAAATTTTCAAAATTTTAAAAAAAAACATGAATACATTTTGAATTTTTCATCATGTTACTATTAGAAAATAATAAAATAATACATAAATTTAAAAAATAATTTTGAGAATTTTAAGGAGTGTCAAAATAATTTTCTAGACTTATTTAGAAATTGCATAAAGTTTTGACATAAAATAAATTTAATTATAAAATGTCAAAATGAATTAGTTATTTTCCATAAAAATATTAAATAAAATTAAAATATATTTTAAAAAGTGCTATTAAATGTTAATGTAATATTTAAAGTATCACTTTGAGACTCGTGTAAAAAAATGTTTCTGTATTAAAATAAATATTTTATAAAATCTTCAAAACTATTTAACCAATATTAAATTTATAAAAAAAATTATAAATATTTTGACAAAATTGTAAAAATCTATAAAAAATTTAAGACATCAATATGAAACATTTATTAAATTTCTATATTTTTATGAATAAAAAAATTCATGAATTTCTTAATTTTATATGAATAAAACTAGAAAACAAAAATGTAAAGTAATCATGCAAATTTAATAAATAACATGTAAATTTCTTAAAATAAATATCCAAATATTCGATATAAATTTCATAAATCTTTTATGATGATTTGAATAGTAAAATTCCCTTGGGCTGAAATTGGTAATTTAATAAAATAAATAAATAATAAATAACAATTACAAATTAGGAAAATTAAAAACTCTATACAACTCAAGAAAATTTAATATTTTAAATGATTAGACAATAACCATTGTAAAAATCTACTAAAGTGAAATAACACATTTTTCTAAGTAGTTAACAAGTGGGGTTCACTCAATTAAGTGGGGCCCCATTGGTTTAACATTGTCCTTGAATATTATTTAACTCAAAATTTCATATTTAAAATATTAACTTACAACATTTCAAGCAATGAATATCCAAGATTATCTATAGCAAAATTCTTAGAACTCTTATGTATGTCTTAAATTCTTATACATGCATTTGCATTAGGCTACACATATACTATATACACATACTAACATAATAGATCTTTATGTATGATTGATTTGATATCATCCTTACTCTCTTCATGAGATTGATTACATCAATCAATCTCATCCACACCACTTGATACACACATAAGGTGATTACCTCTTTAAGGGAAATCAACTATTGGGAAAACACACAAATGAAGATCACAACATAGAATATTCTCTGGTTTGATTAATCTCTAAATTAAGCTAATAAATAGCTACATTATAGCATGCATTATCTTATTCAATAACTTAGCAATATATGCTTGCTAAGTTTTCTCACACTTACTCAATATTTTGGGTTAAGTGAAACCCTTACCATACATAAAATGCATTCAATTAATATTATTGATATTCCCCTCAATCATGTTCATATCATTGAAAAATCTCCATGAGTTATTCATGCACGATGTGACCCAACTCATCCCTAATATTATTTCAATTTTTACAAAAAAAAATTTATTTGATGAACTTGATCATCCCTTTTAATTAAGTTTATGATCGCTCAGGAAAAACACCTTTAAAGCTTTCTACCACCTTTTTTAGGGATAGTTAGGGAGTTTGTTCTTCATGAGGTAGATGAATATATAAATTTGATCATATTTCCCTAATATTATGTTAAGGATTATTTATATCTAGGTTTTACTTCCCATGAATGCAATCATTAATAGTTAATTACCCCTATTACCTTAATAAGAGAACACTCTCGCTTAAGGTTGGAAATAGACATATCTATTTGATATGAATCAGTGTCTAGAGGAGTGATGTAAATGACTATTTATGGGAAGAAAAATGATGGTCTTGATCAAGAACCCATGGTTCCGTCATCCTAGACTAACATTGTTCCAATTTACCAACATAAGAGGGCAATTTTTCATTATGTTTAGGGAGTCTCATTAGTAGCCATGGGTTTCCTCATCTTAAATATCCCGAGTAGGATAGAGATGTCATATAGGTTCTTAGTGAATTAAGAGTAAACTTAATTTATGAGTTTATTCAATAATTTAATGAAGTCTACTTTATAGACATATGTAGGGCTTACATCCATTGGAATGTTATTAGGGTGTTTGCATTACGAACACATGGGATGGACTTACATCCCTTGGAAGGCTGGTATACTTTAGAAATTTGCATAGCAAAATATATGAATTTGACTTACATCCCTTAAAAGGCCAATATATGTTAAAAATTTACATTGAAAAAATATATGGATTGAACTTACATACCTTGGAAGGCAAGTATATTTTTAGAAATTCACATGGTAAATATATGGATCAGACTTACATCCCTTCAAAGGATAGTATGATGTTCACATGGAGAATAAATAGATTGGACTTACCTCCCTTTAGAGTGATATTTTGGGTTTAGAGTTTGCATATCGAATTAATAGATTGTCTTACATCCCTTGGGAATGTCATTAGGGTATTAGAGTTCACGTAGCAAACTCATAGATTGGACTTGCATCCTTTGGAATGTTATTTAGGTGTTTGCATGGCAAATAGAAAGGTGTTTAATTTGATTTTCTTATGATATATATATATATATATATATATATATATATATATATATATATATATATATATATATATATATATGGACATTGTAGAGGAAATCTACGATGAGGTTCAAAGACCATGTCACTAATAAGTTGGCATTTTAGTGTTTGAAGCTTCACACCTTGGCGTGGGTGAAATAATGCCTCAGTGCCATCAAGTAGGAACATGAGTCTCAAAACTTGAGGGGGTGGTGCTTTGGCACTGTAAACCTAGCGCCACAGTGCTAGGACGTTGTTTACAGTAACATAAAATGGGTTTAATATTTGACAAACACCATGATGTTGTCAAAGTAGCAGCACATCGCTAGTTAAAAAGTTGTTCAAAGATTGACAAGCTGGCAGACACATTAAATAGAAAAGGATATAACTTTTGACCAGTGCAGTGGCACTATGTGAGAGCACCACAGTGATGTAGCAGAGCACTATGATTCTGTGTCAGAGCATCATGTCACTCCATCAATGTCTAACACACTTTTAGTTCCATTCAGTTATAAAATTAATGGAAATAAATATTAATAAGTACTCTTTTTGATTGGCATAACAACCATTTTGACTGGTTGACTAGCGCTTAGGCACTGTGTCGAGGTGCCACATTGCTAGTAATTAACCTCAATAACTAAGAGGCCTTTGCCTTGGCGCTATGTCTAGTCTATATATAGAATCCTTAAGTTGCCAAAAATTTATTCTAAAAGCCTTTATCTTCTCACTTGTTCTTGCATCTTAACTTTTTCTTAGCCTTAAATTAGCAAACATGCATCTCAAAATTGTCTAGAAAGGATTAGAATAGGGCATCCTAAAATCTTATCTAATGCAAGAAGAAGAGTGTGACGTGAAGGGGAACTAGTAAAGGCTAGAAAAAAAGTAGGCTAGAAGAGAGGATCATCCCTCCTCTTTTTGTAGGGGTTGGATCTCAATTGTTCCCACTCTCCGATCAACTACTTCCTCTCCTCCAAAATTGCTCCCACTCTCCCATTGGTCGGTTATCACTGAGTAGATGGTTGTCAGTGGGAGTTGTTAGTGCTTTTTGAGCTTTTTAAACTTAGGAGTAGGAGAGCTAGTAGGTTTGTGGCACCGTGGCACTGGAGTCTAGATGTTCATTTTTTTTTCATTTTTATGAGTGTGTGCTTAGGCACCAAGTTTGTGGTATTGTGATGTTGGAGTTTGGTTGTTCATTTTTCCATTATTATTTATTTATTTTGGTTGCAAACAAATTACCCACCCCCAACCCCCAATGAATGTGACATAGATTTGATATGGTGCATTCATTGTGTCATGTTGACTGAACATGGTGCTTTCATTAATTTCTTATTTGTCTATTAATGATTATATGCAATAACACAAAAAAGAGAGTGAACATAGCATTTGAGAAGTCTCTAGTCACAATATTCATATATCATGTAATAATAAAGAGACAATGGTATAAAAGAAATTTTAACTATAAGTAATTTGTCTGAATTTCTATAATATAGACAAAAGTAGTATGGGCTCAATAAGACAAGTAGTATGTCTCTCCCAAGCTTCATGGAGATGTTGAAAAGAAGTTTCTTGGTCATGGACTAATGTAAAGAGATCTTTCTCAAGTTTGACACCTGAGCATCCATTTGTGAGCATTAATCTTTTGTAGCTATAATATCTTATCTCACCAAAGAATGTTTCTTGAATAAATATTGTGTTCTCTTTTGTAACTCTCTCAATTCAATAGATATATTGAGAAGCTCAATCTATGCTTTGAGCAGTTCTCTCTAGAATGGTCTCAAGGCTCTGAGGTTATGCTCGAGATCTTGATGGATTACAGAAGCTTGATACAAAGTAATGTTGAGTGGATTTTTTTCCTCAAGGAGTGTGTTTAATAAGATTTAATGTTAAGTAGTTCATAGTGAGAATAGGTTGAACTCAACATCTTAGCATAGAGACTCCCAAAGCTATAGCTTTCTTACTTCAAGGCCCAAAATAGTAGCACAATCTAGCAAAGAGTTTAACTTTACACAAAAGCTAGAAAGCTCAGCCAAAACTTCTAAGTCAAGACCAAGAACTATGTGACATAGTCTTTGAAGAGCTGCAATGTGATACTTGATGTTCTAAAGTGAATCTTAGAGATGAAGGATGAAAGTTATTAACCAGATAAGCAAGTCTGATGTACATTCCTCAAACCTAGAGTAGGGTGGCTCTCTGTATAGAAGTCATGCTCTGTTGAAGAATCATCTCAGATGGCACTCACCATCACCTAAGTCGAGCCTAATAGCAATGATTCACCACTAATTTTTAAAGAACCAGATTCCTTAGTGCACAAATCTTCATCGATATGCATATGGTCATTACTGAAAGGCTCAGTATAATAAGAGACTGAAGAAGTTCTACTAGTGTCTATCGATAATACTAGAGTGATGTCACTCTCTACCAATATTATTGACAACTCAACATTTGCTGGTGGAGGAGTATAAATAGAGTTAGATGTTCCTACTACTCTTATATTTTAGTCCACTGAAAGAGAGCTTTGAGTATTCTTTAGGGTCCTTATTCGAACACGTGAAAACTCTTGATGATGCTTTCTGCCACTATCTCATTTACCTGATGATTCTTTAGAAGCATAAGCTATATGTCAAGGGGAGTGCAAGTGTCATGTCAGTCTAGCTTTCTCAAGTCTATGATTGTATATGCAAAATTCTAGCTCCAAAAATGAAGAGAAGATGTGATGAAAACATAGCAATCATAGGTGGCTGACTCTTGTGTTAACCTCTTTTGGAACCACACAGAAATAAAATCCAATTTCCAAGCGAAGCAAAAAGCCTAAGCCATAAAACTACATCTAAACTAACAAATATTGATAATGTCCCCAAGGAACAAGTATCTTCTATATCAAGTATCTATGGTAGTCCGTATATAAGTGTAACATGAGAAAAGAAATATCATCTATCTACCCTATTGGATTATATCCCTCTAAAATCATAAACTCACAATGGTGATAGCAAAGCTGTGTGAGTCTCAGCCCAATGAGGTATTCTATAATGCACTTATACCATTCCTTTGATTATAGTAAGGGTATACCTCAATCAGTAATAGAATGCATGAATTTTTATCCCAAGCTTTGATCAGATAAGATATAAAGATGATTTATAAATAATCTGAAATCAATCTGTCATGCATCTAGCTAAAACACAAATGTCCAGGTCTGATATCTGTCTAAAGCAACTGTGACCTTACTCCACTGCATAATCAATGGAAAATACTGCTCTCTAAAGTAAAGAGGTATTTCAAGACAATTGAAGGCTCTAGAAATATGTGCGTAAATCCATCCATGCATGTAATTCCAAGGGCCTCCACATCATAACAATGTGAGTCATAAATGACACTCACTCTACCCAATCCATGATACATGTAGGCTAATGTTATATGTGTTAGTACAGTCCCCTTACTATATACAAGTAAACTAGCCATTAAGAGAGTAAATGGACATAAGAATCTACAAGGACTCGGTAATATGAAGTAACACAACTAGGTAGTAATGAAAGCCACTAAGGACAGTTCCTCGTCAATGTTTCTTGCTAAAACATGTCGAGAACTAGTTCTCCCTTTTGGATCAAATTTATTGCCAGAGAACTCTTCAAAAAAAAAAGCTAATATTAAATCAACCATTCAATCATGCAAAATGAGACAAGCATACTATTGGGTGGAGGAAACTGTCAGACCATATATCAAGAATAATAGTACCACATCATCTGACTCTCTGCTCTCTTAACAAAATCTGGTAGTGATCTAGAGTGTGATGAAGGAAAAAAGAATATACATGACCTCCTTTCCTCTACTGGCCAACTGATTGATGCTAAAGAAGCTAATGATCTGGAGGGACACACTCCTCGTATGGAATACTTAAAATAGGGAGGCTTGTTATATCTTATATATGTTTGCCAAATTAATCATCATTTTATGTGGAGCAATCTAGTAAGTATTTGTGGTCCTATCCCAATGCTCCGCTATGCCATGGACCCAGGTTAAAGAAAGATAGCCATAGTTGAAGAGTGATGCATAAATGGAATGATAATGCCAGCTCTCTTGAGAATATTACAATACATCTATACATGCTGGTGGGCCTAATATATGTAGCCACTAATAGTTTATAGAGGTGTGCTAAATACTAACTTTAGGTTCCAATCCTTTGCCTCATGATATAGTATATGATAGCTCAAAAATTGGATAGAAGGATCTAGGGGTGTAAACGAGCCGAGCTTGAGCGAACAGAACTCTTGTTCATGTTCGGCTAGTTTGAAATTTATTACGTTCGTGTTCAGCTTATTTATACATCGAGCTTGAAATGTCTATTTGTGTTCAGCTCATTTAGTTAATGAGCCGAACACGAGCTGTTCACGAACAATGAGCTTTTTTGACAACCCTATATTAGGAAGGATTCAAACATGGGCCAATCTTTTGCATAACAAAAGTTTTAACTACTCATGCTTGCATTTATGATATGTAAATATGTTTGTATGTATATATAATAATAATAATAATAATAAATAATAGTAATAAATAAAAATAATAATAATAAATAAAAATAATAGTAATAAAATAATAATAATAATAATAGTAATAAATAAAAATAATAGTAATAATAATAATAATAATAATAATAATAATAATAATAATATTATTATTATAATAATATAATATAATATACTTTTTTATTTCAAGCTAAATCGAGCCGAACAAGATCGAACAAATGATTGTTCATGTTCAGCTCATTTATATATCGAGCTTGAAATGTCTATCCGTGTTCGGCTCATTTAGTTTACGAATGAGCTGAACACGAGCTACATAACGAGCCAAATATGAGCTGTTCATGAACAATGAGCTTTTTTGACAGCCCTAGAAGGATCGCTATTTGCAGTTGGTTGAAGTACATATTGATCTCTAAAGCTAAGGTGATCTATGACTCAGTCTAGAGGGACATCGTGACTGTGTCTCAGCTTTAAATTAATCACCCAATCAATGGGATCATACTCTGAGAGCTATGAATCAAAGAGTGGAATGTTGGATGATCGAGCAAAAAAATCTTGATAAATGTCTTTGCACATCAACATATCCTAATGTTGTGATAGATAATCTTATAGTCTAATTGAATAGTGTGGATCATAAGCTTCAATAGTGGTTTATACTTTCTCCTTAGAGGGATTAGTAGGAGGCATATAATATGGCTTTTTTCACACAAACATTGTAGTAAATCTAAAAAATAGAAGCATATAAATTTTATAAACATAAAATGACAATAATATTTGAATTTGTTAGGGAGTCGTGCTTGTGAGATTTTCTTTAGTCCTTTAGACTTTTACAACATCACTATTTTACATATAATTCTCAGTACTTTTTGAACTTAAAAGATTCATATTTGTATTTAGATTCAGATCATTTTAAACATGTTGAATCTAGATTTATATCTAAACCCATCCATTTTGGGCATGTTGGGTGTGTTTAAACTTAGATCTAATATTTTAGATATATTGAATCTATGTTTGGATTTAGATCTAATCCTTTTGGATATGATAAATCTAGATTTAAGTTTAGATTCAAGCCATTTTGGACATGGTAGATTTAAATTTAGGTTTAGATTTGGCCCTTTTAGACATGATAGATGAAATTTAGGTTTAGATCTAGCTCCTTTGGACATGATAGATTTAAATTTAAGTTTAGATTTGGTCCATTTGGACATAATAGATCTAACTATAAGTTTAGATATGATCTCTTTGGACATGATAGATCTAAATTCAGGTTTAGATCTAGTCCCTTTAGACATGATATATCTAAATTCAAGTTTAGATATTGGCCCCTTTTGACATAATAAATCTAAATTAAGGTCTAGATTTGGTCTCTTCAGAAATGATAGATCTAAATTTATGTTTAGATCTAGTCCTATTATATAAGATAGATCTAACTTTAGGTTTTGATTTGGTCCCTTTAAACATGATAGATCTTATTTTAGGCTTATATCTAGTCTATTTGGACATGGTAGATCTAAATTTAAATTTAGATTTGGTCCCATTGGACATGATATATCTAATTTTTAGGCTTAGATCTGGTCCCTTTGGCCATTATGGATATATGTTTAGGTTTAGATCCTGTCTCTTTCGACATGATAGATATATGATTAGGTTTAGAATTGGTTTTTTTAAACATGATAGATCTAAGTTATCTTTGATTGGATTGGGTTTCTCTTTGATGGAGAATTTTCTTTATTTTACAAGAAATATAAAATTTTCCTATGTTGATAAAATATTTAGCATTGGGATGGAAGTATTCTTCTCGATTCAAATGTTAAAAATATTTTATCATTTTGGTCGATCCATTTAGAGTCAATTTTGACTCTTGTGTGAATAAGGTGTGGCATATTCAATAGTTATGCATAATACATATGTAGATTTTGTCTATTTATAGGGGCATAAGAATAACACATTTTGTACCAATAAGCTGATAAGCACCCCCTTTATATACCCTTCGATAATAGGTCTTTCTTAATTTGGGTCAAACTTTACACCAACTTGGTGATGGGAAATGATATGCCTTATGTGCACTAACACTAGTTCACATATTTTGAAGCTTCTTGGACATACCATATGATCATGAGCTTTGGTCATCTATTCTCCATATGTTTCTCAATTTTGTTGAGCCTATAGATGAACTTCATCTGAAGCTTCAAGCCCTTTGAGTCCTACTTGAGCATTCTTCTCCATGGTAAGTCAATTTTGGACTGTAATATGGTGTGAAGGAAATTCTACTTCAAGAGAAAGTATGGCTTCTACCCCGAAGACCAGCAAGTATGGTGTTGCTTATGTGGCTATTTTATATATAGTGTGATATGCCCACAAGGCCTCCATTAACTTATTATGTCGCTCTTTTATTCCTAGAGAGAATTTTCTTGAGGAGTTTAACTAATATTTTGTTGAATGCCTCTGTGAGACCATTAGCTTTTGGATTATATATTGAGGAATATAGCCAATCTATTTTATATTTCTTAATAAAATTATAGATTTTGATGTTCTTGAAGGCAGTGTCATTGTTTGATATAATTAATCGAGGTACCCTAAATTGATAAATGATATGGTCTTGAAAGAATTTCATTATCGTATTGGCTTTAACATCTCTCAAGGGAATTGCTTCTTCCTAATTTAAAAAGTAATTAGTGGTAGCCAACATGAAGCGGTGTCCCTTAGATGATGGAGGGTCTATTGGACCAATTATATTAGTTCCCCAACTATTAAATGGCCATGTTGCCAATGTTGGATGTAAGGTACTAGGAGGTTGATTTAAAGCTTCTGAGGGTATTTCAAACTAATAACATCTTTTATCATGTTCAATATAGTCTGAGCCATGATGGGCCAGTAATATCCCATTCATTTGATTTTAATTTTCATCTTTCGACTACATTAGTGTGCATTGTACAACCCTTCTTGAATTTCAAACATTGCCATTTTGGCTTCGTATGGTCTTAGGCATCACAAGCACATTTGATAAAAATAAGTGGTCATATAATGTGTAGTGTCATTCATTAGAGCATATTGTAATGCTCTTTGTGAAATTTGATGAGCTTTTGATTTTTCTTTTGGTAAGCTATCGCTTCTAAAATAAGTGATGAGTAGCTCTTTCCAATCATTTTCTTCATTTATTATCAAAATCTGTTGATTTTCTTTAGCTTTAAAATCTTGAAGAATGGTTGGTTCTAATGTTAGCCTACTTTGGATTATTATTATAATTGGGTCTCTTTGAAAGTCTATCATTTCTAAACCTAATTTGTCTAATGTGTCAACCTTATCATTTTCCCAACGTGGCACCCTCATAATTATTAATTCAGGGATTTATTTCAGGAGCTCTAAGATATGTTTATGATAAAGCACCAATCCAAGTTTATTTATCTTGAAGGTCCTTATTATTTGCTGGATTATGGGTTAAGAATCTTCGTGAATATGAAGCTTTTTTATTTTCATATTAACTTCTAGTTTTAGGGTTGTAATTAATGCTTCATATTGAACCTCATTATTGGTCTGAGGTTGGGTTAGGCTATATGAATACCATATTATGCCAACTTGTAGTGTCATAAAAATCAAACCAATTCCATCTTGTACTATAGGTAATCTTGGCAATTTGATTGATTTAATTGATGAAGCTCTAGAAAAGTAAATATCTCATTCTAATGATTGTTTGGCTTCTTCTACATCAAAGATTTTCTCATTAGGCAATTCATCATTGACTGGAGCATCTGTCAGTAAAGATAGGCAGCTATAAAGTCAACATGAGCTTGTCATTTTATCGACTTCTGTGTGGCATATGCTATATCAAATTAGAGTAATAAGAGTACCCATTTTTCTAAGTGACCTATCAAGTAGGCCTAGTCATCAAAAATTTGAGAGAGTCAACTTTGGATATCAAAGTTATCTTGTGTGAAAAAAATGTGGTGAAGCAATTTCTAAGTAGTAAATATCAATGATAAACATTGCTTCTAAATAGGACAGTATCTTGTTTTATCCCATATTATTGTTAACTTATATAGTAGAGGGTGTTTTTCTTTCCCTCTTTATTATTTTGATCTAACAAAGCTCCAAGCAATTCCTCAAAGGCTACTGTATATAACATTAATGATTTTCCTATTATTGGTGTCACCATAATTGTGGGATGCATTATTTTAGGCTGTCGAACCTTCTTGACAAGCAACATCCCATATAAAAGGTGCATTCTTTATCATTAATCGAGTGAAAGGTTGACAACTCTTTGAGAGATTAGAAATGAACCTCCTAATATAAGCCAACATGCCTTGTAGTGAATGTAGTTATTTCAAGGTCTTAGGTGATAACATCTCAATTATTGCTTTGATTTTAGAGGGATCAATTTTAATTCCTCTATGACACACAATAAAGCCTAAAATTTTTTGTAAAAGTAACGCCAAAAGCATATTTTAAAGAATTCACCTTTAAGTTAAAACTTTGTATTTTGTTGAATACAACCGTTAAACCACGTATGTGCTCATCTTGCACTCTATTTTTGACAACCAAATCATCAACATAGCATTCAACATACTTATGTATTAAATTATCAAAGATGCAGGTCATTTCCCTTTAGTATGTTGGCCGATATTTTTCAAACCAAATGGCATCACCTAGTAATAATAAATACCAATAAGTGTATGAAAGGACGTATGTTTTTCATCCTCCTACATCATTTTAATTTGGTTGTAACTCGATGAACCATCCAAGAAGGAGAACATATCATAGTTTGATGTATTATCTACCATGAGTTCTACATTTGGTAAGGGAAGTCATCTTTTGGGCATGCCTTATTTAGGTCCCTCAAGTTGATGTAGACATGATTTTGACAATTTTTCTTTTCTACTGGGATGATATTAAAAATCCAATCAGCATACTTTTTTTTGATGATGAATGCTACATTCATAAGCTTTGTTGTTTTAGTGATTACTTGATCTTCGCTTTCCAATTTCATTCACCTTGATTCTTGTTTTACAGGTGACACTTTAAGATTAATGGAAAGTTTATGTATAGCCATATCTAGCGATAAGGCCGATATTTCAAATTAATTCCATGCGAAATAATTTTTGTATTTGCAAAGTAGTGCTTTTAACTCTAATTTTTTTGATGTGAGGTTGGAACTAATAAAGGTTGGCCTAGATTTTTCTTTAGTGCCTAGGTTAATTTTTTGAAGTTCATCAACAATAACTTGATAACCTTCTTCAAATTTTTTTAGGCCTTCTTTGAGGTCAATTATTAATTCATCTTCCAGTGTATTCTCATTTTCATATGAAACAACCCTTTATTCTTTTGTAGCTTTAGGAGAGACTTCTTCTTTTTTAAATATGGCATAGCATGAGCCCTCTGAAGGCGAAGTCAAAGCAATATATCCTAATCCCCAGGTGGTGAATTTTTTATATCCTATAAAATTTTGGGTATTTTCCCTTCACTAGAGCCTCTTAAACAACCGAGCTTGAATATTTAATATCATAGACTAGACATAGTCCTTAATGATCTTCTTTAGAGCTTATGAGAAATATTGAGGAATTATTATTAAAATGTCTTCTTCCTCAAAATCATCTTCTTCAAGGAATTCTTGGGTAAGATTTACAACTAGCTCTTCTATTTTGTAGAAAAGCATCCCCAATTCATTATAGCCTTTTCTAGTAAAGGACATAAAAAGTTTATAATTATTCTATTTTCGCATTTTTTTTAAAGTAATTGAGGCTTTTATACGTGCCCATGGAACTGTAGTTATTTTTTATAGCCTTGTTAGAAACTTGAGATTCAAGTACTCATATTAGAGAAACATGGTTTTTCTCTAATTATTTTATTATATCACCAGTACTAGATTCTTCTTTTATATGAGTGTTTAAGGCTTTCTTAGGTTGATAAAGTAGTAATTCTTTTTCATCATCCTCAATATCATTACCAAAATGGGGAATTACATTAGTTTGTTTTGATTCATTAGCACTTTTTCTTTTTGAATCATCCCCTTTTCAATGTTATCTTAATAGGTGGGGCTTCTTGCTTTTTGGACTATGAAGTACTCGACATCATCATAGATCTTGATTTCATGTATCAAGGATGGATTCATGCCACCATCAATTCGACACTCTTTGCCATTTTGAATGTATTTCATGTTTATCATCAATATAAATATAAATATATAATGGCATTCATAATGATTAATGTGGATAAATTATCCTATAAAAAAATTAGTTATTATTATATAAAGTTTGTTACTATTAAATCAAATAGTGAGATACAAAAGATATATAGTCAACACTTTCAATAAATGTCTTATAAGATCTGTGGTGTCCCATCATATTTTTAAACACAACAGAGACAAAGCTAGGCCTTAGTATTTGCGATGTGGATTAAGTAATAAGTTCAAATAATTAACTATAGTTATTCCATATTTTTCTAAAATAAAAAAATTTATTTATTTGAATCTTTAATTTGAATTATTTTAAATTTATGGGAGGGTGAAGCTTGGTGTACTCAAGCTAGTTCCTCTCCCATGTTACTGCTCCATTGGACATTATTGAGTCATGGCCCTTTTAGCTTATTTCTTCCTTACCTCCTATCTCTATGAATCCCCCCTCTTATGCTAATGTGGTGGATGGGGAACCTAGGGTGGTGGGGAACTCCATGGACTCAAATATCATGCTTTTTCATAAATTCTACCATGACCATTATATGAAAGGTAGCAGTAGTGGCTTCATTTAGAAGGCTTCTAAGAAGGCTGGGAAGCTTGCCCTTTTACTTTTGGAATCTGAAACCTAGAGTCTTATAGATCTATTCAAATTCACTTTAGTTGGTAATTTACCTATAAATATCTGAAATGGACTTTATTCAGAAGCACTTTGAAGACCTAAAACTAGTTGGAGATTGGAATATAGGGTTGTTGGATGGTATGCATATTATAATCAAGCTATCAAAGGAGGAAGACTATGCTCAATTATTCTCCAAAAAAATTTACCACATTATTAACATGCTTGACAAATTCTTGAAATGGACCCCATCATTTGACTACAACATTGAACCTCCCATTGTTCTTATATGGATTAAGCTCCCTGGTTTGAAATTACACCTTCTCAATAAACAAATCCTTTACTAAATATCATCAATATGTGGGAGACCTTTGAATTTTGAATCACCTACCATCAATCTTTCAAGGCCTTCAACTACTAGAATACTAGTGGAAATGGATATCACTACAAGCTATGCAGAAGATATATGGATTAGCTCCCAATCAAATGGATATTGATAGAAAGTTGAAATTGAACAAAAGCCTCTCTACTGTAGTAAGTGTAGAATGTTTGGCCATTCCTTGAAAATTGCTTTATTACACACCCAAAACTAAGGGAAATTAGAATAGATAAGAGAAGGTTGGCTGCATAATCTACCCTGCAGAGAAATCTTGATCAACCCACAGTAGGTCTCCATGAGGAATTCAGATGCATAGATGACAACATTATCTTAGGAAAATAGATTGAATAACCTAAAATTAAATAGACTGACTGAAAATCCCAGAACACTACTCTCCTACCAAGAGGATCTCATTAATCAAGTACTTATTGAACAAAATTAGAAGAAAGTATTCCCCTTGTAATATTAGAGGCATTGATAAGGCAAATGCCTCTAATAGACTCAAAGGCCTTATTAAACACCACAAAAATTGAATTCCTTACTATCCTTGAACACCTTGTGATAATTCAAAATCTACAAAAGATTAGAAGACATTTCCCTCATTTCATCATCTATCCAAATGCTAATAATAAAATCTAGCTTTTCTGGAAGCATATATTCTAGGTTCAAATCTTATTGGACACCAACCAATACATCTACATCCACATCCAATAGTCAAATATCTGCTCCTATGCTGCTTGCACTAGGCTACTAAAAGATGAACTCTGGCAAGATATCAAGCATACCAACTTCAATACAATTGGCTCTTGGCTGGTGGGAGGGGACCTTAATATGATTGCTAGTCCAATTGAGAAGAAAAGAGGAAGGATACCCAATCTTTCCATAATTACAAAATTCATTAGCTTTATAAATGATGTTGGTCTATTTGATGTAGGTTGTATTGGCTCCCCTTTCACTTGAAAAAGGGGAATGGTTTATAAGAGACTTGACCAATTCTGATTAACTCAGATTTGTTATCTGTTGACCTCACTTTTGGAGTGAGGAATCAATCTTTCCATCTTAGACCTAGGAGTCCCTATACACTAGGACCTTCTTTGTAATAGGACACTTCTAGTGACTAAGTGGACACTTAACCCAAACATAGAGACTACTTTCCATAGGCTTAGGTAAGTTTTAGGATCTTAGGAATCCTACCCATCCTATGGCCTAACCTAAACTCATGCCTATCTCTTTAGCCAAATTCAATCTCAAACTAATCTAATCAAAACCCAATTGAATTCCAATTCATATCCAAATTCCAATCCAAATGACTGAAGCTCATAACTTAAATCCATCTTAACCTCTTAAGCCAACCCTATGGACTTAGCAAAAATTCCTTTAATCAAACTAATTTCAATTGACTTTCTTAAACCATTTAAATCAACATTCCAAACTCTACCAAAAGCTACAATCAAACCAAATCAACCATATCAATTCAATCAACCCAAGCTAGCCCATTTAACCCAAAGTATCCAAATGAGCCAAAATTTAATTAAACCCAAATCAATTGCAATCAAAGCCATCAATCAATCGTAAATCATTATCTAATTCAATTCAACCTAATTCAACTTGAAGCCAACTCAATTGAATTAGGTACACTTGACCCAAAGTGACCTAAAGGACCTATTTGAACTAAATCTCAATCGAACCCAAATTGGATTGAGCAAACCTATTCAAAACTCCTTATATTGATTGTTGATCATCCTTGATTGACCAATTACAATCAATTGGGTCAAACCAAGCCATTTGGTCATTTGACCCAAAACCAAATTAGCCTACATGAACCAAATTGAACCAAATCCCATTCCAATTCAAACCAATTGAAACCAATGATTCATACCAACTTTAAATTGATGCTTGAATATGACTTGACCATCAATTGAGCCAAGCCAAATCCAATTAGCCTCTTGACCCAAGTTGACCCAATTTAGCCTAAAGTGGCAAATTGGGCCAAATCAAATTTTAATCCAAATTGATTGCAGCCAATGACTCAAATCCATCTCAAATTGATTATTGAATGTGATCAAACTCTTGGTTGAACCTAATTTGACCAAGTCAACCCAATTGACCCATTTAGCCCAAATTTACCTAAGGGGTCAAATTGGTCTAAATCATTCATAAATCAAAATTGATTGAATTCAAGACCCACAATAATCTCCAAATGATCAATTAAATCTAAACTAACACCTAACTCAAGCCAATTTGGTCAACTTAGCCCATTTGACCCATATGAACCTATATGAGTCAAATTAAAATCTACTCAAAATAATATCAAACCAATTGAACCCAAACTTCCCAAATGATCATTTAAACTTGTCTCAACCCATGGTTTGACCCAATTTGACCAATTGGTTAACCTAACCCAACCTAGCATAATTTGGCCTACATGGGTCAAATTGAGCCAAACCCAACCAAACCAAGCCCAAACCCATTCAAACTTGGCATGACCCATCCTTGGGTTAGCCAAAATCAAACCCAACCCAAACCAAATCTGAATTGACCCATTACCCATTGGGTAAAGCCTTCCAAATAGGATAAAATTCATTCTTGGATGGTCAAGCCCACTTTCCTACCCTTGAAAACCTCCCTAAGCTCAAATTAAACATGAGGACCGCTAGCTAACCTGACCAAAAGCTAGTTGGGTCAGCCATGAGCCAAGTGGAGGTAAGCTAACCCATCCATTCCCATTGGACCACTTGGAGAGCAAGCATAAGCCACCTCAGCCCTTGGCAGCGCACTTTCCTTACTTACCCACTCAAATTGAGCCACCTCAGCACCTCCCTATGTCTCATGGCTGCATGCACTGACTGGACACCTACAAATTTTAGAACCAATCCAAGCCATCAGATTGGAGAGGGAGAGGGTATACTCTCCCCATATGGATTGAAAGGCATAGAGAGCATTCCTAGAGCTAGTGTGAGTGAAAATGAGTCTCCTAGAGCTTTCCCCAAGTTCCTAGAGCCTCCCCATCACTAGAGACATTCAAACTGAGTGAAGTATGGAACCTATTCCATTCAACCCCTCTCAAACTCAACCATTCTCAAATTAATTTCACCTGCACATTTACCAAACTCTGGCAAGGAGAAATAAATCAATTCGAACACCAGAGACTCATACAAGACCAACTCCAACAAGGATTTTGATGATGTTCGGTTCACAAAGCCACAAGGAGTCAAGGAATGAGCTTCTTAGTAGGGCTTAATCTCTTCAAGATAAAGCTACCTTGATTGATTAACCTCCGATCCTTAGCTCCGGTGAGGTATTTTTCTGACAAATCATAGAAATCCCCTTAGGTGTTGGTCTTTTGTGAAAGAAACCTTATTTTCTTGTGAATCCAATCATTAGATCCCTCTAGATCTCCCTCTTGAACATTTGAAGTCAATCTGGAGCCTTTACAAGCTCGACGAGCATGAATTAAGTGGTGGAAGGTCGGTGTTCATCTTCCATCGCTTGGGGGATGACAGATCATCCTCCATCCATTTTGTGTAATTAGATCAAACTATCATGATTAATCTGATACTTAATCTTGATCAATTCCATATAGGAACCATAAGATTAATCCCCACCATCTGATCTTAAATTGGACGGCGGGGATGAAAGAATGTTCATCGCCACCACATCAGCGCCGCCTCAAATCATTTAAGTGGCCAATCTCATGGAACCACGTGAAAAGCGCTGCCACATCAGCTGCCCGCATGGTGCCAATGGGAATAGGGATTAATTAGGGTTTAAAAATATAATTAATTAGCTGAAACTTCCTAAATTTATAACTAATCATAGAAAAATCCAAAAAAATAAAAATATATACATTTTGGAAAGGTAAACATAGGAGAATTTAACAAAAAAATTTCCATTTAAATTTGAATAGTGATTAAGGCTTAATTAGGGTTTGAATATTTTTTAATTAGCTTAATTAAGCCCTAATTACTTGGACAATTAATCATAAATTTGGCATGAAGATTTAGTGGGATGATCTTCGCCTCTATGATTTTCTTAATATTTATTGTTATTTAATTTGAGAAATTTTAAATTCAAACCTTAATTACTCTCTTAATTAATTTAATAATTATTTAAAACCTTAAATAGTAAAAATTAATTAATTAAAGTTCATCAACCACTAATTAATAGTGAGATGATGAGGGAGAGTGATTATGACCTCTTTCCTAATTATTTTCCCAAATTCATTTCATTAAAGAGAGTTAATTATTATGAGGTTTAATTAGGAGTTTAATTAAGCAATTAATAATGGAATCAAATCAAGCTAAAATGCTAATTACTTTAGCTAATCAACATTTAAATTAAGGGTTCATCTTTATGTGTTCAATAACATAAAGACCCTTAGGAAATTATGATTAACCCATATGTGTGAGAAAATCATAGAAGTACTTAATTATATTATTTAATTTAATTAATCTATAATCATGAACCAATTACATTAGGTCCTTTAGGAGCAATTTTATTTTTCCTCATGTGCAAATCATTTGTGGTTCATGATTAAATGATTAATTAAACTAAAGAAGCATAGGAAAGGGTAATTAAATGGATTGCTTAATGGTTCAACTTAATTAATTCATAAAAATTACTTAATTATATTTCTTTGAAGAAATTAAGATTACTAACATGGGAATGGGATGAAAAATAATAAATGATTTCTCCTCCTTAAATTCAATTAAAATCCAAGATCAAATTTATAAGATGCTTTGGCTTTCTTTAAATAATTTTATTTAATGTGATTGTCCTTAGGAATTAGTGTAGTTGAATGAATTATGTAGAAATATTTGGCTATTCCTTTTCAATTACATTAAATATTATATTTCATGTGATGTTATGCATTCATATTTTCAAAATAAAATGGAATTTACTTGTGTACAATTGCATGTGTTGGCTTAATCTTATTATATTTGTGGGTATTATCACTTATAAATCTAAATTTATTTTCTGAAAAGGTATAAATTGATAATAATATTTGGAATGGTAGTAGTTATGAATACATATAGGATTTGCATGTGTTTATAGCTTGAGAATATGAAGGTAGTGCTTTCTTTTCTATGTTCATATATGGATTTACATATGTTTGAATGATAATAAGTATACAGTATGGACACCCTAGAATATGAGGCTTTAAGTATCCCTAAGGAGGTCACTTGATTATCTGACTTCTTTGGTTAATAAAGCACATACTTATTTAATTTCATTCTTATGTATATTTGTATTAGAATTTGGATAGAGCTTTGATTTACATGCATAAATAATTCAATCAAATAAAATACAATCTCTTACATGATTTTCACTCTTCTAGTTAAGTATACATACATATGTATTTAAGATAACAATTATATAGTTTGGACATCCCAGGAATATGAGGCTTTAAGTAGCCCCAAGGAGGTCAGTTGATTATCTTACTTCCCTGGTTTAAACAACATCACGTACTTGCTTACATCTTTTATATATGTGTATGTGTATTTGATTAAAAAAATGAGAATCCTCTTTTCTACTAAAAACACATGCATCAATAATCATTTAAGCATGCCAAATGTATTGCATGTAAAGGTAGTGCTTTCTTTCCTATGTTTATATATGGATTTACATATGTTTGAATGATAATAAGTATATAGTCTAGACACCCCGAGAATTCTAGGTTTTAAGTATCCCCAAGGAGGTCATCTGATTATCTCACTTTCCTGGTTAAGAAAGGCACGTACTTATTTAATTTCATTCTCATGTATATTTGCATTAAAATTTGATAGAGCTTTAATTTACATACATAAATAATTCAATAAAATAAAATATAATCTTTTACATGACTTTCACTCTTCTAATTAAGTATACATACATATGTACTTAAGATAGCAAGTATATAGTCTAGACATCCCAAGAATATGAAGCTTTAAGTAGCCCCAAGGAGGTCATTTAATTATCTTACTTCCTTGGTTTAAATAAGGAATATACTTGCTTATATCTTTTATATATGCATATGTGTATTTGATTCACGAATGAGAATCCTCTTTTCTAACAAATGTATGCATTCATAATCATTTAAGTATACCAAAATATGTATAAGTACACTAAGTGTTAAATCATATGCATGTTATGGGTGATGGAAAGGAATCGTTCAACATATTATATGTGATGGTAATTCAACCAAATTAATCTTAAGATGCCTTTCATGTTGAATAAGATTATTTAAGATTAATCTAAACTTAAGATTAATAAAATATTTTATAAATATTTTACTAAAAGAAACTAAATCGTAAGAATATTATTTAGAAAATAACTTAAGGTAGGGATGAAAGAGGGTAAGCCTATTTCCTCTCTTTATAACACTTAGATACTAAGTGTAAATGAAATAAAACCAAACAAAATACAAATTAAAAGTTATAAATCATCTAAACAACTTGAAATTAAACTATCAATCATGTTAACTTAAAGAATTCCAAACCTTATAAAATTATAATTCAAAATCCTAGCTAAAACATACCACATAAAGCCTAAGTACACACATTAGAATGCTATGTCACCACTTCTAGCTCTAGGTTAGGATGGTGCATGCAATGACGATGTGTTTTATTTTATAATGTAATATTGTAAACTAGATGTTAGGATTATTGCTTGTGGACTGGATGTTAGGCTGTTATTAGAATAATGTTGATTTATACAGGGGATTATGCTAATGGGGCTGCTATAAATATAAAGGCTTTGCTTGCAAATTATCTATTCCCCTAAGAATAATCCACATCAGGACAATGGGTATAGTTATTCATGTGCAGGGTGCTAAGTCCAAGCTATACAAAATAACTACTTGGGCTTATATGTATGTTTAATTAACATCTATTTTGTAGGTGTAGTTAGATTTATTTTTCATAAAAATATATTTTCATAATAGGAATTAGGATTAGTGCTATGGGGTTTAGGATGAGCAGTGGCTAGAAGGCTTAGTCCTAGGGTGCCTTATGATGCCTTAAATCAAATAGAGAGAAGAAAGAAAGGAGAAAGAAGAAATAAAGAAAGAAGAACCCATATGATGTATTCTATTTCAATTATAATTATTCTTTTATAATATTGTTGTATAAGGGTAGAGCTCGGCTACCCAATTTTTCTCTTTTCTGGGGTGTACGGCGGTACTCGGCTACATTGGCCTCTTATTCTTTCATGGTTGTCTATAAAAATGATTATTGTTATGTTTAGTTTGTGCATTAGAACAACATAACTTTTATAATTTCTTAGTGATCGATGATTGAATGTGTGGCCTGGATGTGATATGCTCTTAGGACAAAATTAATTTTTTTTACCCCAACTAATAACTCATAATTAAAATTTAAAACAACTTTCAACCTCATTTTAATGATTATGCTATAATCAAGATAACTAAAATATTTAGTAACCCCTTTTTTGAATTCCTATGTTTCAACAATCATGCATATCATCTTGTTACTTTCTTGAATAGAAAGGGTCTGACTCTTGCATGATAGGGAATGCTTGACCTGTGAGGGCATCCCTTGTAATGGAAAACACCTCCTCCTACTAATTTATCCAAAAACTACATTTTAACATGTATTTAGGCATAATTATCCCAAGCCTTTGTCTAAAAGATTATATCAAAATGAAATAAAACTTGTAAGATTCTGCATTTTAGTATATGCCATGATTTCATACTAGTCATGATCTAGTCTCTTAGGGAGTGAGTTTAAGACTCTAGTCTCTTTCCAAATTAAATAACAAGCCTAACCATCTTACAATTTTATAAGACTAGACTACATAATTTTGAATCATAAGAGGTGTTAGCTGGCTTCCACTCCAGGTGGTTGTAAGTCCAAAAGAGTTGGAGGGGTTTATTTTCTTTTGTGGAGGTGAACCCTTATGTCCCCTTAGATTTATGTCATGCTTTTAAATTGTGTTAAAGCTTCTAGATTTAGGATCTGAGGTGACTAGTTTCATTCGGGCTACAAGCACAAATCCTCACCTCATAGGTATTTTCACAATCTTGTGTTAATGGATTATTAGCCCTAGTAAACTAATAAAATTTTAACTTAAACAAACTAAATCCTCTCATATTCTAACATATAAAACCTCACCATAGGATAGGTTGGAATGATCACTAGACTTCTTAGTATCATGAGCATTTCTTACTTATCTTCCTTTGGATTATAAAATAAGTCTCTATAATTGAACAATCCCATTTGATCTTTCAAAAAAACAAATCCTTGATAGTCTTAACCTTAAAATCTTTTGAGATAATAATTGAATACTTTAATTGAGAGTGTTCTTAGGGAATCCAATTTCCTAGGATGTAAAAACTATAGAGGCTTGGCTCCATAGGGAACTTAAGAACCTAAATTAAAATAAATCCTGATTTTCTTTTCCATGTAAAGTAGAAGAAAGATCTCTAGTATATTCGAAGATCCATCATGCCTTAGGAGTCCTAATTAGGTGATAAGGTCCATTGTAGGGTGATGTTTCTTTCTTTCAAGATACTGCATCATTCCTTAATGTCATACCCAATCACTTCAATAAGTATCACCTAAGATTTGCTTGGTGTTCACACCACATTATCTCACCCATTTAAACTATAAGTACTTTACCTTGCAAGGATAGCATTTGACCACTCCCCCATATTAATCAATTTTAGATGTAGGCCCAAACCCTCATATCACCAATTCAAATTTTTAAACATGTGGACACTACACCCTGACTATGATAAATGTATTCTGAATCCATGAAAAAAAGTGAAAGATAACAATCACTGGTTTAAACTTTGGTTGCTACATAAAGCTACCACTCAACCCTTAAATAATGGAATAAAGAAATATTTGGAAACATCCATTACTTAATCAATTCCACTGAAGACCTGATTATAACAACAGAAGTTGAGATAATTGCATAAGAGATAGCCAAGATGGAGGGTTAGAACTGAAATTAGAATAACTACAAATAAAACTACAAGACTACATAGATAAAGAAGAAATCTTTTTTAAGACAACAAGCCTCCACCAACAACTTCATACAAGGTGATAGAAACTCTAAATATTTTCATGCATGCATTAAATAAAGGTGAGAAGGAATTTGGGTAACAAACATAAAGAACAATGAGGAAAGATGGATACATAACAAAAATAATTTATGCAAAGCTATGTGGAATTTTTCTCAAACTTGATCAATCAAATTCCTAACAATACTTTAACCCATTTGCATGAGTAGCAGCTATATCAACTTAATAGTGCACATGAGAACAATGAAGAACTGACTTCAATCCCTTTAAAAGAGGAAATTATAAAAGCACTCACTCCATGGATGGATATAAATCTATAGGTCCTGGTAGTTTCTTTGTCCTTTTCTACAAAAAAACTTGGCACATTGTAAGATCTAAATTCATTAATGCAATCTAAATCTTCTTCACATGCAAAATACCACAACCTCTTTTCCACTTCAACCATCATCCTAATACCAAAAGAAAGGATGCTAGCACATGGGACACATTATAATTTTATTTTCAGATCTCTCAATGAAAAAGGGCTTCTCAGATGAATTTTGCATACTTATTTAAAGATTATCCATCAACAACCACTATAAGTTTATTCTTAATGGACAATCTAATGGTTTCTTCAAAGCTAGTATGGGGTTTAATAGAGACATCCCCTATCTCCTTCACTTTTCATTTTAGCACTAGATACCCTCTCAAGAAAGTTGAATAATAAGATTGAATCTAAATATGGAATTGTGTATAATACAAATGGAATATACTTATTAACCACGTGGCTTTTGCAGATGATCTTTTAATATTCTACTACGAAAATAAAAAATCTATAAAAGCCCATATGGATATCATCAAGGAATTCTCTTCACAATCATATATGAAAATTAATGCTAACAATTCCTTTTTTATTGTATGTAAAGAAATTAGTATAAGCATGATTAAATGGATTAGGGAAAGGACTAGTGTATAGCAATCCTTTTTTTCCTCTTTGCTATCTCAGCATTCAACTTTATAAAGGGAAACTCACTTCATCCCTTTTCCATTCACTCATTGACAAAATTTAGAAGAAGATAAAATCTTAGGAAAACTCATTTATATCATTTGGAGGGAGGATTACTCTTGTTAAAAGAATCCTAAACTCAATTCCTCTATATAACACACATGCTTACCAAATTTCCAAAAATATTCAAATAAGAATTGAGAGGGTTTTGAACAAATTCATATGGAATCCCAAGCATAAATCCATCCATTGGACAAGCTAGAAAAAAGTATGCAAGCCTCCTAAGAATGGGGATCTTGACCTTAAATCTATTTGTCGTAACATCAAATGAAGCACAATCAAGCTATAGATTTGATTCAGAGAAAGGAATACTCTATGGGTAAACTTCATGTATAGTAAGTATTATCAACATTTAGACCCTATGGTCACAAATCCAAAGAATTCAGATTCCTCTTTATG
Organism: Cymbidium sinense; assembly: GCA_021442155.1. Lineage (NCBI taxonomy): Eukaryota > Viridiplantae > Streptophyta > Magnoliopsida > Asparagales > Orchidaceae > Cymbidium > Cymbidium sinense. The sequence continues at coordinate 88,559,207 of CM038219.1, forward strand.
GAAGGACATGCTGAAACATAGAGATGAAGTTGAAAATCTCATTTTTTGGGATTTAAGTGAAGGTATGATTGACTTATGTACTGACCATTGGATGGGGGCTAAGACTCTCTTCAAATGGAGGATAGAGAAAGGACCATTTAACTCTCAAAGAGTGGCAAATTTCTACCAAGATCTTAAATAGAATGAAACAATGTTAATGAATCATCCCCTATATAGATTTTTAATGAAATATGCTTTATATCATTTAATTCCTCTAAGAAGGATAAATTACTCATCAAAAGTAAAACTAACCATGTATCAACATCCAAATTGATTTACAACAAATGGTGGCAGAATGCAAGAACATTTCCATGGGGCATTGTGATATGTAATTCTACTATTACATCCTCAATTTCACTTTTTTGTTGGAGACAAATGCATAACTTAATCCCAATAGGTGATATTCTAAAACTTAATTGATTAAAGCTACCTTCAATGTGCCTACACAATAGGAAAGAAAAAGAAAGCATACCACAATATTTCATCCATTGTAGTTTTAGCAAGAGGATATGGAATGAATTTGTTGATCTACTCCATTTAGACATCAACTACAATTCAAAATACTTGATGTGGACTATGTAAACATGGTAGGTCAACATCTCTTTAGTTTCATCCTTAATCATATTATGGTTATTCTAGCTAGTTAGGAATGAAGCAAAATAGGAAAACACCAAAATAATTTTAAATACTACCATCATAAATGCAAAGTCCTATATGAGGAAGGAAATTATCAATGAAACAATTAAAAATTCACACTCCCTTAAGAGCAAACTGAACATTAACATATCTGGTGGGGGAGAGAAGAGAATAAGGGAAAACTAGGAGTTGGAATTTTGGCAAAAATTGACACTTGGAAGCATCAAAATTAATATCGATGGTAGCTATGATTACAATATGGGTATTCTTGGAGTTGGAGGCACATTCAGAGATAATAAAGGGGAACATCTTCTACACTTTTTAATGCTAATGGAAGGACATTCCTCCCTTCATGCTGAAGTGCCTGCTTGTAACTATGCTATCCACATAGCCTCCACCCACCCTATGGTTCATTACTGGTTAGAAATTGATTCTATATCACTCATCCACATTATAAAGGAAGGCAATGAAAACAATATACCTTGGTACTTAATTAATGATATTAAGTGACTGAAGTAGAGTCTAAAGAAACTCAAAGTATACATCTCATGTATCTATAGAGAGGGGAACCGACTTGCTGATATGCTGGCCAAGAGAGGAACATCTATGCAATCCTTTTTCATTTCACATTTGATGGATACACAACTAAAACTTCTTGTAGATGGTGATAACATCGACAAACCCTATATTAGAACTATCAACATGTAAGTCTTAGTTACTCTTTTGTTTTCTTGTACTTTTAAAATGATCAATGCAATTTTTCCTTTTATGAAAAAAAGTTTAAATAATTAACTAGAGGGTAGTTTCGATTCAAATAATTAGTGATATAGGGAGTGAAATTTTATTTTTATAAATTTAATTTTATTTGAATTGGAATTAGTGTTTCAAAGAGTATGAAAATTTATAAGCTACATTTAGAGTGAAATTTATTCTTTTTGAACACCCTACCTTAAGTTATATCTAAAGGTGTCCTTTATGGTTTTTAATCTTTCTTAATGAAGTTTGAATATTTTTTTTATTAATGTCTAATTCTAGATTAAGCTTAAATGGAATTTTAACCACATGAAAGACACTTTAAGATCAATACAAATAGTGCATGTCTACTTATTGATATCCATGAACTTCTTATCGCTTTAATACTTCATCTTTAAAATATTTATTTTATCACCTTTAGTATCTCATTTTAAATAATCTTGTACTTTATTTTTTCACTTTAATATTCCATTTCAAAATAATTCTGTGTTTACTTTAACATTTTAATAATACATTTTATAAAAATTGTGTATTTATTTTATTATTCTAATAATTCATTTTAAAATAATTATGTATTTTTTATCATTTTAATATTTTATTTTTTTAAATAATTAAGTATTTATATTATAATTTTAATAATTCATTTTTAGAATAATTATGTATTTATTTAATCCTCTCATTTTTTAAAATAATTATATATTTTTATAAATATATGTTCTCTTTATCATCTTAATAATCCATTTTCATAAAATAACATACATTTTTTTCATGCATCATTATAAACATGGATGTGGATGAAATAAAATTTTGAATTCTTTATGATATAAAGTTAAAAATAATTGATTTATTTTTTCACATCTTTTTCTACACACTTTTTAGGTATATACTATTGTTAAATCAAGGAGATAAGGTATCAAAGACCTCCTTCAAAATAGTATCCTTTCTACCCCAAATGTTTCGACTACATATCTTCATGGAGTGTATTCATATTCATGAATCATACATAGGGTTTTATTCACTCTTATTAACTTAAACTTATAAATATATTGTGACTTATGTGATGAAAATATTATTATTATTATTATTTGATTTAATGGCCACATTATTTATACATACCATACGCTTAAGTAATTTAATCTTAATCATAAGTATGAATGAGGTATAAATTAAATGCACATTTATAAGTGAATAAAGTGTTTCAAATGAACATCACAAGGGAATCTACTTAGGCTATCAAACTCTAAGGTCATTCATATGAAAATGATGCCACTTAAGCTTAATCAATATTTCCAAATAAATATATTTCTTTAATTGTGATTAATTAGACCTATTAATTAGAGATCAAATGATAAAATTTTTCACCACAGGCCCTCTAGTTATTAAAAAAGTTTAAGAGTGAAATCATGATTTTTATGTATTAATTAAATTTCATAATTATTAAATCCAATTAACACTCAAATGATCTTAAAAATTAAGTAATCATAATTTATATGCCCAAAAATTATGAAAAATTTATTGAACATAAAAAATATCATGACAAATAAATTGTAAACATTTTAAGACAATTTGGCTAATATTTTGTGATGAATTAATTAACTAAGAAAAATCATAATTAGGGAATTACTCTAAAAATATCCAAAATCATTTGGACATTTTAATTTTATTGATTAAGTATATGTTAGCTAAACAAGAAGAAGATTCATTTATAATATTTTGAGATTTGTGCCATTGATTAATTCTTGGTTAATTAATATATTTTTAATTAATTAATTCCCCTTAATGATGATTTCAAAAAATAAAGACTAGAGGTCTTAATAAATTTCTCTTGCCACCATTAGGGTTCTAATACATAGATAATCATCTCTGATAATTTTCATAGTTTTCTTAATTAAAATTATTTAATAAATAGATAAAAATGGCTAATTAAAGCTTAAAAATATGAATTTCTTAATTTACTTAACTTATTAACTTGAAATAATTATTGGTGTAGAGGTCATCCCATAGAATGTTCATAAAAAATCCCATGTCAATTGGCCAAATAATTTAGGCTTAATTGAATCATTAATAAAAATATCAAACCCTAATTATTCTCTTTTCATTTAATAAAAATTGGAAATTTTATTTTTCCTATATTCTCCTCTGTATAAGCTTTCAATGAGTATTTATTTATAATTTTTAAATTTTTTCTACAATTACTTATAACTTTTTAAAGTTTTAATTATTTAAATCTATTCAAAACTTTAATTAAACCATTTCAACAATCAACACTAAAGTGACCATGTTTTATTTGTGGCTGCACTTTATGCGTGGTGCCACAAAATTAGTTATTAAACCAATCCCATATGGGAACTGACTCAGATGGTAGAGCATGTAATTTTGTATCGAGTCATTGGAGCAAAGATCAAATTGCTCTAATTAATTCCATAATTTTAAAGAGATTAAATCTAAATTTATAATGTAGATTAATCATGATCATCTATTTTAATCACATCAGATAAACGCATGAATCATTGTCTTCCCCTAGTGAGAGAGGAATGCCACTCATCTTTCACTGCTTCATTGAGCCAATTGAAGCTTGCTTTATGGTGAAAATGTTTCTATTTGGATCTAGAAAAAAATGAAAGGGATTCTACAACTTGATTATTATGGAACAAAAATTTCTTTCATAAAAGGCCAACACTTAATGGGCTTTTCTATAGTTTTGAGAAATTTATCTCATCAGAGCTAAGACCAATAATGAAACTGACTGAGGTAGCTCTACATTGAAGAGATGAATCTCTACTATTAAAGTTCCCCTCTGCCTCATCACCATTCACTCCCAAGACCAAAGTGATCAAACTCTTATGCCTGGTGCTTAAATCAAGTGTTTCCAATTTTAATCTTGCTCGTTGAAGTGTGGGGAAGGTGTAGGAAGAGTTAATTAGAGTTTGGAGAAGATTTATTGAGATTGGATGTTTGGGACATTCAAGTAGAGAAGGAGCTTAGTGTCATTGGTGATGGGGTGCTCAAGAGGCTTTAGGATGCTTGAGGACTCTCTCTAGAAGTGTTGTGAGTGTGTGTGCTAGGTTTTAAGGGCTGGGGAAGTGTATACTTCCCTTTACATGTGAACCACTCATTTGAGTTGGTTTCAATCATGGTAGTTGGCTAGGCAATAAGCAACCTTAAGTTGGCTAGCTTTAGAATAATGAACTAAACTTCCTCCATTGGTTGGAGGTGGTTGGTGGCAAGTGGTTAAGTAGAAAATCCATAGTTGGGAACTAAAGGCTATCCAAGGTAAGAGAGACCTCACCTCAATCAAAAAATGAATAAGCTAATCATGGGTTAGCTTGGGTCATTGGGAGAGCTCAAGGTATGCTAAGGGGGTTGTCTTGGCCAATGGAAGGGTTTAACCTTCCTTTTTTATTTTTTTTATTTGGAGTCCTTGGTTCACTTGGTTTGAGCTGAACCAGGTTCACTTTGGGTTGGGTCGAGTTAGGCAGTGAGATGAGTCAAGCCAAATTTGGTTGGGTTTCGACTTAATTTGATTATGTTTGCCTCATTTGGACTCATATAAGTCAATTTGGGTTCAATTCGGTCAATGTTCAATTGACCAAATTTGACCCAAGGGTTTATATGGGCCAAATTTGATGATGTTTGATTTATTTTGATGTGGATTTGAATTTGGCTAATATGGGTTTATATGGGCCAAATGGTTAAGCTGATTAATTTGGTCAAATTAGCCAAATTGGGTGTAAGTGGTAGTTGGGTGATGTTCTACTATTCATTTGGAGTTGATTATAAGCTTTAATTTGACTTTATTTGGTTAGGATTAGGCTTTGGTTCAATTTGACACTTTAGGCTGATTTGATCTAACTTGGCCAATTAGGCTAGGTTGATCAAAATGTCTTCAATTGGTCATTGAGAAGTATTTAATTATTAATTTGAAATTAATTATAAGTGTCAATTCAATCCAATTTGAAAGGAATAAATAATTGCTTTAATTTTACCCTTTATATCAAATTATTTTGGTTAATGGATTGAATTGGCTCATTTGGACTCAATTGGGTGTTGGGTGCTGATCAATAATCATTTTCAAAGAGATTGTAACAACTAATTTGGTCCAATTTTAGTTTGATCAAGATATGGCCTAATTTGACCCTTAAGGTCAAATTGGGTCAAATGAGGTTAAGTGGGTTAGTTGGTCAAATTGACTTACTTGGCTTCAATTGGATGTGAGAATGTGATCAATAATAAGATCATTGTAAAGATTGGTTTAGTTTGATTTGGTTTAAATTGGAATTTGGTTCATGTCAAATTAGGCTTGGTTTGGTTAAATTATTTAATAATCCAATTAGATTATAATTGACGAAGCGAGATGTGAAACCATATGAGTATGAAGATTATGAAGCTTTGGATTGGTTTAATTTATCTTGGATCAAATTAGATATAACTTTGGCTCTATAGGGTTCCATTCGATCAACTTGGATTTGGTGAGCCAATTAGCTAAATTAAATCCCAATGAGGCCATAATCAAGCTCAAATAATATTCGGAGGATTTTCGGTAAGTTAAATTTTAATTGGTTTGAATTTACTTTTGAGTTTAGCTCATTTAGGCCCAAATGGATCACATTGTGTCAACTTGGTCATCTAACCAAAGTGAACACCAATTGGGTATGGCTTGGATAGGTTTGGGACATTAGGTGGTATATAATCAATTGGGTTTAATATATATGGTTTGGTTTGAATCATGGTCACTTAGTGCCACCTAGTCTAAACCAGGATCTATCCCTAAGGTTGAGCCTTGTAATTCTTCTAGGCCTTGGGTTAGTGCCACTCTAGCCATTAAAAGTGCCTTAGTTCTGGGCAAGAAATCTTTAGTTCCTAGATCGAATCTTAGGTTTAATGAGTGATGAGTGGAAACCTCACTAAAAGTGAGGTCAATAGTTCAATACATTAAGTTTAGAACACTAATTAAAGTAAACAGATAGACAAGATCACCAAATCCTTCTTCTATATTATTCAAATACCAATCACCAACACCATTGAAAATCTATTCCAAATTTTAGTTCAAATAACACTAAAACATCATTAATAGTAAAAAAAACAAAAGTATTATATATCTTATACAATTTTAAATTGCATTTGGAGGGAATGGGAAGACTAGGGTGTGGATGAGGTGGGAAACCATTATAGGGAATAACAACTCCCACCATAATAAGCTACCATCCTAACCTTTGAACTAATTAATTATAAATAATATATTTGTTCATTAATTAATTTTATTTTTATTTAATCATTTAAGACATTTCTATTCTTAATAGTTCACCAAACATTACATTGAATACATCACAAATAATACAACATATACTCAACATGTAATAAAATAATGTTATTGTAATAATAAGTATTCAAATGTCTTCTTGTCTTCAAGCATTAATTTTTAACATTCGGCTTCCTACTTCTTGTAATATGGCCTTCATGTTTAACCATCAGTTACCTTGCTTTAGTTTTTATGATTGGACCAACTTATGCTTATGTTATACCATAAGGAGATATATTTTTTATCCTTGTATATAATACCTTTACTTTGTACATTTTATATGTTGGATATTCTTTATACGAAAGACTTTAATATACTATTTGATCTTAGATTTTATACTCTTTTGACATTATTAATAAAGTACTCCCTAGATTCACTCATACACTCTTTATAGTCTACTCACCAAAACACTCTCTTGGACACCCTCTCTCTCCTTTATTGTCTATCTTGCCAAGACAATCTTTTAAGGTTTAGTGTCATCTATGTACAATCAAGTATCTAATAGGATGAGTAAAATATATCCCTTAAAACATTAAAATATATTTTAAAATGATTTATGATGCCTTTTAGTTTATTTAAGGCTCAGCATAATCATGAAGATCTTGAATACCATATTGATAATATTTATTAGCTCATTCTTAGTGGTTTATTTTGATGATGTCTCCATATTTTGTCTAGAGAAAGACCATCATATAAACTTTCTTATATTAGTCTTATGCAAGTTTACTATAGAGAGGTTTCACATTAATTGAAAAAAGATCCTCTTTATGAGCCAAAAAATCATATACTTAAGTTTTGTAGTTACCCTTTAAGCTTGAGCCCATTAAAGCTAAACCCATTACAGATTGACTCACTCTAGAGCCATTCATAGATGTTAGGTGAATTTATATATTGGCTATATTTTTAGAAAGTTTATTAGACATTTTGACACTGTAGCTGCTCCACTCACTAAGATTCTAATGATAGGTAATTTTATGTAGACCACTAGTGCTCAAGATGATTTTCATCTAATTAAAGTTCTTTTAACTACTCATCTTATTATGGGATTATTTATTTCACTAATTCCTTTAATGTAGCATGTGATTTCTTAATAATACATGTTAGTAGAGTACTAAGTTATAGAAAGTATTTTGTAACCTACTTTAATAATAAATTTAGTGATACTAGGCCAAGATATTTTACTTATGACAAAGAATTTTATGCCATCATTTAGACTTGTAGGCACTTAAAAGACTACATACTGCATAAGAAGTTCATAACACAAACCATTATGCTTTTAGGTGTATGACCAAGATAAAGTTAAGCTATAAACATGTAAAATAGATAACTCTTATAAGGTTATACTTTTTTTTCTCAAAGAAAAGCTTTTGTTAAAAATATGCCTATAGATACTTTATATACTGTAACATTTGCTATTGCTTCCTTAAAGCTTCATATTATAGAGTTTTTAATACTTAAAAAGACATATATTTCAATAGATAAGAATAATATCATTTACCATGAGTATAAAGAAAAGACTTTAACATTACTTTGTAATTTTATAGTCATTAATGGGTGCCCAATTACGTTACAAGAACCTTCAATCTCCAAGATATCTCTTAGATAGTTTATTATTTTAGAGCTACATTCAAAAGAGTTTGTTGGACACTTAAAAAGAAACAATACCATTAATTTATTGGAGTAAAATTATATTGCCATCCCTTAAGAAAGATGCAGGTAGGATTATACTTGAGAACTGCACTTATAATTTATCAAAGTAATGAAATTGAAGGCTTAGAAGTATATTTCTTTGACCTTACCATATTTATCTTAAGAAGAACTATCAACTTACCTTTTATTAAGATTACCTACCAAGAGAGTGATAGCAATTTTTATGGTGGTGGATATGTTCTCTAAAATGTCAGAGAGGAGTTATTAATGGGATATGGGAATTGATGTAACTATTGGAATAAATAAAGTAACTGAAGTAAAAAAAAGTTTTGATGCATAACTAGGAGCATGAAAGAGGCCTACCTCTAAATTTTTGTTTAGATTTTAAACAATTTAAATTTGTATATTTTTTCATAAGACTTTATGTGTGCTTTATTTCTTGAATTATATGCCAACAGAAAATTTTAAATTCCATTAGATTAAAATTTAAATATAAGGTAAAAATTCTAATTATGGAAAAATTATAAATTTATAAAGTAAATAGAAGTTAGTTAATTAAATCTATGAGCTATAACTAGCTGAGGAGGTCAAAGGTTTCCACCACTTCTCTATTTTTATCCTTTAAATTTTTTAATGCATTAGGGTTTGTAGAAGGCCTATTTATTAATTTTTTTGTTGCTAGATAATTGAGATTAGTTTGACTTAAAAAAAATCCTAATTTTTTATTGGTATATATGTTTGTTGGAACCCTCATATGATAGAAACATGGTTGTCTTACTCAATCTTTCCTTTTAGTGAGTATAAGATTTACCTAAATTTTCTTTTAGTTTCTTACTATGTGAATCTTAATCTTTCTTTGCTTAATCTCTTAACTAATTTTTTGGTATTTTTCTTCATAAAACTCTATCAAAATATATCTTTAAAGTGGTAGACTAATAAAGCCCTAATAAAACTACTTTTATTACACTAGTTAAGTCACTTGGTAAGGAAGAACACAAGAAATTATGAAATGCACTTTGCCATTTCTAAATTTTTTTGTGATAACATTTATTTAGAAGTAATTAAGCAAATACCTTTTGAGATAGTATATGGATTCAATGATAAGAAGCATCTTGATGCAACTGATATTCTTGCTCTTACAATTTTATATTATCTATTCATATATCTATGAGATTATACTAGCTTGAATAAAAATATAAAGAATTAACTTTAGGTAAAGAAACATTAAATATGTTGAGTCTATGAATAAAATTTTATCTATAAAAGAATATAAATAAGGTTATTATGGAATGACTCACAACTTTGCTATAAACATAACTCTAAATTAAAATAGCTTTATGTAAGGTTTTGTCACCTACTTAAAATTCCTTAAAAATTAAACTTAAAGCATTTTTTCATGAATAATCATATTACATATAAGTATGTCATATAATGTCTGAAGGTATGCTAATATTTCATAGAAATGTGTTACATGACAATTGGGTGACTAACCCTTTGCAAATTGAGATATCATCAAGTATGTGGAGATTAAGCCCAACACCATAGGTGAATTACAAACCAGCAATTAGGCACTAATTGCTTTTAATGGAGAGCACAACTTTTTGGTGTGATGAAAGACAAACCAAAATGATGATGCATGTCCTTTAAGTACTTGTTATAGAGGACTACATGAACTTTAACTCTTTTAAAAAGTTATTTTTTAGGGCAATCAGAATTAATACTATACATTGATTAAAATAAGCCAAAGAGAGAAAGAATAATATATCTATTACCAAAACCTACCTTTAAATTTTTAATTAGATTTTTAGCAATTTTAGTTTCTATAATTTTTTCATTATAAGACATTATGTGTATTTTAATACTTTAGATTAATACTCTAATGTTAAGGGTTAGTTAAGGAGGTGGAACTTCCTTCTCATTTCAGATCATGGAAGCCACTTACTCCACTATCTCTCTATCCTCCATGTTTTTCAAATTTTCTTCTATGTATTAGTATTTATAAGAGACATATTTATTAATATTTATTTATATGAATGAGATTATTGAAACATGAAATTAAAACTTAGATTTGTTTTTCCAATGGTCTCAAGGTTTACATGAATGAAAGGAAAAATTGTGTTGTCTTCTTTAACCCACCTCTTTAGTGAGTAATTATTTATCTTTTATTACTTTTTTTCATTAATTTCTTACTAAGTGAATCCTAATCTTTCTTCTCTCAATCTCTCCACTAATTTTCTTATTTACTTCCCTTATAAACCCTAGCCAAATCTATCTTTGAAGTGGTTGTTAAATGAGCCCTAAATAAGACTATTCTAGCTCAATAGGCCATTGAGTCTGAAAACCCCTAAAAACATAAGGTTAACTTTAAAGCTAATATAAACACATTCCACCACCATTTATAAGAGGTTTCACTTTTTTGAAGCTCTAAATCACTTTCCAAAGATAAGAATTTCTTTGAAGTTGATGGCCAAATTGGATTCTTATAAGTCATAAATTTAATATAAAATGTAAGAAAATATTAAAAAGAATCTAAAAATTATGAAATTTTCAAAACATAATACATCTTCTTAATGTTTTCAAGTGATTTGAAGTCCTGAAGTCACCTATATTATTTTTGTCAAATGCTTAAAGCCAAATCCAATGTTGCTTAGATTTTGGCTCTATCTTACTTAGTTGATGCCTTTGTTGAGTTTGCATTTGAAGATGAGGTGAACATTCTTTTAGAAAGCCACAAAATAACTTGGGAATTCTTCAAAGTTCATCCATAGATGAGGAGTTAATGCAATTTGACTAACACCATCAATAACCCAGAATTATCAAAATGGCCCACATAATAAAAATGAACCAAATTTGAAATCATTCAACCAAATGATGTCCTCTTTAATAAAATATAACCTAAGACCATTTTGGGAGCATGTTTTGTGAAAAACAAGCCATTGTCAAACTCTTCAATAATGATACCCAAAATGACTTAAATAGTGTCAAATAAACTCAAACTCAAAATTCAACCTTAATTTGGCTTTCATGTGACTTAGTATCACCCCTTGATCACATAAAAGTCACTTAATACTTAGTTTACAAAATTTGATCAAATCAACTAGGCTGACCAAGTAAGGTCTACATAGTAAAACCATTGATAATTTCTAGTATTTTGATTTATACAAAACACTATTATAATGAAAGACAGTAAGAACCATACTATAAGGAAAACTAAAAACACAAACTTTATCGTTAAACCCTTTGATGCAAATGGCCAATTAAGGGTGTCTAAAAATTATATTTTAAACTTAAATCAAATTCATTTTAATTTGTTTATGTACTCCTTAAGAACATAAAGAACTAGTCAAAATAAAAATAATCTTAAATGAATCCATATTATCATATAATAACTCAACATTGAATCATTAAATTCAAATTGGTTAAATATTTTTTAAATCCAAACAAAATTTGGCTAAGTTCCGAAAAGACCTAAGTTAGTAGTCAAAATATAATCAAACCCTTCACATCTCAAGTTTACTTAAAAAGCTTGTTGTTCCATTTAAAGCCAATTAAGATTTTATTGAGTAAAACTTACCCAAATTAAATCTATTTAGATGTCTTTCAATGAATTTAATTAGCCATTCAAAATCAAACCACAATTAATTGAATTCAACTATACATGACCTATGAACCCTTATGACTTATTAATGTTACTAGAAGTCCACTTAAATTAAATCCAATGTTATTTAAATCAGTCAAACTTTTACGTAAGTGTTAATCAGGCTAGCCCAATTAGGCTAACTAGGCTTTTTTTGTAGATTAACACTTGATTTAATCTTCCTTAAATCCCTAGGGTTTTCTTACATTAAAACCAAGTTGGTCTAATGTGGAGACACCTCCTTATGCTTGTCCAAATTAGTACTCCTCACCACTCACTCCCTGTACAATCCCTAACCCATTAAAGCCCTCAATAAAAATTTAAAGTGATGTTAGCCTACATCTTTAATAACTTAAGAGCTGGATGGAGATAACCAAGTTAAATTTAACTTTGGTATAGCCACATATTGTAGAATTTCTATAGAAGGAATCCCTAAGCAATTGTAGACATTCTCTCTCCTTGAGCTTCCTCTAAGCATTAACGATGAAAATGAACCATTCTCATCAATTATTGAGCATTTCAATTTCCAAAAAATTATTAAAGTTTGTCATGCCATAGCATTAATTTAGCCTCTCAAGTGTTTGATGAGGAGGCAACTTTCATGCCATAGTTTATGAGGTCATTATTAATGATCACAATTAAATAAATTAAATTAAATAACTAAAATCCTAAAACTTTCCTTTCATCATTATAAATCAAGGAAAACCTTATAAACATTGCTTTTAGAAAATATTAAATAAACAAAAATAGAATAATTAATTGAATTTAAGAAATTCAAAGATGTCAAAATTATTTTGAAATTTTCAAAGAAAGATCATTAAGTCAAGATAAATCTTTATACACCTCAAAATTTGAACTAATTAGATTAAAATTAATAAATAGTAAATATTAAGATCAACTATTTACTCTAATTAAAATAAAACTTGTAAAATCTTATAAGTAAATTAAATTTATTTCTTAGTAAAAAAAAATAATTTTTTTTTGAAAGTGACTAAATTTTAATTTTTGAGATGAATAATTCATATAAATCTAAGTAAATTCATATAAAAATTAGATTAAAAAAACTTTGAGAGCTTAGTTTTAACACTTGAAAAAAAAAACTCTATGTGAATAGATATAATTTGATAAAATATTAAAGTTAAATTGAAATTAAGAATTACTTAAGTAAAGAAAATATTGAAATTTACAGTTATAATTTAAATAAGTCTTAATTTTTTATGGAAAGTTTCTATAATTTTTTATGGTAGATACAAATTTTTTCTTTTAATTATTCAGACTTAATTTTATAATTTTTTAGTTTTCAAATTTATAAAATGATTGAATAATTTTTAAAATTATAAGTTTGTTATAATTGATTTTAATTATTACTGAAGTGTGGTTTGACTATCAAAAATGTATATAAAAATTCTTATATTTTTTATGGAATTTAGCATATTTATCAATTTAAATATGGAATGATATAAAATAATGTGATTAAAATAAAAAAATAAATCAATTCAAAGTAGTTCAAAATTTTTATCATGATGTTTCTTGAATATTTTTTAGTCACAAAAGTCAATTTTTAAAAATTATTATGCTAATTATTCAATAAACACATCTATGATAGTCTGTAGGCATTGTGAAGTGTTATGTTATACTTTGAGTAAAATGTTCACTTCATATTGTCTAAGGTTCCATAGGTGCTGAAGTTGAACCATATGGTAAGTTGAAATAACCTTTGAGAAATCAATAAAACTTTTAAAATAATCTAAAATAGATTAATTTAAAACTCTAGCAAAATCATTAAAGAATTAATAACTTAATTTAAAAACACCTTTGATTATGCTAAATATTAATCAAACTTTAAAAAAAACAAAGGTGAAAAAGTAGGAAGACACCATCATGACTTACCACACACTATATGCTCTTAAACCTTTTTGTTTGGTTTAATTGTGGTATTTGGCTAGTTTTGATGATAAGTTATGTTGGGATGTGATGAGATGATATGATGTTAGAATAGAATAAAAATTGTGGAATGAATATGAGTATAATTAGACTTGATAATTCTATTTTTTTTTCATGGATGGTCATGCTTAAAAGGGGATACACAATAATTATGAAATTCATGTAAAACTAATAATTTTGCTTGTAGGTGCTTGCTAAAATCACTTATGCTTGATCAATAGGACAAGTAGCTTGGCACTTGTAAGTGTTGAGAATTATGCGTGAATGTTTGTCTAATTGAGTAAAAACTTCTTTACTAATATCTATTTCATAAAGGTGAGGTTATATATATTTTTGGAAATTGTATGTACTTATGTAAGTCTATGGGTGTACGAAGATGGAAGGAAATAAAAGTAAATTTATTAGTGTGGGAGGTGCAAGTAACAACAAAGGGAGGAAGGAATGTACATGAACTTCAACTCACAAAAGTGGATGAGTCACGATAGATCACCAAATCTCCCGAGAAGGTTAGCTACCAAGCTCCAACCATGTGTTCTTCACTCAAAATTTTCACACAAAATAATGACAACCTTTTGTTTTATTAATCCTAAAATGCTTAAAACACTTTGAAGGGTGTGTCCCTTCGAAATAAGCACTAAAAAATCACCACTATGATTGAACCCATGGTCTATAGGTAGCTACAAGCTAGAAACCAGTGTCTTGATGTTGTATTTTCTATTTAGAGGTATTAAATATAATGATAATGGTGCCGCAGCTCAAGATGACTAGCACTTAGGCACTAGGATGACTTTACAAATTTATATAATATTTTGATTGCAATCCACATAAAACACTTTAACATAATAAAACACATCATCTAACACATAATATAACACATGGAACACAATTATAAAATATCACAACACATAAAACATAACACAAAGTCTCATAAACAATGAGTTTTGGATTGAGATCTTGTGACAAATGCTTTCGTTTTCTTCCTCCCTTCATGTGCTACATCAATTTACTTAGATTCCAAAGAACTCTTCTATGTAGAGTTAAAATTCTAAATATTTCTAAGAACCATTAGGCAAGGCTTTGTAGCTCATCCAATGTTACCCAAGTATCTTCACTCGGGGCTTTCTCTTTCCATCTGATTAAGAACCGAACATTGCAATTATCTAGTGGTGCTTTAGCCGTGATGACATCCTCAACTTCAATGAATGTCAGTTGGATAGGTACCTATAAATAATTTTTATCTCCTCCTACAAAAGTATTTTCTTGAGAATTTGATAGACGAGTAACTCCTTTAAAAGATTTTAGATCATCTACATTAAAATAGGGCTAATAAATATGTGTGTGGGGAATTAAAAATTGTACGCACTAGTACCAAGTTTTCTAATAAGTTTAAAAGGGTCTACATGCTCTCACTTCTAACTTTTTATATTTACTAGAAGGAAATCTCTCAGGGTGAATGTGTATCAATACATAATCACATACCTCATATTCTTTAAAAATTGAGTTTATATTTTTTTATTCAACATACTTAGAATTTTGTATTTCTAATTATTCTTTTATGTCTCCATGGAGGATGTCAAAATCACATGTAAATGTATATGGTAAATCAAAAATTAATGAGTAGGTGCACTTGTTAAATCAATAGACATCTTATGGTTGTAGCCATAAATTATCTCAAAAGATGATTTATTAGTTGACTTGGAAATGGTACTAATATAAGAAAATTTAGATATATGTAATGTTCAATCCCAATTTCCTAATTTCTTCCCAACTAAATATCTCAATTAGTGGTTCTATTTACTATTCCTTTTTTCCATCAATCTATGGATAAAATACAAATGATAATTTTAATCATATTTCAATTAATTTCATAGAGTCTTCCAAAATAGAATACAAATTTTATAACTCTATTAGAAACTATAGTGAACGAAGCCTCGTGTAACCTAATAATCTCTCTAAGCAATATTCTTTGATATGCATCACTTGACTTTAAACAAGGTAAGAAATGAACAATTTTTGAAAATCTATCCACAACTATAAATATGCTATCATCGCCTTGAGGTGTTCTAGGTAATCCTAACATGAATTCTTTGGATAGGTAATCCTAACATGAATTCCTTAGTGTAACAACCTACTTTTTGTATTGTAGCATTAGCTTAATGACAAGTGTAATACTAGGCTATGATAGGTTCAACATCCCTTTGTAGAGATAGCTAATAACAATTAGTTCTTCAATCTTCGATTTACCAAAATGTCATGCTATACATTCTAAATGAAGTTCAGAGATAAACAATTCTATTATGGATGTTCTAGGGATACGTAACTCTTTCCATTGTAAAGATATCCATCAATGATGACAAAGGGGTTATTAAAAGTTAAGGGATTGGATTTATTTTCTAGATGAATTATATGAAAGTCAGAGAAAACTTTGTAATCTTTCCTTAAAGTCTCAAATCCAAGAATTTAAAATTTTAAGGATGATATGACTAGATATACCTTTAATAAAAATTTCAAGTTTGTGTTTAAGTAAAAAAGAAAATTCTTGAAGATTTTCAATCTATTTAGCATGCCTATGATCTTGTTTCTTTTAAAAATTGAAGAATTTTAGGGCATGATGATATGTGTTTAAAATGAATGCCTTATAAAGAAAATAATGTTGCATGTGCTTAACAATTTGAATGATTGCATAAACTTCTTGATCATAAGTAGAATACTATTTTTAAGCATTATTCAACTTCATATTGAAGATAGTAATAGAATAATTTTGTTGACTTAATAGCCACTAATCCCAATGCATGAAGCATCACAAAGTACTTCAAATATTTTATTGAAATAAGGAAGTTTTAATATAGCTGAAAAAGTTATAAGGATTTTGATTTGTCTTATGGCCCTTTCAACATCTTTAGTCCAAACAAACTTATCTTTCTTTAAAATGTCAACGATAGTATAATTATGCTGGAAGTACTTAATTAACCTTCTATAAAAGGTGTCTAATCCAGGAAAATTTTTTAGCATCCATAATCAATTTTGGAGTAGGAATGGATTCGAATTTTATGGGTTCTGCCTTTAATCCATCAACATACATAATGAAACCTTAGAAGATATCTTTAGGTTGATAGAAAATGTACTTCTTAAGGTTTACACATAATTTGGTTGCTTTTAATTTCTCTATATGATGTAAATGTGACTTCTCATCAAGGATATAGATATAAATATTATCAAAATAAAGTATAACAATGAATAATAAAAGGTTTCAATACAATATTGGAAAAATTAAATGGCATAACTAACTATTCAAAAAGACCATTAGGGGTTTTGAGTGATATCACCCATTTATCTCCTAGTCTGATTCTTATTTTGTTGTGTCCTAGAGAATAAAGATGAACTAGAAATAAGATGAAGCATATTATCTAACCTAAATATAGGGAGCCTATATATTATTGTGATCTTATTCACTACTCCAATGTCAATACACATTCTCCAAGTTTCATCTTTCTTAGGAATTAAAAGGGCAAGTGCTGCATAAGGACTAAATCCTTTCTTAGATCAAACCCTTCTTCATGATTTTATTAACTTGTCCTTTTAATTTTCTATACTCAGTTAGATTCATCCTATATTGTGATAAATTAAGTATCTATGAATCAGGAATCAAATCTTTAAAATGATGCATATCTCTTAATGGTGATAATTCATTGGGTAAGTCATCAACGATCAAATTAGCAAAGTTAGACAATAAATATGAAACTACAGGTATGTGATGTTCCATAGTATTAAAGAAATATTCATGAATGCGTAAGATAAATGGAGAAGTGAGATCAGTGAATTCTCTAACTAAGTTACTAAACTAATCAAAGGAGATAAAAGCATATCAAATCATATATTAGAGGCATCCTTTCCATTATTAGGTGGGTCTATCATAATCAACTGAATTTATAGTTTTCTTCTAACTAGGTTTAGATTGTAGTTAAATTGGACTTTGGTGGATGTGTAGAAATAGTTCTCTATGTGAAGATGTAATTAGTCTCTTCTTCGTGTGCTCTATTGTAAATAAATTAATGGTCTTTTCATTGTGCTTGAATAGATTAGTGTTTTTGACCATAATGAATCAAATTTAAATCATAAAGCCATGATCTTCTTAATAGATTATGTGTGATTTTTATTAGAAGGACATCACACTAGATTTTGTCAACATAGATACCTATCTTAATAGGAACAAGACATCTACATGTGATAGGTAGAGACGTGTGGTTCACGCAGTGACGTGAAATGGTTTTGGGTGATGTTCAATTGTGAGATTCACTGTATCATGGGTTGATATAACATTCATAGCACTACCTCCATCTATCACTAATTTGCACTCCTTTTCCTTACATATGATATACATTGAAAAAATATTTCTCCTTCTCCAATCATCTTATTCCTTCAAAGTAGCCATGCACCAGAATTATCTATAATGGGATCCACTTTTTGTCTAATAAGAATGTACCACCATGAATCTCTTCTATATCATCATCTTATTTTAGTTCTTCCATCTCATCTAAGAATAAGATTTTGGTCCTTCTTATGACATTTGAAGCAGACTATCTCTCAAACATTTTTAGAATCATTTTAGTAGGGCAGTATAAGATTGATTGTTAAATGTAAAAAATTAGGTATAGTAGTTGGCTTTTAAGCTTGAGATGTGGATGGGTATTTATATGACATTTGACCCATCGACTTAGATGTGGATGCTTCTTTCTTATGCTTCTCAAAGAATAAAGCATAATGAAAGGCATCCTCGAATGTTTGGGTTCATGAAACCTTACCTCATTTCTAATATCTTCTCTTAGGCCAATGACAAACTTGTTGGCTAATTGCCACTCTTGATCAGTGCAGTGTGTCCTAGCTATGAAATACTCAAATGTATTCATATACTCCACTACTTGCATGCCTTCTTGTCTATGGGTCATTATATGTTTATGGAGCTTTTTATCTTGATTTCTAGTATAATATTTAGCCCTTAGCATCTTCTTCATTTCTACCCATGTCATAATATTTCTACCAAATCTTTATTCCTTAGCCAAATTATTATTCTAATAAATTTTTTGTATGGTCCACTAACTTCCTTTTAACAAATGTGGCTCTTTAGTAGTCATTCACATGGTACCAATCAAAGAACTCAATCATTCTGGTAAGCCAATCCAAAAAATTATTGAGGTCATGAACACCAACATACGTTGTGGCTTCTATCTTATTTTATATTATTAGTTTTTATAGGTTTTCATGAATCCAAAGATGGTCATGCTTATGGATGTTTCTTAGGTTTGGATTTCTAGAAGGATAATCCTCCATCGAAATGTCAAGGCTTTCCTCTTTTATAGTTTCTGGGTCATCTTGTCATTAGATAGTCAATTGAATCCCATTACTCAAGGTGTGAAATTTGGCTACTATGTTCATGATAAGGTACTCTACCTTAATGAATGAGCTTTTCCTCACTTTACATAGTAATAGCATCTACCCTCTTAGTTAAATCTTCTTATTGATCTAGACAGACAGACATGGGTGGCATGATTTAAGTAAATAAAATGCAAATATGTCTCTCTCAAATGAAATTTTGAGATATGCTTTATGTAAATAGATTTTGGAACACAATGACATGCACATGTTGTAACATGATTTAGCCTTCAATAAACTTAAATTAACTTTGGATACTAAAAACCATTAAGAAAATACACAAAAGAGAATCACAAAATCTTAAATATATTATTTTAATTTTTATGTGGAGTTCACATCCTAGGTTTAACTATTTTAGTGAACTCTCCTTTACTCAAGTGGTCACTAAAGAGTTATAGGTTCTTGGTAGGTTTTAAGTAGGTAAAAGCTAGGCTTTATTGATGAAGTCAACTAATTACTAGTAGAATAAATGCTTGTAAAATTGCCTACCAGATGAGTCTAGCATGAGGTTACTAACTAAAATCACTAAATCCTAAAGACATTATCTTATTTAGATTTTATATAAATCACTTATAAGCACTTTCTTCATGCCTCCAAACCTTAGGCTTTGATACCAATCATGGTGTGAGTGGTGCTAATCATAGTGGAAGGGGAAGAAGGAGTGTGTAGGAACTTCACTCACCAAAGTGGAAGAGTCACAAGTGATCACCAAGTCTCCTGGTAAGTTCAACCAGTGAATAGAGGAAGAAAGCGTGTGCAGGAACTTCCACTCAACAAAGTGGAAGGGTCACAAGAGATCGCCAAATCCCTCAGGAAGATTAGTCACCAAGCTTCAACTATGAGTTAGTCACTCAAACTTTTCACACGAAACAACAACAAACCTTCCTTTCTTAATCCAAACATGTTTATATAAGTTATAACACTTCGAAGAGCATGTCCCTTTAGAATAAGCATTGAAAAATCATCACTAAAATTGAACCCATCATCTCATAGCACCTACATGCTACAAACAAGTGTTATGGCACTATCGTTTATATACAAAGTTATTAAATATAAAGACAATGAAGCTAGATAGCTAGTGCTTAGGTGTCAGGATGACTTTTACAAACTGATACAAGATTTTAACCATAATGCACATACAACACTTAAACATAATAAAAAAATATCATCTAACACCTAATACAACACATGAAACATAATTATAAAATTTCACAACACATAAAACTCAACATAAAGTCTTAGAAGTTTTGACTTTTGAATTTGTGATGGGTCCTTTTCTTTCATTTCTCCCTTGATGTGCTACATCACCTATGAAGTGAAGCATTCAAGGCATTAAAGCGAGGAGATCCTTAAAGATAAAACTTGAAGACCCACATGTTGAGTCATTGGCAGTAGGTTTATGCTAAGCTATTTAAGGCAAGTGCTCTGCTTGCATTTATTTTTTCTAAAATTATATAATTTTTTGAATCTAGTTAGACTGTCCTTTTCTTTAATTTTTTATTTGAATTTTTGTACTTATTTGATGTGTTTACTTTGTTTTTTTTCTTTTTAAAAGTTTCTTCATTTGCTTATTTGTGGGTGTGGCTTAACTATAGATATTCAATAAGAAATTATAAAAAAATATTTTCTACTTAAGTTAAGTAAAATACATAAGATTACAATGAAGTAGGAACCCTTAAAGTATTACATCATATGTATTTATATAATTTCTTTTTATTAATACACCTTCCAACTTAAGAGGAAGGATGACACTTCCTAAAGATAAGTGTATCTTACATTTTTGTTGAGTTTGTTGAAACTAAGGTTGCATTTGAGGTAGCTGTAGTTGTTTGAAAAAGTAGTTGTGGAGCTATTATAGAAGAAGCTACTGTATGAAGAAGTTGCGATGAGTATACAATATTTTTTTTTTAATTTACAAAGACAAACCACAACGTTTTGTCCACTTCTGCATATACCATGTTAGGTTCTAAAACTCAACTTTCCCACCATAAATGCTTCAAAATGCAGTGAAAACATAATTACTAAACAGGGCAATGGTATGATCTAAACACTCACCACTATCGCACAGCTCCCCCAAATGCACCTTGAAACATATGTATTGATATTAGAGTTGCATTCAAATAATAAATAAATTAAATTAAATTAATTCATTAGTTAGTTGCATTACATGATAATCAAAGTCAAATATCTGGTTTAGTGGTCAAGCAATAAGTCCTATTTTTCCTTCTAAATGAACATTAACTTTGCCTAGCATGCATTCATAATATTAAACCTCATTGTTTTAAAAATGCAAGTGTTTTAGCTAGTCATCTTTTATAAGAAAAATTGTACATCTATTAGAGTCAAAACTGCTTTAATTTTTAGAGAGTTGAAAGCTATATGTCCTTCACATTTAGTAAGCTTAATAAGTTTGAGTTACTATTTAATAGTGGTTCTCACTTTAATATAGGATTCAAGGCAAATTATTTTTATTTTCATGCATCAAAGTGTTTTGTTCTTAGGCACTTACATACTTTTATATGATGAATAACTTAAATCGAGTTAATTCAAACCACAAAATTATTAAACCCCAATCTTGTGAAATTCATAGTACTTTATAGGTTCTCAGTATCCAATACTCCTTTTTTTCTTTTTTTATTGTCCTCCAAAAGAATTGTTCTAAACATGAGTTAATCCTTTTTAAAATTCCTAAAAGTCCAATACTTAAAACTAAAATTTGAAAATTATAAAAATATATGAAATTACTTTAATCAATATATATAACTAATATCCAAAATAAATAACTTTTATCTTAAAAGAAAATTATTTTGATGAAAGACTAAACAAACTTTGAAAACTCTCCCTATAACTATATTCAAATTCATAGAAGAATTATGTTTATATCTCTCTAGATGATATCTTATTCTCTATACAGTATTTCAATAGAATAATATATAAAAATGTCTGTTAAATTAGCCTTTGAATTTATCATAGAATAGCATTTTTATTTTCAAGATAGTATGTTATTCCTTGAGATTTCATGTCAAAGTTAGAAAAGACTTACCTTGTTGAGCTCTACAACTAGGATGTCATGTGAGTGTGGTAATTCTAACACATGTAAATCATGATTCACATGAAGAATGACATCATGACTTCGAAAAACTTGATTTGAGAAAGAGTATTGGAATTATCATGCCACCAAAACTTACACTCTCTCTAAGAGGCACCCTAATAATTGTAACCACTTACATGCATTTTAATATCTAATATCTAATTTACTTTTGTAGATCTGTTTGTTTCAATAAATACATATATAATTATATATATATATATATATCTTTCAACTTTATTTATCTAACTTGAAGGAATGTGCCACCCTCCTCCTTCCCAAGTACTCCCCCCTAACTAGGTTTTTTTCTCTAGTTATTGTTCCATTGTCATAACCCTAATGGAAGGCCCCTCTTAGATTAGTGTGTTCTCCAACAACCTCCCAAACCATGACATAACTGATCCCTCCATCAAGCTCATCTTCCCTCAATCCAACCATGATAGATTCTATGATGGTGGGTAGAATGGTTTCATCAAAAGTAGGCAAAAAAATGGAAAACTTGCCATCTTTCTTACTGATGTAGACCATCATGAGTATCCAAAAATTAGAGCTCAAGGTCCATTTACAAGATCTCACGCTAAAGCCCAAAAAAATTGAAAAAAAAAGAAGGCTTAGCCCATTAGCCTGCTAAGGCCCATTTTATGATTTCATCTTTTTTATTTATGTAATTTTTAATTTTCTTCTAGAAACTCCATGTTTGAAAATTTTCATTTAAAAATTCAAAACATGACATGTGAGGTGGTTGAATCCACATAAAATAATAGCATGTGAAATGGGTGGATGGCAAAAAATAATGAGGCAATTTAATGCTTCCCATTAATGTGGCCACCCACATTTCCCTCTATGTTTTGAATTCTTTTCTTTTGCAAGATGCTTGTAATGGATATAAATTGCCCCTCTTACTATAGTAAAAGATATATTTTGGTAATTATAAATTATTGAGTTATTCTTGTGGTTTGAGAGCTTGGTGGCTAAACCTTAGCAATCCTTGGTATTATCTAACATATTTTCTTCCCTCACCTCCAATACCCAAGTTTTCTCAATCTCATTAAAAGAAAGAATGCCCTTCTCAATCAAATTTGGTATTATAGCGAAGCCTCAAAGAAGCAAAATTGGCCAAAAGTTTGCTTCAATAAAGGGAGCATCTCAAGTGGTGGACTTGTCTTTAAACTTGTGAGTTTTTCTTGGACTTGTGAGGTTAATTAATTTTCTTTTATATGATAGTTTAAATACATATTAGTAGCATGGATAGAATTATATTGCTTGCAAGTTTATGGTGATAATATAAAATTTCAATTAGTAAGCTCCATTATAAATTTTATTCATTTTCCAATTGTGTGAACTTGTGCACCCCCCTTCCCAAAAAAAAAAAGAAAAAAAATTAAGAGAGCATCTTAGTGAGGTAGTGCTTCACCCTAAAACAACCTAGCCATTAGTACAAATCAAAATCTAATTATTGCTTTATTATCTTAGTTATTATTTATGGTTAATTTTAGAAGTTTCATTGATTAACTTATGATAACTTGCTTTCTTAAAAAAAAAAGGCTTGACAAATTTGAGCATTTTTTTCATTGCTTTCAAAAATTGCATGCATAATAGTATAAGTTTGTTAAACTTGGTGATTTTGAAAGATAAATAGAACTTTGTCAAAAAAAGACTAAACTATCTAAGGAGAGCAAAGGATTTAAGTGGTCTTGTACCCCCCTCCTCACTTGGAAGTTCTCTTAGTCTAAAATTTTACTTCGATTGCATAATTATATTATACTTATTTATATTATTTCATTTTTTTCATTGATCCCTTTTCATATATCTTTTCTTTTCTTTAAAAAAAAATTCATGACACCAAAATCTATCTCTCAAGATTAAGTTAAAATTTGACTAGATTAGTTGATGCCTTAGATCTTAGGATCCATAATAATGAATTAAAAACTAAACAAATATTAGAAGAAAGTATGAATCAAATGTAAGAATTTAAAAAATAAATGCAAACTCTTATTCCTTTTCTACAAAATAATAGAGTACCAACTCCTCCTCCAATACCTGCTCAGACTATGCCAATAGGGATAGATGAAGAAGATTCATATCCAAACCATAGAGAAAATCAACCATTTAGAAGACCATCAATTGCTAAAAATGGTGGAAAGGGAGAAAATTATTTTAAGACTATAGAAGACTCTAATGATCCATCTCGAAGAGTTAAAGTAGAAGGCCCAACTTATGATGGTATACATGACCCAAATAAATTTCTTGATTGGTTAGTTCAAATGGATGATTTCTTTGATTGGTATAAAATGGATGATTACCAAAGGGTTACTTTTGCTAAAATGAAATTGATAAGGCATGCTAAAATTTATTTGACAAATACTTTAGCTAAAGAACAAATATTAGGAAGGACAAACCTCACTTTAAAAGAAATAAAAGAAATGTTAAGAGCAAAGTACTATCCTAGGCATCATGATAAGAAGCTACATAGTCAATTATTAACTTTGAGACAAGGTAATTATCTTGTAACTGAATACTTGAATACTTTTGAAGATCTAGTTTCTAGAACTAATTGTGCTAATAATAATTGGTAATTAGCCAATAATTTATTATTGGACTTAGGACTAAAATTAGAAATGAAGTTGAATTATTTGACCCACAATCTTTAGAGGAAGCATTTCATTATGCATTATTGGTTGAACAACAAAAGAAATCTACCTCCCTCTCTAAAACTAAAATTAGAGGGGCAAATTTCTTTTATTATTCAACATATATATACACCAAAGATTGCCAACGTTTGGCCACCAAGCTCTCAACCCACAAGAATAACTCAATAATTTGTAATTGCTAAAAGACCTCTTTCATTCTAGCAAGAGAGGCTATTTATAGCCATTATAAGCATCTTTCAAAAGAAAAGAATTCAAAATATGGAGGGAAAGCTGGTGGTCACATTAATGTAAAGCATTAAATTGTCTCATTATTTTCTGCCATCCACCCATTTCACATGCTATTATTTTATGTGGATTCAACCACCTCACATGTCATGCTTTGAATTTTTAAATGCAAAATTTCAAACATGTTGTTTCTAAAAGAAAATTTAAAATTACATAAATATAAATGATGAAATCATAAAATAGGCCTTAGCAAACTAATGGGCTAAGCCTTCTTCTTTCTTGAATTTTCTTGAGCTTTAGTTTGAGATTTTGTAAATTGACCTTGAGCTCTAATTTTTGCATACTCATGATGTTCTTCATCAACTCCCCTAGGCTCTCAATTGAACTCTGCTTCATAGAGTTGAAATCTAAGAAGTCTTCTATTAATTGTTGGGCTAAAGTCTCCAAATTAGTATGGGTCAACCATGTGTCTTCTGTTAGTGGCTTATTCTTCCAACGAACTAGAAAATGACATTCAGAAGATGGATTAATGGGTGCTTTCTCGGTGATAATATAGTCAACTTTAAAGGAAGAGGGATTCTGCAAGTACAGTTCTATATCTCCTACTTAAAAGTTAGACTGAACAAGTAGAGATTTGATAATTCCTTTATATGATAGAATTTCTTCAATATTAATAACTAGATGAATGAGCATATCAATAGAAAATCATGATGATAAGCATTAGTTCAAATTTTCTTAAGAATTTTAAACAGACCACAAGCTTGTGCATGTAATTTCTTATATCTAGTGGTTTGATAATGCTTAGGCTGAATGCGAATCAATACATACTCACCTTCTTTATATTCTTTCATTGAACGATTATGATTTACCTTAAAAGCATAGTTTTCATTCCTTATAGTATTCTTCTTTCTTATATCTTTATGGAGGCTTTGAAAATCTTTAGCAAATGAGAATGATGCATCAGAAAATAGATACATGAGGTGGTAGGTTTGCTAAATCTATTGGTCGTCATGGGTTTTGACAATAGACTATATGAAATGGTGATTTTTTTGTAGTCCTAGAAATACTACTACTATAGGCAAATTTTAAGGTTAGTAAATGTGAATCCCAATTTCCTAAACTTTTACCTACCAACCATCTAAGCAAATTTGCTAAGGTATGATTAACTACTTTGTCCATCCATGTGAAAAGTAAAAGAAAATTTTAATTTGGTACCTGATAATTTCTATAATGTTTTCCAAAAATATGAGACAAACTTAACATTCTGTCAGAAATAATGGTTAAAGGGAGACCATGGAGTGGCACTATTTTCTTAAAAAATAATTTGGCTATATAAGAAGCATCATTTGTTTTTAAATAAGGTCAAAAATGAGCCATTTTTGAGAACCTATCAACTACAATAAAAATACTATCATGTCCTCGAGTTATCCTAGATAATCCTAGAATAAAATTTATCGATAGGTCTTCCCAAAGCCTATAAGGAATAGGTAAGGAAGTTTATTGTCCAGACCTTTGTTTGATAGTTTTAGCTTGTTTACAAATTAAATAGTGAGCCACTAATTTTTGAACAACTTGTTTTAATGAAGGCCAATAAAATCTATTTTCTAATAAACATACGGTCTTATCCTTTCCAAAATGACTAGCTACACCCCAGGCATGTAGCTTAGTTATAAAGAATTCTCTAAGAGAAGATCGAGGAATGCATAGTTATGTTTTCCTTTATATAAATATCCATTTGTTATCAAGAATGTCTCTTGTAAAGTTATTGGTTTATCTAGATGTTCAAGATAAATTAGGTGAAAGTCAGGGAACACAATATAATCATCTTTAATTCTATCAAATCTTGAATTCTCAATTCTAAATGAGGGAACCATTAGATTTATCCTAGATAAAGCATTAGTAGATTTATTCTCAATTCAAGGCTTTTGCTTTATAACAAAAGAGTAGTCTTGTAAAAATTCAACCCATTTTGCATGCCTATGACTTAATTTTTGTTGAGTATTAATGAATTTTAAGGCATGATGATCAATAATTAAGTATAAATTTTCTATGTAAGAGATAGTGTCGCCAATGCCTTAAGGTTTTAATTGTAGCATAAAACTCTTTATCATAAGTGGAATATCGTTGTTTCACTTCATTTAACTTTTCACTAAAGAATGCTATAGGACGATTCTCTTGACTTAAAATTCCACCTATCCCAATTCTGAAGCATCACATGTCATTTAAAAGGCTTTAGAAAAATTAAGAAGACTAAGGATTGGTGCAGAAGTGATAAGAACTTTAATTTTCTCTAAGGACTTTTGTGCTTTAGGAGTCTAACAAAATTTATCTAATTTTAGTTTATCAGTTATCGGAGTAATAATGGTACTAAAATTCTTGATAAATCTTCAATAAAAAGTGGCTAAACTATGGAAGATTCTAACTTCAGTAAAATTTTTAGGTGATGGCTAATCTAAGATTGCTTTCACTTTAGAAAGAACAGGTTTAAGTCTAGTAGTGGATATAATAAAGCCTAAAAAGATTACCTCAGCTTGCAAAAAGAAACACTTTTTAAAATTAATGTATAATTTTTCTTGTCTATGCATTTCAAAGACTTTGTAGGTTTTGTAGATGCTCATTTTCACTTTAACTAAAATCAAAATATCATCAAAATACACCACTAAACATTTACCTCTATATGGTTAAGAACGGTATTAATTAATCTTATAAATATGCTACGAGCATTTGAAAGTCCAACTTTAGCCCCACAATTAGTAGAAGACTTATTATATTTCAGCTCTATGGAGCATTGTTCAATTGAGCCTAGGGGAGTTTATGTAGACCATCATGAGGATTCAAAAATTAGAGCTCAAGGTCCATTTATAAGGTCTCAAGCTAAAGCCCAAGAAAATTCTTTGGAGAAGAAGGCTTAGCCCAATTGCCTGGTAAGTCCCATTTTATGATTTCATCTTTTTTATTTATGTAATTTTTAATTTTCTTCTAAAAACTCCATATTTGAATTTTTGTATTTAAAAAATTCAAAGCATGAAATGTGATGTGGTTGAATCCTCATAAAATAATACCATGTGAAATGGGTGAATGACATAAAATAATGAAGCAATTTAATGCTTCACATTAATGTGGCCACCCACCTTTCCCTCCATGTTTTGAATTCTTTTCTTTTGAAAGATGCTTGTAATGGCTATAAATAGCCCCTCTTACTATAATGAAAGAGATATTTTGGCAATTATAAATTATTGAGTTATTCTTGTGGTTTGAGAGCTTGGTGGTCAAACCTTGGCAATCCTTGGTGGGAGCGCTAGTTATTTAACATATCTTCTTCCTTCACCTCCAATACCCAAGTTCTCTCAATTTCATCAAAAGAAAAAATGCACACCTCCATCACTTACTACTACTGAATCTACACAGCTAGCTGAACCGTTTAACTTTACCTTGGTAGGAAAGTTCACCTATAGAAATCCTAAGGTGGACATCATTAAGAAACATTTTGATGAACTTAAGCTTCTTGGTGATTGGAATGTCAGCCTCCTTGATGGTAAACATATTGCAATTTAGTTGAATAGAGCAGAAGTCTATGCTAAGTTGTTTTCCAAAAAACTTTATCACATAAACAACATTCCCATGAAGATACTCAAATGGACTCCTACTTTTGATTACAACATTGAGCCCCTTATTGTACCCATTTGGCTAAAGTTCCCTAACCTAAAGCTCACCTCTTTAATAAACAAATCCTCTACTCCCTAGCTACATCTTTTGACAAACCCCTCAAGGTGGATTTATCTACCTTCAAACTATCTAAGCCCATGTGCTTATTAAAATAGACATAATAACTTCTTACTCTAATGAGATTTGGATTGGAACCCCGACCAATGGCTATTGGCAACAGGTTGTCATTGAGCAAAAGCCACATTATTGCCCAAAATATAGAATGTTCGGGCATTTACCTAAGAGCTTCTATGTAGTTAACCCTGAATTGAGAATTAAAAATACAAAGCCAATTGGAATAATTGATGAAAGTGCAACAACTATTAACACACACTCTGATAGAACCAACAATCCAATTCCTTCTAGATCCCATGATGGAAATATTGTAGACCCCAACAATAGATAGGACAATATAGTCTTAGATTAGCAGAATCAAACCCATAATCCTAAACTAGCTAGAATGATTGTTCTTTTAACAATTCAAAGGATAATGTGGAAGTTGATGAGATTCTATGAGTCCTTACACAGCAGTTGATTTTTAATGCTGAAGTTACGCTTGATCAACTTAATGAGGATTCAGAAGAAGCTGAGTGTAATATTTTGGGATGTGAAACTTGTGATCAATTAATTCAAACTCAGCCAAAAGATGTTTTCTCTCTAGTTTTACATCAGCATAATTCCAATCATGGTGACTTTGATAACAATATTCAAGAGCTTGAGGAGGAATGGTTGATCTAGAAGTCTAAAAGGAATAAACACTAAGGAATCAAAGAGATAAAATAATTAAATCCCAAAGCTATATCTTCTCTAGGGAATAGCTCCACAGTTGGAATTTTAGCCTACTAGGATGATTAACTTGATAGGATTACTACTAGGGTCTCTAAGGGCTCTAAGTACTCCAAACATGACTAGTTTTCTCATATGGAATAGTAGAGGTATTGCAGATAATGCATAATCTAATAGGTTCAAATGCCTTATAAGGACTCAAAAGCTTCACATTATTGCCATCCTTGAACCTATTATGCATTTTTCAAAGTTTTGACAAACTCAAAAAAAATTCAGCAAGTTTAATATCATACAAAAATACAACAATAAGATTCTACTATTTTGGAAAAATCCCTTTCAAGTGAGCCTCATTGTGGATGACTCTCAATTTAGTCACACCCATATTAACCGTAGCAACTTCTCAATGTGTGCAACCATTATTTATGCAACATGTACTAAGGAATCAAGGAAAAACCTATGGTATAATTTCAAATTTATTGGACAAAGTTGCCATTTGGGCTAGTTGGTTGGTGGGGATTTCAATATGGACACCAATGCTTTGGAGAAGAAAGGAGGGAAAAAACCAAATGAAATGATTATGAGAGAATTTATTGATTACATTGAAGATGCATTGCTATTTGACCCTAGTTTTATTATCTCTCCATATACATGGAATAGAGGTAATGTATTTGAAAGACTTGATTGTACTTTGTTGAATTCCAATTAGTTTACTCACTTCCATAATGTTTCTCTTAGACACTTAAGAAATATGGGTTCTAACCAAGATCTCTTACTTCTAGCTATCCATCATACCCAAAAAGCTTCTAAGCAAGCCTTAGATTCTAGAATACGAGGACCCATCATAACCTCTTCACTAACTACATCTTGGAAGCCTAGAACTCAACTGTAAGTGAAACTTGGATCAGACTATGAACATTGTACAAAAATCTCACGAAAGCTATGAAACTCTAGAATTGGAATGTGTTTGGAGATATCCACTAACAAATTGGAATACAAGAGAACAAAGTTGTATCTCTTAAGAGAATGTGTGTTGAAGATTATTCAATCCAAGCTGAAGAAAAACTTAAATAAGCCCAGATCAACCTAAACTAGTTAATTGACATGGAGGAAGACTTCTTAGCCCAAAAATCTGGTGTGACCACCTAAAATAGGGAGATAGAAACTCCAGATATTACAATGCCTGTATTTTGCAAAAGAGGGAATATAAAACTATTACCAAAATAAAAAGTAATCACAGCTAGATGCACACCAAAGAATACATTATTGAAGATGGGATTAAGCACTTCAAAACCTTGTTCCAAGAACAAAGTGTAAACTTAAATTTATTCAATGGGAGTTTACTCAAAACTTCTGACTTGAATGTCAACAAGTTGAATCTTGCTTACTTACCTGAGGATGCTTACTTACTTGAGGAGGTTGAAATTTGGGAGTGCCCTATTTCCCTTAATGGCTTTAAAGCTACTGGACATGATGGGTTTACAACCCACTTCTATTAGCATTCATGGTAATAGATTAAACAAAATATGGTAGCCACTATCCAAGCCTTCTTCATGGGAAAGGATATTCACAAATTCTTCAACACCTCCACCATAATACTCATACCCAAATCAAACAACAAGTATAAATGGGAGAACTTCAAACCCACTAGCTTATCCTCTATTATTAGCAAGATTATCAGCAAAATAATTGCCAATAGATTATAACTATTCCTCCCTAAACTTATCCTTCCTAACCAAACTACTTTCATCAAGGGGAGAACCATAGCTGAAAACATTCTCTTGGCTCAACAACTTATCCAAGACCTTGATTAGAAGTGTAGAGGGGGGAACTTGGTTTTCAAGTCAAGTTGAACATAAAAGAATGCTTTGACAATCAACTAGAAGTTTATAATGGCCTGCTTGAAATCCAAGGATTTTATTGAAGGTTTTTGCTCTATTGTCAATCGACTCCTTTCCATCAACCATTACTCTCACTTTATCAATGGGGAGGTGCATGGTTTCTTTAAAGCTTCTAGAGGTATTAAACAAGGTGACCCCCTATCCCTATCCCTTTTCATTCAAACCTTTGACTATCTTTCCAAAATGCTAGATGCAGCTCATACCTCTAAGAAAATAATCAGTCATCACTCTAAAGGTAAGATTACCATTTCCCATCTAGTTTTAGTTGATGATCTCTTATGTTTTTGTAATGGCTCCAAGAACTCCATTAAATAAATCTTTCATATACTAAACTCTATTGAAGCCATCTTTGGTTTGGAGTTCAATAAAGCAATGTGTCAATTCATAATGGGTAAATTTTGTAAAATTGATCATAATTAGAAAAAAGATTACACTAGATTCAATTAGTTTCATTTACCCCTTAAATATCTTGGAGTTAATGTTTATAAAGGGAGGAACAAGTCCTACTTTGATGCAATCATCCAATCTATCCAAGATAAAGTTAACTCATGACAGGATATCTTTCGATCAACTGTTGGCAGAATTACTCTACTACAAAGCATCATTTGCTCCATTCCCCTATATTCAACTCAAACCATGGTTATGCCTTTGCAAATTCAGCAAAAGATTAAAATAATCTTTAATAGATTCTTATGGAGTAGACATAACAATTTCATTAGAACTATTGCTAATTTTATCAAGATTAACCAAGTAAAACTTTGGATCAAATTTAGACAACAAAACTCTCTTTGGGCTCAGTTTCTTCTCAGCAAATACTGCAGGCAAACTCACCCCTCCTTGGAGCATTCTTGGAACATAGACTCTTATCATTGGAAAAATTTGTTGAAACATAAGGAGATTATTGAAAATCAGGTCTTCTGACATTTTGGCGATGGTGGCATCAGTTTCCTTAAAGATCTCTAGTTTCCTGATGGATTGCTATCTGATCTTTCTGGGCTCTCTAACCTTGGACAAACTGCTATTCTAGAATACTGGGCAAATCACAAATGTGATATTCCAAAGCTAAGAAGCATTCTACATGAGGATCTTGTAAAGGAAATCAACAATATCCTTATTCTTCCAAAAATGGCTGATAAAGTAATATCAAAATGTAGCAATGGTTCTTCCTTAGCTAAAAGCTTTTACAATGTTATACAGTACCCCAACAAATATTTTGAAAGACACCCAACATTCTAGGGTCCATCCATTAAACCTACTATATCCTTCTATGCTAGAGACTACGACATTGTTTACTCCCTATTGATGATAGTTTGAAGTTGAAAGTTCTTAAACTCATGTCTATTTACCATCTTTGTGGAAATAATGAAAAAAATATCCATCATTTATTCATCTCTTGCTTAGTCAACAAACATATTTGGACTAATCTAGTTTCTACATACCACATACTATGACCAAAGGATAAATCCATACATGATTATTTGAAGGCTTGGAGCACATTCAAATCTTCCAAACATGACCTTGTCTTTGTTATTCCCCTTATTTCTATATTATTCATTTGGATGGCAAAAAACTTGAACAAGCATGATAATCAATGGCTTGGACTAAAAGTATAATCCCTTACATTCAGAACTCTGTGCAAAAGATGGAAAATGCCAATCTTCTCGTTATTTTCCCTCAGAAAAGACAACCTAACATCATCCTTGTTCATTGGATTAAACTAGAAGCTGGATGCACTAAGATCAATATTGATAGCAACTTTATATTTGATTCCATGTCTATTGGTATTGGTGGAGTTTTTAGAGATCATAAGGGTCAGTGCTTTCTCAACTTTTCCATTCCATGCTCTGTAGATAAGGCCCTTCATACCAAAGCCATTGCATGCCTCACTGCCTTAAGACTTGCAAAATTGCTCCATCTCCATAATATTGGATTTAAGCCAACTCACTGAATCTCTACAATTACATTACATTGGATGACCATCACCCTTGGTACCTTGCATATATCCTCAAAAGAATCATATTGCTATCCCCAAACTTGTCAATTTCGGATAAGTCATATACACTGAGAAGGCAATCAACCAGCAAATATCTTGGCAAAGATGGGTTCTCATCTTGAGAGACCAATCTTATCTTGTAGGCCTCCATCTCAAATATTTACACCTCTCAAAGGTGATTTATTAGATCTATCATTCATTAGAAGATTGTAATTGATCTTTACTTTCTTTTTTCTCATATATGATGTACTTTCAAGTTAATCTTTAATTGACTTTTGCTTTTTTAATATATATATATATATATATATATATATATATATATATATATATATATATATATATATATATATATAT
Organism: Cymbidium sinense; assembly: GCA_021442155.1. NCBI lineage: Eukaryota > Viridiplantae > Streptophyta > Magnoliopsida > Asparagales > Orchidaceae > Cymbidium > Cymbidium sinense. Next base: position 88,593,295 of record CM038219.1, read on the forward strand.
ATATATATATATGTACATATTTTTATAATTTTTGGTCCTATTGAAATATTATGGGTCCTAAAATGAAATTTTTGGGTGTCTCTTTGAATCTAATAATTTTCAATTCTAATCCCCTATTGATCATATTGATTATATGTGAAGTCACAACAGTAATGTTACACTAAATTAATTTAAATAATAGAAAATATAAATTAATTAATAATTAATTTTTGAAATTACAAAAAATTCCTCGTGTGCCAGTGATATTCTTTTTCCATTGTTCTCACGGTACCAAAGGCAGGATGTGCTGTCTGCATTGGAGCATCACTTCATCATGTACAGACACTGTTTCTTACCTGAGATGGTGGCCCTAATCGCGTACGACAATACAATCCAAAGGCCTCAGTATAAATATGGTCAATATTTTCCAGAAACAACAAATTTACACCCATAGTTTGATTAAATTAGTTCAATCTTACAAAGTTAAACAACAAATTATCTTTGTTAACAATAATTTAAGTACTGCCAGTTAGGAAATTGATTTTCCGAGGCGTATATTCACCAAAGTTAATTTGTTTCCCAAAACAGTTTTAGATTAAGACAAGGTGTTATTACATTCGAGGAACGATCATTTTTCTTATGAAATATCATCCACAAAGTTAATCTATCGGTAAGCATGTGGATTGATTCGCACTTATCAAAACTCAAATTTTCTCATACATTAAAAATAGTTTTAATAAAATCAAATTAATTTGCAGGTTTCAAAAACATAAAATTTTCACTTCAAATTACTCACAACTCTCTCATCAAGGTCAGGTCCGTGTTTATGAAAATTTCACATATATATTCCATGATCCAAAGAGCTCCACAACGTGATTTAGAATAAATCCCTATTTCTTATATACTTTCAGGAAGAAAACAAAAACGTGGAATCCTCAAAACTGAACTGCAACAGAGAACATGTCAACAGCACAAATAGAAGCACAAGTGGCAAGAAGACAGTAACCTGTTGGAAATTATTTCAATTGTTATCCTCCGCTTCGAAGAGCATCTTATTTCATTAAAATAAATCATAAATAAAAGGAAACAAATTTCAGCTTCTTACAAATAATGGCCTTCGAAATGTCACTTTACGATGTAAGTTGTATAAATTATGTACGAAACTAAATTATGTGATGTCTATTTCAGTGCGTTAGATACAGCATTCCACAGTTGAAAGTGGAATTAGCAATAAGTCTTTACAACAAAAAAATGTCAAAATAAAAATTTTCTGTTTTTGAGTGGCTCATCATGACATTTGCTCTAAGACCCACTGAGAACAACAAAATGACGCTTGATCCATGCTAAATAGAGCACATGCAGACTCGACTTTTGAAGGAACTTATTAGAAGTTTAGACTATAATTTTTACATGTATCAACTCAAATTGTTCAAAGTTTAACTTTTTACATGCATCAAGTTTTCAGCTATTCTTAAATTTAACAACAATCCTTTAAGTGCCAAATGATCATTCTAACTAATTTAATTGTCATATTATCAAGTGGTCGATTATTATTCTGTTTCTTTATGTAACATTTTGAGTGGTAAACGAATGTGTTAACACTGATTATATAGGGTGATGAGAATGATAACACAAATAGGACTTGAATTAATTGGTATTCAAAACACTGCACGAATCAACTTCAGTGGTCTTTGATCATTTTCTTCATATCACTCGCTGTCGTCTACATGATGGAGTTTGTCCTACTACTTAGTATTGAATTTAGAACGTCATTTCGGGGACCCTTGCCTGCTAATGCTAATCTTGAATTTTTCTTTACCATAACAATTCGATCATGCTCATCAGCTACAACTTCTTGAGCCATACTAAACTAATTGTAATTAAATAGAATACTAAAAAATTGAACTAAATAATCTCTTTTAGAATTCCATAATAATTAAATGGTAGTAGAGAGGTGTTTAATATCTTAGATTTATACGAAGATCTAGCACACATACTAATAAGAAAGAATTTGTAAGTGATATAGAAGTTTTTATGTAGAAAACTCAAAAAATAGGACAATTTACAAGCCCATTGAAATAATTTCACTAGCATATATTGATGATTACAGATGATGTCATTCATTATAACTAAGAATGCCATCAATACAATATAAAAAGTAGAAATTATAGAGAATGGAATCAAACATAGAAGATGATACAAGTCAATGGTGTGCACCAGTCTTATAGACAATGGCATGTTTCAATAGAGTGCATCTACCTTATACTTGATTGTGTGAGCCAATAGCATTTATCAACTATATAAGCGATGGCATGCATCAATGCTGTTGGTAATGGTGAATGATGAAGTTAGGAGATGGACACTATAACCATTGTGGGGTGACGATGATAAAAAGTTGTTTGTCGATTTATAGTAGTCAAGCAAAGCAACTATAGTTATTAATTATGTCCTCTTGATTGTTAATCTTGCCTCTTGAGAGATCTTTAATTTTGATTATATTTTTGCCTTGTCTATTTTCTTTCTAACACATGTTTGGAAACACTTGGTGTTCCTGTCACCATCCCAAAAAGCTAGAATTATTACTTTTATCTCCATAGTGCATCCTCTTATCAATGTATTACTACAGGTTGCACTCTTATATATTTAATTTAGCCTCAAATTAGAAGTATCCTCTTTGACTTGTCTCTTCTCCAACTAACATATGCTTTTCCTAGTGTATACAATCAATTTGTTGAGACTACCAAATATTTCCCAATTCCATTTATTGAGTTGAAATGACATTTCTTGTGGAGTTGCCAAAGTTTGGTCTACGGGTCATCAGAGTTTACATCAATTTAGGTGTTTTAGTGAGGGGATTATATTTACAGAAAGGAGAAGTGAGTGTTGTTTGATGCAATTCTAGAAACTTTTTTGTTTGCTAGTGTGCTAGATGAAACTTTTCAATGTTGTTTGACTAATACTCTATCTAGTCTTCAAGTGTAACCTCTTTTCTTAGTAAAAGGGTTGTCGATATATCAAGGGTCAATAAAGCTAGCAGGAAAGATAGCTTCATCAAATTTAGACATAATAGTGGAGCATGGTTTCCCACCTCCACACTTCTTAGCAAAATGTAGAATAATGTTGAAGTCACCACCAGAAACCAAGGGCAAGATATGTAGAAACCAATGGAAATGATCTTTTGCCATAATTATCTTCTCCTCTCATGGGTATTGGTGGCATACACTATGGTTGCATGAACACTGAAGTTAACATTGCTATTGTATAAATGGAAAAATTATTGGTCATCAAAAAGGATATCAACATGATAGTTGCTTTTCTAAAATAGCCATATCTTATTGCTATAGTTAGCTGTCTGATTAAAAGAATATAATTTCTTGCAATTTTAGGGTTATTATTTGTATTTACCAACAATTCAACAAAAAATAAAATAAAAAATCAAGCTTATGAGTCCTGATTAAATTGGATAGGCGATTAAGGTAATTAGATTTGGCAATTCCCCTAATGTTTCAAATTAAAAGATTAGTCATTAGAGAATGGGATTACTGCATGTTGGACTTCTAGAAGTCCTATCATCATAGTTTAATAGGACTCCAATATTTGATGTGGAACCAAGTAAGTTGGCTATTATAGGATTAAGGTGTCCCAACTCTCTTATTCCATTTTGTTTATGTTTTTTACTTCTTTGGACAATCCATTCCTCCTCATTAGTTGATATTTTGTTGTTGTGATCAGTGTAGATTTCTTAATTTTGAATATCATTAGATCTATTGGATTCCCTATCATTAGCTTTTTATGTGTTTAATTATGTTTTTAAAACCTATGCTAATGCATGGATGGAATTAGATTCAAGATGTGTGGGATTGGTGTTTTTCTAGTGTGTTAATTCCATATTCTATTGATTAAGCTTGTTGATAAGTGGTTCATGGAAGCTATCTTCCATTACCTTATTAGGATAGTGGTTTTGAAATAAATCCATTTCATTTATGGTAACATTAGAAGGTTGTTTAGCATAGGGAATGTTATCCCTAGTAGAAGGTTGAAGAGGTACTATTAAATTGATGTTGTTGTTGGCTACATTTATTTAATATAAGTTATTGTTATTGAAATTGATGGTTTGACCTTCTTCATGTGAGGTCAAACTTTATAAATTATGATTTTGTGGAAAATTTTATATACTCTTCTCCTTAAGTTTAGGATGGGCCACATAATAGTTATCCAATTGATGTCACAACATTCTACACTCAGAGCAATAGAAGGGTTTTATTCAATCTCCATATTTTTTGCCAATATTCATTAAATGATGAAGAAATCCATATATCATCAAGAAGCTTGCAGTGATGTCCATCTCAACTAAGAATCTAGTTACAGATGGCCTTGTGAATTTGAAAATTGGGAGGTCTAATTTGAGTGGTTAGCCAAAGATTGTAGCCTATAGAATTTGTTAGTTGAATAAGTGAAGTTTCAAATTTAGAAATTTAATCAAAATAGAAATAATTGTGGGCTTCTTGCTGTAATGAAATGTAATAGTACTTGTACAAATTTTCCTATAAATATTTTTAATATGGTAAAGCTTCTTGGAGAAGATCCTTGCATAGTCTTCCTCGTAATAAAGTTTAATGGCAATGGGTTTACCATCCAACAAGCTATGCTCCACTAACCAAATAGTTTCAAGTCATCAAAATACTTCCTTATGTTATCAATTAGAGTGCTTATAGGTGAGTTTACCAGCTAATGTAAACTTCAAAGTTGTTGATAAGAGTGAGGCTTCAATCTCAGATAGGAAAAGAGCTGGTTTCCCATTTTTCCTAGTAGCCTTTTTTTTTACTCCACTTTTAGTTGGGTTAACATCTATTCTCTTTAGACATATGCTTCCATCTTAGCACTAGGAACTTTTTCACTTAGAGTTAAGACATTATTAGTTATTAAGAGGATGCCTAAACTCAAACCCAAAGAATTTCCCTGAGGTTAAGTCATTGGACTAATGGACCCAACCTTGCCCGACTAACCCAAATCCTACACAACAGACCAAATTGATTCTAAACTATTCTTAACTTTAACATAATTCAAATTAAACATGAGCCAAATACACTTGGGTTCAAATGAGCTAACTAGCTCATTTATCTTAAATTAGCCCATTTGACCCATTTAGGTCACCATGACCCAAACCCTAACTAAATTTAACTTAATCGTAACCAATTAGTTATATGACACCCAAAGCACTAATCATACTCAAATCATCCTCAATTGAGATCCAATTTGGTGAATTGACTTAATCGACCCAAATTGACCCAACTTAGCCTAAATTAACCCATGTGGCCCATTAAGCTCAAACTAAATATAAGCAAAGTCAAATCAAATTGAACTAACATAAAGGATTAAAATTATTATATCAAATTATTCAAATTTAAGTCTAATTTCGCCATTTGATCCAATTGAATTCAAATGACCTAATTTGACTTATTTAGCTCAAGTTAAGTTAAACTAAGTTAATTAGTTATAAGTGTTATAAATGATTAATTTAACATAATTTAAACTCAATTAGATAAATAAGATTCACTTGACTTAACATAACTCAATTTGGGTTAAGTTAAGTCAACTCAAATCTTAACCTAAAATTAATTTTCTCACCTTCCCATATACAAAATCTAATCAAAATTTTAGGTTTAATAAAATGGAACATGCCAAACATAACATAATAAAGAGAAAAAATTTCCTTCATATAGAAATAAATGGAAAGCCTTTCTACACACTTTTCATTTTTTTTATTTAGCACCCTAAAGTTAGACACACACTTTTTCCAACTAGAAGGAAACCTCTTCCTCCCTCTCTTGTCCTTTCTAAGTCTAAGATCCACCAATTTCTAGTAATGAGTGGTGGTGTATAGCAGCCAGAGTGATACATGGGAGATTAGGGAGGAGATGCACACTAGGAACCAACCTTGACTCAATGAAATCTTCTAGCATCCATTGAACATAGTCTTCGGTGAAGTAACTATACTAAACTTTAGATCAGCCATAGGTGTCTTAATTTTGGGAAAGAAAGTTTCATGAACATAGGTGCCAACCTTAGATCCCCTTACTTTTTTAATTCTAAACTATTGACTTCATGAGCCCCATCTTATTTGAGATTGATTTTGATGATGATAAATATATGTTCAAATTCTACTAATTAGTTTAAATTCAAGTGATGTATGAAATTCTTCATACTCAGATTCTTCAGTCAAATTTAGAAATTTAAAGTTGTTAGACTTGAACTAGTTAGAAATTTTTTAGAACTTACAATACTATGGAAAATAAGAGATCAAATAAAATAAAGTTAATGGCTTAATCATTTCAAAATTTTCTTTAAATTTATCCATATTTTTCAACATTTAAAATTGCATTATTCTTTAACTATTTCTTGAATTATCCATTTTAGATAACATAAATTTCTTGCACGAGTTTAATTATTATTTAGTGTTCTTTCAAGTAAAATGAAAGTATTTCATACTTCATTTAATTATTTCCATGTCTAATTACATTAATTACAAATTTATTTTTTCATGAATAAAATTATTCTATAATTATCTTTATTATTATTTTTCTCTCTCCTATCCATTTTTATTTTCTCTCTCATATCATCCTTTTTATTTCTAAGCAATGAAGTCATTAACTATGAGGATAAAAATAGTACAAATAGTAGACAAGCAAAAGGAAAGCTAAACAACATTACATCTTTCTAATATAAGGTAAGTTTAGTAAGTTACTATGGACTGAGGAGATAATAATAAGAGAAAACTATACTATTTGTAAGAGATCCCAACTTTGCCAATATATTAGCCAGTTGGTTGCCTTCTCAATGGATGTGGCTGAAGTGTATAGAGAATTTTTTAGATATCAATAAAATGTTCCTGATGTAGGTCATGTACCATGTGCTATGATCATCCATGGAAAGGCAATTACAAAGCAATGTAGAGTCAGTTTCAATCTAGATTTTCCTTAAATTGAGAGAAACTACTAATCTTAGAGTTATGAGACAAGCTAATGCTTTAGCATGAGCATTCAACGTAAAGCAAGAAATGGAGAAGAGGTAAATAAATTGGCCAATGTGTGTTTGGAAGACACCACCAATACCAGCAGTTTGATCAGTTGTCTTGATGCTACCATCAATGTTGATTTTGATGAAGTAGGTTTCTAGTTTGTTCCATTTAATGAGAAGGGAGTGTAACATATTTGGCTTCTCTCTGGGCATGAAAGGCATTCTGAGTAAGTTAGCAGCTTCCATCTTTTGAATGTAGTTATTAATATGAGACGAGATATCCTTCCCACCTCTCCTTTGAGTTATATGTTTATTTGAATTTCTTGTCATCCAAATGAACCATACAACAATGAAAGGAATGATTTGGACTTTTTTTTTTGGTATAATGGTGTGGACTATTCCAAACCTTGAAGTAGTTGTATGTAATGTCCTCATTTGATTTATCAATATTGAAAATACTTAATATTTTGGAAATATTTTGGCCAAATATTTTATAGGTTTTTTTATGATAAATCATGTGATATTTATTCAAATTATTTTCATAATATTTCTCTCATTTATTCAAATTTCAAAAGTCTCTTTATTTGAATTTTGAATTTAAATTGCTTTGAATCTAAATTCTTATTAATGCAAATTTGGGTTTATTCATTTATGGAATGACTTAGTCGACTCTATCATGCTTTAATTTAGCTAATTTAAATTTAAATTAAGTTACTTTAAGTTAATTTAAATTTGAATTCAAATGGGCCATGATTTTATTAAATTATCTTTTATTAATTAATTCATTTTTTTGGAAATTATAAGGCCGACCCTATTTAATTTCATTTGAATTATTTTAATTAGTGTCTATTATTTGAAAAGTATCTTTATTACTCTTCCTTAATTTGAATTAATTTATTGGGCTGATTGGAGATCTTTTTAATAATGGGAAGTTCTCTTGGCCGAAATTCTCCATGAATTTTTCCTTGTTTATTTTATTTGAATTAATTCATTTAGTTTCCTCTTTGATCTCTCTCCAATTAATTCATCATATGTTATATGTATCATGCATTAAACCTAATTGAATCTTTGTTTGAAATGTGGCTTTGCCAACCAAATCAATTGGACATTCCAAATTTTAGTTTGATTCAAATATTTTCCTCTTGGAATATTTATCCTTATGGACTTTGCTTATATTTGTTATATTTTTATTACTCCCTCTGATTTCTTCTCTCTTGGTCAACTGACTTGCTTTTAAATCTCATTTGAATTAAAATTTCTTCATGTGCTAATTAATTCAAGTTCAAATACTTGCTTTATTTGATTTTCCCTCCTTTAGCCAATTCTTTAAATTAGCCTCTAAAAATTTAAATTGTGTTCTTTAATATCTTCTCTCTCTCTCTCATTCAATCTCCCTTGGTTGAAATCTTCATCATATTATTCTTAATTATTTGATTGATTCAAAATTGAATCATTTTTCAATTAAGTATCCCTCTAACTCTTCTCTTGCTTGGCGGACCCCTCCATTTTCCTTTTCTATATAATATTGTCTAGACTTAGATTAATCTCTCATTGTTCTTCTCCAACTTAGACAATCTCTTGCATATTGATTTCTTGGAGATCTTAGTAATTCAAAGGGCAAAATTTCTTTTGAACCTTTCTTATTCTCTCTTGGCCAAAATTTTCTTCTCTTCTTGAATTATTCTTTTGGCTGAATAGCTCTCAAATCAATAATAGTTCTCCAAGGTGCTTAAGCTCTCTTTCTCTTACACATCTTCCCTTGAGTGAAACTTAGTATGGAGTGAATTAAAAAATTCTTTAAGATTTGTGAGAAACCCTCTTTGGTTGTCCTTTATTTTCGGAATACTTGAAGCTTGGTGATAAGAAGTTCTCTCCCTCCTTATAAATCATCTTCAACCATTATGTGGAGATCTTTCTCATCTTCTTTCATGTGGATTAATTAATCACTCTTTAATTCTCATTCTTAATGTGAAAAGTTTTTAATTTGATTTCATACATAAGAAATTAACTTTAGCTTGTTGTTTTGAATGTATTTATTTCATAACATACTTTGATTACACTTTCATGCAAGTATTTTAATCATCATTATGTTGTGCTTTTATATATCATTTACAATTATTTTGGATTCACATTTTCATTTACATTAAAGTGAATCAAGTTCTTTTAAGATTTCTTTGCTTACAACATTCCATACAAAGTTCTCATTTTTCCTTCAACTTTAAATCAATATGAAAGTCATTAAACTTGAGCTTTCTTTAAAATTTGCCTTAATATTATTTTGGTTGGGTTGGAGTTCAAAATATTTTTAAATTGAGAATTATATACTTTGCATTTTCTCTTCTTCTCTTCTCATATACTTTGTTGGGTTGTACTTGCTAGTGTAGAAAAGTATGGTGTTGGGTTGTACTTGCCCGTAAGAAGAGTACAAGAGATTTTTTATATTCTCAACTTTGATGTAGTGAATTCGTAGTTTAGGTTTCTATGTGTGGACATAGGTAGGCTTTTGGGTTTGATCGAACCACAAAAAAATCACTATGTTATTTACTTTACTTTTTCTTGTACCTTTGTTTTTCTTTACTTCTATTAATCATTATGTTTGATTGAAGATTTGTGAGAAACCCTATTTGGTCGTCCCTTCTTTTGGGAATACTCGAAGCTTGGTGATAAGAAGTTCTCTCACTCCTTATAAATCATCTTCAACCATTAAGTTGAGATCTTTCTCATCTTCTTTCAAGTTATTCTCAAGGCTTTATAAGGTGTGGATTATAATCACTCTTTAATTCTCATTCGTTAACATGAAAAGATTTTTAATTTGATTTCATACATAAGAAATTAACTTTAGCTTGTTGTTTTAATGTATTTATTTCATAACATAGTTTGATTACATTTTCATGCAAGTATTTTAATCATCATTATATTGTGCTTTTATATATCATTTACAATTATTTTGGATTCACATTTTCATTTACATTAAAGTGAATCAAGTTCTTTTATGATTTCTTTGCTTACAACATTCCATACAAAGTTCTTATTTTTTCCTTTAACTTTAAATCAATATTAAAGTTATTAAACTTGAGCTTTCTTTAAAGTTTGCCTTAATGTTATTTTGGTTGGGTTGGAGTTCAAAATATTTTTAAATTCAGAATTATATACTTTGCATTTTTTTTTCTTCTTCTCTTATCTTAAACTTTATTAGGTTGTACTTGCTAGTGTAGGAAAGTACGGCGTTGGATTGTACTTGCCCATAAGAAGAGTATAAGATATTTTTTGTATTCTCAACTTTGATGTAGTGAATTTGTAGCGTAGGTTTTTATGTCTGGACATAGGTAGGCTTTTGGATTTGATCGAACCACTTAAAAATCACTATGTTATCTACTTTACTTTTTCTTATACCTTTATTTTTCTCTTCCTTTGGATACTATTAAGAACTCTTCTTATTTGTGTTGTCTCTTTTCATTCAAAAAATTAGAAATCATTTGCTCCAAATGTTAAAATTCATAGGGATATTAGTTGTCTACATTTTGAGAGTTTTCTTATGAGATTGATGTGTCTTAAGATATATTTAACTATTGGGATGCCCCTATAAGGAACTTAAGAACTTGACTTAAAATAAACCCTACCTTCTTTCATTTTAGGTAAGAAAAAATTCTTTATTACATATAGACCAATCGACCTTAAGAGTCCTTATTAGATGATTATGTCCATCGTAGAGTGATATTTCTACCATTTAATGTAGTATATCATTCGTTGATGTTAGACCCAATCATTCCAATAAGTACCTCCTAAGATCTACATGGTATCCTACTCACCACATTTCTTAATGCCATAGATATTTTTTGTGACTCCACTAAGGATAATTCCTCTCTCCATCTTTAGTGAATGGCTAATATTTTATGTATTTATAGTAAGCCTATACCACCCATATGTTTGGACTATTCTTCTTTCCATTTAATACCTTGTTCATTTCTACCTTAAGTGAGTGTTGACAGCTTTTGTATCCTCTCGGTCCTAGAACCTCTTATTCATTACAGTCAAATGAGTAGGTTCTAGGACCTTCCATTAGATCTCCAATGGGTTTTCACTCACTAAGATATGGCAAAGTGCAAACCTTGATGATTATCTATTTTGATTCTCCAATTTTCAAAATTCAAAATCAATCATCAAACCTATTGTCATACCCATATTTAATGAGTAAGGTTTTCAAAATCCAAAATCATTGGACCCACTTCATGATATGGTTCAAGATTCTATAAAATCTCTCCAAATAAATGAAAATTTTCAAGCTATTTGAATCCCATTCATCATAACCAAATTTGATAAAGTGTGAGTCAAAATTTCAAAACTTTTCTTTTATATCGTTAATTCCTTTATCTATTGCACAATAGGAGAAAGTCACCCAACATAGCATGATTAGTTCAACAGACAAGCCATTAACCAAGTCTTCTAAAAAATTGATTTTATTCCTTTGCACTCATTTAGCCTTGGCCATGAATCAAGCCTTCCTTATTAACTCTCTATCATCACATTTGAAATGGGCTTTAAGGATTTCAAAGTAACTTATAATGGTCCATATGTAGTGGACCACCAAAGGTTGTTGACAAGAAACCCATATTATAGTTTGATCTAAAGTTTGAGGCGAAATTCCCTTTTTTAAAGAGGGGGGTCTATTGAAGTTTCCACTATGGCATTGCTAGTAGTTAGTTCTACTGCCAACATAGTAACTTATAGGATATCCCTAGCTTCTAATGGAAATACCAAGGTTGAGCTTGTGGTTATCTCTTATGTCTTTGAGGAGGGTTCTTCTTCACGATACATCCCTCTCACTAAGACTCAAAGGAGGAATAATAATAAAAAATTGAAGAAGCAATATGAGAGGATGTTTTGAGAGATAGATACCTCATCTCAGATTATTAAGGATTGGTCCTCTCATGAGACCTCTCCCTTCTTTGAGGCAAGTAGGTTTCACCTACTCTCAACATTTATGAGTGAGAAAGATATTCAACATATTGCCATAATACTCCTACATTTCTCTAAGCATAAGATAACAGTTAGGGTGAAGAAAGGAACATCTTATACTGGTCTGAGGTTAGTCTTTAAACATATGGAATAAAGCATGAATAATCTGAGTTTGAAGTAGTTAGAGATTTGAGAGAGATTATTCTGAAGAGTGTGTAAGATCAAATAAGGAAAAGAAAGTGTACGATGTTATAAGGAAAGGAAGTGTCATAGAGGCCTATATAACAGCACAACCTAGTAGGAGAGAAAGGAGGTTCACCAGATAGCCGACAACCTCTACTTAGATGGATAAACATCATAGCACACAGTAGTCTGACTGCATTGATGAGACTGATCAGATAGTTCTCACTAAGTTTGATTAGAAGAGGAATAATTATGTATAGTAGCAGCTGGTGTGTCCGCCACCACACCACTCAACTCATAGGTCCCCATCCCCCATTCAGGTAGCAACATTTGATGTTCCCCCAAAGTCTCTAAAGTATTCTGAGGGGAGGAAATCCCCACCTTCAATGATCTGGCTACAACTTGAGGGCCAACCTTCCTCTTCTTATGTTGGTGATATAAGGTAGAGCTCTCCTATTTGGATCCTACTTTACCATTAAGGAAGATGGTGTGGCAACCTAAGAGTGTATTCATAGCTCCACAATGATCACTAGAGAGGGATAAAACAAAGAAAGAATAGCTAGTTTGTAAACAACCTGAGCCAGTCAACGAGCAAGTAGTTCAAGAGAGAGATCCGATGTAGATAGAGAATCCAATTACTGTGGCCATCTAGTGTAAGTCCTAGTAGTTTTAAGCATAGTACATGATATATCTTTAAATGACATATTGGAGACAATCAAGCAGATAGTTGGGGATGAACACTCTTATCAAGATAGTGGCATGGTTGGTTTTGATGTTGACAAGGATGATCTTCTAGAGGATACTATAGAGAGGCATATGGTGGATACTTAAGAATCTACATAGAGATCAACAACACCTCCATGATGTACATGTTGACCTCACTTTTGGAATGAGCTCTCAGCTTCCTCATCATAGATCTAGGACTCTTATAGAAACTAAAAGTTTCTTAATCTTAAGATAATTCTTGTGATTAGGTGCACACTTAACCTAACCCTAGAGACTTAGAAGAGTTAGCCATAGGAATAGGTTGTGCCTTAGGGATTTAGGAAGACTTGCTTACCTTGTAGCCCAAACCCAATCCTTGCTTCCTTCTTTCAAACCAAACCTCAAATTCAAATTCAAATTTCAAAATCAAATCCAACTATCCAATGATTGAAATCCACCACCAAATTCAAAATCTAAATCCCTTCCTAAGCCCTCTCATTTTATCTTATGGACTTAGCCTTAACCAAATTCAAATCAACCCCAGTCCAATTGATCTTCTCTATTATCAAGTTCAATCTCAATTCAAATTCCAAATCATAAATCAATTCCAAACTTCAAATGATTGAAACACATGATTAACTCAAAATTCCAAAACCCCTTCCTATGCCATATGAACCACCTTCATATACTTAACCAAAACCCCTTCAAACCAACTCAAACATGATTGATTTCTTTATAAATCAATCATTCCTTCATTTATGTTTACAAATATGAATCAAATCTAAACTCAAACTGTTCAAATCAAAATAAAATAAATCAAACCAATTCAAAATCCAAGTTAGCCCATTTTGACCTACATCACTTAATTTGGTCAAATTTGCTACCAAATAACTCCAAGATTAAGTGATTTTTTCATAACCTATTTATATCGTCATTTATATTCACAAATATAAATGAAATATAAATCCAAATGGTCCAAACCAAATCCAAATGAAATCAAATTTCTAATTTTAGCCCTTTTAGCCAAACTTTTGAACTTGCCAAAATGAAAGCCAAATAAACTCAAAACTCATGGCTTTCTTCATGATTCAATCATTCCTACAATCTTTGATCTAAATATAAACATAAAACACCATTATCATACCAAATCCATGTCAAACTTAAATCAAGTCCAAGTTGACCCTTTTGACTTGAAATTATCATATGAACCAAAACCCATTTGGCTCCTAACCAATTGTAATTGGACTTATATTTCAATCCTAAGCTCATATGTGAGTTCAACTAAACTTGATTCAAACCTTGATCAAGCCAATTGACCCATTTAGGCTCACTTGACCTAAAGTGACCTAAAGGACCTTTTTGAGCCAAGTTCTAATCCAACCCAAATTGGATTGAACTAAGCCCATGTAAAACTTAATGATGATCAACAATCATCATGGGTGATCAACCACCTTGAATTGAGTCAAACCAAGTCAAATCTAGCCTTTGACCAAGTCAACATTTAGCCCAAATGAAACCCAAACTAGCCAAAATACATCATATGCCAAATTGATTGAAACCATTAACCCAAACTCATTCATGATCAATGATTGAACATGATCAAGCTATCAATTAAGCCAAACCTAAGTTGACCTAAATTGGCCAAAAAGCCAAAATGAGTAAAATCATGATTTAATCCAAATTGATTGCAATCAATGGCTCAAGTTCATTCCAAATTACTCATTGAACTTGACCAAAGCCATGAGTGAGCCCAAGTTGATCAATTGGTCAACTTGACCAAACCTAGCCCAAATTGACCTAAAAAATCAAATTGACCAAAATCTAAATTAATTCCAAATTAAACTAAACCAAAGCCTACAATTCAATCAACCAATTGAACTTAACTCAACACTTAACCCAAACTAATTTGGTCAAATTGGTCAGATTGGTCAACTTTACCAATTTGACACTTTTGAATTCAAATGAGTCAAATTCAAACTTAGACCAAACCAATCCAAACTAATTGAACAAAATTATCCCAAATCATCATATGAACCTAACCCAAGCCTTGGTGTGATTGGTCAACCAACCCACCTAACCCAAATGAGACCCATTTGACCAAATGAAGCTAAATCCATCCAAACCAACTTATGGGACCCTAGGACTTAGCCAAACATGACCCAAACATGTCCTAACTAATTCTCAAATCAACCTAAAAGCCAAGTGGACCCCACCAAAGGGATTAGCCATCAAATCATAGGATTCAAACATTAAAACCATTGGATCCAAGCTAAAGTCAACTACCCATCCCCCATGGAAGCTTAATAGCACTCCATGGAACCTTCTTCTGACCCACCTAGCTAACCTCACTCACCCTAGGTTGGCCAATAACCTTTGGGAGGTGAGTTGACTCACCTCCAACCCAAACTGAGTACCCATTGGATCAAGACCATGGCATTCTTTCACATTGGGTCCATGGCAGCTCCCCATCACTTCTCCCATCCCTAATGTGCGACAGTGAGCCACTACAAAATGTGCGCATGTAGCTGTCCGTCAATGATGGAAAATTGAGGGGTATACCCCCTCAAATCGAACACAAATCCATAGAGAATTATATTTTGAGCCTTGAGAAGCCATTTCCATGATCCCACAGAGTGATTCCAAGCCTTCCTGAGTGCTCCAAAATTTAGATTTTCCACTCCTATGAGAAGCTGAAATAGGGGAGGGCTCTGAAGCAATACTCCCTCAATCCAAAATTAAGTTCAATTCTTCTTAGCCACACCATCACCATACCCAATCGAAGCCTAGTGAACCAATTCCCAAGCTTCAAAGTCATGGTAGGATCAAGTTTGATTAGAGTCGAGCCCATTGTGTCTGGATTGGTCAACTGAGCATCCCACACTAAATCAAGCATAAAGCTCCTCAACTGGGCCTCGCCACAACTAGGTGAAGCTTCCTCCAACATTGCACCGCCGGACATTATCCCCGGTGAGGTAATTCCTCAAAACTGTAGCTATATGGAAATGTGGGTTGGTCTTTTCGAAGAGAATTAGAATCTCATGCAAAATTGTCCATTGGCTGTGTGTGTCTCCTTTCCCCAAAGGTGTGAGAAATTTTGGAGATAATCCAAGCTTAGGTGAGCTCGGATCGAACATCCCTCATGAACGAGATAGATCATGAGCCGTCCCTCTCACATGATCGAGATGAATAGCTCTGATCAATCCCTGGTAGAGCCTCTGATTCTTTCCTAAATCATAGATCAAATCATAGTTGCCCGATCATAGATCAGACGATCCATAGAAAAAGCACGTCTACTATCGGCTAAGTTAGCATGTAGATGTGACTACTTAAATATCCAATCCCATCATCCCACGTGGAAAGCATGCCGCGTCAGCAGCCACGTGGCCCAATGGGATTAAGAGTTTAATTAGGGCTAATTAATTAGTTTTTTTAATCTTGAAACTTTCTAAAATCATAACTAATTGTAATAAAATTCAAAAAATATAAACTTAGGCTCAATTTGAAGATATTTCAGAGGGGGATCTAGGAAAATTAAAATAAATTGATTTTGAATAGTGATTTTAGCTTAATTAGAGTTTTATCAAAAATACAATTAGCTTAATTACACTTTAATTAAGTACTTAGGTGATTAGGGGGATGACCTCTACCTCTCTTATTTTTTAGTAATTAGAGTTTTATCAAAAATATAATTAGCTTAATTACAGCCAAATGTTTTATGGATGATTAGGGGGATGACCTCTGCCTCTCTTATTTTCTAGAATTTTATTGATTATTTAATTATGGGAATCACTTAATTAAGCTCTAATCACTCTCTTAATCCAATCAATTATAATTAATGAATGTTCAATAACTTAATTAATCATTTAAGCATAGCCACCTTTGTTGAACAATAAGACCACTTAGGGAATGTGATTGGGTATACTTTCCTAATTCATTTCCTAACTCTTCCTTATCTTTAAAAGTCAAATTAATTAATGGCTAATGAAATGATTAGTTGATTAATTAAGTGATTAATCTTCAAAATAAGGAAATCAAATCTAATTGAATGTTTAAATGATTTAGGGATTAGGATTAGGGCCTTTCCCTTGATCCTCCCCCCAACGTTAATTTTGTCATTCAAATTAAAACATCACCAAAATGGTTAATCAATAAATTAAAGGCTTAATGAAATTAAAATTAAAAAATCAACTCATCCAAACTTAAATAACCCTTAATTGATTTTTGGTAGCTCCTTGGGTGTTTAATAAACCAAGGTGAGGATGATGAAATTATGGTTGGCTCGCATGTGTGAGAAAATCATAAAAATAATTAAGTGAGATCCCTTAAACTTAATTATCTATTAATCATAAGCCAATTTCATTAGGCCCCTTCCATTTCTTAGTAGCATTGCAAATTTACTTTTCATGTGGTTGCATATCATATTGGCTTACTATTAAGTAGTTAATTAACATTAGGTGATATAGGTAAGGGTTAATTAATTCATTTAATTCATACCTTAACCTAATCAAAACATAAAATCAACTTAAATATTCTTCATTAAACTAATTCACACATAGGAAAATGGGTTAGGACTAGCAAACCTCTCTCATATATCCTAAATCAAATCAAACAAAATTTTAAAAAATATATCTTTAAAGAGTTTTGGTTCATTTTAAATAGCCTTATTTAATTTGATTCTCCTTAGGAATTAATTGGGATGGATGAAATCATATGCTTTCATTCCTTTATTTCTTTCCAATCATGCTAAATATTGCTTGCCATATGAAACCATGCATTCATTTCTTTTAAAATTAATTAAATGAAATATTTTCTTTTATGTCAAATTGCATGTGTTGACTAAAATCAAATATGAGTGGCTATTATCACTATTAAATCAAAAACTATTTTGAAAACTTATAAATCAATTATTAAAAGAAATGAAGTGATGCTAATTACAAATATCTATATGCTTGCATGTGATGATAGTATAAGATGTGTAGTATGAGGTTCTCTTTCCCTACTTTAACATGGATTCACATAGGATTTGTAAGTGTATAGTTTATTTGAAAAGAACATAACACTTTCTTAAATCTATTCCTATGCATTTCCATGTTAAGACTTAGGAAGAATTTCATATTACACATGTAAATTATATAACCAAATCAAACATAATTTCTTGCATGATTCCCTATCCATTTGGTTCTTTTTATACATTCATATGTATTTGAGAAAAGTGGTATATTAGTCCTGACATCCAAGCTAGATTTAAGTAGCTAAGGAGGTCTTGTACCTTACTCCCCTAGTGTAGAAAATAATGGTGCCATACTCACTAAAACACTTATACATACATATGATGTGTGATAATGAATAAAGAATCATAAATCAAATAAATCAAACATAACCTTTTGCATGGATTTTCTTATCTTTATAGTTATTCATACATCTAGATGTATCTAAGAAAAGTGGTATATTACCGACATCTCTTCTGGGCTTTAAGTAGCCCTTAGTAGGTCTTGTACCTTACATCCTGGTGTAGAAAATAATGGCATCATTCTCACTTAAAACTTTTATAAATGTAAATGTGTATTTAGCTAATGGATGAAAAATCTCCCTTTTTATAGTATAAAAACATGCATTCATAATTCAATAAAAAAATAAAATATTTAAATTCAAAATACATTTCTTTGCATTCATCATCAAAGTGTGCTAAGATTTACATTGCATGTATAAGTATGCTTATGATTTTATTCATATGCATGATATACATGGTGGAAAGAGATGAATGAATGTGTGTTATGTGATAGTAATCCATTTCAATTAATCTTAAGGTGCCTTTCTTATTGAATAGGGCTATTTATAGTGAATCTAAATGTAAGGTTAATTAAAATACATAATAAATCATTCACTAAAAGAAATTCATTAATTAACTTACATTAGAAATGACTTAAGGTAGGGATAATAGAGAGGCTCCCCTTCTTTCTTCTCTTTATAACATTTAGTTCTTAAGAGTAGGTCATAAGAAACAAAATAAAATACTAAATAAAATCTTCAAATCAATTAAACCACTTAAAGAGAAACCAACCCTTTATAATGTAAACCCCTCACACTTTGCAAATCATAATCCTAAAGCCTAGTTAGGACATACCACACAAGACTTAACACATGTACATCAGATTAAGTCACCATTTCTAGCTTTATGTTAGGGCGGTGCATGGTTTGATGAATGTTTAGTTTTGAGATATATTATTTTAGAGTAGATGTTAGGGTGTATGTGCATAGTCTAGATGTTAAGCCGATATTAGCCTAATCATGCTTTCTATAGGGGGTTGTGCTTAAGGGGAACTGTATTAAAAATATAAATACTTTTGTTGTGAAGATTGCTTATACCCCTAAGCAAAGCCCAAGTTAGAACATGTGAGATTATTTACCCATGTGTGGGGTGCTAAGTCCAAATCATTCATATAACTACTTGGGTTATATGACATGTTTTAGATAACATTTATTTTGTAGGTATATCTAGATTTACTTCCCTTTCTCTTAATGTAATTTTGCATTAGGATTAGGATAAGTGTTATGGAGATTAAGGGTGAGCATTGGTTATAAGGCCATGTCTTATATACCATGTGATACCTTCAGAGCAAGCTACATCCCAATCAAGCCAAAAGAAAGAAAGAAATGGAGCAAATCAAAGCCAAATAAAGAAAGAAATGAAGAAAATCAAGATGAAGGAATGAAGAATGGAGGACGAAGAATGAAGACCCCCATAACACTTATCACTTCATGAATGTAATTTATTCTTTCATTATACTGGGATGTATAAGGGTAGAGCTTGGCTACCCATAATTCTTTTTGGGTTGTGCAGTGGTACTCGATCGCACCGGCCTCTTATTCTTTTGCGATAGCTTTATAAAATTATTTGATATTTTGTTTAGCTTGTGCATTAGAAATAACATGCCTTTTCATAATTTCTTTATGATTGGCGATTGCTGTGTGGCCTGGATGTGATTAGGCTCCTAGGATAAAAATAAATTTTTTATCCCACTAACAACTCATAACTAAAATTTTAAAATAACTCATAACCTCATACAAAAGCCTAGAAACTAAATCAAGATAATAAAATATTTAGCAACCCCTTAGCTGGATGATTGTATGTATAACATCAAGCATGTCATATTCTCCCACACTTGTTAAGAGAGGGTTTCCATCTGTGCCAAAGAATAAAGGCTTGACCTATAAGAGCCTTTGATGGAAAGACACTTCTTTCTCTTTTGACTTGACCCATAACCAATTTCTCATGCATTTAGGCATTCAAAAACCTATAACCTGTGTCAAAATAGAAAGTCTAAAAATCAAATAAAACTTGATAAAATTTGCATTAGATTAAGTCATTACTCATGCCCTTCATGATCTAGTCTCTTAAGGAGTGAGTTTAAGGACTTAGTTTCCTCTTCTAAATAAATAACAACCTTATCAGCTTGCAAAGCATATGACTTGCCTACATGAATTTAAAGCATAGGAAAAGTTAGATAGTTGCCACTCTAAGCAGTAATAAGTCCAGCAGTTGGGTAGTCTACTCTCTCTTGTGGAGGTAAACCATATACCCACTTTTGCCTTAGATTTAGGTTAGCATTGGCCCTCGCCAAAGCTCCCTAGGTTTAGAATTCAAGGTTGTCATTTCCCTTTGTGGGCTACAAGCATAAATCATCACCTCTTAGAAATTCCACAATCTTGTGTTGTGGAATTATAAGTCTTAGATTTCTAATAAAATTTCAACTCAAACAAATAAATCCCCTCAATTTCAAATAAATAAAGCCCAACCATAGGATAGAATAGAGTGCTCACTAAGCTTCCTAGTATCATGAGAACTCCCTACTCATCTCCTTTGGTTTCGATAAGAACTCTCCCCTTTTGATCTCTCCCACTTGATTTTCAAAAATATAACCAATCCTTTGATAGTCCTATCTTTGAATTCTTTGGAGACAATAATCGCCTACTTTAATTGAGAGTATTCTTAAAGAGTTCACTTCCCTTAAGATGTAATTAACTATGGAGGCTTTCCTCCATTGGGAACTTAATGAACTTGATTTAAATAAACCCTTCTTTACTTTTTGATGTAAAGTAGGCAAAAAAATATTTGGTATATTGAAGACCCATCATGCCTTAAGAGTTTTTATTAGGTGATTAGGTCAATTATAAGGTAGTGACTTCTATCTCTTGAGATAGTATACTATTCCTTAGTATCATACCCGATCACCCTAATAAGTACATCTATTGATCTGCATGGTGTCCCCTCACATATACACAAAACACCCAAACCAAAAAAAATAAACATCACAGATTTTTTTTGGTGACTCCGCTGGGGATGGTTCCTCTCTCCATCTCTACTAGATGATTATTGTCTCCAAGCATCGATAGTGAACTTGCATTTCATGTGAGCCCAAGGATATCTTTCCTTCCATTGGCACTTAGCTTATTTCATTCTTAAGCAAAGTTAGCCAACATCCTTTAGGTTTTAAGACCTCACTCTATCTAGGTCTTGAAACTTCTGTTGGGTTCCCCAATAGGTGAAAACATAATTTATCAACAAAAGGAAAGATAATAAAAATTTAGAACCTCCTCACCAGTAGCTTAGTGAGGCAAGGTTCATCATAAAATTTAAAGAAAATAATTTCTTTCACAAAAATGACACTTTCCATGATTACTACATGGAGGTTATTTTCAAAAGCAAATCATGCCCTGATTGATTCCCACTTAACAAATCCAAATTTGTTGGGTGAGAATCTCTATTTGAATCAAACATAAAATTTGACCTTCACTTAACAATCTCAATTTGTTAAGTGGGGGTGGGTCTTATTTTCAAAACATAAAATCTGACCTTCACTTAACAATCTCAATTTATTAAGGGGTATCATTTTCAAAACACAATTTTACTTTCACTTAACAATCTCAATTTGTTAAGTGGGGGTCTCATTTTCAAAATATAAAATTTGACTTTCACATAACAATGTCAATTTTTTAAGTGGGGGTCTCATTTTAAAACATAAAATTTGACCTTCACTTAATAATCTCAATTTGTTAAGTGGGGGTCTCATTTTCAAAACATAAAATTTGACATTCACTTAACAATTTGAATTTGTTAAGTGGGGGTCTCATTTTCAAAACATAAAATTTGACCTTCACTTAACAATCTCAATTTGTTAAGTGGGGGTCTTATTTTCAAAACATAAAATTTGACGTTCACTTAAAACTTTCAATTTGTTAAGTGGGGGTCTCATTTTCAAAACATAAACTTTACCTTTACTTAATAATTTCAATTTATTAAGTGGGGGTCTCATTTTCAAAATATAAATTTGATTTTCACTTAAAAATATTAATTTATTGTGTGGGGGTCTCATTTTTAAAACATAAAATTTGACTTTCACTTAACATATTCAATTTGTTAAGTGAGGGTCCCATTTTCAAAAAGCATACATTTAGGCTTTCACTTAGCATATCCAATTTGCTAAGTAAGAGTCTCACTTTCAAAGCATGTATTCGGTTCTACTTAAACACATCAAACTTTGTTAAGTAAGAATCACATAATCATGCCATATTGGATTCCCACTTAACATACCAAATTTGTAAAGTGAGAATCCCATTCTCAAGTCATATCATACTTTGATTTCCACTTAACAAACCAAATTGCTAAGTGAGAATCCCATTTTAAAAAACATATCAAACACATTTAGGCTTTCACTTAATATACCAAATTTGTTAAGTGAGGGTCTCTTTTCAACACACATTTGATCCTTATTTAACATACCAAATTTGTTAAATAAGAATCCAATTCTTCATATCAACCACACTTGAGCTTTCACTTAACATACCAAATTTGTTAAATGAGAGTCTCACTTTTAAAGAAGAAAAATAAAAATATCTCAAACATATTTGGGGCGTTCACTTAACATACCAAATTTGTTAAGTGGGATTCCCATCTTCAAAGAAAAGCAAATATGCATCAATCACATTTGGCTTTCGCTTAACATACCAAATTTGTTAAGTGAAAGTCTCATCTTCAAGCATAAATCAAACACATGTGGCCTCTACTTAACATACCAAATTTGTTAAGTAAGAATCCCCATTTTTCAAATCAAAATATCACATCAAATCTTCATAAGAAAAAATATTTTAAACACCCAATCACAACCCCTTCTTAGCATACCCAAATTTGCTAAGTAGATATTCTTCCAAACTATCCATATTTTTAAACAATAAACATAAAATGCAAACAAATCTCCAACAAAAGAAATCTCTCCTCAAACTTTGAAACCCACCAAACCTACCTAAATTGGTTGAGTATGGGTTCTAAAATCAAATATCAAATGACAAAAGACTCTCATCTAAATATCAAAATCTCCATTAGAACCCCATTTAGCATACCTAAATTTGTTAAATGAGAGTTCTAATTCAAAAAGACAAATCAAGATCAACAATTCAAGTCAACTTCAAAGTAGAAGCTTCTCCTCCAATTCTACAAACCTCTCCATGCAATTTGAACCCCATTCAACATAACCAAAATTATTGAAATATGGGTTTTGACTCAAGATCAAAAGATAAAATCAAGCAACAACAATTAAAGCAATCAAAGGCAAGGGATGCCATATAGCTCTTAAGAAAAAGGAAGGTTGAGATATCTCCCTATCGTAAACCTCCAAGAAAATCATTTGTAAAAGTTACCTTGCAGTGCAAGTACCAAACCTCCAACTCTAAGGAAGGTTGGCAACTAAGGATAACTTGAGGGAGGAAGAAAGAGTAGCGTGATAGCTTCCACTTGCCCAGGATAGCACATTAGAATAACCACCGACCGGGTTTAGTGCTCCTTCCATAGTTGCAGCCACAGCTCCTCCAGTTAGTTCTTCTTCAAGTAGTTACACTGTATCCGCAGAGGGGGGGTACCAATTCTTTCACTCTGCTCACTTTACTTGATTTATACTTTGTACTTGCATCCAAATCTAAGAAATCAATGAAGAAGAAGATTAATTCCACTTACATTCTCTCTTCTTTTAATGATCTTGATGATTTTATTCTTATAGAAAGCTCTGAAAGTACTAATAATTATAACAATTTTGATCCAATCCTTTCTGATTTTTTGATGGATTACCCATTTCTAAATCACCCAGGTTCACCCATTGTGATAGATTTGGAGTCATCTAACTCCAATGATCCTATAGGAGGAGCTGTAGGTGAACCTGATTAGCAGGTAGAACTTTCCATTAAACCATCTCATGAAGTCATTGAAGTCAACCTTCGTAGGGGCAAAGTTCTACCTCCTAGGGTAGCACCTCAGGATAAGGGTAAATATGTCATTTGTTCAAGCAATCAAGAAGCCCCTCTATGGGATGCTCCACCTATGGGTATGCTTGTGTAGGACCTATCCCGTGTTGACTATAATGTCCTCGCTCACCCAAAAAAGTTGCTAGTTAAACTAAGCATATATGGTGCCCTTGTCTTATCTAAAGAGATGAGAGAGCCATTGATCAAAGCCCTTCTTGATATAGAAATACTCTTAGCTCAGCTGACCGCTATTAAAGAGGAGGCATATTTTTCAAGAGAAGCCCTTGGAGTTACATCCACCGATAAAGACCATCTTTGGGACAATGGAGCATAACACCCTCACCACTCATTCGACATTGGTATAATTAGAATCTAGGGTGTTAGAGGTGCATCGGAACATTATTAGTATAAAATCTGCCTACTGAGGATCGATATCTCTGAACTCTGAGGAGATTGGATGATGTTGATAGGATTCAACAAATTAGGCGAGAGGGCTTTAGGCTCCATAGTGTTACCATTATAGATAGATAACTGAAAGATAGAAGCCAAGTTGTATATAACTGATTCAGATACATCTTTCACTACTTTGCTTGGTAAGCCTTGAATACATGCAAATAATATGGTTCCACCCTTTTGCATCAGTGCAAGAAATTTAGAAGGTGTGGAATTGAGTATAGTTTCAAGAAGACTTGAAGCCATTCTCAGTTAGAGAGGTCGAGATTTATAAAGATGCAGCCTACTATTTTCCTCCAAATCAAAAAGTCTCTTCTCGTAAACTTGGTGAAAGTTCAAAATTAATAGAAAAGAAATTGAAAATGAATAAGAAAAGAAAAAGGAAAAGAAAAAGAAAGCACAAGTGAATGAGAATCAGTCACCGAGGAAGAGGTAGAATCAGATATTAGATATCGCACTTAGTTTGTTCCTCCATATGAACACATGAGTAGGATGACTTAACCTCCACCAAGTAGAGGAAGAGACAAGTCTAGAGGTAGTTCTAGAGGTGGAAGACCTCCTTGCTAGTGGCTAGCTAGTAGGAGCTATGTTCCACCACGAGTACCTCGCATCCACATAGACTTAGAGTCTAGTTAGGATGAGTCTTGATTGACCAACCCCTAAGTCGGGTCCCTTTGAGGTAACGTTCATGCCAGATAGTGATGAAGACCAGTCCTCCAAGCAAAGTATGAATGTATCCAAATCATCATTATGTAGAACAGTCAGGTAGCAGTTGGGAACTTTAGCTCTAACCTCACTTTCTTCCCATAAAGTTGAAGAAAGAGGCCCCTCATCTCAGATGTCGTTGAAGAGGTTTTTGTTGGGAGCATCATCCTCAAGTCAAGTAGCTGATCTAGAACTTAAAGATGATTCATATAAAGATTTAATACAGCTACCTTTTGATTGGTATTCACCTTGTGATATTAACTTAGCAAAGAAGAGATTAATCCCACATACTTGGTGTAAACACAAGTCAAACTACTTTGAGAAACTATGGGACAATCAAAACATACATTCTTAATCAAGATCAAGACTAGGGTTCTATATTTGGGTCCAGTTGATGATGACAACCATTGCCTAGTCATTAGCACTCAATTGGGGTCTGATAGGTTCTTCTCAAATCATGTTAACTCTTTTGAGGAGGCATGTTTGGAAACTTCAGATGACCCAATTGAGCCTAAAGTCAAAGATGCACCACTAGAGTTTGAAGAAGAAATCAGATCAATAATTGATGAACTCAAAAAAATCAACCTAGAAATAAAGAAGATCCACTAATGTACATCAGTTCTTTGTTGAATGAAGAAGAAACTAATTACTTAGTTAGGCTATTGGCTAATTTAAGGACTACTTTCCATGGAGTTATAAGGAAATGCCCAGTTTATCTCTTGAAGTAGCAATCCATGAGCTAGAAATTGATCCTAATGCTAACCCTATCAAGAAAGCTCTTACATACATGCGATTAGACATCAAACAATAAATCACATCTGAAATCAAGAAATTAATCGATGCTAGCTTTATCAGGGAAGAAAAATACCCTACCTGGTGAGCTAGTGTCATCTAATTAAGAAACATAATGGCAAAATTTGCATATGCATCAATTTTAGGGATTTGAATAAGGCATGTCCTAAGGATGAATTTCCACTTCCTATATCAAAATTGATGGGGGACATTGCCTCATCTCATGTAGTATTCTCCTTTATGGATGGGTCATCTGGTTACAACCAAATCAAGATGACCCCCGAGGATGAAACAAATACTTCTTTGAACCATCAGAATCTATTATTATTAGATCATGCCTTTTGGTCTTAAAAATGCTGGTGATACAAACCAGTGAGCCATGACTCAAATTTTGAATGAACTCATTCATCATCAAGTTGAATGCTATGTTGATGATCTGGTAGTCAAAACCAAAGAAAAGGAAGACCATCTATGACTTGAGAGTAATTTTTGAATGGTTAAGATAATTTAACCTCAAAATGAACCCCTTGAAGTTTGTATTCAGAGTAGCTTAAGGGAAATTCCTTGGGTTTGTTTTCTAACACTGGGAATAGAGATCGATTAAGAAGATCAAGGCTATCTTAGAAATGCCACCCCCTAAGAGTATAATTCAACTTACATCATTCCAAGGGTAGTTGGCATATCTAAGACACTTCATATCCAATTGATTAGAAAGATGCCAGCCATTCTCAGCACTTATAAAAAAGTATGCTAAGTTCAAGTGGGATGATAAGTGTCGGCATGCCTTTGAAAACATCAAGCACTACTTGATGGCGCCACCAGTTCTATCCCGGGCAAGGCATTGATCCTCTACACTGCTACACTAGATGACTTCATTGGTTCTTTGTTGGCTCAAACCAATGATGAAGGAAGGAAAATGCTCTCTTTTTTCTCAGTTATCGTCTAATCCCTACTGAGGCAAACTACTCACCTATTGAAAATCATTGCCTAGCTTTCATCTTTGCGTCTCAAAAGCTATGACATTACATGTTTTCTCACAAGGTGAATCTGATTTCTAGAATTAGTCCACTATAATATCTCATGACATGACCAATGTTATTCAAACGATTAGCAAGATGTTCCATGATTTTGTCACAGTTCGACATCACATTCATACCCCTCCTTGTTGTAAAAGGATAGGCACTAGCAGATTTCTTAGCAGCACACCCACTTCCTGCTAATTTTTTGCTTAGTGATGACCTCCCCAATGAACAAATCATGAACTTAGGGGACACTAGCATTCTCCATTGGGAGATGTATTTTGATGGTGACTTCCTCTTAAAAGGAGAAGAACCATGATCTACTCTTCCAGGGAAGGCAGGGGTAGGAATAGTTCTTCTAACTCCAGACCATGATGTGATGAGATTCTTATCATTTATCCAATTCATGCACCAACAACGAAGCTGAATATGAGGCTATGATTGTAATCTGAAGATAGTCATTACATTATGCGTCTAGAGTATCAACATCTTTGAGGATTCTCAGCTCATCATCAACCAAATCACTGGGTCCTACAAGGTTCTATAGCCTAAGCTCCATAATTACCATAAGTACACAATGGAGTTGTTGGCTCAAATGCAAGAGGTCACTATCTATAAGTTTCCGTAGGAGATAATGCTATAACAAATGCATTGGCCAAGCTTGCCAAGGAGTTGGCATGCCCAAAAGATGAGTCCATTTCAATAAGGGTCCAAAATAGACAAGTCTTACCCCTTATCGACGCTGAACTCATCAAGAGACTCTCTCTTGATTGGGAGGTTGCCGTTGCCAAAAAGAATGACGAGTCAGAATGGAGGCAACCATTCATGGATTAACTAAACACAGGCAAACTAGCTCAAGAGAAGTCATTAGCCCATTAGGTGAAATAGAGAGCTCTCTCCTATGCTCTCATGGATGGAACCTTATATGTCTTCTAATCATATGTGGTTAAGTTGTTTAGCCAAACATGAAGCCCATAAGATTGTGACCGAGGTACATTTTGGATTATGCGGAGCTCACCAGTCCAGTATAAAGATGAAAGCCAAGATTACAAGACTAGGGTACTACTCACCTTCGATGATTACAGATTGCATGGATGTAGCTAGGAGATGCCACCAATGGTGCATGGTGTTGCCCTACATCAACCACCCAACATTCTACATCCTACATTAGCCTCATGGTCATTCGAGTGTTGGGGCACTGATATAGTTGGTTCGATCGATCCTCTTTCTTCCAAGGGTCACTGGTTCATTCTAGGTGCCACCGATTACTTTTCTAAGTGGGCGGAGGTTATCCCACTTAAAGAAGTCATAACTCAACATGTGCTCCAATTTTTCAAGAACCATATCTTATATAGGTTCAGCATGCCTCGATGAATTATATCCGATAATGGTACTGCATTCAAGAGCACCAAGATCAACAGCTTTGCCTAGAGACACAACATAGATTGGAGATATTCTACCATCTACTATCCAAGGGAAAATGGTCTAGAAAAAGTATTTAACAAAACTCTCATCCAAATATTAAAGAAGACACTCAACGATAATAAGCAATAGAGCCATGAGCAGTTGGTTGAAGCCTTATGGACTTACCGCACCAAATACAGAACTCCAACTAAATCTACCCCATTCTCCTTAGTGTATGGTTCTGAAGCTATTCTACCATTATAAGTCCAACTCCCATTACTAAGGATAGCTGTGGGTAGCAAGATTACTACAGATTAGAATGCCAAGCTACGATTAGAAGAGTGGAGGAGAGACACCTCAGGGCAAGCCAGAACCTCAAGTTGTACGAAGCCAAAATGATTCAAGCTCATAACAAGTTGGTTTGTCTTAGTGTTTTTTAAGTAGGAGAGCTTATTTTAGTTCTAAAGGAGACAAATTGTTGCCTGTTGAAAGGTGAGAGGCAAGTTTGAACTCACTTAGGAAGGCCTTTTCGCCATAGCAAAGGCCTACCAAGGAGGATCTTATCAACTGATAAATTGTAAGGGAGACCGCCCCATGCTTCCAATCAATGGGCTCTACCTAAAAAATACTATCTATAAATCTTATTTGAAAATAATCATCAATAAACTTTTTTTCATATCAAATTCCAACTCTTAGGTGTTAAAAATATATTTTGCTTGAAAATCTGCCACGATGTGTTTAGGGTAGGTGTAAGAGAACCCAAGCGGCATCCTATCCCTTCATAACACAAACAAAAACTACATTCAACCCTCCAGTGCTATTAGGGTAGGTGTGAGAGAACCCAAGAAGCTTTCTATTTTTACTAGTACAACTAAGTTAGGTGTAAGAGGACCTAAGAAACATCCTTTCTTCATGTAGTAACATTTTTACATGTTTAGGATAGGTGTAAGAGAACCCAAGTGGCATCTTATTCTTTCTTTCACATCATAAACAAACACATATCTTTTATCTCGGGCTATTTTGATGTGGGAGCAAGCCCCCTATGACATTCACTCATTAGCTACTCTAGGTCGAGCTGATATGCTACCTTGTTAGTATGCCACCCTAGTGGTCACTTTTTGAGCAGATGTGAGTCCCTATGCTTTCTTCTTGACTTGACCATTACAAATTGATGAGCACCCTGTTAGTTTGGTAGGTCTCATCACGTAGCCGGTAAGCTACCCTGTGTTGACTTTATTTAAGAGGATGTAAGCCTACATGCTTTCTTCTTGGACTAGCCATCGTGCACTAACTAGGTCAAGTATATTTGAGGTTTAGGGTAAGTCCCCCAGCGACTCCTTTCCTCTTGATTACTGTAAGCATGGGTTTAGTCCCTACACTAGATTCCTTGCTCAGTAGTCACCTTAGCTCGGATAACCCCTATCGAGCCAAAGATAGACTATCTCGATGATCAGTTTTTCTTTGAGAGATATAAGTCTACATGCCTTCTTTCTAGACTGATCATTCAAATTGACAAGCACCTTAGGTTGGTTGGTTATCGTCATGCTAATGACGACCCACCCAGTGGATACACCACTCTTGGCATATGTGAGTCCCCGTGCTTTCTCCATGAGTTGGCCACCGAATACCTATAGACTTTCTTTTACAGGGTTTTGGATAAAGCCCCCAGTGGCACCTCCCTTGTCGGCACTCTATTTGGATCACATCCTTAGTGACCCCATTTAGACTCTACCCTTACTCTTGGATTGGGCAGTTCCCCTTTCTTAATAGCCACCCTTGTGGTTGGAGAATTTGTTTAGCGGATGCGCAGATTTTTCCTTGGTCCAATAAGTCTAAGATAGGACTAGGCTGATATAAGCTCCTTCTCAGTATGGTCCCTCGTAAACTAATAGGGTCTATGGCAATATAAAATAAATAAAATATATCTTCACTTGTGGATTAGAAATTCAATCCCCTAGTGGCCCCTTTCCTAAGCAGACATCCTATCTTTAGGGCAGTGTCTACAAAACTCCCTATAAAAATTGCCAGACTACTTTGAGTTGAGATAAGTCAAGATCTCTCGCTTGCCCTTAGGTTGGGTTCAACTTGCCACTAATGAGTCACCCTGACAGTCATCTTTGCTTTGAGAGATATAAGTCTATTACGCATACTTTCTAGCACGACCGCTAAAAATTGACGGGTAGCCCTAGGTCGAGTCTGATTTGTTGCGCAAGTGACTGATCACCCCAGTGGTTCCTTGTTTAGGAGGATGTGAATCCCCACACTTTCTTCCTAACTTAACCATTACACACCAAAAGGCACCCATTTGGTTGGTTAGTTCTACCTCACGGCCGGTAGACTATCCCTTTAGATTTGTAGATCTAAGACAGGTCTAGGCTGGTATTAGCCCCTTCTTAGTGGATCCATCACAAACTGACAAGATCCATCAAATTAAAATAAATGAAATTAAAACAAATCTAATTCAATCAAATGACATTATCTTGACTTCTTCTGAGTTGATATAAATCCCCCAAAGACATTCATTCAGTAGTCACCCTAGGGCGAGTTTGATTTATTGTGCAAGCGATCGATCACCCCAATGGTTTCTTGTTTAGTAGGTTGTGAGTCCCCATGCTTTCCTCCTAACTCGACCATTGCACACTGAAGGGCAACCCTTAGGTTGGATAGTGCTATCATGTGGTTGGTAGACTAACCCTTTGGATCGGTAAATCTGAGATAGGCCTAGGCTGACATGGCCCCTTCTTAGTACTGTCCATCACAAACTGACAGGGTCCATCTTAAAATCTAAACTTAGAATAAACAATCAACCAACTCCTCCCTAGTGGAGTCAATCTAACCCAATTCAAACTTGCATTCCCTAATGAGTGCACCCTCAAAATAAATCTTATCAAACCTCTTATGCCTAGTGGATAACTTGAACTTGCTTCCCTAGTGGAAGGTTCATGCATCATCCCTGGTGGGTTATGCATTCTAATCCTCAGTGGATACTCTACCCAAATCATACCTTGTATTCAAATCCAAAACTTCTATCCCTAGTGGATAACTTGAACCTGCTTCCCTAGTGGAAGGTTCACATGCATGATCCCTTGGTGGATCCCCTCTTCCTCTCTCATGCCTTTGGCATGAGTTGAGTTGCATTGCACTAAGATCTTGATTCCTTCTGCATCTCGGGTTTAGAGTAGATTATTTCTATTAGTGTTTGTGATCCTTCGGACGTTGTTGATCATCTCGGTCAACAACAATACGTGCGGTGTGCCTTGTTATTACACCACACCTATTGGGCGCCCTTTGTTGACCTCACTTTTGGAGTGAGCTCTCAGCTTCCTCATCATAGATCTAGACTTTTACAAACACTAAGAGTTCCTTAATCTTTAGACAATTCTAGTAATTAGGTGAACACTTAACCTAATCCTATAGACTTAGAAGAGCTAGCAATAGGAATAGGTTGTGCCTTAGCGATTTAGGAAGACTTGCCTACCATATAGCCCAAACCCAATCCTTGCTTTCTTCTTTCAAACTAAACCTCAAATTCAAATTCAAATTCCAAAATCAAATCCAACTATCCAATGATTGAAATCCACCACCAATTTCAAAATCTAAATCCCTTCCTAAGCCATTTAATTTTATCTTATGGACTTAGCCTTAACCAAATGCAAATCAAGCTCAATCCAATTGATCTTCTCAATTATCAAATTCAATCTCAAATCAAATTCTAAATCATAAATCAATTCCAAACTCCAAATGATTGAAACCCATGATTAACTCCAAATTCTAAAACCCCTTCCAAAGCCATATTAAGCACCTTCATTTGCTTAGCCAAAACCCCTTCAAACTAACTCAAACATGATTGATTTCTTTATAAATCAATCATTCCTTCATTTATGTTCATAAATATAAATGAAATCAAAATTCAAACCTTTCAAATCAAATTAAAATAAGTCAAACCAATTCAAAATCCAAGTTAGCCCATTTTGACCTACATCCCTTAATTTGATCAAATTTGCTTCCAAATCACTCCAAACTCAAGTAGTTTTCTCATAACCCATTTATATCTTCATTTATATTCACAAATGAAAATGAAATATAAATCCAAATGGTCCTAGCTAAATCCAAATCAAATCAAATTCCCAATTTTAGCCCTTTTAGCCAAACTTTTGAACTTGGAAAAATGAAACCCAAATCAACTCAAAACTCATGCATTTCTTCATGATTCAATCATTCCTACAATCATTGATCTAAATATAAACATAAACCACCATTATCAAACCAAATCCAAGTCAACCTAAATTAAGTCCAAGTTGACCCTTTTGACTTGAAATTGTCATATGAGCCAAAACCCATTTAGCTCCAAACCAATTGCAATTGGATTTATATTTCAATCCTATGCTCATATGTGAGTTCAACTAAACTTGAATCAAACTTTGATCAAGACAATTGACCCATTTAGGCTCACTTGACCTAAAGTGACCTAAAGGACCTTTTTGAGCCAAGTTTTAATCCAACCCAAATTGGATTGAACTAAGCCCATGTAAACCTTAATCATGATCAACAATCATCATGGGATGATCAACCACCTTGAATTGGGTCAAACTAAGTCAAACCTAGCCTTTGACCAAGTCATCATTTAGCCCAAATGAAACTCAAACTCACCAAAATTCATCATATGCCAAATTGATTGAAACCATTTCCCTAAACACATTCATGATCAATGATTGAACATGACCAAGCCATCAATTGAGCCAAACCAAGCCTAATTAGTCACTTGACCTAAGTTGACCCAATTTGGCCTATAAAGCCAAATGGGTCAAATTATGATTTAATCTAAATTGATTACAACCAATGGCTCAAGTTCATTCCAAATCACTTGTTGAACTTGACCAAAGTAATGATTGAGCCCAAGTTAACTAATCGGTCAACTTGACCCAACCTAGCCCAAATTGACCAAAATCTAAATTAATTCTAAATTAAACTGAACCAAAGCCTACAATCATTTCAATCAACAATGAACTTGACTCAACACCTAATCCAACCTAATTTGGTCAAATTGGTAAATTGGTCAACTTGGCCAACTTGACCCTTTAAAATCTAAATGAGTCAAATTTAAATCTAGGTCAAACCAATCCAAACTAATTGAACCAAGTCATCCCAAATTATCATATGAACCTAACCCATGCCTTGGTTTGACCCAGTCAACCCAACCCAATGTAACCCAAATGACACCAATTGACCAAATGAAGCCAAATCCCTCCAAACCAACTTGTGGGACCCTAGGACTTAGCCAAACCTGACCCAAACATGTCCTAACTAATTTTTAAATCAACCTATGAGCTAAGTGGACACCACCAAGGGGATTAGCCATCAAACCATAGGATTCAAACCTTAAAACCATTATATCCAAGCCAAAGTCAAGTACCCATCCCCCATGGCAGCTCATTATCACTCCATGGAACCTTCTCCAGACCCACCAAGCTAACCTAATTCACCCTAGGTTGGCCAACAACCTTTGGGAGGTGAGTTGATCACCTCCAACCTAAACCGAGCACCCATTGGATCAAGACCATGGCATCCTTGCACATTTGGTCCATGGAAGCTCCCCATCACTTCTCCTAACCCTAGCGTGTGACTTGACCTTGATGGAGACAACTCGGGATGTGGTGAACTAGTGAACATGTGCACACTGCCCCAATGATGGGAAATTGAGGGGTATACACCCCCCCCCCCCCTTAATTCAAACACAAATCCACAGAGAATTGCATCATGACCCTTGAGAAGCCATTTTCAAGATCCCTCAAAGTGATTCCAAGCCTTCCCGAGCACTCCAAAATTTGGATTTTCCATTACCGTGAGAACCCAAAATAAGGGAAGGCAATCTCAAGCAATACTCCCTCAATCTGAAATCAAACTTCAATTCCTCTTAGCCACACCATCACCATACCCAATCAAAGCCAACCAAACTAATTCCCAAGTTTCTAAGCCACAGGAGGATCAAGTTCGATCAAAGCTAAGCCCATTGGGTGCGTGGATTGGTCAACCGAGCATCCAACACCAAATCAAGCTTAAAGCTCCTCAATAGGGCCTCGCCTCAACTAGGCAAAGCTACCTCCGACGTTGCATCACCGAACATTAGCTTTGATGAGGTAATTCCTCAAAACCATAGCTATAGGGAAATGTGGGTTGGTCCTTTCTGAAGAGAATTTGAATCTCATGCAAAGTTGACCATTGGATGTGTGCATCTCCCTTCCCCGAATGTGTGGGAAGAATTTGGAGACAATCTAAGGCCAGGTGAGCTCAAATTGAATGAGTGAAGAAGGACAACATCCATTTTCCATCATTCATGAATGGGATAAATCATGAGCCATCCATCTTGCATGATTGAGATGAATGGCTTTGATCAAATCTTGCGGTAGAGCCTCTGATTTTTTTCCTAAACTATGAAGTGGCTTTGATGGGATTAATGGTATAATTAGCGCTAATAAATTAGTTTTTTTAATCCTAAAAATTCCTAAAATCCTAACTAATTGTTAAAAAATCCAAAAATAATATAAACTTAGGCTCATTTTGAAGATATTTTAGAGGGGAATCTAGGAAAGTTATAATTGCTTAATTTTGAACAGTGACTTTAGCTTAATTAGGGTTTTATCAAAATCTAATTAGCTTAATAAAATATTAATTAAGTACTCAATTAATCTCAAATTTTATGTGCATGTTTAAGGGGATGACCTCTACCTCACCTATTTTTCTGGGATTTTATTGATTGCTTAATTAAGGGAATCACTTGATTAAGCCCTAATTACTCTCTTTATCCAATTAATTATAATTAATGAATGAATAGTAACTTAATTAATCATTTAAGCAAAGTCACCTCTGTTGAACAGTAAGACTACTTAGGGAATATGATTGGGGATACTTTTCCTAATTCATTTCCTAAGTCTTCTTTATCTTTAAAAATTAAATTAATTAATGGCTAATGAAATGATTAATTGATTAATTAAGTGATTAATCTTCAAAATAAAGAAATCAAAATATAATTGAATGTTTAAATGATTTATGGATTAGGATTAGGGCCTTGCCCTTGATCTTCTCCCCTAAGTTAATTTTATCATTCAAATTAAATCATAATAAAATGCTTAATCATTTAATTAAAGGCTTAATGAAATTAAAATTAACACATCCACACTTAAAGAACCCTTAATTGATTATGGGTAGCTCCTTGGGTGTTTAATAACCCAAGTTGAGAGATAATGAAATTATGGTTCGTTCACATGTGTGAGAAAATCATAAAAGTAATTAAGTGAGATCCCTTAAACTTAATAACTATTAATCATAGGCCAATTGAATTAGGCCCTTTTCATTTCTTAGGAGCATTGCAAATTTACTTTTCATGTGGTTGCATATCATATTGGCTTTTTATTAATTAGTTAATTAACTTAAGGTGATATAGGTAAAAGTTAATTAATTCACTTAATCCATACCTTAACCTAATCAAAATATAAAATCAACTTAAATATTCTTCATTAAACCAAACTAATTCACACATGGGGAATGGGTTAGGACTAGCAAGCCTCTCTCATATTTCCTAAATCAAATCAAACACAAATTAAAAAAAACAATATCTTTAAAGAATTTTGGTTCATTTTAAATAGCCTTATTTAATTTGATTATCCTTAGGAATTAATTGGGATGGATGAAATAATATGGTTACATTCCTTTATTTCTTTCCAATCATGCTAAATATTACTTTCCATTTGAAATAATGCATTCATTTCTTTTAAAATTAATTAAATAAAATGTTTTCTTTTATGTCAAATTACATGTGTGACTGAAATCAAATATGAGTGGCTATTAGCACTATTAATTTGAAAACTATTTTCAAAACATATAAATCAATTATTAAAAGAAATGAAGTGATGCTAATTTTAAATATCTTTAGTCTTGCATGCTATGATAGTATAAGATGTGTAATATGAGGTTCTCTTTCCCTACTTTAACATGGATTCACATTGGTTTTGTAAGTGTATAGTTCATTTGAAAAGAACATACACTTGCTTAAATCTATTCCTATGCATTTCCATGTTAAGACTTAGGAAGAATTTTATATTACACATGTAAATCATATAATCAAACCAAATATAATTTCTTGCATGATTCCTTAGCCATTTGGTTTTTTTTTTGTACATTCATATGTATTTGAGAAAAGTGGTATATTAGTCTGAACATCCAGGGTTGTGAGCCTTTAAGTAGCCCTAAGTAGATCTTGTACCTTACGCTCCTAGTGTTGAGAACAATGGCATCATACTCACCAAAACTCTTATACATATGCATATGTGATGTGGCTAATGAATAAAGAATCATAAATTAGATAAATCAAACATAACCTTTTGCATGGATTTTCTTATCTTTATAGTTTGTTCATACATCTATATGTATCTAAGAAAAGTGGTATATTAGTCTCAACATCCCACGGCTATGATGCTTTAAGTAGCCCTAAGTAGGTCTTGTACCTTACGCCCTTGTGTAGAAAATAATGGCTCCATAGTCCCTAAAAACTTTTATATATGTAAATGTGTACTTAGCTAATGGATGAAAAATCCCCCTTTTCTATACAATAAAAACATGCATTCATAATTCAATAAAAAATGAAATATTTAAATTTGAAATACATTTTTTTTCATTCATCATCAAAGTGTTCTAAGATTTACATTGCATGTATAGGCATGCTTAGGATTTTATTCATATGCATGATATACATGGTGGAAAGAAATGAATGAATGTGTTATGTGATAGTAATCCATTTTAATTAATCTTAAGATGATTTTCTTATTGAATAGGGCTAGAGTAATCTAAACTTAGGGTTAATTAAAACACATAATAAACCACTCATTAAAAGAAATTCATTAATTAACTTCCCTTAAAAGTGACTTAAGATAGGGATAAAAGAGAGACTCCCTCTCTTTCTTCTCTTTATAACATTTAGTTGTTAAGTGTAGGTCATATAAAATAAAATAAAACACTAAATAAAATCTTCAAATCAATTAAACCACTTAAAGAGAAACCAACCATTTTTAAATTAAACCCTCTCACACTTAGCAAACCATAACCCGAAAGCCTAATTAGGTAATACAACACAAGCATTAACACATGCACATTAGATTAAGTCATAATTTCTAGCTTTATGTTAGGGCAGTGCATGGTTTGATGAATGTTTAGTTTTTTGATGTATTATTTTAGACTGGATATTAGGGCGTATGTGCATAGTATGGATGTTAGGATGATATTAGCCTATTCATGCTTTCTGCAGGAGGTTGTGCTTAAGGGATGTTGTAATAAAAATATAAATACTTTTTTTTTTGCTATTGCTTATACCCCTAAGCATAGCCTATGTTAGAACATGTTGGATTGGTTACCCATGTGTGGGGTGCTAAGTTCAAATCATTCATATAACTACTTGGATTATATGGCGTGTTTTAGCTAACATTTATTTTGTAGGTATAACTAGATTTACTTTCCTTTCTATTAATGTAATTTTGCATTAGGATTAGGATAAGTGTTATGGGATAAGGGTGAGCATTGGTGTAAGACCATGTCTTATATACCATGTGATATCTTTGGAGCAAGCTACATCCCAATCAAGCCAATAGAAAGAAACAAATGGAGCAAATCAAAGCTGAAAAAAGAAAAGAAAGAAATGAAGCAAATCAAGATGAAGGATGAAGGACAAGGCGTGAAGAATGGAAGATGAAGAATGAAGACACCCATAAAACTTATCACTTCATGAATGTAATTTATTCTTTCATTATATCAGGATGTATAAGGGTGGAGCTCGACTACCCACATTTCTTTTTGGGTTGTACTGTAGTACCCGACCGCACTGACCTCTTATTCTTTTATGATAGCTATATAAAATTGTTTGTTGTTTTGTTTAGCTTGTACATTAGAAATAGCATGCCTTTTCATAGTTTCTTTATGATCGCTGATTGTTGTGTGACCTGGATACGATTAGGCTCCTAAGATAAAAGCAAATTTTCTATTCCACCAACAACTCATAACTAAAATTTTAAAATAACTCAGAACCTCATACAAAAGCCTAGGAATTAAATCAAGATAATAAAAAATTTAGCAACTCCTTAGTTGGATGATTGTATGTATAACATCATGCATGTCATATTCTTCCACACTTGTTAAGAGATGGCTTCCATCTATGATAGAGAATAAAGGCTTAACCTATAAGAGCCTTTGATGTAAAGAAACCTCTCTCTTTTGATTTAGGCCATAACCAATTTCTCATGAATTTAGGCATACAACAACCCATAGCCTATGTCAGAACAGAAAGTCAAAAAATCAAATAAAACTTAATAAAATTTGCATTAGATTAAGTCATTATTCATGCCCTTCATGATCTAGTCTCTTAAGGAGTGAGTTTAAGGACTTAGTTTTCTCTTCTAAATAAATAACAATCTTACCAGCTTTCAAAGCATATGACTTGCCTACATGGATTTAAAGCATAGGAAGAGTTAGCTGGCTGCCACTCTAGGTAGTAATAAGTCCAGCAATCGGGTGGTCTACTCTCTCTTGTGGAGGTAAACCATATACCCACTTTCTCCTTAGATTTAGATTGTGCTTTGGCCCTCGCCAAAGATCCCTAAATTTAAGATCTGAGGTTGTTATTTTGTTTTGCGAGCTATAAGCATAAATCCTCACCTCTTAGGCATTTCCATAAGCTTATATTGGGGAATTGTAAGTCCTAGATTTCTAATAAAATTTCAACTCAAACAAATAAATCTCCTCAATTTAAAATACATAAACCCCAACTATATGATAGATTGGAGTGCTCACTTGGCTTCCTAGTATTATGAGCACTCCCTACTCATCTCCTTTGATTTTGATAAGAACTCTCCTTTTGATCTCTCCCACTTGATTTTCAAAAATATAACCAATCCTTTGATAGTTCTATCTTTGAATTCTTTGGCGATAACAATCAACTACTTTAATCGAGAGTATTCTTAAGGGGTTCACTTTCCTTAAGATGTAATTAATTATGAAGGCT
Organism: Cymbidium sinense; assembly: GCA_021442155.1. Lineage (NCBI taxonomy): Eukaryota > Viridiplantae > Streptophyta > Magnoliopsida > Asparagales > Orchidaceae > Cymbidium > Cymbidium sinense. Next base: position 88,632,844 of record CM038219.1, read on the forward strand.
TGCCTCCATAGGCAACTTAATGAACTTGGTTTAAATAAACCATGCTTTATATTTTTAGGTAAAGAAGGGGAAAAATCATTGGTATATTCGAAGACCCATCTTGCCTTAGGAGTCCTTAGTAGGTGATTAGGTCCATTATATGGTAGTGACTTCTATCTCTCGAGATAGTATACTATTCCTTAATGTCATACTCAATCACCCTAATAAGTACATCTATATATCTCATGGTGTCCCCTCACATATACACAAAACACCCAAACCAAAAAAATAAACACCACAGTACAAGATATTATGGTCAAAGAAGGCGAAGCACCAAACTTTACTTGGTATCTATTGCATCAACTAAGATAGTAAGATAACTAACTCAATCATATGGAGTGAAGGGTAGAATAGTTGATGTTAGTAGATAAGATTTAATCCTTCAAACCACACTTATAGAGGTAGATAGGCCTAAGTTAGTGCATACAATGGATAGAATATAAGAACTACTGCTTTAAATGAAGACACAAGTGTGATGTTTATATTTAGAGTCGTAGGGATACCACGTAGATCTTAGGGGATACATATTGAAATGATCATGTGCAACATCAAGGAATGAAACACTAATGCAAATTTTATTCTAAGCTGAGTTGTTTAGTTCCCAATGACCAAGCACCCATAGTTAATAACATTTTAAAAGATGGGGATCTCCTAAGAATACTCTCTATTAAAATAGTTAATCAGTGTCTCTAAATATTTCAATGATTATAATCAAGAAATTAGTATTAATTTTGATAATCAAGTGGGATAGTTTAAATGGAACCATTTTTTAAAATCTAAATGGGAATAGCTAGGCTGTCCATGGATACTAAAAGCTTAGTGAAATACTCCAATCTCTCCTAAAATTAAGTTTTATAATTTTGTAGAGATTTATATTAGTTTGAGTTTACATTTAATTGAGTGTTATGGCTTATATTCTCATAACATAAGATTATAAAAATGTCTAAGAAGTGAGGACTTTAATAATAAAAGAGAAACTAGTACCTTCTAACCCTTTGTCTAATGATGTTCCAACACAAAGTGGAAATTCATCCTAAGTTTAGTTGATAAAAAATGGGATATTATGGCACATCCTACCCAAGGGTTTGAACCATTTTGATTCTTATGGACTTACAACTGCTTAGAGTGGTTGTCAGCTAACACCTCCTACAATTTAAAATCATGTGGATCGATCTTATGTAAATGCATGACGGCTAGGTTGTTGTTTATTAGGAATAACTCTAGAATCTTAAACTCTTCCTAGAAGACTAGTTTTTATTTGTACAAAAAATCATGCCTTAAGCTGATGCAATAAAAGTTAGAGATTTTATTTAATTTTGACTTATCATTTTAGACTCAGGCTTGGGAGGTATTTATGTCTACATGCATGATGAAATAGAGTTATGGCTAAATTAGAGAGAAATGGGTGTTCTCCACTATAAGGGAATTTCTCTCACAAGTATGCATGATGTTATAACATTCACAATAGTCCAATAAGTTACTAAATCTTTTATTTTAAGTAAATTCCTAGGCTTTATGAAGAAGTTATGAGTTTTTAAAATTTTGATTAGAGTTGATTAGTAGGGGTAAGAAATTTATATTTTTAAAGAGCCTACAGTATCCAAACCATACAACAAACATACATATTTTAAGAAACATATAAAAAATGTCATTTCTATTGCACAATCACTATAAACAAGCCAAATAATCATCATCAATTAAAATAATAAAAGGCCAATGTGGTTGGGTATTGGCATGACCTCTAAAATGAAATGATGGGTTGCCAAGCTCTACCCTTATACAACTTATATTACAATTACAATTTAAAAGAAACTATTGGGATTTCCAATCTTCATCTTTATCTTCATGGATTAAGTTTTCTAGACATCATAGGGTCTTTTAGGTTAATGCCTTCTAACCATTGCTCATCTTATATTTTAATAGTTCTAATCCTAAACCTATCACAAAAGTTAAATTTCTATGAAAATTTAAAAAATCTTACTACACCTTTAAAATATAGGTTAAATCTACATACATACATATTAAGTAGTTTATTATTTTTATACATTGGGGCTTTGCTTCCCTTCCTTAGGTCACAAAGCTCACTTGTCCTAAAGAGGTATCCTTAAGGACTTAAGTGGCACCTATAAATAAAAGCATTTATAGTTCTTTTATTATACTAGTCCCTTAAGCACAGTCACCTACAATAACCATTATTAGTTTAATGTCATTCTAACATCCAAACTATGAACACACACTCTAACTTCTAGGATAAAATAACACATCACAAAGTAAAACATCAAACCATACAAGGCACCATTTTAACTTAATTCTAGTATCGGTGACTTAGTATTCTAAAGTGTGTGATATGCTTATGTGGCATGATAAAAACTAAGCCTTAATGTTTGACTTGTATCTTCTAAATAGGTGTTTAATTTATCACAAAAGCGATCATTACCATTTAAGTAAATGACTTAAAAAAGTTTAGATTCTTCATTTAATTTAACATTTTATTTGAGTTTAGATTCTTAGGAATATGAAAAGGGAAGATGACCATCTCATACCTTATCCTTAGGTTGGGACTAGAGGTGAATTTTATAATTTTCAATAATCTTAATGAATCATTAAATTTTATTAGACCCTAACTTTTGATCAAGCTTAAATGTTATTATAACCATAAGAAAGTCATCTTATAATTGATAACATTAAATCATGATCAATTTAGTACTGTCTTCTTGACTTTACTTCATCATTCTCAATATTCAATTAGGTTTAATAAATATATCATTTTTGAAATCTTCATATATTGATGTATGAATGAATTGATGTACTTCATTTGTTGATATTGATTTAGTTAAGCTTAAGACATGATGAAGCTTCCTCCCACTGCTCGAGTACGTCTCTTCTTCCCTAGGTTACTATTTCATTAGATTTTATTTCATGGAGGGACCTTCCTATGTTGGTGCTCTCTCCTCCAATCTCACCTCGATTGAGGCTATCAACCCTTCCATAAAACTCATCTTCCATAGTCCTATCAAGAAATTTTCTGCTTCAAAAGTGATTCAGATTTTTTGAAGAAAACTAGTAGAAAGAATGGCAAACCTGACTTATTTTTCTCTAATTCTAAATTTGTACATCTTGTTGAACCCCTCAAGTGCACTTTGTTTGTCAAGTTTACTTATAGACACCCCATGATGGACATCATTAAAAAGCACTTTGATGATCTAAAGTTGTTGGGTGAATGAGAAGTTTGGCTATTAGATAGTAGGCATATTGTAATCAAGCTAAGCAAAGAAGAAGACTATGGTCAATTATTTTCCCAAAACAATTTTTATATAGAAAACATCCCAATAAAAATATTGAAATGGACACCTTCATTTGATTATAGTGCTAAGCCACCTAATGTTCCCATTTGCTTAAAGTTTTAAAATATGAAATTGCATTTATTTAACAAACAAGTGTTGTATCCCCTTGCTTCCCTTACTTTTACAACTTAGATGCCAAACAACTCACACAAGGAGAATTTTGGAAACCAATTAGATGATGCAAGGGAGCAGAACATCTCTGAAATTGAATCTGAAAGTAAAATATGAGAACACACTCAACATGAGGAACTATTTTCATTCCAAGCCCAACAGTAGATAGACACTCAAGAGAAGCTTACTAATGCTATTCATGATCATGAGGATGAGTGGTTGATTCAACAATCAAAGAGGAACAAGCATAGGGGCATAAGAGAGCTGAAATATATAAACCTAAGTGCTACCAATCACATTGCAGGTTCTTCAATAGCTGGAATTCTTGCCAATTGTAATGATGGGATTGATAATATGACTATAAGAGCCTCTAGAGGCTCTAAGTTTTCCAAACGTGACTAGCCTTCTCATCTGGAATATTAGAGGTATTGATGATAAAGAATCTTCTATGGGGCTCCATTACCTCATTAGAAATCATAAACTCAACCTATTTGCTATTCTTGAATGCCTTATTCATATAGCTAGCTTTGAAAAGCTTCAATGAAAATTTAAGAGGTTTTAGATAATGCAAAATTTTAGTAATAAGATTTTATTTATTTTGGAAACATCCCTTTTAGGTTGATCTCATTTTGGATGACCCACAATTCTTACATACTAGAATTACTTGCAACAATTATTACATCCTAGCCACCATAGTCTAAGTAGCTTGAACAAGGGACTCTAGAAGATTGCTTTGGTCCAATATCCATAACATCAATAGAACCTATTCTAATAGTTGGCTAGTTGGTGGGGATTTTAGTATGATCACTTGCGCTAATAAAAATAAAGGAGGTAAAAAACCAAATGCTACTATTTTAAATGAATTTGTTGAATACATTGAGGGTGCTCAACTCTTTAATGCTGGCTTTATTGGATCTCCATTTACTTGGAATAGAGGGAGAGTTCTTGAAAGATTAGATAGAATCCTTCATAACACTCATTGGTTTAACACCTTTCATGACACTACTATTCAACACCTTAATAGATCTTGTTCTGACCATGATCCTCTCCACCTTACTATTCACCAACTTCAAAAACCAAACAACTAGCCTTTCAAGTTTTTGAATATGTGGACCCAACATAAGCTGTTCACTTATTGCCTTGGATGCTTGGAAGTCTAATATTGCTGACCCTCAGATAAGGCTATGGAATCTCCACAAAAACTTGGTTAAGGCACTAAAACATTGGAACTAGAATGTGTTTGGTGATATTCACCAATTGGTGGGTAACCAAGATCTCAAAGTTACTAATTTAGAATTGAAGCACATTGATAACTCTTCACCCCTTACTGAAAATGATCTTCAAGAAACCAAAATTAAGCTAAACCTTTTAATTACTATGAAGAAGGATTTCCTAGCTCAAAAAGTTGCCATTATAAATCTAATGGAAGGAGATAGAAATACAAGGTACTACCATGCTTGCATTAAACATAAAAGGGAAACCAAGGCTATAACCAAAATCAAATCTAATCAAAATTGGCTGATCATGAAGGATGACATAGTCAGTGATGGTATAAACTACTTCAAAAACACTCTTTCAAGCATAACAAGTGAACCTTGATTCCTTCAAGGGGGACCTCTTGAAGTCCCATGGTTTGGGGATTGATTTGCTTAATCTTACTCAACTTTCTCTAGAAAGTAAAATTTGGGATTATCTTAACTCATTAAATGGGTCTAAAGCAGTAGGCCTTGATGGTTTTATAGCACACTTTAATATATTCTCTTGGAACTAGATTAAGGATGATATCATAGCTTCTCTTTAAGTCTTCTTCAATGGCAAGGACATCCATAAATTCTTCAACTCTACTAATCTCACCCTCATTCCCAAAGATGATAACAAATTTTATTGGGATGGTTTTAGGCTTATTAGACTATCAAGTGTCTTTAGAAAGATCATCAGCAAAATCTTAAACATCAGAATTTATCCCATTCTTCCATTGCTCATCCTTCCAAATCAAATTGCTTTTGTGAAAGGTAGAAATATTATTGAAAATATTTTGTTGGCCCATGAGCTACTCCTACACATTTATAAATTATCTTGGCCAATCTTAAAATAAGAGGATTCTCTGATGATTTATATTCTCTCATCCAAAGAGTATTATCTAATAAGCACTATTCTCTTCTCATTAATGGTGAATCACATGGCTTCTTTTAAGCCTAGAAGAATCAAACAATGGGACCCTCTCTCACCTTATCACTTCATCCTTGCCATTAACTACTTTTCTAGAATGATTGAGGATGCACACTCTAAAAAAAGCATTAAGATACCACACCAAAGGCAAAGTCAATATATGTCATCTTGCATTTGTAGATGTTTTAATTCCTTTTTGTAATAAATCTAAAACTTTCATCAAAACCATCAAGAGACTCTTGGAAAAATTTGAATCCATCTTTGGATTGACCTTCAACAATTCTAAATGCTTTTTCATTAAAGAAAAATTCTATAGATCTGAACAAAGTTAGATCAAAGATACTACTGGTTTCACTTCTTCTCAACTTCCCCTTCACTACCTTGGAGTCCAAATTTTCAAAGGTAAATCCAAGGCTTGCTATTTTGATGGGGATGATCAACAAAATTCAAAATATAATATCCTCTTGGAAAAATTCCTTCTGATCTATCGGTGGAAGAATCTCATTGTTTCAAATCATTCTTAGCTCTATTCCCAGTTTTTATGTTACAAACCATGAGCATTCCAACCATTGTGCCAAGAATTTTTAATTGGTTTCTTTGGAGTGCTCACAAAAGGTCGAATCATTGACTTAGCTAGAAGAAAATCTGTAAGCCAAAATCTACTAGTGGTCTGGGGTTTAGATCCATTTATGAAACCTTCATCATGAACCAAATAAAGCTATGGATTAAGCTTAGGAAAAATGATTCTCTTTGGGTCAATTACCTTTAGAGCAAATACTATAAAAACAACCATCCTTCCATGGTGATACCAAAGCAATTGGACTCCAATCATTGGAAACTCTTGTTGAAGCAAAGATGTTGAGTACCAAATTTTCTAGAATATGGGAGCATGGAATAGCAGCTTTTCCTATAACCAGTGGTTTCCTATATTTTATCTAAACTTTGCTCTTTCCCCTTCTCCCACTCTATTATCATTTCAATTTTTTGGGAGGAAAACAAGTGGAACATATCTAAGCTAAAGAAAGAAATTACCAAGATCCCAGTATACCCAGATGAACCTGATGTGCTCATTGTAAAATACCACAAAGGAACTTTATCCATCTTTAAGAGCCTATCAACCTACTTCATACCACCCCAAATAGATTCAATAAAATTGCCAATTGTTTGGAGTCTAGCCATAAAACCTGTTTCTTACAGATGAAATCTTGAAGCTAAAAGGTTTAAGATTTGCATCAATCTACCACCTATGCAAAGTTGAAGAAGAGAGCATTCAACATTTGTTCATTACCTGCAAAACCAACTCCTCTATATGGATGGATCTCCAAACCACATATAAGATTGTACCTCCTTATTATGAAGCACTGAAGGACTATTTAAAACCTCGGAAAAAATTCTAGAAGCACAAATTTGATTCAAAGTATGTCCTTCCACTCATTATTTTATTTTTATTTGGATGGATAGAAACACAATTAAACATGAAGACAAGGATCTCAACCCAAAGAAGATTTTATCTCATATGAAAAGCCATATATCCAAGCTATTTGTAGCTCAACCTCTTTGTAATTCTCCCATCAATGCTTCTAAGGTTACTCTCATATATTGGAAAATCCCTGAGTAGGGATCCATCAAGATCAACATTGATGGGAGTTTTGTATCTCCGATGGTGGTTGGCATTGGTGAAGTTTTAAGGGATTATTAAGGAAACTGCATTTATAACTTCTCCTCTCCAACATTAGCTGATTATGCAATCTATGCTAAAACCCAAGCTTGCCTCACTGCTCTCAGAATTTCTACTGCCTTGGAATTTACTAATATATGGATAGAAATGGACTCCTTAAACCTTTGCAAGTATGCTACAAATGAATCTTTGCCTTTTGGTATCTTACTTACGTTATTAGGCAAATTCATCTTTTGATCCAACAAATGGATTTACAAATCACTTATATTAAAAGAGAAGGCAACAGGACTACAAATTATTTAACTAAATTGGGGGCTTCCTTGAAAGTGCATCTATTCTCATCAACTCTATTCAGCACCATTACAAATGCTCTTCATGGAGACCTCCTTGATTTTCCTTACATTAAAAGTTTGTAATTTTATTTTTTTCAACTTTTGGACTTGTAAGTCTTATCATATAGTGGAATTTTTTTGCTTTTAATACACACACACACACACACACACACACACACCACACACACACACACACACACAAACATATTTGGATTTATATAAGTAGATGTCATTGTTAGACCAGGGAAGTGAGGTAATCTAAGACCTCGTAGGGGCTAATGAAAGTCTCATGCTCCTGGGATGGCTAAACTATATACTTTCTAATCCACATACCTGGGCATATATATATATATATAAGATTGAACCACTTAAAATTTTAAAATTCTAAAGTTTTTAAAATAACCTAACCTTAATATGTATTTCACTAGAAAGCTTTTAAGGTACATGCCATTATTAAACTAGGGAGTCAAGGTATCTAAGGCCTCCTTCAGACTAGAAGCCTTAGGCACTCAAGATTTCTAGACTATATATCTTTCAAGACATGTAGATCATGTATATAAGTGTATATTTATGTTTTAGTTATCTTAATTAATTTTGATTTACACTATATATATTTTTATTAATTGTGAAGGAAAATAATTTAGGATTTACTAGTGATAATAGTTACAGTATTCATCAAATTGTACAAATAATGTAATCTTTTGTTTTTTTAAATATCAAATGTATGTAACACATGAAATGTATATTTATAAAATGACAGAAGCAAAGTAATTAAACATCACCAAATAACCTATTAATGTGATCAAATCATAAGGCTATTCATAAGAGAATAATTACATTTAAGTTTAATCACATTCCTTGGTAGTTTTTTTAAGATGTGAGTTAATTAAGCTTAATGAGGAGACAAAGGAACTAAAATTATCTCTTAGACTTTTTTGGTTCATTAAGTGATTTAAAAGTTATTTAAATAATTCTCATATTTTAATTAGAGTTAATTAATTGTTTGACTTATTTAAGTCCAAATAGTCCAAAAGTTTAATTATATATTAAATAAAAGCCCATAAATTTTGAGAAAATTACTAAACATAATGAAATGTGAAATAAGCTTGCCCTAAAAATTCGAATGCAAATGGGCATATGTTTTCAAATTATTAAAGAAATGGGAAAAATCTAAAATCATTAATTACTCTCAAAATATCTCAAACTATTTATGGATTTTGATTTTGTTGGAAAACCTTTGTTAACTGAGCACAAAGAGGAGTTGATCATAATTTTTATCATTCGAGTAAATTAGTTATGAATTTTCTAATTCCTACGATAATTAATGATTTAATTAAATAATATAAGCTCAATGGTGATATTTGAGAATAATTTGATCTAGTGGCCCTAATTAATTTCTCTGGACACCATTGACATTTTAATATGCATTTAAGCTACCATAATAATTTTCATAAATTTTTTAATTTTATGAATTTATGAAATGGGCAAAATGACCCTCAAGGGTTTGAAAAATCAGATTTCCCAAACCACTTAATTAATTGACCTAAAATAATTATGGGAGGCATATATCTTCCCAAAGAACATTCACACAAACTTTAAAGTCAATTTTTCAAGTTATTATGGTTTAATTTCATAGATTAATTAAATATTTAAACATTAATTAATCACTATAATTTGTTTTGATTAAATAAATATTTTTTAATTAATCACTATAATTTGTTATTACAATTTATTTTGGGGCAATGTAATGGTTTGAAGGAATTACCTTCTCGAAGCTAAAGATTGATGAACCATCAACTGAGGCAGCTACACCTTGAAGAGTCGAAGCCCTGGTGAGAAGATCCTCCTTATAATATTATAGTTTAGATAATTTGTTTATAATATTAAAATTTGCTTTTACTAAAGTATATAATATTTTTTTGAGAAGATAATTATCTAATATTATAATTTGAGAAGATTTTCCTCATAATATTATAGTTTGAATTTATAATAGAAAATTTAAGTTTAATTGAGTTAAATTTACTAATTAACCAAATTATTTTTAAAGGAATTTAAGTTTAATTAATTAAATAATAAATAATTTGGATAATTAAATTTAATTGAGTTAAATATTAATTAATTTGTAAAAATTTATTTTAATTATTTATTTATTCTTAATTAATCACTATAATTTGTTATTTATAATTTATTTTGGAGCAATGTATTGGTCTGAAGGAATTGCCTTCTCGAAGCAATAAATTAATGAACCATCAACTAAGGTAGCTACACCTTGAAAAGTCAAAGCCCTGCTGAGAAGATGCTACTTATAATATTATAGTTTAGATAATTTGTTTTTAATATTCTAATTTGTTTTTACTAAAGTTTATAATATATTTGTTTTGAGAAGATACTCCTTATAATATTATAGTTTGAGAACATTTTCTTATAATATTATAGTTTGGATTTATAATAGATAATTTGGGTCTAATTGAGTTAGGTTGACCAATTTCCACCAAATTGGTTTCAAAGGGCTATTGGGTTAGGTTTAGATTATGATTTAAAACTTATTGGTGCAATTGATTTGATTTAATTTGAATTAGATTTGAATTTAGCTCATATGGGTTCATATGGGCTAACTAGGTTTAGTTGACCAATTTGATTAAATTAGCCAAATTAAGTTGAAATTGGAATTGATCTTGTTTGGTTATCACTTTAAAGATGAGTGTAGACTTTGATTTGAATTAATTTTGATGAGTCTGAGTTATGGTTCAATTTGGTCATTTAGGTTGGGCTAAATGAGTCAATTTGGTTGGCTTCGTCGAGTTTACTTCAATTGATGATTGAAAAATGTCTGTATAGGCATTGGTTCTATCCAATTTGGCTTATATTAAATTTTAGTTCAGTTTGGCCTCTTCGATTAATTTGGGTTAACTCAGGAAAAGGAGCCAAATTAGCTTAATTGGGTTAATTGATTGTTGATTTATGATCAATAACTATTTTAAAGATGATTAGAATTATTGATTTGGTCTAATTTGGGGTGAATCAAGTTTTGACTCAATTTTGGTTTTAGTCAAATTGGGTTAAGTGAGTCAGTAAATAAATTGTATTAGATCGAATCAATTCAGAACTGAGATATGATCAATCATTAGTTTATAGGTAATTGATAGCTTTGATTGGGTCTAATTTGGATTAAATTGGATTTTGACTCAATTTGTACTCTCAAGTAAAATTAAATTAAAAGGGCTAAGTGTGCTAACTATGCAAATTGTATTGCAATTGAGCTTCAATCAAGTTCAATTGAGGTTTGGGAGAGTTCAAATAAATTTAATTTCAAATGAGTTTAATCAATTTTTGGTTTAACCCCTTTGAGCATAAATGGGTTATATTGGGTCTACTTAACCAAATAACAAAATTGGACCCAATTGGGTTGAATTGGGTTTTAATTGAATTCTTAAGTTTCAAATGGCCATTTGATAGAAGTCAATTTAGTTTTGGTTTGGTCTGGACCATGGTAGCCCATATGGCTCAAGTAGGTTGATAGGGCTAGTGGGGTCCACTAACTCACTAGGCCAAAGAATTTGGTTTTGGCAAACCAAATTGGTTACATTTTGTGTTATGGTTAACTTAGTTTCAATTTGTCTTGGGTATTAGAGTTAATTTGAATTTGGGGTATGTGGGTTCCTCTATGAGTCTTTTAGGTTTAGAATTGGTGTTCACCTAGCCATTAGAAGTGTCTTAGTTTTAAGAGAGTCTTAGTGCCAAGATCAAATCCTAAGTCTAAAGAGGTGATTGTTAACCTAACCTAAAGTGAGGTCAATTATATGTAATCTGCATAGAAAGGGTATATATAATGTTGCTCTTTACGAATGAAATATCAAGTAGTTGGTAGAACAAGTGAAAGAGGCATTGCACAAACCCATGGGGCCTCATCAGTTCCAAATGAAAGGCTTTACCTAGAATAATTTAATGTAGTAAAATATCTTAAGAGGTTTGTGCCACAATCCATCAAGATTTTAACACTAGTGGAAACCCATGACAATACATTGCTCGCTTTAGAGCCAGTTGTTGGAATGCTTGAGGAAGCTATGCTCTTCTATTCAGACAGTATATTAGTAGCCTAGTAGGTGTTGTATTTGATTGGTATACTAAACTACTTAATAGTTTAGTGAACACATTTACTGAGTTAGAGTAGCTATTCATCAAGAGGTTTGTAGAAGCTTAATAGAAGGTGAATGCATGAGACTTAGTACTTGAAAAGTAGAAACCCAATGAGTAGTTGACTACATTCTCAAATAGAGGAATCTTAATATAAAGTGTGAACCTCAGTTTCAATAGTAGCATGTCATTTAGGTTCTACTCAAGAATATCCATTGTCTAGTGGAATTCATTCCCAAAGGCTTCACCATCAAGCCCTTAGAGAAGTTGATCAGCAAAGGAGTTAACATTTATGAAGAAGATAAGTAATTATCATTATTATACTAATACTACATGTTTAAGCTATAAAATGTGTTAAAGAACAAACCTGGGATGGCCTCTGTAATCAATAAATGGCAGCAACCCATGCATGTTTAGCTTGAAAGATCTAGGTCCTAGTTTCCTAATCTTCCACCTCTACTTTTGGCTCCACCCCTACAACAACCTCAGTGATACCAGTTGTTAGGTAACTACATACCGCCTACTCACATTGAAAGCTAAACAAGTATTATTCATTTAAGGAGAAAGTAATCAGGAAAATTTTAAAGAATCTCATTAAGAAGCCTGATTTCCATCTACTTGAATCCAAGAGGTTGGATGAAGTGGGAAGATTGATTATCTTAACTTTTTCCCCTACCACCAGATGCTTAGGCATGTCTTAGAGGATTGTATTACATTTAAAGATTAGCTCAAGTTAAGTTACAACTCTAGAGCCATAATGATACCCAAAAAATTCATAATAAAATATACCACTAGATCTATTAAAGTAATCTTTTAAGGAATCATTCAATCTTCTCAAGATTAAAGAAGGTTGAGATATTTCCATATCTCTAACCTCTCACAAAATCATTTCTAATGTCAATAAATTTCTTTATAGTTACCTAAAATATCTCAGACCTCTACCCTATTGGTAGGTTCTTAAGTTATGAAGGCTAACTCTGATTAGGTAGATGTAAGTAAAAGCCACTCATACAGACTCACGATGCATTAGCAAAATCATCACATACCACTTCTACTGGCTATACTTCTAAGAGCTTCGTATTTACAAATGGGGATGTCAAGCGACTAATGTTATTTACTTTATGTGACTTCTATTTTGTACTTCTAGAGATAAAAAAATCAAAAAAGAAAGATTTTACCTATATCTTACCTCTTCATGTTGAAAATGAATCTGATGATACCATAACAATACCTCTCTAAATCTCAATAATCAAAATGATTCACATCAATCCTTTTTTTATGACTAGTTTGACCATAATAGTGATATCCCTATCCTAAATCTTTTGACTGGTACTCATCTTATGTACAAAACCTAACAAAATAGGAATTGATACAACATGCATGGTATTACTTTGAGAATATGCTGAAAATAAATGCAAGATGGCGTCAAGACTAGTGCTAAGATTTAGCACTGTTGGCTCAATAGATAATGATGATTATTATTTGGTCATCACCAACAATTTGGAGTCTGGTAATTTATTTTCAAATAACACCAATTCAAATGAAAAAGTTTATTTAGAAACTTTATGTGATCTAGATCACCCCCAAATTAGAGATGCACCCTCTGAACTAGAGGAAGAAATCAAGTCAATCCTGGACGAGCTACAGGAAATCAACATAGGCACTGAAGATAGCTCACATCTCATATATGTTAGTTATTTATTGAGTGAATCAAATACCAATGACTTAGTTAGGCTACTTTTAGAGTTTAAGGATTATTTCACTTGGATTTATGAGGAAATGCCTATATTAACTCCCAATGTTGTAGTCCATAAGCTAGAAATTCAACCTCATGCAATCCCCATTAAGTAAGCACCTAACAAATGCAATTAGACATTAACCAATAGGTAATCTTTGAAGTTAAAAAATTAATCAATGCTAGTTTTATCCATTGGGAAAAGTATCTTACTTGGTTGGTTGGCATTGTCACAATCAAAAAGTAGAATGGCTAATTTCAAAGATGCATCAATTTTAGAGATCATAATAAGGCGTGCTCCAAAGAAGAGTTATCATTACCTAAACTAGAGTTGATGGTATACATAGCCTCCTCACATGTGTTCTTCTCATTCGTTGATGCGGCATCAAGTTATAACAAAATTAAGATGGTGCTTGAAGATGAGAAAAAAATAATATTTCAAACTTATTTTAAGGTCATGCATTCTGGTCTTAAAAATGTTGGTGCAACATAGTAGTGGGCTATGACTTGGGGTGTTTTAATTTGGAGTTGTAAGGACACCATGAAGATCTTAGGGGGTACTTATTGAAGTGATCTAGTGTGACATTAAGGTATGATGTATTATCTCAAAAGATAAAAACATCATCTTATAATGATCTAATCACCTAATAAGATCTCATTAGGTAGATGGGTCTACATATATACTAGAGATCCTTCCCCTACTTTTCATGGATGAGTAAAGTAGGGTTTATTTTATGCTTGGTTCTTTAGTTTTCTATGGAAGAAAGTCCCGATAGTTAATTACATTTTAGGAAATGGAAGTTTCATAAGAACACTTCGATTAAAGTCATCAATAAATCTCTCTAAAGATTTCAAGGCTAGACTATCAAAGAATTAGTTGTTATTAGGAAATAAAATGGGAAGAGTTCAAATGGAAAGACCAATTTATGAATTCCATAAGAGGATAAGTAGAAATCACCCAAGATACTAGGAAGCCTAGTGAATGCTCTGATCTACCCTATAATAAGGCTTTATATCTTTGAAAGAGGGAATTCATTTTGTCTTAAGTTGAAATTTTATTAGAATGCTAGACTTATGGTCCAACAACACAAGGTTGTAGAAATGCCTAAGAGGTGAGGACTTATACTCATAGAAAGAGATAAAAAATCTACCTTAGAATGTAAATCTAGAGTACTCTAGCACAAGATTAGAGCTCAACCTAATTCTACTAGAGGAAAATGAGATATAATGGTTCACCTCCATGAGAGAGAATGAGAACATCCAGACTATTCTAAACTTATAATGCATAGTGGCTTCCAGCTAACACCTCCTATGCTTTAAAATTATGTAGGCCAATCTTATGTACATGCAAGATAGTTAGGTTGTTATTTAATTAGAAAGGAAGCTAGAATCTTAAATTCACACATTAAGAGACTAGATAATGTTTGGTATGCAAACATGACTTAAGCTAATGATAAATTCATAAATTTTAAAACCATTTTGACACATTAGTTTGGACCAAGGCTTGGGAGAATTATGCTTACATGCATAATAAAATTAGTTGTGGGCTAAATTAGTGAGTGATGTGTTCTCCACTATAATGGGACTACTCTCATAAGTCAAGCATGTCTCCTATCATACAAGAGTGGAGATCCTCCATTTTTAAGAGTGAAATAATATGATATGCATGGTGTGATGACATACAACATTCAGCTAAGGGGTTGTTAAATCATTTAATAACTTGATAAAAAGCCTAGGCTTTAAGATGATGTTATGAATTGATTAAAATGTAGTTAAAGTTATTAATGAGGTAGATAATTTAATTTTATTTTAAGAGCCTACTGCATACAGGCCACACATCAAATCATCATACTTTAAGAAACCTAGGAAAAGTATGTCATTTCTATTGCACAATCTAAACACAACAATAAAGCATTTTAATTTAATAAAAGAATGAAAGGTCAATGTGGCCGGGTTCCACCATACACAGCAAAAAAGAGAAAGAGTTGAGTAATCGAGCTCTACAGTTATAGAACCCAGATTATAATAAAATATTATAATTGAAATAAATGCTATGGGAGTCTTCAATTCTTATTCTTTTTCCTTCTTTGGATTAGTGTTCTCCATGATCTGTTTGACCTCCCAGGTGTTTTCCTTAGAGCCACTACTCATCCTAAACCCCACATCACTAATCTTAATCCTATTACAAAAAGTGCTTCATGAAAAATAAAATCTAACTACACTTGGAAAATTGATGTTAGCTAAATAAAACATGCAAACCAAGAAATTATATTTTTCATATTTAGACTTAACACCCTACACTTGGGTAATAAAGCCCACCTAACCTAATTGGATTATTGTTAGGGAATAAGCAAGCAAGAACATTCATATTTATTTATTATTATAATGAGCCCTCAAGCACAATTCCGTGCATAAGACATCATTAGGATAATAACAACCTAACATTTAGTCTACGCACAAAACAATCCTAACATCTAGTCTGAAGATATTATATCACAAAATGAAACAAATCATCACAACATACATCGACCTATTTTAATAATAAGCTCAGTGACTTAGTACTGTAATGTGTGTTAAGGCTTAGTGTGGCATGTCTTGGCTGAGCTTTAGAATTATGATTTTCTAAAGTCTTAAGATTTTTTAAATTATTCAATAAGGATGGTTTCACTTTAATTCTTTTAGTAGCTTGATTGGATTTTAATTTATATGTTTTTATTTTGTTCACAACTTACTTAAGATCTAATCATGATAAAGAGAAGAAAGAGGCTTGACTCTTTCATCCTTAGCCTAAGTAGATTTCTAAAGATTGATTATTATGGATTTAATTCTCTTAATGAACCACTTATGAATTTTATTTAACCTATGTTTAGATCAGCCTTAATGAATCTTATTCAACATGAAAGGCATCTTAAGATTAATGAAATTAAGTCACCATCATATGAGTAATACTCCACTTCTTCTTTTATTATCAATAGTATCCACATTCTTTCATTTGTAATTTCTCTAATATTTGATTTGGTATATACATATACTTGAAATATACCCATATTTTACACATTTAATGAATGTTGATGCATGAATTTGATAGAAAGGGAGATTTGATCTCATATTTAAGCATATGTGAATATGTATTAGGAATTTATATAAGTATGTGACGTTGTTAAACTAGAGAAGTGAGATTATCTAAGTCCTTTTTGGGGCTACTTAAACCCTCGTATTCCTGGGATATCTACTATATACTTGCCAATCCAAATACACATAAACATGTGCATACGCATAAAAATAAAATCATGAAAAGGTTTTGTGTAAATATCTTTTATTTCTATAAAGTTAAATGGCATAAGGAAAGGGGTTTTGCTTTATATCCTAACATATGCACATACATAAATGAAGTTAAGCAAGTACATGCATTGTTAAGAAAGTGAGATTATCTAAGTCCTCCTTAGGACTATTTAAAGCCTTCTATTCTCTAGATATCCATATTATATACTTGTTAATTCAAATACATATAAACATATACATAAGCATAGAACATAAGACTAACATAATTAATTGCCATCTTTCGATTATAAATAAATGAACATTCCTTTAAGCATTGATTTATGTTTCAAACAATTTGATTCATAATTAGCATATAGTTCAAAAATAATTTGAGATTTATTAGTGATAATAGCCACACCATATAATAGAATTTACTCAACTCAGGCAACTTGAATGCAATCATATTCTTTTAATTTTTAAAATATGAGTACATGTAGAAAATGACATACATAGTTATGATAATTAAAAGGAAGAAATTAGATATCACCATACAACATACTTGAATTCATTAAGCCCTAAGGACAATCAAGTTAAATAAACATCCCTTTAAGTCTAACCAAAGCTTCTTTAAGGTTTAATTTGAATGTTCAAGCTATTAAAACCTAAAAAAGAAAAATGATACTTAAGATTCACTCCATCCCATATTAGTTATTTAATATGTTGAAAAAAAAATTTAAATATATTTTATGAATTAATTAGGTTCAATCCATTAATTATATCAATTTGATTATCCTTCCCAAGCTTCTTTAACTTAATTAATCACTTAATCATGAGCCTTGAATGACATCCTTTGGTAACATAAAATTGGGTATGCATTTAAAAAGATCTAATGGAATTAAGCTCATGCTTAAGAGTTAATTCAATTAAAGAAAGAAAATATTTAAGCTAAATACTCTTATGATTCCCCCACTAATGGGAGAACCATAATTGTTTTGATGATATTATTAAACACATAAAGGGATAAATGGGTTGGCACTTGAGTTGTTTAAATTAATTTCATTTGTCCTTAATTACTAAACAAATTAATTAAATCCATTAAAGGAATACATTTGGAATCAATTAAGAGAGGGGGTAATAATTAATTCCCATGTTATTCTCATTGTTTTCATTAATTAATTATCTTTAATCACTCAATTTTACGGTTCATTGGTTTTGACAATTATTAAATCACTTAAAAGGGGGTAATAATGATTAAAATTTTGGATTTCCAAATTACATGGCAAATAATTCCAAGAAAAATATGGGAGATAGAGGACATACCATAAAATCAACATGTCAAATTTTGAATTAATTAGCCTAGTAATTTAACCTTAATTAAGATAATTAGCCTAAGCTTCAAACCTTAATTAAGCACTATTCATAAAATATTAATAAGGGATTTTATTTTTATGTTATTCTTTTCATTCTAAGCTTTACAAAGTGTTTTTATTTGCATTTTTTTAATATTTTTATAATTAGTTATAGTTTTTTGAAGTTTTGGCTATTTAAATTGAATTTTTAAACCTAATTAAATCATTTTAAACCATTTGTGCCATGTGGATATTGACGTGGCAGTGCCTTCTATGTGGCGCCAAAATATTGGTTATTTAAAATGTTCGACGTGGCTGCTGACTCAATGGTGGCTGATGTAGTTTCGCCTTGGCCATCTGATCTTGGATAGGACTATCAAAATTAATCTTGTGATTACGAAGGGATAAAATTAAGATTTGTAGCATGATTAATCATGGCCATCATGTGGAATGGATGACTAGTGATCTATACTCTTATGAGTTCTAGAAGGTGGATGGTCGCTCAATCTAAGCTCACTAGAACTCATTTTACATAAAAAAATGACTCTAAAATGATCAGGGAAGAGATCTAAGGAGATCTTATAGTGGAAATCACATAAAAACATAATTCATTTTGAAAAAGACCAACACTTAGAGGCTAAATCTATGGTTATTAGATTTTTACCTCATTGAAGCTAAATACCGATGGTCTGTCGATAGAGGTAGCTTCATCTTAAAGAGATGAAGCCCTGTTGAGAAGATCTCAGGCTGCGTCCCCGTCGATAAGTCTGTGAACTAAACACCATCATAAATGACACCATAGTTGGTCTAGGGATGCCTTCCAGTGGTCGAATCTATCAGGAATTGATTCATTCTTGGTCTCCAGAGTGTGGTCAAGGTGTGAGAAAAGTTAATTTAGTATTGGTGGAGGTTCGATGAGGTTGGATGGATGGACCTTCGTGTTCGAGTGGAGCTTTGTCTCGCCAGCGATGGGATGCACAAGGAGCATGAGGAATGCTCTGGACTACTCAGAATGCTTTGAGGTGGTCTCCATTGAGTATGAATGGATGGGGAAGAGTATACTCTCCTCCCTAATAAAACTAAGGACTAAGATTGGCTCAACCTTTAGTAGTCGTCCAACCGGAGTGGGTGGCCGGAGGTGGTAGGGGACTACTAAAGTGGATGTGTGTGAGAGGTTGAGGGAGTGTAGTGGGCTTCCATAGAGTGTACACTCCTCCTTTGGTGGACTATTGGCTACACATGGGAGAGCTCACCCTCTCTTGGCCAAACGCTAAAATGAAGAGGATTGAGTTAGGTTGGGTCAGTGGCCCTTTGTACAAGAAGGGCCAAAGGAGGCTATAATGGGGTAGGGAGTTGGAGAACCCATCAAAATATGGATTTTATCCCATTTGTAGGGCTTGGTTCAATGGGTTTGACCTAACCCGGGTTCACCATGAGTTGGGCCCACTTGGACAACCTCATGGTGACCCAAGGATGAGTCAAGCCAAGTTTGGCTAGGTTTGGACTTGATTTGGTTAGGTACAATTTGATTCATGTAGGTCAAATAGGCTAACTTGGGTTGAGTTAACCATTTTGACCAAATTGGGTCAGAGTGGGGGTTTGGCTATGAGCAATTGATCATTTGGAATCAGTTAGTGTAATTAGTTTGGTTCAATTTGAGTTAGATTTACATTTGATTTGTATGGTTTAATTTAGGTTAAATGGGTCATTTTGACCAATTTGGCCAAATTGGCCAAATTGGCTTGAGCATGGGTTAGGTCAACGTTTAGTTGGTCATTGGTGATTGATTGGAAAGTTTATTTGAATTGATTTGAATTTTGGAGTGATTTAGTTTAATTTGACCTTTTAGGACAAATTGGGCTAAGTAGGCCAATTATGTTGGGTTGACCAAATTGGGTCTAATTAAGGGTTGGATCATGTATAATATCTAATTAGTGACTGGTTAGAAGCATTAGTTTCAATCAATATTATTTAGATTTGATTTGGCCCAATTTGGTCCTTTAGGTCAAATTAGGTCAAGTTGGATTAAGCGGCCAAATTGGATTGGTTAGGTTCAGTTGGCTTCAATTGGTGGTTGAGTCATGTTCAATATTCAATGTGTGGTTGATGAGAATCATTGATTGCTATTAATTTGGCTTAAAATATGATTTAACCCAATTTGTCCCTTTAAGTTAAATTAGGTCAACTTGGGTTAAGGGGCCAAATTGGCTTGGTTAGGTCTAATTGATTGTAGTAGAGTGTTCAATAATGACATACAATCATCATTGAAGAGATTAAATAGCTTGATCTAATCCAATGGGGGTTTGATTGAAGTTTTATTTAATTGGACCTTTAGGTCAATTTTGGTTAGGTGGTTTAGTCAAGTCAATTTGAATTAATTGAGGCTATAAAGGGTTGGAGTATATTCAATGATGAATTTGAAGTTGATTGGTGATTTTGATAATTGACTTGATTTAGATTGGGTTTTGACTTATTTGAACACTTTAGGTCAAATGGGTCAACTTTGGTCAACTTGATTCAATTGGGTTGATTGAATTGATCAGGATAAGTTTTGATGCTTAATTGACTTTTTGGAATTATCAAGACGTTTAGGTTAGGTTTTGTTGGCTTAAGTCAAGGTGGATAAGATTTATTTTATGAAATTCAAATTGTTTAATTTTAGTTAAGATCTACGTTGGTTTAGCTTGGAGCTTAGATTGTAACCATTTAGTTTGGTTTAGATTATTTAGTTGATAATGGGTTTGGTTAATTCTTAGGGTAGGTGAGATTTTGACTCTTCCTAAGGTAAGCTCCATACCTAAGGTTATACCCTATATGTCTCTAGACCTAGGTTTAGTGTTCTCTTAATCATTAGCAGTGCCACAACACTAAGGAAATTCAAGTGTTTAGAAGAATTCTAGACCTAGGATTGGAGTGTCCAATCCTCAGTCCAAACGTGAGGTCAACATGACTCAAATCTTTGACGAACTCATTCAACATCAAGTTGAGTGCTACATCGATGATCTTGTGATTAAAAGTAAATATAAGGAACACCACTTATATGGTTTGAGAGAGGTTTTAAGTAGTTACGATGCTATTACCTAAAGATGAACTCTCCAAAGTGTGCTTTTGGGGTGACTTCAAGTTTGTTTCAAGGGTTCATCGTATGACATCATGGGATTGAAATAAATCTAGAGAAAATCAAATCAATATTAGATATTCCACCTCTTAAAAGCCTAACCAAACTTAAATTCTTTCAAGGATGGTTGGCATATTTATGGAGATTTATATCAAACCTATCTGGAAAATGTCAACCATTCATTGTACTAATAAAGAAAGATGCCAAATTTGAATAGGGATGATAACTGTCAGCATGCTTTCAAAAGTATTAAGCAATACTTGATGACACCTCTAGTGCTAGCTACTTCTATTCCTAAAAGATCACCATATGATTATGCATACTCTACATAGTGGCATTAGATAATTCCCTCATTTCATTATTGGCTCAAGCCACAAGGGAAAGAAAATGCGCTATATTACATGAGCCTTCACCTAATTCCTATGGAAGTTAAATATCCACCTATTGAAAACATTACCAAACTCTCATATTCATCACCTAAAAGCTAAGGCTTTATATGTTCTCTCACAAAGTTAACTTGATCTCATGGGTCAATCTACTGTAATATCTTACGGCATGGTCAACACTATCTAAATAGTTGACACGATGATCCATGATCTTATTTCAATTTGTCATCACCTTTATTCTTCTTCATGTCATGAAAGGATATGCGTTAGCTGACCTTCTATATTCACATCCTCACCCTACTAATTCTCCTTTAAATGGCAACCTCTCTGATGAACACATCATGAGTTTACGGAATACAAATAATAATATTTGGGAATTATACTTTGATGGTCTGGCTTCCAATAATAGAAGAGATGAATAATAATTCATTCTCCTAGGCAAAGTAGAAATATAACTAGTCTTCTTGACACTTAATTTAGGGTTGTTATGAATCTCATATCACCTATCAACGCCTTGAATAAAAAATGAGGCAAAATACTTCTCTTATTACCAATCTAAAGTTAGACATTTTACTAAATATCAAGGATATCAACATCTTTGGTGACTCTAAATTAGTGGTTAACCAAATTACTAGAACTTATAAAGTTTTCAAACCAAAATTCCCATCAATTCTAGAAGCTACCTTATATAAGATTCCTTTAGGTGGAAATGTCATAGCCGATGCTTTATCAAAACTTATTATAAAATGACTTATTTAGAAGATGAATCTATATTGATAGAGGTACACAACAATTAGGTTTCATCTTCCCTTGACATTGAGCTTATTGATAGACAATCTCTCAAAGCAGATGTTGCCATCGACAAAGACAATGAAGAGAACAACTAAAGAAAACCTTTCATTGACTATTTATATGGAGGCAAACTACCTCAAGTAAAGTCTCAAGCCATCAAAATAAACAAAGAGTATTATCCAATGCTCTTATTGATGTCACCTTATACGGATGGTCCTTTGATAATATATGGTTACACTATTTAAACAAATATGATGCCTAGTAGATTATGAGTACATTGAAGACTTCATGGATCACATAAATCTAGTCCAAAATTAAAAGCATAAATCAAAAGAATTAGATATTATTGGATAGTAATGATTTCACAACTTGCATGAAGCAAGCCATTGTCACTAGTGTAAGGTGCATGGGTTGGTCTTACATCAACCACCCAATGATAGCTTCATGGACATTTAAGTGTTAGGGAACCAATATAGTGGGTCCAATTGATCCTCCTTTCTCTAAAGGTTATCGCTTCATCCTAATAGCAATGGACTACTTTTCTAAGTGGGTAGAAGCAATTTTACTGAGATAAGTCAAAGATCATCATGTTTTACAATTCTTTAGAACTCATATCATGTACATATTTAGTATGCTCTAATGAATCATATCAAAAAGAAGGTACTTCATTTAAGACTACAAAATCAATAACTTAGCCAAGAGGCACACCATAGATTAGAGACATTTTAGCATATACTATCCTCAAGTGAATAGGTTAACTGAGGCCTTCAACAAAACTCTCGTCCAAATCTGAAGAAGGCACTTGATGATAATAAACATTAGTGGAACAAGCATTTTGAGCCTTATGGGCTTATCACATCACATACATGACTCTGACATAGTCCATAACATTTCCCTTGGTGTATGGGTTTAAGGCTATCCTTCCTTTGGAGGTCTACCATCACTAAGAATTTTAATTGGCAACAAGACCCCAAGTAAATTACTAAGCTATGATTGGAATAACTCAAAGGTTATGAAAATCGCCTCCAAACTCATCAAAACCTTAAGCAATATAAAGTTTAGATGTATAATCTCACAACAAGTTGGTCCATTTAAGAGCTTTTCAAATTAGAGAGCTAGTTTTAGTTCTTAGGAGATTGATTATTGTCCATCCCAAGATGAATAAAAAGTTTGAACAAATAAGAGAAAGTTTGAACCTCGAGCTATATATATTTGTCTCACCATTTCAAATAAGGTTAGGTAGACAACCATTCTTTGTTCTTCACTAACTCTTTCGAATAAGGTCATACATGTTTTGAGCAATCTATTTCTACTATTTAAAATGTGATTAGGTAAAGATCATATTCGTTCTCTATATTCACCCAGATGTTTTAAATAAGGCCAAGCAGATAATCACATATCTTTGTCTCACTATTTGAATGAGTTTAGGAATACATCCATTCTTTATCTTCACATGTTATTTTGAATAAGGGCAGACATGTTTTGAACAGTCTATCTCTACTATTTTTAATGTGGTCAGGTATATATAAAAATTTTTATTATATTCATCATGCTATCTTGAATGAGGTCAGACAAATGTTTGTACATCTTTGTCTTGCCATTTTGAATAAGGTCAAGTGGACATCCATACTTTGTTCTTTACTTGTTGTTTCAAACAAGATAAGGTATGTGTTGAATAAACTATATATACTATTTTTGAATGTGATCTGGTAGAGATTAGATTCTTCTTTTACATTCATCTTACTATTTCAATTGAGGTTAGATTGTTGTTTGTTTTTTTTATCTTGTCATTTTGAATGAGGTTAGGTGGACATCCATTCTTTGATCTTCACTTACTATTTTGAACATGATCAGGCTTGTGTTGAACAATTTATTCACTATTTCAAACATAGTCAGATAGAGTTCAGGTTCTTCTTTTATATTCATCTTGTTATTCTAAATGAGATTACACAAACATCCATTATTTATTCTTCACTTATTTCAAATAAGGTCAGACATGTGTTGAACAATCTATTTCTACTATTTTAAATGTGGCTAGGTCGAGTTAGATTCTTTCTCCACATTCATCTTGCTATTTCGAATGAAGTCAAGTGGTTAAGTGGAGATCATATTCTTATACTGTATTCATCTTGTTATTTTGAATGAGGTCATATAAGTATTTGTATATCTTTATCTTATTATTTAGAATGATATCACATATATTATTCATTTCTTTTTCCTCAGCTATTATTTCAAACAAGGTCATGCTTATGTTGAATCATCCATCTTTAATGTTTTACGCAATGCACACTACAAGAAAAAAAGCTATTACTGGTGAAATTCTAGTAGAGTAATCCATGGGAAGTTACTGGCAAAAATTTTTATGGATTTTAAACCAAAACATTTTTTGGCAGAAATTTTGCAAAAAAAATAAAAAATGATGCGCTGACCCCCACTAAAACCCAACAAATTTTTTGGTGGAATTTATACTGAAAATTTTTTTGAAAATGTTTTCTTTGAAAAATACAATTATTTAGGGCCGACGAATTGACCCTTGACCCCAAACTCCATTATTTTTCCTTTGAGTTTGGATCTACCTCTTTTGGGCGGTGGTGGAAGGATTCTTAGGGAATGCTAAATCTCCAAGAAAATGTGTTGTTTTTTTCCAATTTCTTCATAAGTCAAAGGTAAACCACTTCCTTTAGTTTCTAGGGTTGTTTATTTTTGATTTCTTCTATTCAATAATGTGGAATATGGATTTAAAGTTTTCATAAAAAAAAATCATCAATTTATAGCTTAGATTTTCTTCAAATTTGTATAAACTCATATACTTCATGATTATTTTCTTATTTGGAGTTAGATTTATGATTGTTTAGCTATGAATTATATTTTCTTTAAATTTGTATAAAACTCAAATATATTCTTCTAAAAAATATGAATAACTTATTTTATGACAAATCTATGAATCTCATATATGTTACCTTCTTCTATGCATTTAATTATTTAATCGTTAGCAATTTAAGAGCATAGAAAAAAGGTGTGAGCAACTTGTTATGTAATTACTTATTCCAAGATACAAGATGCAAGAGTCTTGCAGGCAATTTTTGGAGTAGAGAAAGCAATATTAATATAATGTTTGGCTAAATAGTAATAAGTGAAGAAGAATTAAGAAGATTTAAGAAAATTTGGTAGATATTTTACTTGTTCCCTTTTGAAGGGGATACTTTTGTGTCCATGGATCGATGATGAGAAAATTCAATTATAATTTGAAGTGTCATGCCATTGGGTTTCTTCTTTAAGCTTTTTGATTAGGCAATTTAGGGCTGCAAATTAAGTAAGCATTCAATAAGAAACTTGTGGCTTTGCTCGATTAACAATTATTTATGATTGTTAAATTAATTAATTGAACAAGCTTTAACACTTTTATAAATACTTGATAATTAATTGAATAAGCTTGAACAACTCCATGCTGCATTTAATTATTATCATGAACAATAACATTTAAGACTCGTTAAGAGAAAAATATTGGTTAGCAGCATATTCTATTTGATTGAATATCACAAATTTTAATATTTTGAGATACCTATTTGTATGTGCTATGTTTTATATGGTGAAGAGAAGATGAAGAAAATTCCTTTACCTTGAAATATTATGACTTCAATCTTTAAAACTTCTACAAATTTGTTCTAATTTAACATACTATCATTATGTCTAGTGTGAACATTTTATAATGTGACTCTGGTCAGGTAGTTGTTAAACATTTGTAGTTGGTTTGTTGTTGTAATCTATAAGTTTAATTCTAATGTGGTAGAGATACATAGATAAAACTTGAGACAAATAGTGAGGAATTGGCAATGAAGGCAATGCTGGTTAAAAAGATAGTTTATATAAAAGATCTAAATTTTAATTATAGTTTCTACTTATGATTTTTGTAGTTGTTAATTCTTTATATAAGAAAAGATATAAGTAAATTATTACTTATAAAAATGGATCTAGTAAAACACAGATTGATTATTTCTTCACAAGAAAATTAAATCATTTATATTGTAAAGATTGTAAGGTCTTTATAAGTGAAAGTTTACATATCCAACATCGATTGTTAGTTTTATATTTTAAGATGAAGGATTGGAAAAAAAATAAATCAAATTATTATTTCAGTATTAGATGGGGGAACTTAAAAACACTAATAATAATATTTTTAAGAGCAATTTATGTGAGCATAGAATTTGAGATGTTCATAAATAAGCTAATGTTATGTGAGAAAAAAGAGCAAGTGAAATTAAGCAACTTACAAAAATATGCCTAGAAAATAAAAAAAGGAAAAGCTTCTTTCAGTAAAAATAGTTGGTGGTTGGGAAAAAATGAGCTAGGAAAGATAATAAATAAGAAGCTTCGTTATGTAACTTGGTTTAGATGTAAAAAACTAGGAGAATTGGGGAAGATATAAAGTGACCTATAGAGATTCTAAACAAGCAATATGTGATGCAAAAAATTTACTTTTACTATTTTATACAATGGATTAGATACCAAAAAAGGTGAAAGATGTATGTATAAATTATCCAAGCGAAGAGATAAGAGAAGTAAAGATCCAGTTGAAGTGAAGTGTATTAAGGATAAAAATCTTAAAATTATTTTCATAGAAAAGAGTCTTGAATATAGGTGATTGCATTATTTTGATAAAGTTTTCAATGAAGGAGTTGAGAATACAATTGATTTTAGCAACCATGGTTCTCTAAAGAAAAATAGAGAATTTTGTTTTTATCATTGTATTAGAAAATTTGAAGGTGGAGAAGCTTTAAAGAAAATGAAGTGTAGAAAAATAATAGAACATGATGATATTCTAATAGAAGTGCAAAAATGCTTACGAGATCAAAAAATTTCTTAGCTTACCAATCTTTATATTGTTATTTTAAAGACCAAAATATTTCAGATGAGTGGAGGAAGAGTTTTTTTTGTTCATATATTTAAGAATAAAGGTGATGCATAGGAGTGTGCAAATTATAGAGGAATTAAGTTAATGTGTCATACATTAAACTTGTGTGTGTGTGTGTGTGTGTGTGTGTGTGTGTGTGTGTGTGTGTGTGTGTGTGTGTGTGTGAGAGAGAGAGAGAGAGAGTAATTAAACATAGGTTACAATGTGATTCAAAAGTTTCTCAAAATCTATTTGATTATATGTTGGGTAGATCTACTATGAATGCTATACATTTGTTGAGAGGTTTGATGGAGAAGTATAGAGAAAGTAAAGAGGTTCTACGTATGATATTCATTGATATAGAGAAAGCATGTGATAAAGTTCACAAAAAAATTGCTTTGGAGATTTCTAGAAAAGAAACGAATTTATATTGGTTATATTCAAGTCAATAAGAATATGTATAGTAGAGTTATTACTCATGTCCAAACACAAGGAACATTGAAGAAATATTTTCCTATTTTAATTAGATTAAATCAATGATCTACTTTATGCCCATACCTTTTTGCTTTAGTTATGAATGTTCTTACTAGGCATTTATAGGAGGATGTACCCTGGAGTATGCTTTTCATTGATGATATTCTACTTGTTGATAAGACTAGAGAGGGAGTCCAAGAGAAACTTGAACTATGGAAGACAACCTTAGAGTCTAAAGATTTTCATTTGAGTAGATCTAAAATTGAGTATTTATAGTGTAATTATAGTTGTATAAATTGTAGTAGTGGTGTTGTGACATTGGGTGATCAAGTTAATAAGAGAGTGAATGTTTCAGATATTTTAGATATATTGTTCAAAATGATGGTGAAATAGATGGGATGTTATTAGTCAAATTCAAGTTGGATGGTTGAAGTGGATGAATGCATTTGATTATGTGATTGAAAAGCATCGCTTAGACTTAAGGGAAAATTTTATAAGATAGTGGTAAGGCTTGCAATGATTTATGGGCTAGAATGTTGCTCAATAAAATAGAAGCATAAACTAAGTTAAGTGTTGTAGTGATGAGGATGCTTAGATGGATGAGTGGATTTACTCTTAGAGATAAAATTTGAATTGAATGTGCTTGCAAAATGGATGGAGTAGCTCTAGTGATAGATAAGATTAGACAAAGTCACCTTAGATGGTTTGGTGCATAAAGCGTTAGCCATCCAATGACCTATCTAAAAGAGTAGATGTATTAGATTTTCCTTTTGTTAAGAAAGGTTGTGACAAACCTAAAAAAACTTGTTTAGAATGTATAAAAATGATCTTAGTTTAATAAAATTAAATGATAATTTAACACATAATAAGACACAATGGAGATGAATAATTCATGTAGCTGACCCCATATAGTAGGATAAAGGCTTGTTGTTGATAACCATTAATGTCAAATTTTAATTATTTATTGTTACTTTTACTTTTGATTATTTACATTGCAATAATTAACAATGTCTTTGTAAGTCTTTCACTTCATATAGTAAGGTAATCTTACATTCTCTAAGTAAAAGAACTCATATACTCATGAACACAAACTACTTATTTATGCTCAATTGTATACTTATTTTACAAGTTCTTCTATTGGCTTATTCATTTAAAAGCTTATTTGTTCATAATTATAAGCTTAAAAGTAGGCCATTTATAAGCTTGATAAAGCTCAATTATTCTTAAAATAAGTAGCTTGACAATGCTGCTCATTAGTCTACTTGATAAGAAAGTAAATTTAATAAACAACCAACTCAACAAAACTACTCATTAAAGTACTCAATCAAGCTCATTTATTTACCAAAAAGCATTTTAATAATACTACTCATTTAAAAACTCAATAAAGCTTATTTAGATAACAAATACATAGTTAAATAATACTACTCATGTAACTACTTGATAAGGCACATTTTATATTGGTAAATGAGCTACTCGATGAGGACTTGATTATCTAAATATGAAACAAAAATGAGCTAAGCTCAAGTAGTCCATATTCTAAACAAACTAAGCTTGAACACAAAAAATTGAAGCTCGATTTGAGGTCTGGCTCGGATCAAGCTTGACTTATGTAAATGAGCTCAAGGTTGAACACATATGTGCTTAGCTTGGCTCAGTTCGATTGCATCCCTAGGGATATTCTTGAAAGTAAGGGATATTAATTGAATGAAATGAAATTTGATATGTAATTCTCAGATCACTTTTAGATTTGTAATAAACTCATATATCGACTTAAATTTATTTTCTTTAATTTTCAACTAGATATGGCTCAAGTGATTTCTTTTAATTTTTCTTCTTATGTAATTCCTTTCTTTATGACATATCAAGGATTCCACAGAAATCACCTTTTAATCAAAAACGTTTTGACACACTGCTGACCATTATGAGATTTACATTGTTGTTTAGATTCTTTTTTTTAATATAGACTTTGTGGTTTGGAACAAGAATAATCTTATTGATTGAATTTTTTTATTTTGTTGGCTCAATTCATTTATTTCTTCATGATTTGCTTCCATCTTTATAATTTGATATTAATAACCTTTTTTTTTTAGCTGACTTGAAAACTGTCTCATGGCAATAGTAATGAGGCATAACATTTTTGTGACTGATCATTAATATGGGATGATTTGTTACTAATGTTACTTATGACTTGAGAGCTTAAAGAGCTAAGGCAAGCATTTATGTTGGCCAATTTCTACCATCTTCAAGGATTGACCCCTAAAAGGGTTTATTGAAGTTGAACTATTTGATGATCATTTTTGAATGAATAATTTATGCAATGACATGGATAAACCTTGAATGTATTCAAACAATGACATAGATAATTCAACAATGGATATAACTCCTAAATAAGAGAGGAAACGAAAGAGTATGTATAATATACTTCTAAAAGACTTCTTCATTAGCTCTATCACAAGTTTAAACTTAATAATATCTTATCTAAAAATAATTTAAACTACATTAAAAGTTGCTTTACAATAGTAGTTAACATAATTTAACTATCATTCACCGTCTCATATTGCCAGTCTAATTTTTAGTTAGTACTATTTCTTAGAGTTTTCAAGAAAATTTAATCACATATATTAACATTCAATCTATTTTTGTTAGTTAATCAGAACTTAATAAATTAAGATTGTTATGAGAGAAAACTTTACGTCTCTTTCTAATAGACTTTTTCTCATCCTCCAATATATTATTAATTATAATAGATTACTATTTTGTTTGTACTTATAATTTTTGTTTATAATTATTATGTAGTTACTCTATAGGTGTAAAAATTTTAATATATGAGAAGCTCTTTCAATGTTTTTCAATTTTGTACAGGTTTCTAGTGAACTAGAAATTTTTGACAACATAATTTTTTATTAGTAAAGATCATTACAAACTGTAGCAAGGATTTCCAATGAACAAGAGATTTTCATCAGCAAAATTTATGGCAAATTTTTGACGGGACCTATCATCAAAAATTTATAATAGAATTTTTGAAAAAAATCCTTCTCGTCGAATTTTTTTGCAATTTACTCCATCAGTTCATTGGGGAAAACTTTCCAGTAGATTTTCTATTAGAAATCCTTCAAAAAAATTGATGGATAAATTGACTACTATAATGCATTTCCAAACATGGTTTTACTTATAGGAGTGAAGCCATCAGAAATTTGTTCAAAACTTGGATTTTTAATGAATTTAGCTTGATTTTTGATAGATTTTTCTATAAATTTCTATAGTTTTAGGTATAAAGTAGATCAGGTCCATATCTATTGAAGATCACACCTCATGACTTTTCCTTAGTGTGGGCTATTATAGATTGTTAGAATTTATATATATACTTTTCAAACATTCCAAGATAGGATCTAGCCTTTAAATTCTTACCCCATTACACCCATATGATTATATTATATCAACCAAATCATTGAGCATAGGTATGATTATGTCACTTTATCTGAACCGCCTCTACTATAAGACTAAATCTTTAGGGAATATCTCCTCAAATCAAAATCAATAAAATCTACCCTTAAAGAGCATTTTCCAAAATATTTCACATCAAATCAAATAAAATCTAACTTTTGAGAATATTTCCCCAACATCATTTCCAAGACAAATCAAATATACTTCTACAAAATATTTTTCTTATCTTCTAAATCAGGCTTTAGTAGGTTCATGTCAAGAATCTATAAGCCTACAACTTACAATCAACACCTGATTACTTACTTTCTATAATTCCCAATGTTTAAAAGTTTATCTTAAGCTTTTAAAGTCAAATATCTAACAATCTTCATCAAATTTATCTGAATCTTGGGAGTAGTGCAAATGCCCTTGTCTATTATCCTTCAGATTCGTTCACCAGTTCAGTCAACATCAATACGAGCGATGTACTCCATCTACTACACCACCCTTATTGAGGGTCTTTTTATTGACCTTACTTATAATAAGGTAAACATTTATGCCTCTATCTTATCACTGGGTCTTCCCCACTTAGATTTAATATAGTGCTAATAATTAAGGGGATGCAAAAACTCAAACCCAAAGACTTAGTAAAACTTAGGGTAAAATCATTGGACTAGTGGACCCGACCTAGCCTGACTAACCTATATCTATCAAACTAAATTAATTCTAAAAAAATTTTAACTTCAAACACAATCCAAATCAAGCACGAGCCAAAAATACTTGCTTTCAAATGAGCTAACTATCCCGTTTACCATTAATTTGCCCATTTGACTCATTTAGGTCAGCTTGATCCAAAACTTAACCAAATCCAAATTAATTTTAATGCATTAGTCACATGACACCCAAAACACCAATCATACATGAATTAGACTCAATTCAAATCCAATTTGATCGATTAAAACCAAGCCCAAAACTAGATATAATCATAATCAAATTAAATTGAAGTTGCTTGCATGCTAAAATCATTATATCTACTTATTTTAAACTAAACCAACCCCAATCTAAGTCTAACTTGGCCATTAGACCCGATTAAATCCAAAATGACCAATTAAGCCATTTGACTCAATTTGAGTTATTTAGGTCAAGTTGAGTTGACTTAGGCTTAAGTTAAATTAGATAAAGTTAATTAGTCATAAATGCTAGAAATAATAAATTTAACATAATTTAAACTTAACTCTAAATAAATTGGGTAAATAAGATTTACATGACTCAACACAATATAAATTGAGTTAAGTTGAGTCAACTCAAATCTTTCCCTAAATGAATTTTCTCGCCTCCCCTACACCAAATCATACTAAAATTTTAGCTTTAATAAAAAAAGGTGCATGACAAACACAAGGTAATAAAGGAAGAGGGATATGAGCATGAATAGAAAAAATATTTTCTTTCTTCACATGGGAAAGCATGAAAAAAGCCTTCCAAGACTCCCCTTTTCTTTTGTTTTTATTTTTCATACTCTAAAATCACACACACGCCACACACACACACACACACACACACACACACACTTTTTTCCAATAAAAGAAAACCACTTCCTCCCCCACTTGTTTTTTCTATGTCTAAGATCCACCAATTTCTAGCTACGAATAGTGGTGCATGGTGGTCGAAGGCTTCCATAGGGTGCAAGGGAGGAGATTCACACTAGGAACCCACCTCAACTTAAGGAAATCTTTTAGCTTACAATGAACATGGTCTTCATGAAGGTAATTTTACTAAACTTTAGACAAGTCATATGTGTCATTGTTTTGTTAAAGAAAGTTGCATGAACCTATGTGTTAACCTTAGACCCCCTTGATTTTTCAATGCTAAACTTTTTTTTTTAAAAAAGAGGGGTCAATTTTCAATAAAGTTTGCTGAAAAATTAGGTTTAGGAGGTGAAAAGCCATCCATCCTTCTCTAAGTTCACAAGTTATGGGGAATATTATCCCTTGGCCATCCATTTTATTCAATTAGGATGGACAGTCAAGATTAAAATTGCTTAGATTTTCCTTGAAAATTTAAAAAAATTATAATAAATAAAATATATAACTAAAAAATACAAATAAACCCTCTATGGAGTCATCTTTTCAATAAGAATTTAATAAACTTAAAATCCCCAAATTTGGTTAAGTAGTTTGGGTGTAATTTAATTTTTAGTAAAAATAATTATTTTTTAATTACTCTTTAAATACCGCATAGATTTTCAATGAAGTTTGCTGAAAACTTAGGTTTAGGAGGTGAAAAGCCATCCATCCCTCTCTAATTTCACAAGTTATGGGGAAGATTATCCCTTGACCATCCATTTTATTTAATTAGGATGGACAGTCAAGATTAAAATCGTTTAGATTTTCCTTGAAACTTTAAAAAAATTATAATAAATAAAATATTTAACTAAAAAATATAAATAAACCCTATATGGAGTCATCTTTTCAATAAGAATTTAATAAAGTTAAAATCCCCAAATTTGGTTAATAATTTTGGGTGTAATTTAATTTTAGTAAACATAATTATTTTTTAATTACACTTTAAATACCGCATAGATTTTCAATGAAGTTTGGTGAAAACTTTGGTTTAGGAGGTGAAAAGCCATCCATCCATCTCTAATTTCACAAGTTATGGGGAAGATTATCCCTTGACCATCCATTTTATTTAATTAGGATGGACAAGATTAAAATCACTTAGATTTTCCTTGAAACTTTAAAAAAATTATAATAAATAAAATATTTAACTAAAAAAATACAAATAAACCCTCTATGGAGTCATCTTTTCAATAAGAATTTAATAAACTAAAATCCCCAAATTTGGTTAAGTATTTTGGGTGTAATTTAATTTTTATCAAATTATTTATTTTTTAATTATTTTAAATACTATTTCAATGGAGTTAAATTTTTTAGGAAAAAAATAATATTATTCTCTTCCAACCATAAAAATTTTAAGAAAAATAGACTTCTCATTTAGGGGATGTTGATTTCTAAAATTCAATAGCTAATGTTTAATAAATAAATAAGTAAAAATTTTATAAATTATGGAAATTCATCAAAAGTGTTTAAAAAACTTAAGAAATAATAAGAAACCTAATTAAAAAAAAGCCCTTTGGATCACTCAAAATCTCAAAAAATAATTAAGTCAAGGCATAATTAAGTCTTAATTAATTAACCTAAGTGAGTTGAACTTCAAAATTCATAATACACAACAACTTAGCCAAAAAAAATACAAATGGCCCCTCTCTTGATTTATATTTTAGAGAGTAATCTAATGGTATAAAAATCCCTAAAAGTAACCATGAATTTTAGGGATAATTTAAGTTTTTTTAAAAAATAGTAATTTTATAATTACTCATAAATTATTTGGCTAATCAAGTTTAAATATTTAGGGTAATAATCTCATGCCAAATCCCACCTACCATAAAACTTTTAGGTGAATGAGAGCTTTGGATTAAAAGACATGATTTTTTAACCCTAATTATAATAATTTACATAAAATAAATAATATAAAAATATAACAACCATCAAAATATGGAATTGGTTCAAATCCCTTAAATTAATATCAAAGACCCCAATAAAATTAATTGCGCTCACTTATTATGTTTAAATCATAAAATTATCTAACTTTGGCCATAATAATTATTCAATTTTTATTTAAATAAAGTAATAAAATTTGAATATTAAAATTCATAAAAGTCAGCCAATTGACAAAAGATTATAAATAAATCCTCTTTATTCAAAGTTAACAAAGTGTTAACCAATGAAATTAAATGGCCCAATTAATTTAGGGTATTTTGAGAATAATTATTTAATCACTTAAATCTTAATTAATGTGATTATCCCAAATTATAAGCCCAAATGACTTGAAATTTATAAGTTTTACTTTTACTCTTATGATGCATTTTCATGATTTTTCTTAGAAGTTTTAGGCTTATATTTTGTGAGTCATTGCATTATCGGGAAAATTGACTCGATAATTGAATTAATCAATTAATTAAACCATCAAATCATAAAAATCAAATAATTAATTATCAAGCCACATAATAAATAAAGAGGATCACGAGAAAATTATTAAATCAAATTAAAGATCTTTTAATTCATTTATTTTTTTCAATTTAGAATTAATCAAAATCCTTATTAATTAAGCTACCTTAAGCTCATGTGTCTTATAATCTTATATTTGAATTTAGAGTTTGATGAATGAAAGGAAAATACCATTCATGTTATTCAATCGTCTTAAATGTATGTGTAGGTTTTGTAACATCTCTTTTGAGTAATGAAAATCCATATTTCCATGCGAGAAAAAAACATTCAATGAGGTATGTAATCTAAATAGTAGACGATACAAGGATACTAGTTTGGATTTCTTGATATCTCAACTTCTGAGTTTAACAATGACATGTACCAAGAGTCTTGCACATGGATATATATTATGATGTGGTAAATTATTAAATGTCATGGAAGGAATTCTTAATTATTTATTTAATTCTAAAGTCAACTTGATGTGGGTAAATCATCATTTGAGCTTCTTAGTGTGATATTTCATTCTTTGAAGGGGTACTCACTTAGGATTAGGATGTTAAGAAGAGTGAATCTTATCTTAGGATGGAATTCACTATCCTTTACATTCTTTAAAATGTTCAATACAACTCAACATAAAAAAAGTAATCTAAAAAATTTAATCTTCAATTCATTAATTACTTAAATTAAAATCACCTAAAAGTAATAAATTAAATATTGCATTCAAATCATAACTTCAAAATTAAAGCCTAACTTTCATCACACCACACTAGCCCCTTTTACACATACATTAGAATATTAAGTCATCAACTTTATAATTAAGTTACGTTGATTGCTTTGTTCAGTGTACAGTTATTCTACTATTTTGTGGTGTACTATTTTAGATTGGCAAAGCTTGTGCATTAGTTTGGATGGTTGAGCATTACTTATTGAACTAATAATGTTTTCTGTAGATGGTTGTGCATAGATTTGGAGGCCCTATTATGCCTAGAGGATCCAATACTTTGAAGATCAAAGAAGGTTTGAAGACCACGATAGGCTTCTTTCATTTATTCTAATACTTATTATATTCTAGGTTTTATAAAGGTTGTGCTTGGCAACCCACTCTTTTTTTATGTATTGTGATACTTGGCTACCCCAGCCTACTTTATTCTTATGATTTTAATTGTTTGGTGTGTTTACTTAATGTACATAACAGAGATGCATGCTTTTTCTACTTTTGTTTAAGTGTGATAATTGTTGTATGACCAAGAATTTGGTAAGCTTTTCAATGACATAAATTTTTATTCTAAATTAATTAACTCAAGATTAAAATTAATAATAAAAACCACACCATAAAGCTGAGAAGTTAATCTACTAGAACATTTAAGAATCATATGTCCTTGATGAATGTATAACATCAAGCATCATATTATCTTCCTTCTTTAAATATAAGGGATCTTCACCCATTACTTGATAAAGAGTGAAGGACCTTTCATAACCTTTAGGTAAACAAGACTCTTCTCACTAATTTGATCTATAGCTTTATTTTATCATGCATATAGGTAGATTTATCCACCCAAGCTTGAGTCAAATTTGAGAGTTTAAATTTAATAAAAGATTAAATTTTTTTTGGATTAGTCTAAGACATTAGTCATACTAGTCATGATCTGAGAATCATGAGGGGTGAGTTTAAGCTCTTAGGTTTCTATTCCTAATAAATAACAACCCAGTTATCATGCATTACATAAGACTATAGTTTTAAAGCATAGTTTGTAATAACTAGCATCCCATTTAGGTAGGTTATAAGTCTAAAAGAGTTGATGTAGGTTCACTCTCTAGTGAAGTGAACCAACATATCCCAAGTTTCCTTGCACTAGATTAAGGCGAGCTCTTGGCTTATATTAGAGAACTAAGTTGTAGGATCCAAAGTTGTCTATTTATCCTCTACTATAAGTGTAAATTCTTACCACTTAGGAATTTACATAATCTTATTTTATGAGATTATAAGTCTTACCATTCTAACAAAATGTCAATTTAAATAATAATAATCATCCACTTCGAAAATATAAAGCCTCGCCATAGGATAAACTGAAGTGCTTACTAAGTTTTCTAGTGTCATGAGTACTTCCCACTCATCTTTCCTAAGACTTTGATAAGAATTCTTCTGAATTGAGTTTTCCCATTTTTAATAATTAGTATCATGAGTACAAATTATTGCTACAAATTTTGAAATAAAAAATATTTGCTGACCACTTTAATCGAGAATTTTCTTATGAGATTTATGTCTCCTAAGATGTAAATAACTATCGAGGCATTCCCTTATATGGAACTTAAGAACCCAGCTTAAAATAAATCTTGCCTTACTTCATTTGTGTAAGGTACGGAAGAAATCTCTAGTACACAAAAATCCATCAGCCTTAAGAGTCCTTATTAGATGATCAAGTCCATTACAAGGTGATAATTCTATCTTTCCATGCAGTAAATGATTCCTTAATGTTGCGCTCAATCATTTTAATAAGTACCGTGGGGAAAATTTGTGACACCACATAGACATTTAGAATTTCTTATTTAGGTAATCAAATTCATCATTAAGGAATAAATATATTATCTTAGAAGATAAATATATTGTTGTATAATGGATTTGATTACCTGAACAAGGACACCTAAGGTTTAAAGGACTTCTAATATTCCAAAGATTCTTCCTTTGAACTATATAGAAAAGTTGGACGAGGTTTATTTTACTTTAGGATTGTAGTTCTCTACAAGGGCATACCCTTATAGTTAATTGCATCTTATGAATGATGATCTCTTTCTAAGAATACTCTCGATTAAATAAATAAGCTCTTATGTCTATGGATCTTGAAGTTGGTTCTAAAAGGTACTTAAATTGTAATTTTAAAATGGAGCACTTTAATGGGGAAGAGTTCTTTTTGAGGCTAATTAAGATAAAGTAGGAAATGCCTATAGATACTGGGATTCCTAGTTGACATTTCAACTATCCTACCATTGGGTTTTAGATTTTTGGTATTGAATTTATTGAGATTTGAATTGATATTTTATTAGAATTCCAAGACTTAGATACTAGCAAGACAAAATTACAAAAATGCTTAAGGTCGAAGACTTATTCTTAGATGAATTCTTTAGAACCCAAGTCTACAAGTAATTCTGACACAAGTTGGAAGCTTGACCTAGTTCAACTTTTAGGAATTATTGGCTCTTTCTCTCACTTGAGGGATAGGGACCTATCCTTGACTTTTATTACCCACCAGGAAGGGTTGACAGCTAACACCACCTAAACTAATTTTTAATTCCATGATGTTAGTCTAATGTATGCAAGATGGCTAAGTTGTTTACATTTTAGGAATGAATCTAGGAACTTAAACTCACTCCCTAATTCCTAGGATCATGTTAGGTATGATATGCACCTAAATAATGTAATAAATTTCATCTTTTAAAAGTTTCAACTTATAATTCATTTAAGGCCTTCAGGGTATGCAATTTATGTCTACAATATGGTGCAATTGAAAGTAGTCATTGGCTAAATCAAAATAATAAGGCACACTTGCTTGAGAAGGTGTTCATCCTCAAAAGTCAGATTCCCTTTATGTGCAATGGGTGAAGCACCCAATTCAAGTATTTTGAATAATATGCTAGCTTGGTTCACGAAAGTGAATTATTTTGATTTATTTTAAGTTGCACCTAAGGATTTAATTTATGTGTGAAGCTTCAAATTTCTTTATTTTTGTTTAAGTTATTTAGATTTGAGTTAGGTAGAGAATTTATTTTTTTTTCTAAGAGCCTAACTTCTAAGCATTCATCAAAGAAACATAGCACGGAAAGAAACCTAAAAAATAGATAATTTGTATTGCACACTCAAAATAAATCACACCAATTTAATTAAAAAGAATAGGCTAGTGTGACCGGGTACCACTGTACACCCCAAAAGAAAGAGAAAAATGGGGAGTCGAGCTCCACCATTATATATCTCAGCTTAGAACTAAAAATTGAGATCCATGGGGTCTTCTTTCAAGATTGCCTCCTTCTTCAGGGACCTCTACAAGCTTCACAGAAGACCTCTTCACCCATCTGCTAGTAAGATCAGCTCCTGCTATTCTTAGACCCCAAATATCCTAACCTAACTCTAAGCTTAAATTATATTTGAAATTCCAAAAATAAAATTCTTAAATCCCACAAAATAAACATTAGGAAACATAAATAGCACTCCAATAGTTAAATTTGCAAACATACAAGCTTAGTATTAGTTGTTTGCCAAACCCACCTATCATATTGGGCTATGCTTATAGACTTAAGCATACCTACAAGCAAGCAACATTTACATATTTTTTGCAGTAGTCCCTTTTAGCATAGCCCCTACAGAAAATGATGTTAGAATGAAAAAAAATATCCTAGCATGCAGACTAGTAGGCTAACAATCTTAACCATCCAATCTAAAATAATGCACCATAAAAATTGAAAAAAAATTTACATCACATCAGAATATAATAGAACATCAACCTAACCTAAGTCTAGGGTTGGTGACTTAATAATCTAATGTGTGAAGAAAAGGGGTTGTGTGGTATGACCTTATTAAGCATTTTTGGTTCATGTTTCATTTAGGTTTTCAAAGTTTAGTTTAATTTAATTTTGAATCTTCACTTTTTATAATTTTGCTTCATAGGTATGTGTCATTGCTAAACTAGAAGTTTGAGGTATCAAGAACTTATTCAGACCAGTAGAATTATGACCTAAGGTGTCCAATCTATATACCATTTGTTTGCTAATTATGAAAATTTTTTTTGTCATTCTTTTAATTTATTTTAATCTTAAAATTTGTTAAGTTTCCCATTGGGTGGTTCCAATTTAAATTTTCAAGAATGAAGAATAAAAAAATTCCACTTTTGTTGGAACCCATTATATTCAACATTCTAAATCCTAATGGGATCTCTAAGGGTCAAGTTAAAACCATAGTTATCTTTAAATTCATTTGAATTTGATTTAATTTAATTAATATTATAATTTTATTTAAAATTTGATTAAGAATCATTCTTTCTTTTTATTTAATTAAACATTTTTTGATTTGGTTTATGATTTTTTTATTATTTATAATCTTTGATTTAGATTTAATAAGTTTCTTTAAACCTTAACTTGGAATTTAATGTTCATGTTATTATGATTTGGATTGATTTAGTTTTCAATTTAAGTTTGATTTTAACTCATTTATATTTGATGTTATTTAGTTTATGTTTTATAGCTTAATTTTATGTTTAATCTTTTTGATTTGGTTCATTATTCATTTGATTTTATTTGTTTATTTAATTTAGATTGATCTTGTTTATTTATTACATTAATATTTATGTTTATATTTATTTTATCAGTGTTTACTGGTTTGAATGAACTAAATTGATTTAAGTTAATGTCATAATTCAAGTTTGGCTTTAATTTCATCATTTAAATGATCCATTATATTTCAATTTCATGATATATTTATTTATATATTTTCAAATTATCATTTAGGTTTATTAGATTTTAATTAATTTCATTTATGCATTTCATTTAATATTTCCATGTATGCTAATGAGTTGGGATTAATGTAATTGATTTCAAGTTATGTCTTCTATCATTCACTTCATTAACATTTATATCTATGAATTTAAATAAATTAATTCAATTATTTCCAGCCAATTTGGAGGAAGTCATAATTTCATCATTTAGAAAATGCATTTTCTTTTGTGTTCTAAATTATTACTTTAAAATTAAGCTTAATGAAACATTACATGTTAAAATATTAGTTTAGTTCATTATGATGGAGTTTTATTTACTCATCCTAATTTAAGAAACTAATGAGTTGATTGACATTAGGCAACGAACTCAAACCTAGGGTATCTCACAATGAATACTTAATTTGTTTCCATAATTATCCCATATTTTTTTTAAATTAAAAAATTCATCTATTTGAATCTTTAATTTGGATTATTTTGAATTCAAATTAAACATTCTCTTGATTACTTGTGCAAATTTGAACTTAGCTTTTTATGGAATATTTGTAGTTGATCTTATGCTAATCTAATTTAATTGATTTGAATTAAAAATTTATCTGGGTTAATTAAAATTCAATTAAAATAAGCCATGAAATTATCCTTTTTTCTTTTATATAATTTTTTTAATTTTGGAGACTTCCTAAGGCCAACTATTCCCTTAATGTATTCAAATTAATCTCACAATGAATACTAATTTAAATTCTACTAAGATTTGATCCATCATCAAATAATTTGAATTGAGTTCTTTAAATTAAATTTAATCTATTTTAGGAAAACAAGCTTGGTCAAATTTTTGAATATTCCTTAGATTTTATTAAATAAAGCTTTTATGTTAACTCTTTCCTTCCTTCATTCAATCAAGATGAATTGATTGAATATTGCATTAAATACTAATTCAACCCCATCATGGGAACTTACTTTTGGTCGACCATATATCATGCTTAATTTAATTAATCAAAAGTTTAATTATTTCTTTTTTCACTTGGACAATTAATTGTGTCATGAATTGTTTGCTATTAATTCAAGTTTTTCTCTCCTCTCTCTCTCTATTGGCCGACCCACATAAGAAATAACTTCCTAATTACATTAGAAATCAGGTCATATGATGAATTTATTCAATTTTAATCTCTTTCCAAATTATTTTTCCCACCATAATTCCTTGGCCAATTTTTTTTCTTGCAAAAATAAATAGATTTGAATTGAATTTAAATCACTTACCATGTTTGTTTTCCCTCTTCCTTATCTTGGCCTAAATTCCTCTCATGCAATTTGAATTTTAATTGGTTTTAAATTCAATTAACCTTCCATATTCAATTCCCTCTTATTTTCCTTAGGCCGATTTTTTTTATCTCATGCCATTTAATTTTTATTTTGATTGGATTATCTTTAAATTAATTTCAAATCAATTTCCCACTTATTTTTTCTTCACTTTGCCAAACCTAATGACCCCTTATCTTATAAATAATGTTCCTTAAACTAGGTTAATCTCTCTTGGAAAAATCTCTCTTAGAAAAACTCTATTGGCTGAATTCTTTCAAAACTCTTAGAGATCTCTTTTTGCTGAATCAAGTGCTATTTTCTCATCCTTCTTCCATCTTCAAACATATGAGTGATTGGCTTGATTATTGCACAAAAGAAGGTGGTGGATTGGTGAAAACTCCTCTTGGTCGAAAGCTATTAAGGTTCTTTTTAATTTATTTAATTGCTCCTCTTGTGTGAGACCTTGATTTCTTTTTTGAGCTAAGTCTTTGGTATTTGGTCAAAGTGATTTGAGCTTCACACATCTATTCATAAACTTTCTCAAGTTAGCTGAAAACTTTGTTTGGTTTTGATTATAGTTTTGTGTTTGCAAACTCTTCTCTTTTTTTACTTTTACATATGCTAAAGTGAAACTTATGTTATGAAAATTAGTTCATAAAGAACACTTGCAAGTTGAAAGTTTTCTTTTATATTAAATAGTTTAATACTTTGTACAAGTGATATTCCTTTTTGAAAAGAGTTTTCAAATTGCATTCATGTGATTTAAGATTTTATTTTACATTTGATCTTTTGAAAACTCAATGTCTCTTTTGTAAAAGTAACTGATCTAGTTTTTAAATATTTATTGTGCTACATTTAAAATCATTAAAATTAAATAAATTTGATTTCAAGGTATTACATTCACATCAAATAGTTTAAAGTTTCATTTGCATCATTTACATACTTCAAGTTTAATCTTTGCTTACATATTTAAATATCAATTAAAATGAGCTATTTTTCTTTCATTTAATTTCAATTGCCTTAATATTGTTGTAGTTGGGTTTTGCGAGCAAAATTATTTTAAACTAGGAGTTAGATACTTTTATATTTCTCTTTCTTATTTTCTTATTGAGTTGTACTTACCTGTTAAGAAAATTATGTGGCCTATTAAGAAAATTACGTGGTTGGGTTGTACTTGCCTATTAAGAAAGTATGGTGTTGGGTTGTACTTGCCCATTAAGGAAAGTATGATGTTGGTTTATACTTACCCATGAAGGAGAGTACGGGAGAGTTTTTATAATCTCAATTTTGATTTTGGGAATTCTTAGTCTAGGTGGCTATGTAAGGGTGAAGGCCAGTTTTGGGGTTTGGTCGAACTACATAAAAATCTTTGTGTTCTTTTTCTTTATTTTTTTTCTACACTATAATTTTCTATATTATTTTTTATTATTGTTTTATTTCTCTAAAGCATTAAATATTAAAGTTTTATACAAAAGTATAAAATTAATTTTTCTAAAATTATTTTTGAAAAACCTAATTAACAACAACACCCCTCTCCCTCTTGGGTGTCATG
The DNA here is from genome assembly GCA_021442155.1 of Cymbidium sinense. NCBI lineage: Eukaryota > Viridiplantae > Streptophyta > Magnoliopsida > Asparagales > Orchidaceae > Cymbidium > Cymbidium sinense. The sequence goes on from CM038219.1 coordinate 88,676,454, forward strand.
GCCTATTAACATTTGGTATCATAGCCTTAGCTCATTTAGTCACCATTCTTATTTATTATATTTTAAATTTGGAAAATATATACTTGATGCTCTCACATTGCTATATAGTTGTGATTGTAAGATAGTTGAGAAGAATTCTTTACATGAAAAGAATATTCATTTTGAGAATTCCAATAAAATTAAACTCAAAGCCCCAAGTACATGCCTTTGTCTCTAAAAAGAGTAAGAGGTGAAATAAGAAAAACAAAGGAAAGGAGAATAAAAAAGATTTTGAATAAAGTCTTATAATGCTTATAAAAAAGAAGAAAAAGAGCTTCCAACTACATCCCTTAAGTCAACCACCCAAAGTTTCAATTCTTAAATTGATTATGAGGATGACCTTGAGGTAAAAAACTTATCTTATAAAGAGTTATCCAATTTCTTTGATGAATTAGTGGATGTTTATAACAAATTGAAAAAAATGCATTCCCACTAAAAGAAAATCTATAAGTTTTAAAGCAAATCTTGGCACTTTGATGAAATAAAATGAGTCACTTTTAATGGATGATAAAAAATTTTCATTATATGATTTATTTCCTTGAAAATGAAGTATCGTTATTAAGTATAAAGTTAATGATTTTCTAAGTGATTTATCTAGTAGTTCTACATCTTGTTGTCATGATGAGCTTATTTCCAAAATAAATTTTTTTACAGGATGAAAACAAAATATTGCAACAAGAGTTGTTATCTAGAAATAAATTTTAACATGATTTACATTTTGAGATTGAAAATTTAAAACTTGAGAATACTAATATCAGAAACAAATTAAATGTCATATCTTTATCTTCTACATGTTCTAGTTGCTCACATATTTTATATTTAAATCCATACATGTCTTGCAAGCAATATTGATGTTATTCACATGCTTTAAATAATTGTACATCTCACAAGAATGTTAGCTCATTCTCTAAAATTAAACCTAGACATTATAATTCATTTATGCATGCTTTTCCCATTGTTACTTGTACTTATTATTGTAGGTGTAGTCATGTTTCATATGTTTGTTTATTTAGGAGATCCATGCAATTAAATGCTTTAACTTCATACATTTGGATTCCTAAGGGAACTAATTTGCATTGCCCATCATCTACTTATTCATATATTTATCTCATGACTAATGTTAAAGGATCCAAGCTTGCTTGGATACCAAATTCTAGGAAATAAGATTGATTTACAAGTTTGTCTTCATGAAGGACCTATGAAGACAAGTGACATAGGTATACTAAAGGAATATTAAAATGGCTAAACGTATATATTGAAAAGAAATAGTATGAGGTAATACATTTTATATTTTTAATTTATCCCTTCCTTATAAGTTTTATGGTCCATAGATTAGTTATGTTTCATTCATGCTTAGCTAATCTATATAAGCTTAATGTTATAATTTTTTTTTAAAATGAATGAATAGCTTGAAAACATAATTTGAAAATACTTTCATAAACTCTATAAATTTCACATATTATTTAGTTTATTATGGCTTTAACAGTTTTGTAGATTTTATGGGTTTTATAATATTTTGTAAATGGAGGTTTTTATTTATCATGATTTATATTCATAATTTAAAATTCCTTAAAATTCATGGTAAGTAAATTTAAAATACACCTTGTATACATTTTAATAATCATAAACTTGTTTAATTATCTATTTTGGAGAGCAATTAACATTAGCATAACTTTATACTTGATTTGATCTCTTTTACTCCCTTTAATAATTTGTGATTTTTATCAGTGTATTGATTACAATCATGCTTATTCAACATATGTTTTGTGATCCATAGCATAATATGCTTAATTTGAAACTCATTATTTCTTTATATAATTCATGATTATTAATTTGCCTTAAGTATTACTATAACAAGGGATATGATTAATAAATTAGCTTGTATGCATTAATTTGAAATAAATATGAAATTAGATTTATGATTTATTTTCCATGATTAGAAATTCTTTTGTAATATCAATTTTTATTATTCATGAAGTCTATATTTTTTAGCCTTTATGTTTCTATTAGAATTTGATACAATTACATTTCATTTGATGATAAGATAATTTTGGTTGGTATGTTAAGTTGTCATTTCTTTCAAAGTATTGTTCATTTTGAATAAATAAATGTGGAATATCAAAGTGTTTCAAATGTTGCTAAAGTTTTATTTTAGAGACATGTTTGTATCATTTATATTTTCAAATGTATATTTTCATCATATATGATATTTGTCTCATTTTACATGTTTATTCAAGTCATCTTCATAATATATATATATATATATATATATATATATATATATATATATATATATATTAAATAAGGGAGAATATAAAGCATGTTAATCTTTAATTTTTTTTCATCACATGCTTAATTCACTTTTATACTTAATTAAGAGGGAGAATATTTTTGTTAAAACCAACTTCTATTTTATTGTGAACCTTTTGATGATGTCAAAAGGGGAGAAATATTCATGTTGGTGTGTATCACAAGTGATGTTGGTTAGACTTTTAATTTCTCACATAAACATTTTGTGAGGGGGAGAAATATCTTTTAATCATTATAATTGTCCTTCACACCAACATTTTTGTCATCATCAAATAGGGGGAGATTGTTGACTATACACCTTGTGTTTCTCACCATTTGATTTGATGATAATAAACTTTGTGTAATAAGAACTAATTGTCTCATTCCATGATAAAATTTTCACATTAATCATTATGAATTTCATTCTTAATTTAGATAATTATATATATATATATATATATATATATATATATATATATATATATATATATATATATATATATATATATATATATATATATATATATATATATATATATATATATATATATATATTTGATGCTACTAATCAAGTTAAATCTAAGTGTGCATGAAAATTCTTTAACTCTAAGTTCTTCAGTCAATTGAGAATGCTAAAGTTATTGGACATGAACTGGGTGAAAATTTTTTTAAAGATTAACTTTATTAAGGAAAATAAATAGCTCACTAAAATAAAATAAATCATTCATTCATTTCAAAATAATTTATTTGAGAATATTCACAAATTCTACATTTCATATTTACAATTATTCTTCAAATTATTCATTTTGGATAATATGAACTAAGTGCATAAAATTTGTTTCATTTATTGTGTTTCCTTGCAACTTAAATTAAGTTCACATTTCATTAAATTATTCCCATGTTTAGGCATGTTCATTATCCATTTATTCAATGCATGAATCTAAATTAACCAAAACTTTGTCAATGTATTATGTTTCTCTCTCCTATTGTCCTAGTCTTCTCTTCCCTATCCTATCTTTCATCCTAAACCTTTTTGGCCGAGTTTTTCATGATTATTTGCTAAATAAATTATTTAAGTTATTTTCATAATTATCCTAATTTTTTTTAAATTAAAAAATTCATCTATTTGAATCTTTAATTTGAATTATTTTGAATTCAAATTAAATTTGAACTATTTTATGATCTTGTTGAACTAATTTGAATATTTGCTTAATTTAACCATGAAATTATCCTCTTTTCTTTTATATATAATTTATATTTTGGGAAACTTCCCATGGAAAACTATACCCTTAATGTATTCAAATTATTCTCATGATGAATATTAATTTAAATGCTACTTAGACATGATTCATCATCATTTAATTTGAACTGAGTGCATTAAATTAAATTTAATCTATTTTAGGAAACAAGCTTTGTTGTATTTCTGAATATTCCTTGGATTTTATTGAATAAATCTTGTATGTTATCTATTTCCTTCATTCATTCAATCAAGATGAATTGATTGAATATTGAATTAAATACTAATTCATCCCATCATGGAAACTTGCTTTTGGTTGACCATATATCATGCTTAAATTAATTAAGCAAAAGTATAATTATTTCTTTTTTCACTTGGACAATTAATTATGTCATGACTTGTTTGCTATTAATTTAAATTATTCTCTCTCTCTCTCTCTCTCTCTCTCTCTCTCTCTTGGCTAACTTCCTAATTACATTAGAGATCAGGTCATATGATGAATTGATTCAATTTTAATCTCTTTTCAAATTATTTTCCCTCTTATAATGCCTTGGCCATTTTTTTTCTTGCAAAATAAATAGATTTGAATTGAATTTAAATCACTTACCATGTTTATTTTCCCTCTTCCTTGCCTTGGCCAAAGTCCCTCTCATGATATTTGAATTTTAAATTGATTTTTAAATTAAACCAACCATCCATATTCAATTCCTTCCTATTTTCCTTAGGCCAGTTTTTTATCTCTTGCCATTTATTTTTATTTTGATTGGATTATGTTTAAATTTATTCCAAATTAGTTTCCCTCTTATTTTTCCTTCTCTTGGCCAAACCTCATGACCCCTTATCTTATAAATAATTTTTTTATACTAGGTTAATCTCTCTTAGAAAAATCTCACTTAGAAAAACTCTCTTGGCTGAATTCTTGCAAAACTCTTAGAAATCTCTTCTTGGTGAATCAAGTGCTAATTTTTTTTCATACTTTTTCCATCTTCCCATATACAAGTGATTGGCTTGAAGATTTCTCAAAAGAATTTCATGGATTGGTGGAAATTCCTCTTGGTTGAATACTATTAAGGTTATTTTTAATTTATTTCATTGCTCCTCTTGTGACCTTGATTTCTTTCTTGGACTAAGACTCTTTGGTATTTGGTAAATTTGATTTGAGCTTTACACATCTATTCATACACTTTCTCAAGTTGGCTAAAAGCTTTGTTTGGTTTTGATTAAATTTTGTGTTTGCAAACTCTTCTGTTCTCTTTACTTTTACATATGCTAAAGTGAAACTTATGTTATGAAAATTAGTTCATAAAGAACACCTATAAGTTGCAAGTTTTCTTTTCTATTAAATAGTTTCATACTTTGCACAAGTGATATTCCTTTTTTAAAAGAGTTTTCATATTGAGTTTAGGTTATTTAAGATTTCATTTTACATTTGATCTTTTGAAAACTCATAGTCTAATTTGTAAAAGTGATCGATCTAGTTTTGAAATCTTTATTGTACTACATTTCAAATCATTAAAATTAAATCAATTTGATTTCAAGGTATTACATTCAAATAAAATAGTTTATAGTTTTATTTGCATCATTTACATACTTCAAGTTTAATCATTGGTTACATATTTAAATATCAATTAAAGTGAGCTATCTTTCTTTCATTTAATTTCAATTACTTTAATATTATTGTAGTTGGGTTTTTAGAGCAAATTTGTTTTTAAATTGAGAGTTAGATAGTTTCATATTCTTCTTTCTTATTTTTTGTTAGGCTGTACTTGCCTGTTAAGGAAAGTATGATGTTGGGATATACTTGCTCATTAAGGAAAGTACAGTTTTGGGTTATACTTGCCCATGATGGAGAGTATGGAAGATTTTTTGTAATCTCAATTTTGATTTCATTAAGTCATAGCCTAGGTGACTAGACGTGGATGTAGGCTTTTGGGGTGTAAAAATCTTTGTGATATCTTTCTTTATTTTCTGCTCTTTACTTTTTTTTATACTATTGATGATTGTTATTTTATTTATCTAAAGATTTATCATTAAAGATGCAAGTTTATTACCAAAGTTTAAAATTAATTTTTTTAAAATTATATTTGAAAAACTCAATTCACCCTCCCTCTTGGGTGCCATATCATCTTAATAAGAATCGAGTACCATTTGCATTTTGTTGCTAATTATCAGTGATCAACTTAATGAAATCTCAAGATTTTGATTATAGAATGATCAGGGTATGATTTATAATAAATTTGTATAACTTGATTGACTCTAGGATCTACTTCACTTCAAAAATGACTAACAACAAATACAAAGGAGCTCAATTTCAAGTGTACCAGGCCTGTGTGGAGTCTCAGCAATGATTAGCACTTTGAAAACACTCAAGGAACTAAAACGTAGCCTTTGGAGGTAGAAATAATCTTTGGCTCCCTCCATATTGTCATGGTGATCGATGTCTGGTGCAACTTACAAAAGTTTGGTGTCAGGAGCTATCAAAGAAGTTTGGGAGGAGGGGTAAGGTCTAGTTAGATTCAATTTAGCTTGGAGAAGGTGATGGAGTCAGGAAAAAGTGCTAATTTGATCTCCTCCTCCCTTTTTAAGCTTGACTAAAAGCTCTCTCATTAAATTTCTATGGAGGCCACCGACTATAGGGAATTGAACTCTAAATGATGGAGCTGAAGGTGGTGAGAAGGTTAGACATTCCTTTTTGAACTCCTTCAACCAATTGGAATTGATCACATGGAAGAAATCTTGGGGCTTGAGAAAGGCATTAGCTCTGTTCATCTTTTCCCCATCTTATGGCATATTTGATTTCTCTTAGGATGATTTGGACAAACTTAACATGCTTAATCTTAGCTACAATTCACTTAAACTCATCTTCGGATGAGCTTAAAGGTGTTCCAAGGTGATTAGCCAAGGTTCATGTTCAAATACTTTGAATTATGCCACTTAGACATTTTCCCTTTTGACTTGGCATAGCTTCTTTCATTTGATGGATTGATACTAGACTTAAGCTTCAATTATGTTCATTCAGTCATTTATAATTTCCTCAATTAATGGGCTTTATGAAAATTGGAGTTGGTTGCTTACTTATTTCAATATTTAACCCATTATGGATTAAATCGATTTGGTTGAATCCAATTGAGTAAAATGACCTTCTTGACTAAATCATAATGTATTTAGCTTTTAATTATTTTAATCTAAGTATTTGGGATGATTTAGGTTCATTGACTTTCATTTATTTTGGAATTTAAACTTAGTTTGGCCCAATTTTGGCTTAATGGTTTAAGATTGGCCTAATTGGGTTGAATGATCATATTAGTCAAATTAGTTTAAGTAATTTATGCTTAATAATGATTTTTAAATAGTTTTAGATAATTGATTTGGGTTGATTTTAATTTAATTTGGTTTTGAATTCAATAAGTTTTATTTAGGCCCCTTTAAATCATATGGTATAATAAGCTAATTATGGCCTTATTGGAATTAGATTCATTTGATTCATGTTTAAACATATTTACTTTATTATTTGGAACCTTTGGATTGATTTAATTTGGTCAAATTATGGTAGGTTGGCCTTTGACCTGATGGGACTTACATAAGTAAATCCTATGTCCAATGGTTGACTACCTTTGATCTTCCTTTGGATTTGACTCCATTTTTGTTCATTTCATAATTTCTTGCTTTTATGTGATTTGGTTTGAATTCATTTTCCTTGCTTGAATTTCTTTGAATTTTAGGTCTTCTTGAGCTTAAATAGGATGATCATGCCAATCATCTAAATTACTCTAGTTTAAGCTCAATTGGATCTAGATTCCAATTTAAAAATGTCTGATTTAGTTTTGGTTTGGATCTATCCAATCCTATTGGGTTATGTCAAACCCTAGAAGGATGTACCAGATCACTAAGAGTGGTGTCCTAAGTGACTAATTAGGAGGCTCCTATTCTAGGATTAGATATGCTAATTAGTAGTTTAGAGATGATGTTAACCTCATCCAAAAATGAGGTCAATAAGTACCCCTTAAGATTTGTTTGGTGTCCCCCTTATCACATTTTTAAATGTCACATGTTCTTAATGAAACAATTGTCTAGCCCTTCTTCAAAATTATTATGGTAAGATTAAGGGAATATGAGTTTGTTAACTTTGTCAGTAGATGTTTTAGAATTACTAATCATTGTAGTAGAATAAGATAGTTTTTTATAGAGAGCAGGGGAGAGGGGTACATAGGGTAGAAGAGTGGGAGAGTGACAAAGAAATAGTGTGACAAAAATGAATGGAACAATAACTTAATTCTAATGGGAGATGACATACCTCATGGGAATGATGGTGCAAAGGTAGTTTGATACTCAAATTGCTATCTTACTATAGTGGTCAAGAAGTAGTCTAATGATGGTGGTTAGATGGCAATGGTACTACGATGGCTATAAGTGGTGACTCATCAATGGTAGGATGTGGTTTTAAGATGGATGCATGACAATTTTGATGATGGTGATCACAAGGAACTTTAATGATGCTGGTTAGAAGGTGGTCCAACAAAGATGGTTGAACAACAGTCTAACAATGGTGGTCTGGTAGCAATCTAGTGACCACAATCATCAACAAACTAGTAATAGTTATTAGTCTTTGACTCAACCAAGTCTAAATGGTAGCAAATTTTAGATAACAGTTTCATGGTGGTCTAACAATGATGGTCGAGCAATGATCCAATGATTGCAATTAGGTTGGGGATAAAAAATGATGATCATGTGATGATCCACCAGTAGTAATCACACAATGAACCTGCAATGCTAGTCAGGTCATGGTTCAACAATCATGGTTAGGTGACGATTTGACAATAGTAACTAAGTAGTAGATTGATAACAATGGTAGGGTGACTATCTAATTGTGATGCTTTTAGATTCCTTAAGTATTAGTGCTTTCGTCAATCTCTAACTTAATCCCCTCCATGTGAAGAGTGAGAGCCATTTTAATAAATTTAATGAGTGATATTCTCTTTAAAAGTAGACAAAATCAAAACCATTTAATCTTAATCTCAGATGGTCCCTTTGAATTTAGTGACTTACATTTTTTTTAAATGTAGACAAAATAAAAACCATCTCATATTAGGTTTAGAACGGTCATTTTAATCATGAATTCTCTCTGAGTATTTGAGTGGTCAACTAAAGTAAAAAATAAAATGTCTTGGGCTTATTAGCTTCATCCCATCAAGATGCTCAATTTGTATTGAGCATACTAATTAGGAACCCAATTAGTATTCTAATGTTCCTAACTATGTTTTAGGTGCTTGATTTATGCAACTCTGGGGATTGGTAAACTTTTGGAGTCATTAATTCATCTCATGGAGAGGGTTATCTTGACTATATGTTTGCCAAAATTAGAGTATGGATGGCCAAAATTTTAATTTAGGAAGCTATCCAACTTCACATGCATCAAGATTTGTGCTCAAAAGAATGAAATTTTTTATGTCATACTAATTATAAAAGCTTCTCTTACTCTACATAATAGCATTTATTCTAGATTTTATATTTTTATTCCATTTATATAAATTTATTAATAAATATTTTATTAGAACCACCATTTGGAATTATGAACTAGTTTATGCATTATGATCACTTTATTCATATTTTTTTAATGGAAGATTAATAATTATGCCCTTTAGCTTTAGTGTCTATATTATTATTCCATAATGTGGTGCTTTATATCGACCACTTTTAAATTCTCTCTACTTTTACTCTATAAAATTTCCCTTTGATGAGATTTGAGAAATATATCTATGTATAAACACATATATTGAATATTGAACCCAAATTTCTTTGTGGAATGATACATTACCTTACTTTGGCATATGGAGAGTAAGGTAAAATCAAAAGGACTAGGTTGAAAGAATGTAAAAATGTAAGAAATCTCACTATATCAAAATATGAGTATAAGAAGGTAATCAAGATACAAAAAATTAATTCTCTCCATCTTAAGAAGAGTAAAAAACCAAAAAATGAGTTCTCCTTGGGATCTATGGTTGATTACAAACTAAACTATGTGTTAGTTTCTGGAAACTATATGTCAGTTGTAAAATCATCTGACAACTATGCATGTGTAATCACTATGAGGCTTGCCCGTTCTTTAATGGTTGGGCAAGTATTGCATGATTTGTGGTGAGTCTTTTATATGGTTTCATGTATGAGTCAAGCAGTTTGAAGTTGTTGGCTAAGGAGAAATTTTTTGCATAGCTACCTATGCAAAGGTAAGTGCTCTTGGATGGCCAATGACTTTGTTCTTGCCTTAAGCTCTCACCACTAAGTGTTCTTCATACTAATCCATCCACTAAATTACTTTGTACTTTTAAGGGTAAATTTAGCTACCCAATTCTTCTACTTCTTGTAGAGGCAGTTCATGAAAGGTATAGAAAAATAAAAATAGAAATAAATTATTAATGTCATTATTAGGAAGTTTAACAAAAAAATTTTAAGATATTTATGTTACATCTCCATTGATTTGACTGCCTTCTTGGCATTTTTTGCTCTTTGTCATATAAAATGGGCTCATGAGCTCCAGTGGTTACTTCTTTATTGCATCCTTTTCAAGTGCTACCCTTTAATTTATTTTTGAGTTCTCATATGGTATCCAAAAGGCCTTGAAAAGATATTGATGCTATAGAACTTTTTTTAAGCTTTCAATAAAAAAGAAAAGGAAGAAGAGTACTAAAATAGTCTTGGAGGAAGTGTTGTGTTACCTTCTATTATAAAAAGTTCTTTGGTTCCATTAGCATTGACTATGGTTGTAGATTCCACATTAGGTAAAGGAAGTGAGATAAATCACTAGGTTAATTCAAGTGCCACCAATGTTGCATTGATGAGTGTACCTAGGGAGTTTGACTTCAATATTGTGCCTCCTATAATTGCTAAAAAGGAAACTCATGGAGCATCAAGTGTTTCTCAGGATGACTAGAAGGAGGAGTTTCCTTACCTAATTTGATGATGGAAGGTTTCAGTGAGTATCATTTTGAGGACTTCATCACAATAAAAGTTGGTGGGGGATTATCTTATTATCATATTTGACTTTATATTTAATTTGCAATTTTGTTAGTTGTTAATAAAAATTATAATTTAGTTTTCCTTATTCTCTTAATTTAGCATGCCAAGCATTTGCAAATGAGCTAAGTATGATGATGGGCATTTATTGGCTCGTGCAAATGAATCTATTGATCTCATAAGTAGAATTGCAATGAGTCCTCCTCCTAGACTTATCCTTCATCTTGTTATAAGAAAGTTGCTTAGACATCATCCGAGTAATGAAGAAGTTCATTTGTTCCACTAGTGGCTTCCATTCATCAGGTTAATTCCTTTGTGTGGCTTCCTTATAGAATTTCTTTATTTATAATTCATGATATTACTTCTCATAATGCAGGGGTGACTTTAGTGGAAGCAATACATATTATTAATGATCCCCAAGTGGTTCCTCCAAGTGGTGACTCAATAATCCCAAGCTTTCTTTTGATGGTGCACCTCACTTTGGTGATAAAAGACTCAAAAAACCTAGCTTTTTCTACTGCTAAAGCAATGAGTTTCACTTTGGCTAATTTGAATAAATTGCTTATGGCTTTTCTTTCTTTAACATATCGTGAAGATGACAAGTTAGAGAAAATTAAGTTCTTCCCCTAAGTGGAGAAGGTATTATGGAAAAGCCTTTTTCTTTTATCAAATTTATCTCTTTGGAAAAGAGATTGATTTTCCTTAAAGAGGGCATATGCTCATTAAAAAAATGGTTGTCAAACTACAAAAGAGGTTGTAAGTTGAGGAAACTAAGTTGGTATCTCTTTGTATCTACGATGAGTTGAGCGAGTCATATCACTTCATTGTGAGTGCCAACTTTTTGTTTGATTGCCTATTAAGCAAATAAGCATTTACTGTTGTGTGGCTTATAGATCCAGTAGTTAAGAAATTTGAGAAATAATGTAATGTGTATGTGCAATCATGTGCAGTCCCTTTTGTTGTAATAAAAAACTAGAATTGAATAAAAGAAATATTTTTTATTTACTTGCCTATTGTAATTATTTCCTAATTCAAATTGTTACCTTTATGTCAAGTTTATTAAGTGGTATTATAACATATTTAAACATCGACTTCTCTAATTTTCACTATATAGTTAACAGTTGTAGTGCATTGATGCCAAAAAACTTGTGCCTAAGCACCAAAATGCCCATACAATTTTAACACCTAAACACTTAATGATTTTGACTACAACTCTCATACAATACTTAAAACATGACTAAATACATCATTTACATTATAATACAACACATGGGACATAATTATATAATATCACAACATGTAAATATAACATAGGTTTAATATGTTTTGTCTTTTAGATTAAACCTTATAATAGTTCCTTACCTCTCTTACTATGCTACAACAATTCCCTCAGGCCTCAAAAAACTCTTCTCTGAAGAGTTAGAACTCTAGAGATCTTCAATAAGTTCTATAGCTCATCTAATGTCACCCAAGTATCCTCACTTTGGGTTTGTCTTTCCACTATTGTGGAACCTCTAATCACTATTATCATTTAATGGAATTCAAGCTGTGATGACATCCTTCACTTCAAAGAATGTTGGTTGGATAAGTACCTATAAATAATTTCTATCTCCTCCTACAAAAGTATCATCTTGCAAATTTGGATGTTAGCTAACTCCTTTAAAATATATTTGATATTCCACATTAAAAACTAGACTAATAGTCATGTGAGGAGGTAATTCAAGAACATAAGCATTAGTACCAAGTTCTCACTTGTAACTTTTAATATTTGGTGGTAGGAAATCTTTCAAGAAGGATATGTACTATTACATAAACACCTATCTCATATTCCTTAAGAAATTATTTTAGTGCTTTTGTTTAGCATACATAGCATTTTGTACTTTCAAAATTTTTTTTTATTTCTACATGAAGATTATGAACATCGCATATAAATGTATATGCTAAATCAAAAAAAAATGCATGAGTATGTGTGCTGGTTAGGTTAATAGGCATCAGAGGATTATACAAATAAACTATTTTGAAAGGTGATTTGTGGGTTGATCAAGAAATGGTACTATTGTAAGTAATTTAGATGTAGGTAAGTTAAATCCTAGTTTCATAGGTTCTTCCCAACTAAGCATCTTGATAAGTTTCTTAATATCTTATTGATGACTTTTGTTAGTCTGTCAATCCATGGATAAAATGCAAAGGAGAACATTCAAGTTCCAATAGTTTTCATGGAGTTTTTTTAAAAGTAAGAAATAAATTTAACATCTATATGAGAAATTATAGGGGATGAAACCCCATATAGTCTTATAAAATCTTTAATGATTAACCTTACAATATAAGATGCATCATTTCATTTTGAATACAATAAGAAAAGTGCCATTTTAGAAAATCTATCCACAACTATGAAAATATTATCATGTCCACAAGGTGTTGTAGGTAATCATAGCATAAATTCCAATGACAGGTCTTCCCATGATCAAGAAGGAATAGGTAATTATGTGTAATGACCTACTTTTTGTTTAATAGTTTTAGCTTGATGATAGGTGTAACACTAGATTTCGACATGTTCAACATCCCTTAATAAAGATCTAGTAAAATATGTGTTCAATGAGATCTTGGGTTTTTGATTTAACAAAATTTCTAGCTATACTTTCTAAATGAGGTTCATAGATAAGGAAGTCTCTCATGGATGTTCAAGTGATACATAATCTATTGCTTTTGTAAAGATATCCATGAAGGATTACAAAGGGACTATGAAAAGTTCACTAGTTTAGAGCAAACTTTATAGTCTTCTCTTAAGGTATCAAATCTAGAGATTTGGAATTCTAAAGATGAAATGATTAGATAAATTCTAGATAAAGCATTTGTTGGCTTATTTTATACTCCAGGCTTGTGTTTAAGTATGAAGAAAAATTCCTAAAGATATTCAATCCACATTGCATGTTTATAATTTAATTTCTTTTGGGAGTTGAAGAATTTAGGGAATGATGAATCATAATCAGAATAAACTTCTTATGTTATAGTTAATATCACCAGATCTTAAGAGTTCGAATAGTCGCATAAAAATCTTGATCATAAGTAGTGTAATTTAATTTAGCATCATCCAACTTTTCACTAAAGAAAGTAATAGGGTGATTTCTTGACTTAAGACTTTGCTAATTCCAACACTTAATGCATCATAAGTTACTTCAAATATTTCACTAAAATAAAAAAGTTTTAATATTGGTGAAGAGGTCATAATGATTTTGATTTGTCACATGGTCTTTTCAGAATCTATAGTCTAAGTAAGTTTAACTCTCTTTAAGATATCAATGATAAAAGCTACAATAGTGTTGAAGTTTTAAATAAACCTTCTATAAAAAGTGGCTAGTCCATGGAAGCCTTTAACATTTGTAAAAGGTTTTGGAGTTGGCCAGTCTATAATAGCTTTGATTTTTGTGGAATCTTCTTTTAGTCTATCAATAGACATGATGAATCCTAATATGTTAACCTTAGATTGATAGAAGAAATACTTCTTAAGATTGACATATAATTTTGTCATTCTTAGCTTTCAAAAACCATCCTTAAGTGATGCAAATATTATTCCTCATCATGACTATAGATAAAGATATCATCAATATAGACCACAACAAAATGACCAATAAAAGATTTCAAAATATTGTTCATTAATCTCATGAATGTGCTTGGTACAATTTAAAGTACAAATGGCATAATTAAGCATTCATAATGACCATCGGGACTTTTAAAAGCCATCTTCCATTCATCACCTGGTCTAATTCTTATCTTGTGATATCCACTTTTCAAATCAATCATAGAAAATAAATATAAACTAGAAATAAGATCTAACAAGTCATCCAATCTAAGTATGGAATCCTATATTTATCGTGATCTTATTTACTGCTTTACTGCTAATACACATTCTCCAAGTTCCATCATTTTTGGTTAGAAGGGCTAACAAAGTCTAAGGGCTAAGACTTTATTTGGATTAAACCCTTCTTTAAAACTGCATATACTACTCATTTTAATTCTACATGTTTGTTTGGATTCATCATATAATGTGGCAAGTTAAGAATCTGTGAACCGAGAATCAAATCTATAGCATGTTGTATATTCCTTAAAGGTTATAATTCATTAGGCAATTCATCAAGAGTTGGATCAGAGAACTTAGATAATATATCTAAGAATACATTAAGTATGCCATTTTCCATGAAATCAAAGAAAACTTAACAATGGTGATAAAGAAGTGTGATCAACGAATTTTTTAAATAAGAATCTAAACCCTAAGATTGTGGTTTAAATTCCAAGAAATTTGCACAAATCAAAATAAAGATTAGAAGTATCTTTCTTATAGTTAGATGGTGATATCACAATGAAGTGGAGTTTCACATTTTTTTATTGATTGGATTTGGGTTGTAGTTCAGAATTGGGCTTTCTTGGAGTTGCAATAAGAATTCAATGTGGAGCTGTAATCAACCTCTTTTTGGTTGCTTTTATAAGAAACAACTTACTATTTTTTTCTTTAGATCATAAAATGAAAGATTTCCTAAGAGTATACGTGTGATTTCCATCAAAAGAACATCACACAAAATTTTATTAATATATCTACCAATCCTAATAGAAATTAGACATCTATTTGTGATAGGTAAGGATGCATGATTCACCCAACTGACATAAAATAGTTCTGGATGATGTACAGTCATGAGATTTGTTCTAGTAATAAGCACTACCTCTATCAATCACTAATTTGCACCCCTTTTCCTTACATAAGATGACATTGAGAAAATATTTTTTTCCTATAATCTCCTTCTTTCATATAAATAGTCATACACCTCATAACTGACATTAAATTATCTATAATGTGATCTAATTCTTCGTCAAATAAGGGTGTATCAAAATGTATCTCTTCTATATTGCCCCCCTCTTCTAAATCTTTAAATACATTTAAGATCAAGATTTTGGCCTTACATTAATTCTACATATAATACTTTTTATGACATTTAAAGTAGATAATCTCTCTCTAAATTTTAGATATAGTTTCATTAGAGGTCATATGGGATTGGTTGTTAGTAGTAGAAGGGTTAGATTACATAGTAAATTTTTGATGTTGAGATGTGGAGAGGCATTTAGATGACATTTGAGCCTTCATTTTATATGTACATGAGGCTTTCTT
Source organism: Cymbidium sinense (assembly GCA_021442155.1). NCBI lineage: Eukaryota > Viridiplantae > Streptophyta > Magnoliopsida > Asparagales > Orchidaceae > Cymbidium > Cymbidium sinense. Next base: position 88,692,188 of record CM038219.1, read on the forward strand.
ATGCCTTTTTAAGAGTGAAGCAGTTGTAGCACATTAAAGGGGAAAAGGACCTATCACTACGTCCCAAACTAAAGCTTGAACTTATAAGGACTTTTAATAGACTTTATGTGTTATTTTAAATTTCATCTATTATATTATATAGTAATAAGTGTATTTAATCATGTGTAAGCATTATATTAGAGTTATGGTTGAAAACATGTGAGTTTATGTGTTTAAAATTCATTGGTGTGGGGCTATCACCTTGATACTACACTCTATAGATTTTACTGTTTGAGGACAAAGAAGTTGGCATCATGGCACTAGGATATGGCACTTCAAAGCTAGATTATGGCACTGTAGCAATGGTTCATGGTGCCATGGCGAAATAACTATTCTGACATTTTTTTTTTCAAAATTTGATAGTTTTCTTCCCATGGGATTCATCCTTTGGAGTATTATATTTATTTAAGCACAAATTATGACCTCATGAAGAACTTTTGCTTATGTGTAAATTTTGGAGTGAGAACTCTTTCATTAGATCTTGATTGATGGTTGTCTAGAAGATTTAGTGATCTCTCACTACTGTTCTACTTGGGTGAGTAGAGCTTAAGACTTCTTCCACTTTGGTGAGTGGAATATCTTCATTTCTCTTCCACTTTAGTGAGTGGAAGATCATTGGAGAATATATATCTCAACATCTGCTATGACATCTTTCTCTCTGTGATCGTGCTTCACCAAATTTTGTAATTAGAGCCCAAGGTTTGGATGCATGGAGAGAGTAATCACAAATAATTCATATCAAATCCAAGTAAGGTTAGTTTATACTTTGGATTTTGGGTAATTTACTTTATAGAATTAGTGGTTTTACTTGGAAACACATGCTAAATATATGTAGTAGGAAATTCTATGAATATTTGTATTATTACCAACTAGTTGTCTCTATTTATATGGCCTAGCCCTTCCAATACATAACTTCACCACAAGTCATCATACTTGAGTAACAACTTGAGTTAGGGAGAGTTCAAAAAATAGCCTTACTTAGATATTAACCTTACATAAAATCAAAATCATATCAACAAAGATTTTATATTTATTTCTTTTCTAAGTGAGTTTAATGTTTTGTAATATACATGTGTTCTTTTAAGCTTATTGAAGGTTAATTAGTTTTAAAATTTATGCATCTCATTTGTGTTAAATTTATTTCACCTTTTGCATATTTAAAATCATCATTTATAGTATCATGTTGCATCCTTTTATTTACATAATGCCACCTAAATTTGTTAGTATGGATTAATTAGAGGACTTAACTAGAATAGTAGAGATTTCCATGAGGGGTGAAGAGAAATTTACTAGGGTAAAAGGCATACTCATGAATCTCATCGCACAAAGTCAAACCTTAAGAACTAGGCTTCAAAGCCCACAAATTATTCCATGTCCGAATGACTTAGGGCCCATAGAAGGGGAAAACATTAAACTTTGTAATGACAAGTATCATGCAAGAAGGCCAAACTTAAGGAACACCCTTAAACAAGACCATCTTAGGATCCATGAAATATCACAAGAACTGATAAAATAAGTTAAGATAGAAGACCCAATGTATGATGGTGTTCATGATTCTAATAATTTTTTAAAATGGTAAACCCAAATAGGCAACTTCTTTGATTAGTATCATATGGATGATTACCAATTGATAATATTCATTAAAATGAAATTACTAAGTCATGTAAAAATTTATTGGAATAAAATTTTAGCTAAAGAAGTTAGTAGTTGGAACTCAATGCACTAATCAAGAGTGGTAAATAGCTTATAAATTTGTCATTGGTTTACAAGGAGATATTAGGAATGAAGTAGAGCTTCATGAACCAAACCTTAAAGGTTGACCTTTAGTATACTTTAGTTTACTCCTAGAAAAGCATAATAAAATCACATCCACATATAAAATGAAGGTTCAAATATCTTCTACATATTTGCTAACATCTCAATCTCAAAAGCCTATCATTAGACCAAATCCTTCTACATCAAACAACTATCTAAAGTAAACTCTAATGAAACTACTTATAAAAATGTGAAATAGATAGTATGTTTGAAATGTCATAAGAAGGATCATATGTAAAACCATTATAGAGCAAAAAATCATGTTCCTAGATGAATTGGAAGATTTATAAAAAGAAAAGGATATTGAGGAGGCACATGATGATGCACCGCTATCTGAAGAAGAAGTAGATCCAAATATAGATAATGTTTATTATGATGTGTAAGACTACTTCTTGAGAAGAAGAAGGTAGAAAAGGAATATTTTCTCAGGGTATATTCTATGTAAGGAGAAGAGGTGTAAACTAGTAATAGATGGAGGTAGTGTTATGAATGTTTTATCAACCAATGCTATCAGTAAAGCCAATCTTATAATGGAACCTCACCTAGAACCATTCTAAGTAGTAAATCACACATCGCTATGTATCATAAGAAGATGTTTTGTTCCAATTAAAATAGGCAGCTATAATGATCAAATTTAGTGTGATGTGCTTCTAATGGAATTAAGTCATATCCTATTAGGAAGACCATGGCTTTATGACTTGAATTTGATCCATAATTGGCGCAAAAACTCATATTTATTCAAACATAATGAGAAAATAATCAAGTTATTCCTTATAAAGCCAATCGAAAAGATGTCAATTACATCCCCACATAGGATTCTTCTAACACCTTCGCACAAACTTAATTAACTATAACCCAAACTCAATCAAGGGAGAAATGTGAAACTCCACTTAATAGTGAAATCACCATCCAATAATCAGGAGGATACTTTTGATATACATCTTAAATTCATGTGAATCTCTTATAATTCAAATTATAACTTTAAAGTTTAAAATCTTAGCTAGAGAGTTAAACAACCATACTTCTCCATTTATATTGCACCTTTAAGAAATCCCTATTCATACTATGGATCAAGAAATACCTGCATTGGTCTTAGATCTATTATTTAAATTCAATGGCTTAATCCTCGATGACTTACCTAATAAGCTACCACCATTAAGGAATATACATCATATTACATATTTGATTCCTGGTTCACAAATACTTAATTTACACCCATTATAGGATGAATTTAATTGAGCACATAGAGTCAAAATGATAAGTAGATGAACATTCGAAGAAGGGTTTTATCTAAGAAAATCTTTGTCCTTGTGTTGTACCTATTATTTTAAATCCTGAAAAAGTTGGAGGTTGGAGGATGTGTATTAAAAATAGATCAGTAAATAAAATCACAATTATATATAAATTTTTTATACTAGATTGGATGACATGTTAGATCTTATTTCAAGTTCATCATTACTCTATAAAATTGATTTGATAAGTGAATACTATCAAATAAGGATTTGATTAGGTGATGAATGGAAGATAGCTATCAAAACTTCTGATTGTCTTTATGAATGTTATTCATGCCATTTGTTGTTCAAATCCACTTTGCACAATCATGAGATGAATGAATATGGTATTAAAACCTTTCATTAGTAAATTCTTTGAAGTCTAATTCAATGATATCCTCATATATAGCCCAAATGAGAAGTCACATCTACATCATTTAAAAATGATCTTAGAGAAATTAAGGTCAATAAAATTATATGTAATCCTTAAAAAATATTTCTTCTATTAACATGAAGTTATTTTCTGATGGTTCATTATATCTACTGATGGATTAAAGGCTGGCCCATTAAAAATTAAATCTATTTTATAGTGGCCAACTTGAAAATACTTTATAGATGTTAAAAGTTTTCATATATTAGTAACTTTCTATAAGAGATTTATAAGAAACTTTAGCACTATTATATCCCTATCATGAAGGTTCTAAAGAATGGTAAATTATGTGGACCATAGATGCGGAAAGAGCCCTGCAACAAATTAAAACTTATATGACTTTCACATATATCTTAAAACTTTTTGACTTCAATAAAGTCTTTAAAGTGACATGTGATGCATCATATATTAGAATATGTGGAATATTAAGTCAAGAAAACTATCCCATCACTTTCTTCAGTAAGAAATTGAATGATGCTAAATAAAAATATTCCACTTTTGATCAAAAGTTTTATGTGATTATTCAAACTCTTAAACATTATAGGCATTATCTATTACATAAAGAGTTTCTTCTTAATACTAATCATAAATCTTTAATGTTTATTAACTCCCAAAAGAAATTAAAATATAGGCACCCTAAGTGGGTTAAATATTTTCAAAAGTTTTCTTTTAAGCTTAAAGATAAACATGGGATAGAATATAAAATAATAGATGTTCTATGTAGAGTATCTTTAATGACTTCATTCTTTGAATTTCAATTTTTTAGATTTACAACTTTCAAGGAAGATTACAAAATTTGTCTTGATTTTTATTTAATAAATTTAGAACATGAATATAAACCTTTGGCATTTGATAGTTCATTTATCATTCTAGATGGATATCTTAATAAGGGTAAACAATTATATATTCCTAAAATATTCTTTAAAAAATTTTATCTTTAAAATACATTTAGGAGGTATAACAAAATATTTTGGCAAATAAATACCCAAATAATAGTTGAACAAAGATTTTATTAGTCATCACTACAAATGGATGTTGAATGAATTGTAGCCCAGTGTTACATTTGCCTCCAAGCTTAAACTATCAAAGAAAGGGTGGGTTGTTGCACATCATTGTCTATTCTTTCTAGACCATAGGAATACCTATCCATAAATTTTACATTAGGTTTACCTAATATTGCACATTTCATACCCTATTCAAAATTGAATAATGCATCTCATAAAACAAGATTGTTCTTTAGAGAAATTGTTAGGTTATACAAAATTCATTCTACTATAGTTTTGATGTAGACATTAAATTTACATCTTAATTTTTGTAAAATATTATGAAAATTAATGAGAATATAACTAAAGTTCTCATCTGCATTTCATCCCCAAATAGATGGATAGACGAAAGTAGTCAATAAGACATTAAAAAATCTACTAAGGTGTTTAGTTGGAAAAATTTAGGAAACTCAAATTTAACATTACCAACATCTGAATTTGTATATAATAGTTCAGTTTCTAGAACAACCCACAAATCACCTACAAATCATCTTTCAACATATTTTATGGATATAACCCAAAAATGCCTATTGATATGGAAAATACACCTACTCATGCATTCTCTATTGACATAACCTTCATGAAGGCATAAGGAAACAATTGGAAATACAAAATGCTATGTATGTTAAACAAAAGAATAAAGATAAAAATTTTAAATAATATGAGGTACATGGCTATAGATTGATTTGTATCTATCCTGCAAGATTTCCTACTACCAAATATAAAAAGTTGCAAGTGATTTCATATCTTTTAAAGGAAACTTAGTAATAATGCTTTTATTAGCCCTATTTACAATGTGAAAGATTTAATATCTTTTGAAGGAGTTACCCAACCTCCAAATTTATAGGATGATACTTTTGTAGAAGATATAAATTATTTGTAGGTACTTATCCAGATAACATTCTTGGAGGTGGAGAACATCATCATAGTCTAGACACCCATATATAATAGTACTAAGTAGAGATCTTTAGTAAGGTGGAAAGATAAGCCTCCAAGTGAGGATACATGGATGACTTTAAGAAAAAATACAAAACTTTTCCCCAAACAACTTGAAGACCTTCAAAATCTTAACTATTTAGAGAGCATTCTTTGAGGCTCGAGGGAAATGATGCAGCATATCAAAAGAGGAAAAGACCTATCACTCAACAAATCTTTTAATAGACTTTATGTGTGGTTTTATGTTTCATGTATCATATAATATTACAATGGGTGTATTTAATCATGTGTAAGCATTATATTTGAGTGATGGTTGAAAATATGTGAGTTTATGTAGTAAATTTCAAAGATCTCGGTCTAGCACCTCAACACTATCTTTCTAGAACCTCAGCACTACACTCTCTTGGTTTTAGTATTCGGGGACCTAGAAGTTATCCCCTTGGCACTCGGATATCATGCCTCGACACTCAAATATCGTGCCTCGACACTGGACTTTGGGATTGGGGTGTTGGTTTGTGGTGCCATAATACTGCGAAATGATTGTTTCAATTTTTTTGTATTTTTCTCCCCAAGGGACACATCCTTTGTAATATTGTACTTATTTAAACAACTATTCTGACCTAATGACAAAATTTTAGCTTCTATGTGAAACTTCGAGTGAAAACTCTTTGGTTAGAGCTTGGTGGTCAACAGTCCTAGAGATTCGATGACCTCTCACAACCATTTTACTTGGGTGAGTAGAACTTTACACTTCTTCCACTTTGATGAGTAAAACATCTTCATCTCTCTTCGACTTTGGTGATCACAAGATCTTCATTTTTCTTCAAATTTAGTGAGTGGAAGAACATTGGAGCATCTCTTTCTCTGCATCCATTATGACATCCTTCTCTCTGTGATCACACTTCACAAGAAGCATAGTGGAAGGCATCTTCTAAAGTTTGGAGGCTATGAAGCTCTATCTCATTCCTGATATCTCTTCTAAGATCAATGACAAGCTTATTAGCTATTTTCTATTCTTATTTAGTGTAATTTGTCTTAGTTATTAAGTCCTCAAATGTATTTATATATTCTACTACATGCATGACTCTTTGTCTAAGAGTAGTTAGTTATTCATGGAGCTTCTTATCATGATTTCTAGGGCAAGACCTACCAAGTAAACCAAATATTATTCCAAAAATTTTAGTATGGCATAATAATTTCATTTTGGTAAACGTAGTTCTTTAATAGTCATCCATATGGTACCAATCAAAGAACTCATATATTTGGGTATGCCATGTTGGGAAATTTTATTTAGAGCATCACGTAGATCTTAGGGGTACTTATTTAAGTAATAAAATACATCATTAAGAGATAAATATATTATCTCAAAAGATAAATATATTACACTATAATGGGATTACTTTGGCATACATGGTTTGTAGTTCCCTATAAAAGCAAGCCCATATAGTTAATTTCATCTTAGGAATAAAGGTAAAAGTACTCTTGATTAAAGAAATAGATTTTTATTTTTATGGATTTCAAATCTTGTCTTAAAGGATGGTGATTTGGAAATTCAATTGGGAACACTTCAAAGAGGAAGAGTTCTTTCTAGAGGCCAATAGAGAATAAGTAGAAAATACATTTAGATACTATGAAGCCCAATAAGCATTTTAACTAACCTACCATAGGCTTTTACATTTTGAGATTATGATTCGAATTGATATTTTATTAGAAATCTAGGACTTAGATTTTAGTAGTACAAGACTATAGAAATTCCTAGTAGTTGAATACTTATTCCAGTAGAATGCTTTAGAATCTGAGTCTATAAATGCTTCTAACATAATTCAGAAGCTTGACCCAATGTAAATTTTCTTAGAATTATTAGCTCTTTTCCTACTAGAGGAAAATGAACATATCCTTGACTTTTTTTTATTTATAATCCACTTGAAAAGGTTGCCAGCTAACACCTCCTAGAAAATTATGAAACTCATGAGTTTGGACTTTTGTATGCAAGATGGCTAGGCTGTTACATTTAAAAAAGAAGCTAAGAGCCTAACTCACTCCCTAACTTTGAGATAATGTTTGACATCTTATGCACCTAACTAATGCAACAAACTTTTTCTTTTATGTATTTTGACTCATGATTCATTTTAAGGCTTGACCTATGTAATTCATGCTTACAATGATATGCAGTTAGAAGTAGTCATGGGACAAATAAAAAAAAAAGAAGCCCACTTCCCTCAAGAAGGGTCGTAATCCTCACAGGTTAGACACTCTCTTATGTACAATAGGTGAAGCACCCAATTCAAACTGAATGAACAATATGCTATCATGTTTCACAAAAGCTAATTATTTTTAGTTACTTTTAAGTTATACCTAGGGCTTTTATTAAAGTTTAATTAAGAGTTTCTTTATTTTATGTTTAAGTTGTTTAAGTTTAATGATGTAGAAAAGTTGATTTTTCTTAAGAGCTTAATGTTCTAGGTATTTCATCACAGAAAGCATATCGTAGAAAGAAACATAGAAAAAAATAATGTTTTTCTATTGCATACCCAAAATAAATCAAACCAAATTAATTAATAGAACAAGCCAATGCGGCCAGGTATCACTCCACACCCTAGAAGAAAGAGAAAAATGTGCAGTTGAGCTCTACCCTTATACTGCCTAGCCTGGAACTAAAAGTTTGATCTATGAGGGTATTCTTCAAGGATCATCACCTTCTTCAGTGACCTCCATGGGCTTCATAGAGGACCACCAACTAGTAAAGTCAACTCTTATTATTGTTAGACCCCATAAATCCTAACCTAGATCTAGGGTTAAATTTCATTTTAAAATTTCAAAATAATTTCCTAATCACAGCAAAACAAATGTTAGAAAATGCACACAACACCTAGTAGTTTATATTTCAAACATACGAGCATAGCATTAGTTGCTTTCCAAGCCCATATGTCCTATTGGGTTATTCTTAAGGACTTAAGCAGAACCTATAAGAAATTAACATTTATTTTATTTTTTTTATTACAGTGGTTCCTTTAAGCATAGCCCCTTATAGAAAATAGTATTAACCTTAAAAAGAATGCTATCCTCAAGAATAGAAGGCAAAATATCCTAGCTATCCAGTCTAAAATACTACACCACAAATAAGAAAAAATATCAAATTAGAAAACATGAGATCATCACTAATATAAGTCTAAGGTCAGTGACCTAACAATCTAGTGATTGAGAAAGGGGTTTGTGTGATATGGCTTTTCTAGGCCCTTTAAGTTCAAGTTTTGGCTTAATTTAAATTTTAATCTTTTTCTTTTCATAATTTTACATCATAAATATGTGTCATTATTAAACCATAAGTTTGAGGTATTAAAATCTCCTTCGGATTGGTAGTCCTGCGACCTCAGGTGTTCAAACTATATACCATATGATGGCTAGCTATGAAAAATTTTATTTTTATTTGATTTCCTTTTATTTCATTTTAAAATTTGTTCAATTTACCATTATGATATGTCAATTTAAGTGATTTAATTAATCTTGGAGTTTATTTCCATTTTTCATTAGGAATTAATTTGGGGTTTTAATTTTCTTTAATTCCTCTCTGAAAGATAAATCCTTATAGGGTTAATTTTTAATTTTGGAGTTTTGGTTAATTGAAAATGTTTTTTAATGTTCAAATTAATTATTTAATTTAATTAGTTCATTTAATTACTTAATTATGTTATTTTGAGGTTTATTAAATTCTAAAGAAGTTTAATATTTTATTAGATTAATTAATGTATATTATGATATTTGGGATTGATTCCATGTTTCTCCTTAATTTTTGTGAGTTATAATTAATTTAATTTATTAAATTAGGATTTTGGGATTGAAAATTTTGAATCCTTTAATTTGATCTTCAATAAATTCTTCAAATTTAATCTAGATTGAATTTATCTTAAATTTCAAAATGATTGGATTAGTTGTTTTTGTTTAATTTAGTTTTGATTATTTTCAATTAAACTCAAATTGAGAAATACACAATAAAATTTAGGTATTTTAGGTTTATTAGATTACTCCCACCTAGATGAATCAATATACTCCTTATTTGTATTTTTTTTGGTTAAGAATTTTATTTCTTATGAATTTTTGAAGTTCTTTGCATTTTAAAGGATGCATGTTTATACCACGTCAGCTGGCAGTGTAGATGCATTTCAACTGAATTTGACCATGATTTTCTTAAGGGAATTAAATCATGTGATTTGCCTAAATCAAGATTGTCTATTTCGATTAAAAGAACATACTATAGGGATTATATCCCTATCCTCCTACTGGAAAATCAAGGGATGTCTGCTCTTAAGGAAAGATCACCAATGATCTAGGCAGCAGAGGTGAAAGCTTTTGACTGCAAAAAGATTAAGATATGATTTATAATCAATCCAAATGGCTTGATCACACTTGAGATCACTTTGCCTTCAGAAATGACAACTTCAAAGAAAGGGAGTGGGGGAGGAGTGGCATTGGAGACCCTTCGGAGCAAATGTCAAGCATATTTTCCATTTTGAAAAGCTTCCTGAGGTTGGGACAAACCTTTGGGTAAAATTTCACATCTTTCCTCTATATGGATCAGCATGGAGACCATGCTCTACCTATTTTCTATTAATGTTGGTCAATTTTTGGCTTGTCAGATGTGTGGGGCTTGGGTAAAGGCCTGGTTAGGTTCTCCTTTTCCCTTGAGTGTGTGAGAAGATTCAATTGTCAGGGAAAATCACTCCTCTCCCAATTTTATAATTGAATGAGAGTTTAGCCACCAACCTTTGTTGAATTCTTGCTTGTTGGCAACAAAAGGTTGGTTCTTCTTCTCTTCACCTCAAAAACATGTGAGGATACTAAGATTGTCTAAAGGAAGCCCTCTTCCTTTCTCTCCTTATATGGCTGAGAGCCATACATAGGGGATTCGAGATGGCTATAATCTAGTTGCTCGTGATAAAAGTTTTGGGTAAGGGGTCAGTTGGGTCTCTCTTCACCCTAGAAACATGTGAGAATGGTTATTTTGAGGAGATGGACTTTCCTTTCCCTTTTTTTTTTGGCCATGAGCCATATCCCCATTGAGAAAGTGAGTTGGATTTTTAAATGGTGATTTCCACCCTCGAGGCTAGCTCCAAGGGGTGGTCAACTGATTCAAGAAAATACAAATCAGTCATGGTGAAGAGGTGGATGAGGTATGGAGGAGAGAAAATAAAATTTGATCTTTTTGCATGGAATTTTGGTTTCTTCCTTCCCATGGTTTTGGCTCATCTTCCATGGCATCTTGGTTTTGGGTCTCTCTTGACTTTTAGCACCACCATAACACCCCTTTGGATTGATGTTTCTAGGCCAAGTCAAACCAAGATGAATCATGGGTCAAAGTCAAATCCATTTTGAGTTGGATTTCATGAATGAGCTTAGTTCAATGCTAATTGGAATTAGATTGATTAAACTGATTTGATTGTATTTCATTTGAGTAATTTATTTTGGATTTGAGTTCATTGTTAATTATTTTATAGATCATTTAGAGGTCAATTGATTCATGTTATGTAAGGGTTTAATGCGATTTAAGCTAGATTTGACCCCTTTTGATCTATATTGGTCAAATTGGATCTCCTAGCTCAAATGGTCTTTTTAGATTCAATTGTGATTATATGATGATTTATGGTTTTTAAATTGATTGATCTCCTTAGATTTAGAATTTATTTTGATTTTGTTTCAACTTGAGACATTTTGACTTAAATAGATTAACTTGAGTTCAATTGAGTCAAATGACCAATTGATTAAACTAAAGCATGTTTAGACTCCAATCATGTTTAATAACATGTGTAGAATGATTTGGAGTGATTAATTTTATTTGGTTTGAAATTGATTTCAATTTGTACCCATTTGATCCAAATTAGGCGTAATGGGATAAGTTGGACTCATTTTGGTCAAATGACTAAATTAGTTAAATCAAATCCAATGATTGGACTATATTTAATTATGATTTTTAAATCATTTTATTTATTTGATTAGGATTAATTTAAATTTAATTTAGTTTTTTGTTTTAATAAGATTCATTTGGATTAACTTAGATCAAGTGATCTAATTAGCCCAATAAAATCTTATTGGATTTAAATTCATTTAATTCATGCTTAAACATATTTATTTTATGATTTTGAGTCTTTGGAATGATTTCATTTGGTCAAATTTTGGTGGGCTAACCTTTGACTATGAGACCCACATAAGTCAACTATATGTCAGATGTTGACCATCTTTGATCTTCATTTGGATTTAATTATAGGTTCATTTTTATTCATGCATTGACTTTATGCTTTTAATCTAATTTGTTTTGATTTTATTTGAATTTCTTTATGATTAAATGATTATGGGCTTAAGTAAGATAATTGGGTTAACCATCCAATTACCATAGTGTAAGCTCATTTAGATTTAAATTTTAATTAAAATATGTTTGAATTAGTCATTTGCTTAGATTTGAGTTTGATTTGAGTCCACCTAATCCTATTAGGTTAGGTTACACTCTATAAGGGTTCACTGGTCACCAAGTATAGTGTCCTAAATATTTAATCAAGAAATTCTTAATCTAGGATTAAGTGCCCTAATTACTAGTTGAGAGATGATGGTAACCTCATCCAAAAATGGGGTTAACAAGCCAATCTAAAACTTATTAGGATCATGAACATTATCATATATTATAGTTCTATCTTAACTTATTTTGTTCATTCATGTAGGGTTCCATGGAACCTAAGATGATTATGTTATGGTATTTCTTAGGTTTGGCCTTCTAGCAGGGTAGTCTTCTCTAGGGAGTTCAAGGTTTTTCTCTCTTTTGGGTTTTGGGTCATCCAAATATGTGTAGTCAGTTAAGTTTAAACTTTAGTATTCAAGTCTTGAACATGGGTGGCTTGGTTTAAATTTAGGTCTATTACCCTAGTGTGTTGCTCCTAACTTAACATAGCGATCTCATCTAACCTCTTACTCAAGTCTTGGGTAGCATAATTTAAGCAAATAAAATGCAAATAAAATACAATTATATCACCCCAAATAAAATTTTAAATATGTGTTATGTAAATTAAATTTGGAATAATGAGACACAAATTTTAAAATTATTAGCCTTTAATAAACATAGATTAACTTTTGGATATCACAGAACATCATGTAAATGCACAAAAGAAACATTTACAAATCTTTAATGGTAAGAGTACAATTTATTTGCAAGGTTTGTTTCTTAGGTTTGTCTATCTTTTTTGTGAACTCACTTTTACTCAAATGATCACTCAAGTATAATGGTTTATAGAAAGGTTTTAAGTAAGGTAAGGCTAGGCTTTTTATTTAGATATAAGTAGTTGGTAGTAAAATAAATGCTCATGAAATTTCATACCACATGAGTCTAGTATGAGTTTGCCAAGTGATTTCACTAAAATTTGTAAATAAAATTACACAAATATAAAGTATAGAATTAACCTTGCTCAAATTCAATATAGAATACTTACAAGCACTTTATCCATGCCTCCAAACCTTGGTCTCTAATACCAAATAGATTGCTCTAGATCTTTAACTAACTAAAATGGAAGGGATGCAAGATGTTATACTCACCAAAGCATAATGATAATAAGAGATCACCAAATCCCTCGGCTGGTCTCCCACCAAGCTCAAACTTACCTTAAAAATTTTCATTCAATTCTTCACACAAATAGTTCAAAAGTTCTTCAATATATTAAAAATGTTTAAATAGGTTACAAGACTCAAAGTATCTCCATTTGGGATAAATACTAAAAATATTAACATAAAATCAAAACTCATCGTCTCACAATGCCTAGGCACTAGCTTCTCCATTTTTCATTATATAGGTAATGGTTGTAGTGTCACGATGATAAAAACCTAGTACCTTGATGTTGATACAATTTTAATACCTAAGCACTTAATGATTTTGACTACAACTCCCATATAATAATTAAACTTGACTAATACATCATTTACTACATAATACAACACATGGTACACAATTATTAAATATCACAACACATAAATATAACAAAAGTTTCATAGGCTTTATCATTTGAATTAGGACCTTATAATAAATCTATTCCACTCTTGATGTGCTACATCATGTTATCAACTTCTTGGTGAGTGTGGTGGAGTCATCTATTCTAAATTAAAGAAAATGAAGAATTTCATTTTATATGGGTTTTTCCATGGTAACACCAACTACTTGGTGTAAGTCAGTTATAATATTGAGTAAGATAACATGATGAAATACAATGAACTATATATTATTTTTGACCACTTCTAGTGTTGCCTTTGTTTTCCACTCGAGCCAAGTTGATAGAAATATTGAACTTATATGGCATGGTATTTGCTTAAGATTCTATCACCTCAGTAGTGAGTATCATTGATGGTGTATATGGTGGGGTTTAGATCATGGAAGTAATATAAATCAGTGGATTGGAGACTCTCCTAAGATGATTATGAGAGTAAGGATATAAGAGATGAAGTTTAATTTTTATGTTGAAGTAGGGATTTTAAAGGGAAAGTAGTTGGCTAAGCAATAAATGAAAACAAACCCAGATCTATAACTCTAACCTACTTCAATTAGATCTCTCTTGAAAGATATCCAAATTACATGAAATAAAAAGGAGATCATGTTGGAAAGAATGCATTTGTAATCTAGAAAGTTTCTTAAATTTTAAAGATGTTTTGATAATTTTTCTAGAATATTTTTGTTGAATGATCACACAAAAAAATGGTTCTGTCAGCAAGCTAGTTTAGACTCTAAGTGGCTTAAACTCCAGAAAAATGCAATGCCATTGTGACACAAGACTAGCACCTACGTGCCAGATTGACACCTACACATATTAACACATAAATTTTCATTATTTCAACCACAACACAACACGTATACAACATTTAAAACAACTAAAACACATAATATAATACTAATCAAAATACTTAAAACACAAATATAAAGTATCCTTAGTGGTCTTCATGTATCAAACATAAAGTTGTCTTAAAATGCTTTCTTCGGCACATGAATATAGTCCATTTAGTCACTTGATTAGGACCTTGTGCCACTTCAACTCATCTTGCATTGAAGTTGGTCCACTTCTTGATTTTATTGGAATCTTGTGCTACATCAATTCCCTTATACCTTGAAGAACTCTTCTCCTAAAGAGTTATAGTGGAATGAACTGGTGGTGAAGTGTTTGTAGGTGTAGGAAAATCTTTTTGTGGTATCAGCTATAAAAGAAGCTCTCCACTTGCTACAACTAGATTATCTTGAAAACATTTGCTAGAATTAAATACTATTATTAATTTTATAATAGAAAATGAACCAATTGAAAGTAATATAATGCCATAAATTTTTTTTAAATAAATCTTAATATTAATTTGGGTTACATGGATACTTTTGTTAAAAACTACATTATCTTTAATAATAGTTTCAAGGGTTGTATCTTGATATTTATAATGGATTCTATTTTTATTGGGATTAGAAGTATATTCACTCAAATTTTGGTTTTCCATCTAAATTCATTCATTGATCTAATAATCACTTCTTTCACCTTTTATAATTAATCCAAAATATCATGCATGGCATGAGATATGTTTTGACTCGGATTGGCCAAATGAAAATAAATAAAATTAGATAATATAATCTCTACAAATGTTTTCTAACAAACTTTTTGTGAACAAATGATGTCCACCTCCAATGATAACCACCAATTTCTCTTTAGCTCTGATACTAAAAGTTGATGGTGTGGATAGTGAGGTTTAGATCACTAAAGTGATGAAATTGGTGGATTAGAGACTCTCCCAAGATGCTTAAAAGTGTAAGGATGCATAAGGTAGAGTTTAATTTTTGAGTTGAAATAGGAATTTTAAAGGGAAAGTAATAAGCCAAGGAATGAATAGAAAAGAATCCCAAATCTAGAACCCCAACTTATTTCTATTGGATCTCTCTTTTAAGATATCCAAATTACATGAAATAAATAAGAGATTATAATGGATGGAATTTTGCTATAATATAAATTTTTTTAAATGTTAGAGAAGTTTTATAATTTTCCTAAATTATTTTTTAAAACTAGTAACACAAAAAATTGGTTCTAGCAGAAAGCTATTTTGTACTTTAAATGGCTTAAACTTCAAACAAATTTAAAGAACATGACTAAATTAACACATGAAGATTATTATAAATTATGGAGAATAATGATTTAGATATTTTGGCATTTTTTGTAGAGATTAAATATGTCTATTGCAAGTAAATTAGAGACTAGGTTCTAGAAAATCCAAAATGAGACTTATACTTGCAAATGGGATTTAGTATGGAATTTAGAAATAAAATTTATGGATAAATTTTTTTATAGTAGAAAAAAATCCCAAGAACCAAAAACTATAGAATATTACAAGGAAAGAACCACATATGAAATGGAACAAATAAAGTAACAACACTACTCACCAAAGTAGTATTTGAAAGTGAATCACCAAATTCCCTTCCTTAGCCAGCCACCAAGTTCCAACCAATAAATTTTTTCAATTAATAATTTTACCAAATATAAAAAGCCATGTATTTCATAGATAAAATATTTTTATATAAGTTATTAGTCATCAAAGGGCATGTCCCTTTGAAAAAATCTTTAATTAATTTTAAAAATAGCCTAAAATTGAAGTTGTCAAAATGTAGCGCCTAGGCGCCATCCTCTCAATTCCCAAATATTAAATTACCTCAAAATGCAACGTGGCACCAGTAGACTAGCGCCTAAGTTGTAGATTGATACGTACACATATTAACACATGAACATAGATGATTTCAACCACAAGACACATACAACACTTAAACATGAGAAAAATACATCATCTAATAATAATTTCATCACATAAAACACCTATATAAAAGTATCCTTAATGGTCATCCCACATTAAACTTCAAGTCTTCTTGAAACTCTTTCTCTGAGCTCACGATTATAGTCCATTTAGTGCCACATCAATTGTTCATGCATCCTTGTGCAATTCATTATTTGATATCACCTTCATTTTATATCTAATGCTAATTGGGTGGACATCAAATTTAACCTTTTTCAACCACATCTTCTCAATCAATGAGAATAAGGATTTAACTGTACAATTCTCAATAGTTAATTTAAGAATAACTAGCCTACTAAACAAGGTTCAAAATTAGCATTCTAAAATTTATTTTATCAAGTGCTCTATTGGCTAGTAGTGTGGACTAAGCATGTTCCCTTTACCATCGATAAGGTAGGGATTTCTAAGATGAGTCCAACCAAAGAGAGAATGTTGAAAAGGTTGGTAAGGAAATTGCTCAACATGAAACTACTCCTTGAGGTAATATTCATAAGTAGATATATTGTAAATGCTCTCCCTTCTGAAACTCATAATTCCCATTTACCCCTTTGTGGTTTATCATGATTTATTTTTATAGGCTATGATATTTCCACTCTCCTATGGAGCTTCAATTACTTGGTGGGTCGAAGGAGGAAGAAAAAAAAAAGAAAGCCCACATTTACAAAGGCAATATCCAAAAGATAAGCCAAACATGGAAACTACATGAGCTCCCAGAGGCCCATCAAAAAAGTGGTGCAAAAAAATAAACATGATATTAATCCTTGATATCTTTACAAAGAGGATAAATATACCTAATGTCATTAACCAATCGAGTTTACTTGGTGATGTTGGACATCATCCTCAAGAAATTTCCACTAGGCAGGTACACTATGTTTCCATGACTTCTTAGGCAATGGCATGGAAAATTCCTAGGAACTCAAAAAATAGTATGCAATGATGTTAAGTCATGGTTGGTGCCAAAGAGAAGCACGGCTCAGTGAGGAACCAGTAGAAAACCATCGAATCCAAAAAAAGATAGGTTTGAAGAAGCTTGGTTCTATGAAGAGGAGAAGGATCTAGTAGTGTTGAAGTTCAGTTGACTCTTCGAGTTGAGTAAGTAGCTTAAAGCTAAATTCTCTCATTACATAAAGGAATTTTAGTAGAAAGAGGTTGAATTAGCCAACTTTCTCAATTTTGATGAGTAGATGGACATGTTGAAGTTGAGGGAGGGAATCAATCTTACAATTCAAATGTTAATCAAATAAGCTCAATAAGATTTCAAATTTATTAACCTTGACCATATGCTTGCCTTGTCAAAGTTAAAGTTTAAAGGGAGAAAGGAGGAGGGTAACACTAGCTAGGCTTTTTTGTTTTTGTTTTTTATTTTTTTATTTTATTAACCTGTGAGTGAGAAAAGAGTAATTATACTTTTATATTTTTGTACACCCCATTTCCATTTGTATTTAATTCTTTTGTAAAAAGATAAAGCCTTTTTTTCTTTTACTCAGCTTTATCTTCAATTTTTATAAATTAACTATTATTTATTATATGCAAATAAACTCTTTTTACTTATAGAATCATACTCACTTGTTGATAAAATATTTGGTTAAATACTTGAGTAATTGCTTAATAGAGAAGTTAAATTAGTACTTTTAAGAGCAATATTGAGGCCTAAATCTTGCAAAGTGTTGGTCTATTTTAGTCATTGTTCATATAAAGAGTCGCCCTTAACTTGTACTCACAAGCCACTAAGAGTTTGTCATTAATTTATTATCACCAACTACTTAGTGTTGGACTTTAAAATTTTAAGAATTGGAATCATTAAGCACATTCTTAGGTGTTGACTTGTTCTTATCAACCTCATGTACTCTTGGGTACTTTATGAAGTGCTTCATCTAGCCACCTCAAATTAGTGTGTAAGAGGCTTGATTGTGTTTATTATCTTAGTGCAAGTAAGTTTAAATGACTATAGTTAGTATGGAATTTCCTGCTCAAAGGGATCATAGCTCTATTATAAGTATTCTCATCACTTTTATGTGTAGTATGTTAAGTGAAGTAATGTACATTAAGATGAAAGTTTTAAGCTTTCATTTGTGCCAAGTGTAGCTCACTGAGCTAGGCCTTATGCTCAAGTCAATACATAGCTCTTCATGTAAGGCTTTATTTTTTAGCCAAGGGTAGCTCACTAAATGAAGCTTTTTAATTCGACCAAATGCAGCTCAATGA
This sequence comes from Cymbidium sinense, assembly GCA_021442155.1. Lineage (NCBI taxonomy): Eukaryota > Viridiplantae > Streptophyta > Magnoliopsida > Asparagales > Orchidaceae > Cymbidium > Cymbidium sinense. Next base: position 88,710,760 of record CM038219.1, read on the forward strand.
GTAACTTGAATGAGCACATAGCTTGAACTTATATAGCCAAAGAAAACTTAAAAGTGACTAACCAGCCAGAAAAATGTAACTTGCTAGTGACATGAGTCAACACCTGACTCTTTAAACCAGAAACTTAAACTCAGTAACATCTAAGACTCTGAAGAGCTAATTCAGGCTTTGGCCAAATGTAACTAATTGAGTGACTTAGACCAATTCATAGCTTGACAAGTTTTTGAACATAATGTAGCTCATTAAGCAATTTGAGCTAGTATAACTCTCCAAGTTACTCAAAATAGCATAGCTCGTCGAGTAAGATTCTACACTTGGGATAATATGTAACTTACAGACTATAGCCTTGTACCTTTTTTAAACTTATGTCACCTTAAATGGTATAAGATTTTTTTTAACCTAATTGATTTCTTCAAGAAATATTTAATATTAATGAGTAAACAAACTTTTTAAGAAAGAGCATATAATATTTTACTTTTGGTGAGTTAAAGTGGACGAAATTGGCAAGTAGAGAGAAATTCACTATAGCAAATATTTTCTTTTTTGCATGAATTTGAATATTGAAGAATTTTTTTATTATAATAGTTCATGTAATGAAAGTAGAAGAAGATGAAGCTTTTCTTAGAGAATTTCTTCAAGCATCACACTCTAAGGTGTGGTAAGTACTTTGTTTCAAGTGTATTGAAGTATTCAGTCTAACTTCTTCTTAATAAATATAATCATCCAAATATGGGGAGTTTCGAGTACATTTTTTGAGAAACTACATCTAAATTTTTCAACACCAAATTATCAAGTCTAAAGTACTCAACCTAGATGTTGTTATTTTAATACTTGGCCATTCACCTCTTTATTATTGAGTTGTTCTTGTGCTATGAAAGGATGGTGGCCAAACCTTAGTAATACTTTGTGGGAGCAATAGTTATCCAACATATCTTTCTTTTCTCACATTCAATATCCAAGATAGCTTATTTTAATCTTTTTTATAACTCTTAACAACATCTCCAATCATCCACTAAGCCTTCTACTCTCCTTGATAAGCTTGCACCATCCTTCCACTCAATAATACTATTATTTCACTAATTACAACCTAGTATTAGTCTTTACACCAAAATAACCACTTAAACCTTATAATTCCCAATAAAATACTCTAAATCATAAATACATATCCAAACCTAATCCTCTAAATTTATTTTTAGCCTTTAACCTCGTTAAATTCCATTCTATAAAGCTATATTTTAAATCAGCCTAATTTTTTCCAAATTGGACCAATTTAGATATTCCCACTATCTTATTGTCCTATACCTTTCATTATCCCACCATAACTCCAAAATATATCTTTAAATATCAATCTAAATATTTATGGCTATTTAATTCTCTTAATCCCACCCAAAAAAGGACTCTCACTTCCATCAAATTTGGTATCAGAGCAAAGCCTAGAAGGAGCGAATTCGATAAAAATATTTTCTTCAACAAAGGTAGCATCTCAAGTGGTGGACTTATCTTCAAACTTTTGAGTATTTCTTGAACTTGTGTGATTAATTAATTTCTTTTACAATAAAATTAAATTCATATTAGCAGCTTGGAAAGATGTATAGTGCTTGGAGGTTTATGGTGATAGTATAAAATTCCAGTTAGTAAGCTTCCCCCCACCTCCAAAAAATATTAAGAGAACATAGTAGTGAGGTATTACTCCACTATAAAAATAACCTAGCTATTACTACAAATCAAAATCTAATTAAGTTTATTTGATTAATTAATGATAACTTGCTTTCTTAAGAATATAAGAATATAAGTGTGTTAAACTTGGAGATTTTGGAGGCTTAATTGAACTTTGATTTCACTTTAATTGCACGTTTATATTTGTTTGCTTTATGTAATTTTTTCTTTAATCCCTTTTCATATAGCTCTTTTTTTTAAAAAAAAAAATCTATATGGTAGAAAAATTTATCTCTCATGACCAAGTTGAAAACTTAACTAGATTAGTTGATGTCTTAGATCTCAGGATCCATGAAAATGAATTAAAAACTAAATAGATATTAAAAGAAAGTAAGAAACAAATGCATGAACATAAAGATTAATTGCAAACCTTTATAACTCAACCACAAAATAATAGAGTACCAACTCATCATTCAATACCTATTAAAATTATACCTATAGGGATAAATAAAGAAGATTCATACCCAAACCATTGTGAAAACCAACCACTTAGAAGACCGCCAATTTCTAGAAATGAAGGAAGGAGAAAAAATTATTTCAAGACTACAAAAGACTCTAATGATCCATTTTAAAGAGTCAAAGTAGAACCCCAAATTTAGGATGGTGTATATGACCCAAATAAATTTCTTGATTGATTAGCTCAAATGGATTACTTCTTTTATTAGTATAAAATGAATGATTAACGAAGGGTTACTTTTGCTAAAATGAAATTGATAAGACATGCTAAAATTTATTGGACAATTACTTTAGTTGAGGAAGAAAGATTAGGAAGCACAAACCTCACTTAGATTGAAATGAAAAAAATATTAAAAGAAAAGTATTATCCAAGGCATCATGATAGGAAGCTACATTGTCAATTATTAACTTTGAGACATGGTAATCTTCTTATACTTGAATACTTGAATACTTGAATACTTTTGAAGATCTACTTTCTAGAACTGATTATGCTGATAATGATTGGAAATTAGCCAATAAATTTGTTATTGGACTTAGGACTAACATTAGAAATGAGTAAAATTATTTGACTAACATTATTTAGAGGAAGTCTTTCATAATGTCTTATTGGTTAAACAATAAATTAAATATGCTTTTATCTTTCAAACTAAAAGTCAAGTACCTTCCACTTCATCCTATAGGTCTATTGTTAGATCCACCCATCCAATTGACCTGACCCATATGTCTAGAAAAACTACTAAATGGAGCTCTAAGAACACTAAGGAAGTAATATTTTTTAAATGGAATAAAAAACTCATATGCAAAAGAAATTTAATGCCCAAATTCATTTTAAAAGAAGTTAAAAACCTAATAGATGATAATCCAGATAATGTTTATGATGACACACCATTATCTAATGAAGAATTAGAATTAACTGATGACCCTCAAGCTAATATGATGTGGTGTCTTATTGTAATTAAAAAGGAGTGAGAAGTTTGGAGAAGAAATAACATTTTTAGTATGTATGTTTTGTGTAATGAAAATAGATGTAGATTAGTTTTTTTTTATTAAAGTTAACATATATTATACCTATATTTTTAAAGAAGAAAGAAAAGTTACAATCTTTTAATGTATGGTATGCCTAGAAGGTCTCCTTTGAGTGATGTAACAATTTGAGGTATATGACAATAAGAGAAGATAGGCTCCTCAAAAAGTGAACCCATCTTTGCCAAAGTATTAGCCCGTTGGCTGCCTTCTCTGAGTATATGATTGATATTAAACTCAAATAACTATACCAAAAGAGAGATTCTAGTTAGAATATAGGTGAGATACCATGAGTGAGGTCTCCCTTTGAAATAAAATTATAAAGATTAAAAGAGGCAAATTAAATCCAGATGCTAGGGAGATGAAAGGAGGCTCCCATTCCTAAAGTTGTAAGGTAAACCTTGGCTTCAACAAAGAGTACATTTTTTGGGGATGGAGAATTTGAAAATTCAATGGCCCTTGTGATCTCTGAAAATTGCTCCATTAGCAACAACCATGGAAGATTAAAACAGCCATCAATATTAATTTTAATGCTTCCTTCAATAGATTTGTTATTCTGGATATTTTGTGAGGTGGGCGGCTAAACTAACTAAAAATAATATTGACTAACTAATAACTAACTAATAATAATAAACTAATAACTAATAATAACTAAACTAAACTAATAAATAACTAATAAAACTAACTAATAACTAATAAAATCTAAATAAATAACTAAAACTAAACCTAAAACTAATAAAACTAATAACAAAATAACTAACTAATAATAACTAAAAATTAAAGAGGATTTTCCCATTATAGCTCAGAGATGAAAATTTTTATATAAAGAAAAATGTTTTTTGGACCAAGCCCTTGATCAATTTTATGATCACTGAAACTTCTCCATGCTTGCAAAAAATTCTAAATGGTCCCATTATTTGGGGTTTGAATATGGTAGAAGGAGTGTAATCTAGTCCAAATTTTTGTAGTAATGGAACAGTTGATAAACAAATGCTATATGCTCTCCTCATCTCTTCTACAAAAGTGGCAAATAAAGGTGTTTTTAAGCCCTTTAAGTTTTAGAATATCATCAGTTGGAAGGAGATGGTGCCATAACCTCTGGCAAAGGAAAGAAATTGAAGGCTTGATAGTAGCACTCTAAAAGGTAGGCTACTTCTCAGTATTAATGTTAGCCTATTTAAGGATAGTGAATAGACTTTTCGATAATGATGATTTACCAATATTACTTTTCAACAATAATTTATCATCAATATGTGGATGGATTGGAATGCTATTAATTTCCTTTGTGAGATGCTCATTGAGATAGTACCTCCACTTTGGGATATCCCAATTGTGGTAAGCCCAGAAATCAGTAACTACAAGATGATCAGGGATAGAAAGATTATGTAGATCTGAAACCAAGCCATCAGGGAACTAGTGATCACTATAAAAACTAATATCCCCCCTACCGAGTTGTCAAAAGACCTGATCTTCAGCAATATTTCTATGTATCAGTAGAGTTATCCATTTTTGGGAGTTAGCAGTCTTTGGTTGCACCCTGGAGGAATGAGTATGCTTGCAGTACTTACTAATAAGTTAGACTTTTAGGCATCCAAAAAGTGGTTATTAAAGAGGTTGTGTTGGGTCCATGTTTTGAAAAAATAGACACAGGGACAGATGGATTAAAGGAAAGGAGCATAATCAAGTTCTATTCAAGTTTATAGCAATATTGTAAAAATGTTATACCTATGGGAATTAAGAAAAATTATATCTATCCTTTCAAATACTCTACCCCTATTCCAAGTAAAAGGGGAGCCAATGTAACCTAGATTAGTAAGAAATGCATCTTCAATGTATTCACTAAATTCCCTCATAACAAATTCATTTGGTTTCCCACCTCCTTTCTTCTATAGTGCATTGGTAATCATATTTAAATCACCACCAACCAACCATACATGAAGGCATCTTTGGCTAATGTTAATGATGTTGGACTAAAGATGCCTTCTTGAACCTCTAGTGCATGCTACAAAAACAAAGGTTGCATATATTGAGTAATTGTTGTAAGTAATACATGTATGGAGAAATTAAGAATAATCCAGCAAAAGATCAACATGGAAAGGGTTTTTCCAAAAGAGAAAAATCTTATTATTGCAGTTTTATAAGATGTGGAATTTTCTGAACTTCTTTTGAGTTTATCAAAACTTTGGGGATGGATAAGAGGTTCAAAAATGGCAAAGATGTTATGATTATGTGTCTTAATGACTATTAACTCTCTTAGATGATGCTTGATCAGCAGTACCTCTAATATTCCAAATGAGAAACCTAGTCATGTTTGGAATACTTAGATCCCTTAGAGGCTCTTGTAGTAATCATATCTAGGCAGTCATCCCAATTTGCTAAGATTCTAGCAGTGAAGGTGCTACCTAGGTGGGAAGAAGCATTTGGATTTATATGTTTGAGTTCTCTTATACATTTATGCTTATTCCTTTTGAATTTTTGGATCAACCATTCCTTTTTAATATCTCGAATTGTATTATAAAAAGCTTCAACATTGGTTTTCTGCTGTTGGAATGGTAAGAAGAACAATTTCGTTAGTTGGCCGATTTAGGATTCGCAAAGAATCTGCTAGATGCTCTTGCAACCAGGTTTGAAATGTTGATTGATGCTAGAGGCAGACAGGCATAGTTTCTTTAGGTATCAGATTACCAACTTGAAAAGTATCCTCCATTATATTTTTAGCAAGTGCAACATTTTTTACTTGAAGGCATAGTTTCAGCTAACACAAAATTATGAACTTGATCCCTCCAACATACTTGAACCTCTGCACAAAAGATCCCAAGGTGTAAGATGTTGGAGGGATCTTTTGCATTAACATCAACATTTCCATATGACTTTGGCTTTCTTGTTTTAAGCTCAGGGTTAGCTATATAGCAGTTGTCAATGTGTCCAAACATCCTACACCTTGGGAAATAATGTGGCTTTTGCTCAATAATAACCTTCTGTCACTATCCATTAGTTGGGGTGCCAATCCAAATCTCATCAGAGTGAGGAGCTGTGATGTCCATTTCAACCAAAATTTGAGCAATAGAGGGTCTCGAATGGAGGGTGGGTATATCCAACTTTAAGGGTTTTTCAAAGGATGAAGCAAGGGAGTATATAAACATGCTTGTTGAAGAAGTGGAGTTTTAAGTTTGGGAACTTTAGCCATATTGAGATAATAGGAGGTTCAATGTTGTAATCAAATTTGGGAGTCCATTTAAGGGTTTTCATGGGAGTGTTATCAATATGATAAAGTTTTTTTTTAAAATAACCTAGTATAATCTTCTTCCCTACTGAGTTTGATTACAATGTGTCTGATATCCAGTAATCCAACATTCCATTATCCAATCAGCTTGAGCTCATCAAAATGTTTATGAATAATGTCTATCTTAGGGTGTCTATAGGTGAACTATCCAACCAAAGTAAACTTAAGAGGTTCAGCCAATAAAGCATATTTAGTTTCAATTATGAAGAGGGTTGGTTTGCCATTTTTCTAACAAGCCTTCTTGACAAAATCGACCTCACTACCAGTGCAGAAATTGCCATGATAGGATTGAGGGAAGAAGAGCTTGATAGAGGGAGGTTGATGGAGAGGGCACTGACGTAAAAGGGTCCTTCCATGAGAAGCACGCAATGGAATAATAACTTAGCAGGGAAAAACCTAGAAGCATAATAGGGCGGGGGAGGGGGGGCGGTGTTGAAAGCATACTAGGGAGATGATGCCATCCGTTGTAGGCTAGTTATAGATGGAGGAAGTGCTATGAATGTCATTTCAACACACACCTTAACTTTAGCCAATCTAAAATCTAAACCTCACTTTGAGCCATTTCATGTTAGCTGGGTAAATTATATAGCTCTTCCCATCACCAATCGATGCTTAGTTCTAATTAAAATAGGAAGCTATGAGGATTAAATTTAGTGTGATTTCTTTTATGGACATTGCTTATATTCTTTTAGGACAACTTTAGTTGTATGATATGAACACTATTCACTATCTTAGGGAAGATACTTACATTTTTAAACACAATAATAGGACCATAAAGTTTTTTATCAAAGATAGAACTATAGACATGCCTCATCCACACAAGAACACCACACAAGATAACTTCTAACTTGCAACCTAAGTGTATATTGAAAAAAAATGCCAAACTTCAATTAATTAAAATGAGAAATTCTACTACTAAGGATAATACTACCATTTCAAATTCTTGCTTTGAAATAAATATTCTTCCATCTTTTACCCAAAACATAGAGATAATAGGTATAGAGTCTTATGAAAAGAATTTTCTGATCCATTTCTCCTTCAGTTGTTACATGTAAAAGAAGTCACAAAATTCTAATGAGACTCACATGCCTACTGTCGTCTCTTCCTTTCTCACTAATTTTAAAGATATTGCACCAGATGAGCTCCCTGATAAATCACCTCCTCTAAGAGATATTCAACATGGTATTGAGTTCTTACCTAGTTCTCAACTTCTTAACTTTCCATATTATAGGATGAACTTTACCGAGCATGTTGAGATTAAAAGGAAAGTTAAGGTAAAAAAAGGGTTTTATTCAAAGGAGTCTTAGCCCTTGTGCAGTCTTAGCTTTATTAACTATAAAGAAAGATGGATCATAGTGAATGTGTGTTGATAGTCTGGCAATAAATAAAATTACTATCAAATATATATTTTCTATTTCTCGATTAGATTATGTGTTTGATTTAATCTCAAGAACAAATTTTTTTAAAATTTTGGTGGATATTATCAAATTCGAATTAGATCTGAAGATGAGTGAAAACTGCTTTTAAGACCCCTAATGGACTTTAAGAATGGCTTATCATGCCCTTTAGACTTTCAAATGCTCTTAACACATTTATGAGATTAATGAATAATAATTTTAAACTATATATATAGGTAAATTTTTGGTGGTGCATTTTGATGATATTCTAATTTTTAGTCAAAGAGAGAATGAGCATTTCAACTTCTACAAAAAATCTTTGAAATAATTAGAAAAGAGAAATTATACATTAATTTAAAAGTATTTCTTTTGCAAGCTGAGGTAATATTTTTAAGCTTTGTTGTATTTATTGCTAGAGCCAAACTTGATATTTCCAAAGTGAAAGCAATCTTAGATTATACATCACTTAAAAGATTTATTGAAGTTAAAAGCTTCTATAGGTTAGCCATATTTTATAGGAGATTCATCAAGTATTTTAATATTATTATTGCTCTAATAACTGATATGCTAAAATTAGATAACTTTTGTAAGACTCCTAATGCATAAAGAAATTTTAAGTAAATTAAAGTTCTTATCATTTCTTAGACTTCCAAATTTTTTGTAAGCTTTTAAAGTGACATGTGATTCTTTAGGAATTGGGATAGAAGGAATTTTGAGTTAAGAGAAATATCTCATAGCAATTTTTAGTGGAAATTTAAATGAAGGAAAACAATAAAATTTCATTTATGATCTATTTTATGTTGTAATTCAATCCTTAAGGCATTGGAAACACTATCTCTTACATTGAGAATTTATACTTAATTAGGATCATCATGCATTAGAATTAATTAATACTCAAGAAAAACTAAGTTATAGACATACTAAATGGGTTGAATTTTTATAAGACCACTCTTTTGAGCTGAAGGATAAGCCTAGAATTGAGAATAAAATTATTGATGATTTATCCAAGGTAAACCTAATGATTTCTTCTTTAGAACTAAGAATCCTAGGATTTGATCAAATTAAGATGATTACATAGTGTGCTCTAAATTTCACCTAATTTATCTTGAACACCCACATAAACCAATAACTTTATAAGAAATATTATTTATAATAAATGGATATTTATATGAAGAAAAATAACTATGTTTTCATCAATGTTCCCTTAGAGAATTTCTCATCATTGAGCTACAGGTTAGAGGTGTAGCTGATCATTTTGGGAAGGATAAGACCAAATGTTTATTAGAAAATAGATTTATTGGCCTTCACTAAAATGAGATGTATAAAAATTAGTGACCAAACAAAGGTTTTCACAATATGCTGCCTTACTAATTTCTTGTAGGCCTTGGAAAGACCTATCAATGAGTTTTACATTAGGATTACTTAGGACAACTCGCAGATATTATAGCATTTTATTGTAGTAGATAGGTTCTCAAAAATGGCTCATTTCTTATCTTGTTTGAAAGACATGATGGTTCTCACCTAGCCTAATTATTCTTTTAAGAAATAGTGCGACTCCATGGTCTCTCTTTAACATTTATTTCAAATAGAGATGTTAGGTTTGTCTCATATTTTTAGAAATTATTAAAGAAATTATTTGGCACCAAATTAAAATTTTATTTTACCTTTCATCCCCAAACTGAGGGACAAAAAAAAGTGGTCAACCACACCTTAGGAAATTTGCTTAAGTGTTTGGTAGCTAAAAATTTAGGAAATTGGTATTTATATTTACCAACCTCAAAATTTTCTTGTAGTAGTACTGTCTCTAGAACTAGAAGTAAATCACTTTTTGAGATAGCTTATGGTCAAAACTCAAGATGACCAATAGATATATCTAGCCTAACATGTCAAGCATTTTCTAATATAGCATTCTGATTTGCTAAAGACTTTGAAAGACATCATGAAGATATAAGAAAGCAAATTATTATTTGTAATGAAAATTATGCTTCAAATGTAAATCATAATCATTTAATGAAAAAAAATATAAAGAAGGTGATTTTGTTTTGATTCACATTCACCTGAGCATTATCAATTTTGACACCATGAGTCTCATCTCATATGAGATTGATTTTGATGATAACAAACACATGTTCAAATGCTACTAATCAAGTTAAATTCAAGTGTGCAAAATTTTTTTTATATATCAAAATGATAAAGCTTTTGGACATGAACTCATTGGAAATTTTTCTAAGAATTACTATATTAAGGTGAAAAGTTCACTAAAATAAAATAAATAATTTATTTAATTTTAGATTCATCATTTTAAAATTATTTATGTTTTTCTATATCTTAATAATGCAATTATTCATCAAGTTATTCATTTTGGATAGTACAAACTAAATGCACAAAATAAGTTCCATTAAATGTTTGGTGAAGCAAGATAAATTATGTTTAAAATTTATTAAATAAGTCATTTCCATGCCATTCATAATTTTTATTCATATTTTTGTTGCATGAAAATTGAATTATTCTAAAATTATCATTTTTCCTCTTATTCTCTCTCCTATTATTCCTTCTTCTCTATCATATTATCATTTTCAGCATAACCTTATTTTGGATAAATTATTTAGTGTATTTTATGTAATAAAATGTATGAAGTTTATTCAAAACATTTTCATATTATATTCTCTCATTTTTTATATTTTAAAAATTCATTTATTCAAATTTCTGAATTTGAATTATTTTGAATTATTCTTTAATTCAAACTTCTTTAAGCATGGCATATACTTGCTAAATCAAATCAAATTTTTATGGAATATATTGAACGTTCTAAGGATGATTAATTATGTTTATTTAGACACTAATGAATCTATTACAAGTTATTTTAAATTTAAATTCAAATCAGCCCTCTTTTTCAAAATAATTCCTTTTTTAATTTGATCTATTTTAGGAAAGTTTTAGGGGGGCAAACACTTTGCTTTAAATTTAAGAAATATATATTATTTAAATATTCAATAAGTATATAATACAATCAGCCTTGATCTAAATTGATTCATGCATTATTTTGAGAATTTCTTATTTTGGAAACTCCTTTGGCCGAAATTATTGTATTGATTTTCTATGGATTTATTTTATTCAAAATTCCCTCCTTCAAAAACCTCCTAGGAAAAATTTCCTATAGATTTCTCTCTCTCTCTCTCTCTCTCTCTCTCTCAAACCATGATTCACATAGAAAATATTCCATATTGTCTTGAATCAAATTTATAAAGGTGTCTCTTGAATATCTCCTTGGTCGATCCTTCATTCCCTTGGATTTGAAATTCAAATTGATGCCTAGTTAATTTCCCTCTCATTGGATCATCCTTTGGCCAACCCTAGACTCCTCCTTCCTCTATTTAAGAGCCTTTCTTCTTGAAAAATGTTAAAAATCTAATATTCTCTTTCTCTCTTACTCATCTTCTCCACCTTGTTCGATCCTTGCTAAAGCAAATACTTTAAGATTTTTAGTGATTCAAGTGCAAGCATTCCTTATCATTATTCTCTTTCCCTAGGACATTTATTTGGCTTGAAGATTGATTGAGAAAGTTGAAGGTTTATTGTGTTGCCTCTTTTGGGCAAAAGAATCATTACATTGATCTTACATTCCTAAGATGCTAAGTTCTTATACATCTTTTATTTCTTCTTGGCTTTGAAGTCTACAAAGTTATTTAAATTATCTTATGTTTATCCACTTCATAACCTTTAATTCTTGTTTGACCAAGAACAAACATAAGAAGATTAGTTCATGTTGTGCTTAACCACTTGATATTCTTCTGATTTCTTGTTTGGCTGAAAGCTAACATAAGGAGATCAATTTATTTTGTGCTTAATCATTTGATAATCCATTTATTTCAAGTTTGGCTTAAGTTTCTTACAAAGTTTTATAATTTTCTACTACTTAATCATTTGAATATCCATTATTTATCACTTTAGTCTAAAGGTTCATATAGGTTGGTTAAATTTGATTATGCTTAACATATTGTCTCATTTAATTTTCTATTTGGCCAACCACTTCATCTCTTGAATAAATTATTTTGTGCTTTTGGTTACTTATCTTCAATTGGTTTATATATACATTATGTGATAGCTTTCTTATGGTATCTATGGTGTTTGTTTTTTGATTTGATGTATATGTGGGGGGGGACATCATACAGATCTGAGGGTATACTTATTGAGGTAATTGGGTACGACATTAAGGAATAGTGCACTATCTCGAAAGATAGAAATCACTATCCTATAATGGATCTAATTACTTTAATAAGGACTCCTAAGGCATGATGGGTCATCAAATATACCAGAGATTTTTCCCTTACTTTACATGGATGAATAAAGCATGGTTTATTTAAACCAGGTGCTAAAGTTCCCTATGGGGGCAAGCCCCCATAATTAACTACATCTTAAGGAAGATGAGTTTCTTAAGAATACTCTCAATTAAAGTAGGCAATTGTTGACTCCAAAGATTTCAAAGATAGGACTATCAATAAATTGGCTTTGTTTGGAAAATCAAGTGGGATATATCAAAAAATAGAGATTTCTTATCAAAGCTAAAGAGAGATGAGTATGGAGTGCTCATGATACTAGGAAAACCTAATGAGCACTCCAATCTATCCTATAGTTGGGCTATATATGTTTGAAATTGAAGAGCATTATATATTTGAGTTAATATTTTATGAAAAAACTAGGTCTTATGATCCCACAATACAAGGTTGTGGGAATGCCTAATAGGTGAGGATGTATGCTTGTATTCCAAAGGAAACAGTAACCTCAGATCCTAAGTCTAGTGAGCTTTAGCGAGGACAAAGCACATCCTAAATCTAAGTGAAGGTGGGTATATGATTTACCTCCACAAGAGAGGGTAAACCACCCAACTAGACTTTTAATTTCCTAGAGTGGTAGCCAGCTAACACCTTCTATATTTTAAAACCATGTGGTCAATTCATATGATTTAGCAAGATGGTTAGGTTATTTTTTATTTAGAAAGTGACTAAAGTCCTTAAACCCACTCCCTAAGAGACTAGATCATGAGTGGTATGAACAATGATGTAGTCTAATGAAAATCTTATCAATTTTTATTTGATTTTGGGCTCTTCATTTTAACAAAAGCCATAGAATTTTTTTCATGCCTAAATGTATGATGAAATGATATTATTAGCTAAATCAGAGAGAAAGAGGTATTTTTCACAGAGGAGACCCTCAAAGGTTAAGTCTTCCCCTATCGTGCAAGGATGAAAATCCTCTCTTAGTAAAAGTGAAACAAGATGACATGCATGATATTAAGCTTACAACATCCAGCTAAGGGGTTGCTAAATTTTTTTAATTATCTTAATTTAATACCTAGACTTTAAATGAGATTATGAGTTGTTTAAAAAATTTGTTATGAGTTGTAGTTGGGGTAGAAAGTTTATTTTTACCTTCAGAGCCTAATCGGATCCAAGCCACACATTAAATTACCATATATTAAGAAATTAGGAAAATACATGCCATTTGTATTACACAACTGTAAATGAAGCATCAAATAATTTATAAACCCACATAAAAGAATAATAGGCCGGTGCGATCGGGTATCGCCGTACAACCGAAAAGAGAAATGGGTAGTCGAGCTCTACCCTTATACAACCCAATATATGAATGAATAATTACAATTACAAATAAATAAATGCTATGGGGGGGGGGGTATTCTTATCTTTTTTCTTCAAATCTCCTCCATTTCTTCATTTGAGTTTGCTTGCTCCAAAGGCATCATGGGGGGCCTCCTAGGACAAAGCCTTCTAGCCATCGCTCATCCTAATCCCCCATAACACTAATCATAATTCCTATTACAAATTTACATCAAAAATAGGAAAAGTAAATCTAACGGCACTTGCAAGACATGTGTTAGTTAAACACACCATACAATCTAAGCAATTATATGTATAATTTGAACTTAGCACCCTGCACATGGGTAACCAAGTCTAGTAGTCTTAATTTAGATTAAACTTAGGGGTTAAGCAACTTGCAAAAGAGAGCATTTATATTTATTTTAAGCACGCCATAAGCACAATCTCTTATAGAAAATATGATTAGGCTAATCATGACCTAACATCCAGTCTATGAAGCATGCACCCTAATATCTGATCTACAACAATACATCATAAAACCAAACATACATCAGACCATGAACTGCCCTGACATAAAGCTAGAAATGGTGACCTAATCTAATGTGTGTGTATTAAGGCTCATGTGATATGCCTTAACTAGACTCTGTTGTAATTTCCTAAGTATGAAGATATTTAATTATGAAGGGTGGTTTCACTTTAAATGACTTAATTGATTTGTGAGTTTTGCTTAGAGTTTTCTTTTATTTCACTTGGTTTACACTTAACAACTAAGTGTTATAAAGAGAAGAAAAAGAGATGGTCACTCTCTCTTATCCATACCTTAAGCCACATCTAAAGCAAATTAATTAATAAATTCTTTTTAGTGAATGGCTTATTACATATTTTAAATTAACCCTAAGTTTATGTTCACTTTAAATAATCTCATTCAGTAAAAGAGGCATCTTAAAATTAATTGGAATGAACTACTATTATATGACACATATCTATTCATTTCATTCTATCATATATAACATGCATATGATTAAGCCCTAAACGTATCTATACATGCAATATAATTTTGACACGCTTAAATGTAAGATGCATAAAATGTGTTTTATATAAAATAGGATTTTCATTCCTTAGCTAAATACACATTCAAATGTATGAAAGTTTTAAGAAAGTAAGTTGCCATTATTTTGCACCAGGAGAGTGAGGTAGGAACTTCCTTGGGGTACTTAAAGTCGTGCATCCCTAAAATGTCGACTAATATACCGACTATTCTTAAATACATATGGATATATAAGAAACCATAAGAATAGAAAACCATGCAAATGTATAATTTAATTTAATAAATTTTTGAATGAATTAAAGCTTTATCTAAGTACTAATGTCAAAATACATAAGAATGAAATCAAGCAAGTACGTCATCATTGTTCTGCTCTAGGGGAGTGAGGTAGGAACCTCCTTGGGGCTATTTAAAGTCGTACATCCCCAAAAATAATAATGCAAATCAACACATGAATGAAAGAAAGGAACTTCACTTCATACACTAAGCTTATATTCACATGCACCTCCTATGTATGTATAGCACATGTTACAACATATATTATTATTCATTAATAAACTTTTGAAAATACATTTGGGATTTAATAATCATAATAGCCACATATTTTTAATTAGGCCAACACATGCAAATTTCACATAAGGGAAATCATTTATTTTTCATTGATTTTTGAAGAAATGGATGCATGAATCAAGTGGCATACAACGCTTTAATATGATTGGAAAGAAATAAAGAAACACAAGCATCTAATTTCATTCGATCTGACTAATTCCTAAGGATAATCACACTAAATAAGCTTATTTAAGATGAACCAAGGTTTCTTAAAGTCACTTTTGCTTTATGTTTTGGTTTTGATTTATGAAATTGAGGCTTAGTTTGTTGACCTTAACCCATCCCCAATTATGCAAATTAAATGGGTTTAATGAGGAGTGATTAAGTTGAATTTTATGGATATATTAAGTTAAGATTGGAATTAAATCAATTAATTAACCCTTACCTACATCACCTTAAGTTAATTAACTAAATAATGATGATCCAACATGATATGCAACCACATAGAAAGGTAAATTAGCAATGCTCCTAAGAAATGGAGGGGGCCTAATGCAATTGGCTCATAATTAATAGTTAATTAAGTTTAATGGATTTGTTTAATTACTTTTATGATTTCTCTACACATGTAGACCAATCATATTTAAGCTTCTTTAAATTATTAAACATCTAAAGATCTACCCAAGGTTTAATTAATCCAATTCAAGATGATTTGAAATTGAAGTTAGATTAATTAAAACATAAATCAATTAATTAAGTCTTAACCATCCTTGATTAGTAAGATAAAATTGGCTTAAGGAAAGAGACCAAGAAAGAGTCCTCAATCCCTACCCCCAAGCCCTTTGCTTAAGTAGTTAAATTCTATAGCAATCTAAATTTTAATTAGGTTAATTGGTTAATTAAGTGATTAATGAATTCTTGATTAATTATTTAAAGAAAATGATGGGGGCTTAAGGAAAATATTAGGAGAAAGTTCCCAATCCATTTCCTTAAGTCCCCTTCACTATTAATAGAGGTCATTAAGCTTAATTAATCAACTAATTTACTATTCATTTAATTAATTATCCTTAATTAAGTTTAAAAGGGTATTAGGCTAAACCAATTGATTACCCCAATTTATCAGCTAATAAATTTTATGAAAATAGAGAGAGGCAGAGGTCATCCCCTAAACATCTCTAGAAAGTTCAAAATTAATTAGATGATTAATTAAAGAGTAATTAAGTTAATTAAAATTTTAATTAAACCTTAATTAAGTAAAAATTACTATTTTAATTTAATTTATGATAATTTTATTGGATTCCCTATGAAATACCTTTAAAATGAGCCATCATTTATATTTTTCAAATTTTTCTAGGATTAGTTATGAATTATGCAAGTTTCAGCCTTAAAAATTAATTAAACAGCCCTAATTAAACTCTAATCTCGTCATCCCACATGGCAGCTAACATGATGTGCTTTTCATGTGGCATGATGGGATAGGTTATTTAAGTTATCACATCACACAGTTAGGTCAGTCGGCAGTGCGGATGCGCTTTCCCGTGGACCATCCGATCTAAGATCTAACGGCCACGATTAATCCCACAGTTTAGAGGGAAAATTAGGGGATCTAAGCATGATTAGATCAGGACCATCTATTATAATCACATAGAATAGATGACCCATGATCTATCTCCTCCCAAGTAGTGAGAGATGGAGACCTCCATTGTTCGTCGCTCGATCCAAGCTCATCTAAGGCGAGAGATAGAGATCGTCCATCATTCGTTGCTCGATCCGAGTAGATGTCCTGTGATCTATCTCCTCCCAAATTGCAAGAGATGGAGACCATCCATAATTCATCTCGATTCGAGCTCAATCCGTTCAAGTGAGGCAAAATAAGGAGATCCAACGATGGAAATCTCATGACATGGCACTTTCCTTCACAAAAGACCAAACCATTTTCATACAAGGATCGATTTTAATGGCATGCCTCTCTGGACCTTGTGATCGATTGTTCCAATGATTGAGAAAGCTTAGTCTGGTAGAGATGAAGCCCTGTTGAGTTGCATGAGCTTTGATTTAAGGTGGTTTGCTTGGACGACCAACACACGAGGTATAGGTGATCAATCTTGGTCAAAATCTTATCTCCAATAGCTCAGAAGCTTAGGAAAAGGCTTGAATGGCTTTAACGACACACGAGGATGGTATTTGTAAGAGGAATTGAAGTTTGATGGAGAAATGGAAGAGTTTGGATTAAAGGCACCCTCCCTTATTTCGGTTTGACGTAAAACTCAGAAAGGAGAAAATGGGGGAGTTTGGGAGCTTGGAGAATGGCTGTGGGAGACTCTCCTTCACTCCTTTGGTCCATGGCTAATCCTAGTGTGCTTAAGGTGGGCAAGAAATGTTAGGCATACCTCATTTGGCAATTGGATGGTTGCCCAAGTGATGGGAGAGTGGACCTTGCATTTTAATGGGAAAATCCAATGCAAAGAGGGCTTAACCAATGGTTAATCCCCTTGGGCGGGGGTCCACTTGGCTTATGGGTAGACTTTGGACTGACCTAGGGTCAATTTGGGTTAGGTCAACCATCAAAGTCCCATGGGTTGGTTTTATTAGTTTTGGCTTCATTTAGTCAAACAGGATCATATGGTTTCATGTTGGGTTGAGTTGACCAATTGGTTAAATTGGGTCAAACCAAGGCTTGGGTTATGTTTAAATGATAATTTAAAGAGTTTTATCTCAAGTGGTTTCAATGAATTTGGCTTAGGTTTGATTTTGGCTCACTTGGATTCAAATAGATCAAATGGGCTACGTTGACCAATTTGACCAATTTGACCAAATTGGGTTGGGTTAGGTGTTGGTTCAAGTTCAATTGGTTAATTTAAAATGATTGTAAGCTTCAGTTAGATTTGATTTGGGTTTAATTTGGATTTTGGCTATTTTGACCCTTTAAGTCAATTTGGGCTAGATTGGATGAAATTGACCAAATGATCAAATCAGGCTTAATTATGGCTTTGGTCAACTTTAGTAAATGATTTAGAATGAACTTGGGCCATTGGTTGCAATCAATTTAGGTTTAATCATGATTTGATCAATTTTGGCTTGTTAGGTCAATTTTGGTCAACTTAGGCTAATTTAAGTTTCATTTGGGCTAAAGGTTGACTTGGTCAAAGGACTAAGTTGACTTAGTTTGACTCAATTCAAGCTAGTTGATCACCCTAGGATGATTTTTGATCATGATACGAGGTTTGGATGTGCTTGGTTCAATCCAATTTGAGTTGAATTAGAACTTGGCACAAAAAGGTCCTTTAAGTCACTTTGGGTCAAGTGGACCTACTGGTTTGGTTTTATCTTGATTCAAGTTTAGTTAAACTCATATACAAACCTAGGATTGAAATTTAAATTCAACTATAATCAATTTGGAGTTCAATGGATTTTGGCTCATTTGAAGTTTTCAAGTCAAAAAGGCTAACTTGGGCTTGACTTGGGTTGAAAATTCTTTGATTTTGAGTTGATTTGTATAGGATTTGGCCAAGTTCAAGAAATTGGCTAAAAAAGTCTTGAATTAGTCTTAATTTAGTTTTGGATTTGATTTTGGCTATTTGGATTTATATTTCATTTATATTTGGGGATACAAATAAATATATAAAAGATCCATGAGAAAATCACTTGAGTTTGGAGTGATTTGGAAGCAAATTTGACCAAGTATGTGGGTGTAGGTCAAAAGGGCTTAAGTAGGGAATTTATTTAGTTTGATTTAATTTTGTTCATTGGAGGATGGGTTTCAATTAGATTTATGAATATAAATTAAGGAATAATTGATTCATAAAGAAATCAAGCATGTTTAGGATAGTTTGGGTTAAGATTTGATTAAGCCTATGAGGTAGGTATATAACGCTTAAAAAGGGATTTTTGGCTTGGTTTGATTTAGTTTGATTTGATTTTGGCTATTTAAGTTTGGATTTTGTTATATTTATGAATATAAATGAAGGAATAATTGATATATCAAGAAATCAATCGATTTTAGGATAATTTAGGTTGATATTTGGCTAAGCTTATGAGAGTGGGTTATAAGGCTTAAGAGGGAAATTTGATCTTGGATTTGATTTGAGATTGAATTATTTGGTTTAAAATTTGGATTTGGATATGGATTTGGATTTGGTAAATGATTGAAGGATTGAATTGATATTTGATAAAGTTAATTGAATTGGGATTGATTTGAATTTGGTTAAGGCTAAGTCCATAAGATGAAATCAAAGGGCTTAGGAAGGGTTTTGAATTTAATCATGGGATTTTATGGAGAAATCTTGAGCTTCAATTTGATCATGAGATTGATTATAAGTCTTGGAAATTTTAGTTTGGTATGAGTTTGAGTTTGGTTTGAGAAGGAAAGCATGGATTGGGTTTAGCTATAGGGTAGGCAAGTTTTCCTAACTCCCTAAGGCATAACCTATTCTTATGGATAACCCTTCTAAGTCTCTAGGCTTAGGTTAAGTGTTCACCTAATCACTAGAAGTGTCTTAGGACTAAGGAACTCTTTATGTCTATAAGAGTCATAGATCTATGATGAGGAAGTTGAGAACTCACTCCAAAATTGAGGTCAACTAAAAGGACCCCCAATAGGTGTGGTGTAACTGACAAGGCACACCGCACATACGGCGCATTGATCGAGAAAATCAACAACATCTAAAAGTTTGCAAGTGCTAATGAAAATGATCTAACCCTAAACTCGAGATGTAGATAGAATCAAGATCTTAGTGTTATGCAACTCAACTTATTCCAAGGACATAAGAGAGGAAGAAAGGATCCATTGAGGGATCAAGTATGTGAACCTTCTACTAAGAAAGCAGGTTCAGATTATCCACAAGGGATAAAGCTTTGATTTTTGATATAAACTTGATTTGGGGAAAGGAGATCCACTGGGGATTAGAATTTATAATCCACCGGGGATAGATGCGTGAACCTTCTACTAGGGAAGCAGGTTCAAATTATTTGGGTATGAGAATTTGATTTGATTTGATTTTGTGTGGATCCACTGGGCAGAGGATATGATCTCCGCCTCGTTGGGGAGAAATTTGATTTGATTTAATTGGTGGGCATCCATTGGGGATGAAATTTTGATTTGTTTATGATTCAGGACTCCACTGGGGAGAGGATGTTATTTTGATTTTTTTGAGTGCACATCTACTTGAGTTATGAGTTTGGATCCGCTAGGAATATGATGGGTTTAATATATGGATTTCTTCAGTTTATTTTGGGGGAGAATCCACAAGGGATAAGAATGGATGGGTTTAATTTATATTCCATTGGGGAAGGATGGTGGATTTAATAAAATGGACCATGTCGATATGCGATGGATCCACTAAGAAGGAGCTATATCAGTCTAGGCCTATCTAAGATTTATAATTATAAAGGGATAGTCTACCGGCCATCATGTAGGACTATCCAACCTAAGGGTGCCTTTCAGTGTGCAATGGTCAAGTTAGGAAGAAAGCCTGTAGACTTACATCCTCCTAAATAAGGAACCACTGGGTGATCGGTTGATAGCATAATAAATCGAACCCAACCTAAGGAGACTATTGAGAAAATGATGCTGCGGATTTATATTGATTAAAAAATAGTCAAAGATAATTTCATTTTCGATGGACCCTGTCGGTGTAGGATGGATCCACTAAGAAGGGGATACTATCAATCTAGTCCTATCTTAGATTTAAAAATCCAAAGGGATAGTCTACCGGTAGAGCTAACTAACCTAAGGGGTTCCTTTCGGTGTGCAATGGTCAAGTTAGGAAGAAAGCCTGTAGACTTACATCCTCCTAAACAAGGAACCATTAGGGTGATCGGTTGATCACACAATAAATCAAACTTGACCTAAGGCTACCCATCAGTGTGCAACGGTTGTGCTGGAGAGAATGCGTGATAGACTTATATTTTCCAAAGCAAGGATGGCCGACAGGGTGACCTGTTGGTGGCACAATAAGTCAAACCTGACCTAAGGGTGACTATTGAGACAGTGCCGACCTGGGGAAATATATCAACTCAAAAGTAGTAAGCGATTCCTATAACGAGTTTTGCTGACACTACCATAAAGATAGGATGCCTGCTTAGGAAAAAGTACTACTAGGTGTTTTCCTGCTAATTCATAAGCGAAGATATATATTTGTTTTGTTTATATGTTTGTGTGGACCCTGCTGATGTGCGAGGCACAAGCCTAGTCTTATCTTAGACTTACTGGACCAAGGGAGAATCTAGATATCCGCAAACAAATTCTCCAACCAAAGTAGTGGCTACTAGGAAAGGGGGATTGTCCAATCCAAGGGTAACTAGGGTAGTGTCTAAATTAGGTCGCTAAGGATGTCATCCAAATAGACTGCCTATAGGGGAGGTATTTCTAAGGGCTTTATCCTAGACCGTATAAAAGAAAGCCTATAGGTATACGATGGCTAATTCTGGGAGAAATCTTGTAGACTTATATCTGCCATGAGTGGTGTATCCACCAAGTGGGTTGCCATCAGCATGGCGATAGCCAACTAACCTAAGGTGCCCATCAGTTTGCGATGATCAATCTGAGAGGAAGGCTTGTAGACTTACATCTTCATAAATGAAAATGATCATCTGGATAGTCTATCATTGGTGAGATAGATGATATCCAACCTAGGGTGACTACCAAGTGGGGAGTCTCGTGTAAGGACTGGACCCAAACTTGAAGTAGTCAGGAGGAAAGGAGCCATTGAGGGACTTATCATAAGCCTCAAATACACTCGACCCAGTCAGTGCATGATGGTTGGTTCAAGAAGAAAGTTTGTAGGCTTACATCCTCTCAAATAAAGTCAACTTGAGGTAGCTTACCAGCTGCGCAATAAGGCCTACCCAAATAACAAGATGCTCATCAGTTTACATTCATCAAGTTAGGGAGAAAGCTTATAGACTTACATCCTCCAGAAAAGTAACCACTGGGATGATATCCTAGCAAGTTAACATGTCAGCCCAACCTAGAGCAGCTAATCAGTAAGTGCCACAAGAGGATTTATCCCACATCAAAATAGCTAGAGACAAAAGATAATGTTTATTTTATGTGGTTGTGTGTAGTTTGTGTTGGTGTTGTGATGACACAGGATAGGACGTCGCTTGGGTTCCTTACTCCTACCTAAACACATCATGGAGGATTCACAAGCAAAGATATTTCTAACCAATATGAAGAGATGGCGTTTGAGATGAAAGAAACTTTATTGATAATTGATTTGAAATAAGATTTATGGAGAGTATTTCTTTAGGTAGAGCCCATTGATTGGAAGCATTGCTCTCCCTTATAATTTATAAGCTGGTAAGATCCTCCTTGGTAGGCCTTCTATATGGCAAAAGGGCCTTCCCAAGTGGGTTCAAACTTGCCTCCCATCTTTTGACTGGCAATAATTGGTCTCCTTAGAACTAAAACAAGCTCTCCAACTTGAAAATCTCTCTGACGGATCAACTTGTTATGAGCTTCAATCATTTTGGCTTTATACAACTAGAGGTTCTAGCATGCTTGGAGACATATCTCCTCCAAACCTTCGAGCTCTTCTAACCATAACTTGGCATTCTTCTCCATGGTAATTTTACTACCCACAACTATCCTTAATGATGGGAGTTGGACTTCTAATGGTAGAACTACTTTAGACCCATACACTAAGGAGAAAGGGGTAGATTGAGTTGGAATTCTGTAAGTCATGCAATAAGTCCACAAAGGTTCAACTAATTGCTCATGCAACTTTCACTTTTAATCATCGAGTGTCTTCTTTAATATTCGGATGAGAGTTTTGTTGAAGGCTTTTGCTAAGACATTTGCCCTTGGGTAGTAGATGGTATAATATCTCTAATCTATGTCGTGTCTTTAAGAAAAGTTATTAATTTTAGTGCTCTTAAATGTAGTACCATTATCGACTATAATTCATCGAGGCACCCCAAATCTATATGCAATATGGTTCCTAAAAAATTGGAGCACATTCTAAGCTATGAATTCTCTAATTGGGATTGTCTCCGCTCACTTGGAAAAGTAGTTGGTAGCAACTAGAATGAATTGGTGACCCTTGGAAGAAGGAGGATCGATCAGGCCCATTACGACGGTACCTCAATACTCGAATGGTCATGAGGCCAATATAGGATGTAGAATGTTGGGTGGTTGGTGTAAGACCACACTATGAACTTGTTACTGGTGGCATCTCATAGCTATGTCCATGTACTTTGTGATCATCGAAGGCTAGTAATATCCTAGTCTCTTGATCTTGGCTTTCATCTTGATCAAATTGATGCACTCCACATAAACCTGAATGCACCTCGGTCACAATCTTATGGGCTTCGTGTTTGTCTAAGCAACGTAACCACATATGATCGTAGGACTGCTGATACAAGGTGCCATCCACAAGAGCATATGAAAGGGCTCTCTGCTTCACCTGATGTATTAGTGACTTCTCTTGAGGTAGTTTTCTATATTTAGATAATCTATGAATTATTGCCTTCATTCATACTCCTCATCCTTTTTTGCAATGGCTACTTCCCCTTCAAGTGAGAGTTAAGGGGATTTATTCTTCTAACAAACTAGAAATTAAGGCCAAATAGTTGAATTGATGGGAATCTCTTTATTAATAATATAATTAACTTCTGAAAATGATGGATTATATAGGCGGGGAACTATTCCTCGTGCTAAAGAGTTGGACTGAACAAAAATGATTGATTCTATGGAGGTTTGCTAACTCTCTCATATGATATAATATTTTCAATATTAATAACTAAATGAATTAACATATCAGCAAGAAATAAAGGTGATATGCATTTGATCCAATCTTATTAAGTATTTTAAACGCGATAAGCCTTTGCATATAATTTCTTGAATTTGGTGTCGTATCACTCAGGACGGATGTAGTCACATTCTTTAAATGCTTTTGTTGATTGATTATGCTTCACACTAGATGAATATTTATCATTACTTTAATTAATTTATTGTCTTATGCTGTCATGGAGGCTTTGAAAGTTTTTAGCAAATGGGAATGTTGATTTAGAAAATGCATGACATGGGATGTTTTCCACATCAATGGGTCTTTTAGGGTTATGGCCATAAACTATGTCAAAAGGTGATGGCTTGGTTGTTCTCAAAATGGTGTTGTAATATGCAAATTTTTAATGAATTGTCTATAAAAGTGGCTAAACTAGAAAGCTCCTAACAACTATGAAACTCTTAGGGGTTGGTTAATCTAAGATCGCTTTAACTTTGGTGAAGTTAAATTTTTATGCCACTTGTGGAAATAATGAATCCTAAAAAATTAACCTCAGTTTGTAAAAAAGAAACTTCTTTTTTAATTTATATATAACTTTTCTTTCTTAAGAATTTCAAAAACTTGTTTAAGATGCTGTAGGTGATCTACTTTGTTAATGCTAAATATCAAAATATACAACTAATAATTTTCCTATAAAGGGCTTAAAGATTATAATCATTAGTCTCATGAAAGTGCTAAGGGTATTTGAGCGTCCAAAATTCATAACTAACCACTCATAAAGTCCATCAAGGTTAAAAAAATAATTTTCCATTCATCTCCTAATCAGATTCTGATTTAGTGATGCCCACTTTTCAAATCAATTATGGAGAAAATATTGGCCCCAATAACCAAATCTAACATATCATCTAATCAAGGAATAGAAAATTTATGCTTTTTTGTAATATTATTAATGGGCAACCATCCAGACACATTTGTCATGTTCCATCCTTTTTCAAGGTTATTAAAATAGGGACTATACAAAGACTAAGAATGTTTAATATAAATCCCCTCTTAGATAACCTCAACTTACCTCTTAATTTTAATATGTTTAGTAAGATTCATCTTGTAATATGGAAGATTTCGAAATTAGGAGCCAAGAATTAAGTCAATATCATGTTGGATGGTTCTAAGAAGAGGTAATTCATCTGGAAGTTCATCTGACGCTACATCACTAAATTTAAAAAGAATGGGTGTGATCATATCAGATATGTGTTTTTATTATTATTTTGGGTGACTTACTTAACATAAAAAATATGAATATCTACTAGATCAGAAAACTCTTTTTTTTTTAAACTCCCATGTCCTATAATCTTTATCTAAAAGGTTAAGGAAGAAGACAAAGTAGGTTGGCTTGGGTTATGATTTTAAATACTTGACCTATTTCCACTAATAGGGTTTTTAGTTATAATTAATTGAAGTTTTACTTATTTCTTAACAATGGGTTTTGGGAGATGGTCAGAATTAGATTTATGGGGTGTTATAGGTGGTGTTTCTCTAAAAGCTTAGTAGAAGTTCAATGGTCTTGTGTATTTAAAAAATTATTGTTCTCCTACCTTAATGAATTACATTCAAATCATATAACCATAATTGTCCTAATAAAATATGAGCAATATCCATAGGGTGGATTTCACACTAAATTTGCTCTTCATAACGTCCAATCTTGATGGCAACTAAACACCTTTTAGTAATGGGGAGAGAGGTATGATTGACCCAACAAATGTGCAAGGGCTCTGGGTGAGGTTCAGTTTTAAGTTTGCTCTAGCAATTGTGTGAATAGAAATAATGTTCATTACACTTCCACCATCTATGACTAACCTACATCTTTTCTCATTACACACAACATACATGGTAAAAATATTTTTTTCCTTCTCCAATCTTCAACCTCATTTCTAGTTATTATAAGGCATCTCATCACATTGATGAAAGGTACATCTAGAAGTTCTTCATCTGACAGTGGAGTGTCATCATAAACTACTTCTAAGTCATCATTTGTTGGTTCCTCAGTCTCTTTTAAAAATAAGTTCTAAGCTTTGCATTGATTTTGCATATGACCTTTTCCTTTGGCATTTAAAACATATTATATTTTGAGAGTTGTTGGAGATCCCAGTAGAAACGTTTGGTGGAGTTATGTTAATGGTTTGGGTGGCTCTGACGGGAGACCTATGAGTTGGATTAGCCTAAATTTGACTCTTCTGATCTTGATACAGTAGTGGATTTTTTTTTATGTTCAACTAATAAAGCATAATGAAAGGCTTCATCTAGTATTTGAGGGTCAAATAATTCAACCTCATTTATAATTTTAGTTCTGAGTCCAATGACAAATTTAATAGTCAGTTTCCAATATTTATCAAGACATACAATTCTAAAAATTAGGCCTTCAAAAGTATTTAAGTATTCAGTTATATAAAGATTACATTTTCTTAAAGTAAGTAGTTTACTATATAATTTTTATGATGCCTAAAATAATATTTAGCTTTAAGCATCTCCTTCATTTATGCCCATAATAGGTTGGTCCTACCTAACATTTATTCTTTAGCAAGTGTATTCATCTAAAAAAAATTTTGTGTGCCCAACCAACTTCATCTTAACAAAAGTTACTGTTTACTAAACATTCATTCTATGCCAATCAAAAAATTCATTCATTTGAACAAATTAATCTAAGAATTCATTTGGGTCATGGATGCCATCATAAATAGGTTCTTCAATTTTAATTCTTTGAGATGGATCATTAAATCATCAATATTTTTGTGATAGTTATATATCCTGCCTATGTTTCTACAGATTGGTGGTCTTCTGACTAGTTGTTCATCCCCTAGATCTTTTTAAACATTTTTCTAGTTCTTATTTTATTAAGATGGATCATAAAGTATAGTGCATCCACTAATCGAGTTAAGCATTTTATGTGGCCTTGAGTAACTGATTGGGTTCCATGAGATGATTTTAAAATGTAAAGAAAAATATGAGAGAAAATGCATTAAATGAATATATATATATATATATATATATATATATATATGCAAAAACAAAGTGAGAGGAGGGGGTTATAAAGACCACTTACATCCTAAGCTCTCCTTAGGAAGTTTAAGCCTTTTGTCAAAGATCTTTTTTGCCTTAAAAACACAAAGTTTTATGCAAATATAATTTTTTTTGCATGCAATTTTAAATAAATAAATGCTTAGAACTAAAAATACTTAAGTCCTTGAGATAACAAATTATTTAATGGTTGGATAAATAAACAACCATTTTTATCATAAATAACTAACATATAATATAAAGAAGGTTACAAAAGTTCTATTTTCATCAAAGTGGGCTTCAATTTTCTCAAATAGGACCACTCCCTTGCTAAGGTTTTCACTCAAGAAAAATATTTTAGATAAGTTCACATAAGGGATATTGGCTAGGTTTTATGGCGGAATTCACTAAATTAGATTTATGCTAGCACCATAGATTTACAAGAAATATGCCAATTATTCAAGTAATTAAATATGAAGTAAATATATCATAAAAAGGCATTAACTAACCTCAAATTTATAGGAATAACTCATAAGATCCTTAGAGACATGTTCACCATACAAAAAACCTCTTGTTAAAAAAACCTTGGCAAAATTTTTCTTCTTCCCAAATTTCACTCAAATACTAAATATCATGTTGTGTGTGATAATTTAAGTAATTGACTGTCAACATAATTCTAAACAATTAATGAAAACTTTGAATACTTTGAGTGTAGGACTACTCTAGATAAAAGAAGTTCATTTGCAAACTTTAAAAAAATGACAAGAGTACTCCTGTGCACTCAAGATCAACATGTCTAACTATAATTTGTACTAGAATAATAAAAATGACTTAATCAAAGGAATTTTAACATATTAAGATTTCATTTAACTAAATATGGTATGGTTAAACTCAATAAGGTTCTTAAATTAAATGCAAATAAAAGTATACTAAGACTAAATGTGCATAGCCTTATTAGAAATAGATTTATTTAATATTTTATATTTGAAGCTTATTAGTATAGTAAGAAGAGCATGACTATAGTAAGAACAAAATGTAAGGTGTTTTCTAGTCAAAAATGCATGACCTTTTAAGGTAGGTTCTATAATCAAAAGAGATTGCCGCTCTAAATATAAGCTAGTCAATGAGAAAATATAAAACTCAGATAAAAAATCAATCAGAAAAGTATGATGAAATTAGAAGATAATAATAAAAAGAGTGTAATTATATTAACATTAAATTTTGTGAAAAGAGCATAAGTAGTCTATGAAGATTCTTAATAAAAAATTTTGATTGAGATGAATAAGGGGCACAATTAGAAAGGGCATGGCTACACTAGAGGTTGGCTCAACCAAATAAATGGCTCTGTTTGCATGAAGCCTCACCAAAAGATGCATTAATAGGATATCATGTCAAATGAAGATAAGTGCCTTGAATTGTTTGATGTAATGAATGCTAGTGATAAGAAAAGATATTCTAAAGTGGGTTTTGCTTTATCTTAAATAGGTTTTGTGAAAAATAAATATCAATAGGATCTAAAGAATTATGGTATGTTGTATAAGTATCTAAGAGAATTTAATATCCTTAAAGTATAATCCATTACTATTTTGCCTACCATTGAGGGTTATCTAACTAATATGTGTATAATGTGTAATGATGAACATAACCCCTATCCATTAAGCTTAAGTATAAACACTTAAGTTGAATTTCAATTAATCAACTTGAAACTAATGTCTTGTTATATATTGAGCCTAAAAAATTAGCAACACCTCAATTTATTTATTATTAACAAGTGAAAAATTAACTATTTTCATTATAGATAATAGAATCTTACAAGGAAGCAAGTAAATAAATGCTAATTAAAAAATTTTAATTTTGAGAATTTAATAAGAAGAGTTGTGAGAAGTACAAACACTAAGATAGGTTTACTGAGAGTTTCTTATAAAGTTAAACCCACCCTGAAGCTATTTTTCACTAATCTCAACAAACACTGGGCCTAATTTAAAGATAGTTTCGTACTTTCCAAATAGTTCAATGTCGTAAAAGCCAATAAATAGTGAACACTTGATCACAAGAATAAGTTGTTTGATACAACTTAAGCATTATAACCAAAACTTTGAGAATACCTACATATGCACCAACATCAAGGTTGGCTATGTTACGTCTCCTAAACTATTAACCAATCTTATTAAGACATGATGAAATTGACTAATAACATCATAGGAATTCAAATTACATAAGGAGTCCAACATATGTTTTCTATGTAATTAAATTTTCAGCTACTTACTAGCTAAATTCATTCATGGCAAATCATTAATAAAAATTATAATTTTATTTTATTTGTATTGCCTTCATTCTAGAGTAGTCCCTTGACTACAACTTAGTGAATCATTGATATAGTCTTATGATTTTCGATAACATAGTGAAATGTATAGTTACTTTCAAGAATATATTTTTGATGAAGCAAAAGGAGCATATGTGAAAATATTTGACAAACCATAAAAGCATAATAGAAGTAACAAGAAAAACTAAATTAAGAACTTAGATTAAGATATCAATTAATGACTTCTAAATTAAATTCATCTTTTGACAAGTTTCATGATTATTTTAAAATACCTATATGTTTAATTTTCATATTATATGAATTACAAAATTTTAGAAACTTAGAATTTAAAATTGTTAATTTTTAAATTATAGACAGATTACATGAGGGAAATGTTAAATTATATTTAAATGTGATTTATAGCTCAAGAAAATAAAAGTAATTTTAAGTAGTTATAGCTAGCCTCCTTTTTGAAAGAGATAATTACACTTTTCCCAAGTTATTTAACTACCCCATCATATCACTTCATGGCCAATTCCAACTTCTCTTTTGTTATTTATTTTATTTTTTATGTAAGGTAAATATTTTATATTAATGAATTAAAAGGTTTTTTATTGCTATAAATGAAACTTTGGAATCATTCCAATAGAATATTGGAGATTGGTGGCCAATGAATCAAAATATGCTAGTTTGGTGATTCAACTTCTAATACAAATTTAATGAGTTGTAGGAATTATGATGTTTATATTTTTCTATTGAAACTTATTGTAGTGTTATTATTCTCTCATCCATGTGTGTTAGTGTAAGTTATCTCTATTGAAATCTCTACGAAAAGACTTGAAGAAAAACCGTATTATGTGGTTGGCCTACTCAACACCT
The DNA here is from genome assembly GCA_021442155.1 of Cymbidium sinense. Lineage (NCBI taxonomy): Eukaryota > Viridiplantae > Streptophyta > Magnoliopsida > Asparagales > Orchidaceae > Cymbidium > Cymbidium sinense. The sequence continues at coordinate 88,740,799 of CM038219.1, forward strand.
ACAAATCCTAGTTTTATTTTGTAACCTAATTGGTAGATCGAAACTTAATAAAAATGTATGAAATATTGTATACCCATACTAGAAACCCTAAACTTTAATTTTCGTGTGTTTTTAACCCCATTTCATAACATTATGTCCAATTGCTTAAGTCAAATCCTATATTTTGTGGTATCAATTAGAGTTAAATTCCTCCAATCGAATTTTGTGAAAATTTCCACAATGAATATAAAAACAATTCTAAAAATAATGAAAATCTCTAAAGTACTTCACACACATGGAATTACCATTTCGTAGACTTTCAATTTTAAAGAGCACTAGATTCGCCACATTAAATCCCTAAGTTCATAAATATGATTTTCTATATTTTGAACTGTCTTGAGTTGGCCGACGCTTATTGTGCTTATAACCCTGCATAAACGTACTAATTAACTCCATCAGAGCCTAGTTCCTCTTCCTATTGGTCTTACAAAGAGCACTAAACTATAATTGGCCCACATCAAAAAGGCCATTTCACTTTCTCTATTTTTGTTCTCTTCTCTTAATCATTCATCTCAGTAAGATCATGATATTGCCACAAATAAAATTAAATCCATTTGATCTTACTTAAAATTGGATTGTGACTAGAACTTGATTCAATGAGAAATAATAGGATTAAGTCCAATAGATCTTACTTAAAAATTATATAATACTTATGCATACATTTTTTATTTGGAAAATATAATTTTTGTTTTTTGTTTTACAAATGCACATCATTTCTTAAACCGCCTGATAACTAAGGGGCTGTTTGGTTACCTGCATTTAGAATACTGTAAAGGAATGCGATATAAAATTGATGTAAAAGAATTACTTTATAGTTGTTTTGGTTGAGAGCTTTACAAATTCATGACTTTGTTTTTTTTATTTGGTTGACAAATATAATGTAAAAAAAGGACATTCTGGCTAAAATAAGCGAAGGTTTTGACATGTCAGCGAAGCGTGGCGCCCGGCAATGACGGCGGCGGCAGCAGTCTGGCAACCGGCGGCAGCGGTATGGCCGGTGGGAGAGGTAATATCAATCTGGCGGCTGGCGTGGCAGCGGCGGAAGCGGTGGGCGGCGGCAATGCGGTGGAGGGCGGCGGTGGCGTATATGATCGGCGAGATGGCGAGGTCGATCCAGTATTTGAATTTGCCCAAATCTGGCAAATTCTAAATATACGCAAACAAGCCTTTCTGGTGTATTTGAAATATACTGAAATTTTACTTTACTTATAATTAAATGCTTGAAATATTTAAAAATGTGTATTTAGAATGCAGTATATTCTAAATGTATGTAACTAAATCCCTAAAGTCAAAGGTACTTTCTGACACATGCAGCGCGAGGACTTTTCAATCAAAAGCAAGAGGTTAGGAAGAGCTCGAATGCGTCTAGGGCATCCTCGTTGCTCCTCCTTGGCGTCGTCTTCCTCCCTTCTCCTCTCCCATATATCCAAACATCCCTTCCCCTCCTCCTTGCTCTTCACTCTTCCTTTCCTCTCTAAGCCAGGTGAGTTCTCTTTAATATCAAGCACCTTCCATATATCGCTCTAAATGGGCGATCTCGAAAGTTCTTTCCCTTCTCTTCCTTCCTCCATTCCATCAAATTCGCGTCAAGGCGAGTCCAATTTGGGCTCTCGGAGCCAATGCAATTGGAAGGAACTCCTGTTAGCTCAAAATGAGAAGAGTAAGGAATTCCCGTTAGCTTTCATCCCGCCGGTTTTACGCGGTCTCATTCTCGAAGAGGATCTTCTAGAGGGCAACAAGAGTGGAACACTGTTGGTTGGACATGCCATTGGCAAGCCGTTCTATGGCTCTCGTTGGCGGTGAAGAGAAAATGGCGGTTCAAAGGTAGCAGGAACTTTCTCTTGAAGGAGATTTCTTCTTATTCAAGTTTTCTTGCTTGGAAGACTACCAAGCCGTGTGGAACGATGGCCCGTGTTTCCTAAATGGGAGGCCGTTTATTTTTCAGAGGTGGACTTGGGACTTTCGGCCGACTAAGGATCAAGTGACCGAAATCCCAATCTGGATTAAATTGCCCAATTTCCCGTTATGCTGTTGGAACGAAAAAGGCTTCTCGAAGATCGGAAGTATGATCGGAGTGCCCCTTGCAGTCGACAACCTCGCATCTAAAGCAAGGATAACCTTCGGCTTTGTGTGCAAATTACTACATCTTCGACTTTACGATTCCATTCCAATAAACATGAAGCGGTATGAAGTTTAATCAACCGGTGATCTACGATTGAAACCTACGGTATGCTCTAAATGCAACACTTTCTCACGATGATAAATCATGCTTGCGGTCTCGGGTCATAAAGGAAAGCGTCACCGTAATCGGGTAGAGTCAGCCGAATAGAACGACTTACCCTTGTAAACAATTTCAGCGCATTGTGAGCAGGGAGATAATCGGTGAGGAACCGAGACGGATGTGGATTCGATTGATAGGGATTCCAAATGTGCTTTCAACTGATCTTAATCAGCCAACTTTATCTCCTCAATTGGAAGACCACTTTGAGTCAACAAAAACAATGCACTTTGATAATCTCACTACCGATGCTCTCGGGGAACCACTTAGACAAGGCGTGAGATCTTTAGCAAACTCTCCAAATTCACATCTTTCCAAAGGGAAAGATAAAGAAAACCGCCAAACACCCGATTAAAACCCGTCGATGGAGATGGATTGAAACACAACGTAAGTGCGACCGTCGAACCAAAAGGGAAGAATAAAAGGGTAAGAAACCGCCTCATCCTCCTCTCAATGACCTATCCTAATATTGGTGTTTGGAGCGTTGGGGCCTAGGCTGCAAGGCCGTATCCTTGGCGAGACTCATCGTGAATTTAATCTGGAGCTTCTTTGTCTTCTTGAAACCAAGATTCACCGAAGACTCTCTTAATTCCTTCCATTGCGTAAGTTCTCTTTATTCCCCTTGAAGCTATTTGTTCAAATTTTGTGAATGACATGGCGAATATGGATCAAATGGCGTCGGATAAAATTGACTTCAAACGTTGGTAATTACTAACCAAGCGATTCATGGGTCTGTTACTTTATATGGCTCTACTTACATTTTTTTAACTGCGTGTATCTTTGAGAATGATGCACAAGATCACTCTGGAACTCTATCCGGGATCTTGCTATGGGGCTGTTGGAACCATGGGTGATTATGGGAGATTTTAACTGCTGTATTTCCAATAAAGAAAAGCTGGGAGGTATTCCCCTATCACTCTCTAACTCTCTAGCTTTCTCCAATTGTATCAACGAGTGTGAGCTGCTGGACCTCCCCCATACTGGTCTTTTTTATACTTGGTCTAACCAACAGATTAGGAATCCCATTTTCTCAAAATTAGATCGAGTTTTTTGCAATGCGGCTTGGTTGGATAAATTCCGTCATCTTTTACAAAGTTTGCCCTCCTCTATCTTCCGATCACTCACCTCTCATCACTCATTTTCAACATTCATGTCCTAAGGCTCATCGTTTTATGTTTCGGAATTACTGGACTCTGGAACAAGACTTTATGAAGAAAATCAAAGATGCTTGGAGAGGTTTTGTTACTGGGGATCCCATTTTTGTTCTTGCTAACAAATTATCTAATGTTAAGCGGGCACTAAAAGGTTCTCTTAGGAGTTCTTCTTCTTTACTCTTACAAATTGAAAAGGCTAAAGGAGATCAAAATGAAATATTGGAGAGGCTGGAAGACTCTCCTGAGGATTCAAATCTTATAGCTATGGCTAAGGAAACAAAAGATGCTTATATAAACTTGATTCAACAGGAGGAGGCTTGGGTTAAGCAAAGAGCTAAGGCTTATTGGTTGACTTCATCTGAGGATGATCTTAAATTCCTATATTTTTCTATAAAGGAAAGGAAAAGCACCAATTGCATTAGGGAAATTCACTCAGACTTGGGTGTTCTGAAGGAGCAGGATCTCATTCTTGAGGAAATCATAGGTATTACTCAGTTGTTCAATCAAAACTCCTCGATTCTTTCAATGTGAGTGTCCCTGGGGAACACTTTATCACGATTCGCTAACTTTTGGAAGGCGATATTAATGCGTTGGAAATCAAAGCTGCTCTCAAAAGCATCCATGAAAATAAAGCCCCACAGGCTGATTCAATTCCAAATTTTTCTCTTTTACATGGGAGGTAACGGTGGTACTTTATTGCATCTTTGCTCTTCATTTTTTTAAAACAGAAACTCCCAACCAGAGTTAAACACTCCTTGATTACATTAATTCCCAAGGTCAAGCATTCCAATAAATTTCAGACTATCGTCCGCATTTCACTTTGCAACACCTTTTACAAAGTGATAGCTAAAGTTCTAGCCACAAGACTTAAAAGTGTTCTTCCTCTCTTGATACACCCAAATCTGCATTCATAAAGGGAGAGACATCTCGGATAATATTATAATGGCTCAGGAAATATGTCATCAGATGGCTCAAAACCGCTCACAAGAAAGTTTTTTTGCTAAACTTGATCTTAGAAAGGCTTTTGACTCTATTAATAGAGAGGCTCTTTTGCATAGAATGCACTCAATTGGGTTCCCTTCAAGATTTATTAATTGGATAAAAGCTTGTATAACTGATGTTCCCTTCTCAGTTAATCTGAATGGGGAAATTAAAGGTTTTTTTACCTCAAAAAATGGTCTTAGGCAAGGATGTCCACTTTCCCCTTTCCTATTCACCTTGGCCATTGACACTTTTTCTTGTTTGATTGACAGAGAAGTAAATCTTTTCGATACACCCTCTCAACGGTACTTGCCATATTTCATTTATTATTTGGATGATCTCTTAGTGGTTGGTCGCAAATAATCTTTCTATGGCTCATTGAAATTGCCTTGAAAGCTTAAAGCTTATCTTGGATTATCGAATTTGGATAAATCTCTTATTTGCTTCTCTAGAGGAACTAAGGGGATAGAGATCCTTTGTAGGATCCTCAATATCTCTCAAAGCTCCTTTCCCATCAAATACTTAGGAATTCCCTTAACTTTGGGACCTCCTAAGTTGATATCTTTCTCTAGTCTTATTGAAAAGATTCAAAAATGGCTAGCAGGTTGGAAGAGCAAATTTTTATCTTTGGGAGGCAGGCTGCAATTAATCAAATTCTCGGTTAACAATCTCATTTCTTATTGGTTCAGATCTATGGTAATCCCCAAAGGTGTACTAAAGCGCATTTCTTCTCTTACAGCCAATTTTTTTTACCATAATGGTGTTGCAAATAAACTATCTACTATATCTTGGGAAAAAACAGCTAGACCCATCGATAAGGGAGGTATTGGTGTGCTTTCAACTTATTCTCTTAATGATTTGTGTAAGCTCAAAACATTGTGGAAAACACTTACTCTTGATTCACTTTTTTACTAAATGGTGTTACTCAAAATATGGCTCGATTTGGAAGCAATCGATGCTTTATATCTCCCATGTGGAAGGAGCTCAAACTATTTGCAAAACGGTTTTCTGAAAATTTCTCCTATCATATTGGAAATGGGAACAAATTCTCCTTATTATTTGATCCTTGGTGTCATAAGAGAAGTCTGGCTGAATCCTTAAGCTCTCATGATATTAACATGCTGTTATTTTCTTACAACTCTAAGCTTGTGTCTTCTTGGGATGGCGGTTGGCATCTACCTAATCGGTTTGAAATTGAACATCCTATGCTTGCGGTGAATATCAAATCCTCCCATATTTCTCGTGGGGAGGACTGATTTCATGGGGTTCCAAAAGAGATCCTTCATCTAGAGATTTTAAAAAGGTTCTTTTTGAGCATCTTCCATCTTCTAATTGGTATAAATGCATTTGGTTCAAAGGTGGGGCTATTAATTTATCCTTATATATGGATGGCTTACCTTGGTGGTTTAAAACTTGACTTACTTGCTAGAGAGGGTTAACACTCAGTGTCGCTTTTTGCTTTGGGGACATTGAAACACACTCGCACCTTTTCTTTGAATGCCCTTTCTCCATGCATTTGATTAGGAGTATTTTGCCATATGGTAACTTCTTTTTGATGCAATCTACCTTGAAACAAGTATTAAATAGTTTGGATCCACATGTGCATAAAATTGTTAGCAGATTACATTACCTCGCTACTGCTGCGATTGTTTACTGTGTTTGGCGGGAGAGAAATAAAAGAATTATGACTCATGCTGCTACTTCAAACTCGATCTTAATCAATCAGATCAAGGAGAGAATTGCTTATAAAGTGGTTAGATGGAATGTGAAGGAGTCTTGGAACATGTATTACTCACCTTATCTTCCTGGAAAAAAATTATCACATGATTGGGAGTGTTTCTGTTTCTTTGGTTTTGATGGCTGGTGGCTATTTGTTATTCTGATTCTGCCGTTCTGGCAAATTTAGTGGGAGTGCCTCTGCTTTCCTGGTTTTCATGGTCGGAGTGTTTGCTTTCTTTGGTTTTGATGGTCGGCTATTTGTTATTCTCAGATTTGTGTTCCGTTGGCAATTTTAGTGGAGTGCTCTGCTTTCTTTTGGTTTTCGATGGTCGGAAGCTTTGTTTCTATGTGGTTCGACTGATTTCCTTTGGAAAGTTTTTTATATGATGGATGGCTTTCGGGTGAATGCATATTATGTTGGCATGTTCTCTGCTTTCTCCCCGATCTTTCCCCGCTTTCTTTCTGAGCTGGGTGATTTTTTGAAGGAAAAGGACTATGATGATTATCTTCCTGTCTTTGCAAGGATCCCGATTGGATGGCCTTCACAAAGAACCCTAAGCAAAGATCTGGACAATACTACATACGAGTAAAAAAAGGATGGTCGCTGAAGAAACCCAGGATCTTTATGTTGAAACTCTTCCAGATAAGCAATCCTTACTGGTTAATCTGAGTCCTTCCCTTTTCAAGGCTTTTGCCTTGTTTTCTTGCTGCTGTAATTTTTAGTTTCCTTTTTGAGTTGGTGGAGAAAGCTTTGTTTTTAGCTCTCTCTACTGATTTTGTTTTGGTATAGATGTTTTTATGTCATAGATCTGGTGTCCCTTTTGTAATTGTAACCTTTATTACTTTTGGAATCAAATTGGGCTAATGCCCTCAAATCCTTCCAAAAAAAAAAGCAAGAGGTTTTAATATGCATTAAAAGTGAAGCAGCACATGTTAGTAGCGATAATTAATAATCTTATAGTGAGGACGTGGCTCTAAGGATGAAGGGCTTACTATTATGTATTCTTCATTGCACATGTCTGCGACTGCTGAAGGACAAGTCCCCCGTCGATCATTGAAGTTTTTTCTTACTGATCCATTGGAAAGAATGGCTCCATCCCCATGTGACACTCAATTAATTTATTTATAGATTTTATGATTGGAGCACGTCATAAGACATTAATATTTTTTAATATTTAAATTAATTTAATGATAAATTCATATATATATATATATATATATATATATATATATATATATATATATATATATATATATATATATATTAAATTTAAGATTGAAAGTCTAATCTTTCATTCATTATACTAAAATTAGTTTAAAATGTGTGATGATAGAGTCAATAAATTTTTTTAGTGAGCTCATATAACTTTCAATAATTGATAATATATATACTCTTATTATTTTGTTTTTAAATGTGAGACCATATAATTAGTGTAATATGTCCTTGACTTAATAACCACTCATTGGCCGTTAGTTAACGCATGATTGGTTCACGAACACTATATTCAAATTCAAGGGTGCTCAAATTATAATATAAACTTATTTGCCACAATATAAGCCTAAACTTATGTATCTCTTTAAAAGCAAGATATTACATTGCTTACACTTATGATATCGAAAATTTAGAAACTAAAAATAAAATTAAATGATATACTTATTAGATGACCAAGCACAGTTTTGAGGGCAGGAATTTTACATAATAATTTAAAAGGGAACTTATATGCATACCACAGAATTCTTATGCATTTATATATATATCACCTAAAATTTTAATTTTTTTTTATATAATACACCTCAATTTTCAATATCACATAAAAAATATCATCGCACATTTTTTAAAAGTGAAATACACATTTTCAATCATAAGAAAATATTAGATAAGTAAATATATAATTTTGATGGTTACATATATAAATGTATAAACCTTCCAAATTTAAATTAGGACCATCTTTTGTGTGCCATGCATATATATAATAGGACACATGTTTTACCCATTGTCATTTATGATTGGGCTAAAATTCGAACAAAAGAGAGAAAAATCTACAATTTATTATAAGGCAAAGAGATGCAAATAGTGAGGGTTATAGCTCATGAGCTAAATTTTTGTTGATTGGTCACCAGGTTTGTCCAAATGCATTAAACTACAAGGAAAAGTATGACCTAGCTATATATTTAGTGCAAAAGCTCAACTCATTAATTAGTTTATACCGTAAAGAATAAAATCATGATAAACTATGCAATCATTCATAATTATCATTTTATTTTAAAGTCTTCTTTTTTTGTTCTTATTTTTATATAAGATCATTGTAATTATTCAATTACTTCTTGAAATTTTATATATTGTAGATTATATCATATGTTTATCACATGGGATATTTACAAATCAACCACCTAAAATATATGCATTTACAATTTTATCATCTTTATCATTTTTTTGAACTATGAGACCCATGTATTTGCGCATGCCACGATCAAATCGGTATGAATTTTACGAAAATGAAAAATATGAGTTGGGCTTTTGTTATGAATTTCAATATTTGAATGTCAATTTGAAATTTTGATGTCAAAAGATGGTTAATTTGTAAATATGTAAGAATAGGGTGATAGTGTATGTAAAATCCCCTTTATATGTAGGGTAACTTCAAGATGAGCAAAAGGAGAGTGTTCAAGAAAGCATTCACGATAAAATATGCAATCATCCATGCTTATCATTTTATGTTATTGTCTCTCCTTTTGCTCTTATGTTTGTAAAAGATCATGCTTATTATTCAATTACTTCTTGAAATTTTATACATTGTAGGTTATATCACATGTTTATCACATATACATGTAGGGTTACTTGAAGATGAGCGAAAGGAGACTTTTCAAGAAAGTTGTTTGAGGTAAAAAATATATGTAATATAGATGACTTGAATGCTAAAAAATCATGTGCCCAATTGAAAATCTATAGTGCTTTGCATAGCTCTTCTTAGAGGCAACCAAGTATATATAATCTTTGAGTTTTAGTTTTGACCATGGCTATGATTTGTCAAGAAATTTCTAAAAATTTTAATACAATTAGATCATTGGTAGAGGATATAATAAGTTTTTTTATGCTAGATAGTGATACTCATCTGTCTAATTTTTTGCCTGATGGTGACTTATGATATTATTTATACTGACTTGGTGTGTGCTTAGCTTTCTTCTTTTGCGAGGTTGAAAGTAAAAATAAGTTGTAATTTACATTCATTATTCTTATTATTAATTCTTATAATTATTGTTAATGTTATGTTCTTTTTTCTATCATTAATTTAAATAATATGCATGCAAACCTGATAAGTTCTATAGTTAACTTAGAGCAGTGCCATTAAATATTTATGTGAGTTGAGGCAAAAAGAGCATAATCACTTGCTAATATTCTTATAATAAATATATTTATTAGATTTTAAATTAAATGATAGAAATTAAACATCATTGCAGAGGCTTAATGTACTAGCTTACAACACTAAGCATGCATCCTTATTTTTTTGCAGCCCTTATGATAAACCACTTTTATCACCAAAGGCGGAGTCATAGTGGAGGCAGTGGAGCTATGCTCTACTTACCCAACAAAAAACAAAATAGATATATATATATATATATATATATATATATATATATATATATATATATATATATATATATATATATATATATCTTTAAACTCTAGTGCCTATTCCAACTCTATCCCAATTAAGAAGTGCACGTAGAGCTACAAATCACAACCATCCTCTTCTTCTCCCGTTGACAACCATTCGTTTAACTAGTTAGCTTGATTCTTCTTGTTTGCTTACTACTATTCAAACCCTTCATGGCACCAATCACCAACCTAACAAATCATCAATGGCAAAATTTCAAAATTAACTTCATCCATCTATCAATTTCTTCTCCATTCAAAAAATTATTTAGTTTTACTAATCTCTTGATTTCTTGTTTCAAGATTGTTATTCTACTTTTCTTTTAAACTATCTAGGCCTTTCTCTAATTTTTAAAAGGTAAGTTTATTTTTATTCTTGACAATTTTTTTATTTTAATAGTCTAACCACTTAAGATTTACTACTTTCGTGATAAATGAGTTAAACTTAAATTTATAATTTATTAATTATTAATATTAGTTTTGTACTTATAACAATCACTTTAGAAAAATAATATTATTAAGATTGTTGCTTAAATTAAGGTATTTTTTGCCTTTATTTGAGATTTATAAGTCATTGTAACTTATTTAAATTTAGATAGTCGAGATCATGATTAGTAGAAAGATGTGTTTGCCAATTATTCTTTTTCATTATCAAATTTTTTCTTTGAGGAAAAATATTTTTATAGAGAGATGTGTCAAGAAAACAATTAAGCTAATGAACTTCATATATTAAGTGTTATTTGTATTGATTGTTCTAATGCAATATCTAAATATGTTTATAAAGATCCAATATGAATCTTGTTTCAACATGCCTGTGATTAAGAAAATAATTTTAGATTGTTATAAAAAATCATGATGAAGTGCCAATTATTCTTTTTCAATTTATAAGTCATTGTAACTTATTTAAATTTAGATAATCGATATCATGATTAGTAGAAAGATGTGATTGCCAATTATTCTTTTTCGTTATCAAATTTTTTCTTTGAGAAAATATATTTTTATAGAGAGATATGTCAACAAAACAATTAAGCTAATGAACTTCATATATTATGTGTTATTTGTATTTATTATTCTAATGCAATATCTAAATATGCTAATAAAGATCCAATATGAATCTTATTTCAACAAGCCTGTGATTAAGAAAATAATTTTAGATTGTTATAAAAAATCATGATGAAGTGCAAAGAGCTTTCTTATAAAAATGATAGTGTTAGCCATATGATTATAATTTTTGACAAAATCAACTTGAAAAGAAATACATAGATTTAATTATGGTTTGAAGAATTCAAATATTTATTGAAATATAATATTATAAAAGATGCAACTTATTACATATTATCTTTATAAGACTAACACAAGAGTCAAGCATGTATGAAAGTTTTGGTTGTAAAATATTTGAATTTAAAAAAATAAATGATAGATCTTAAATGCATAGTGGTGACAAAAATAAAGCTTATAATATTAATTTAAAAATTGAAATGATTCGATGAACCAAGATTATCACATTATTTTTTATACATAAGATCTTATGCTTAAGTTTGTAAAGATTATAAAATTTGACTACTAAAGTATTGATTATTTGTGCTTTCCATACCTCTAAGTTTAACTTTTCAGGGCCAAATAAAATGACGGATTTTAAAATTCAAGGATACTTTCTAGAACTATCATACTTTTTCAATGTCTATAACGAATATATAAAAAGATTTTTTTTTCTCAAATGCTCCTATAAATAACATACTTCTCTCTATTGATATTCATGAAAAGTACAATTGTTTCTACTATTAGTGCTTTGAATTTCATTATAAGTAAGTTAGTTAATGAGCAATTAACAATTTTACTGAATATGTCTCATGATGTATTAATAAAATAATAATTAGTTATTTCTTTACACTTTATTAATAAAAGTGTTATGTTATTGAGTGATGTTTTGATGTTATACTTATTGATGAGTCATTTGTACTAATATTCAAAAGAATAAGAAATGATCTTTTTTGTTAGCAAAGCATCAGAGTGATCATTGTGTAACTAAGTGACCAAGGATATAATGAAGAAACTAACATGTGAGGTGAGTAATGCATTAAAAATATTTAATTATAAATGTTAATCATTAACCTCATTTTGTACCTTATTTTTCACTTCAACTCTAACTAGTATTAGCTACTATGGCTACAAATTACCTTTTTTTACAACATATTATCCAATTTATTAAATTTTGTTGACTCCATAAGCCCCATCTCATATGAGATTGATTTTGATGATATCACAAAATGTACAAATACTACTAATCAAGTTAAATTCAAGTGTGCAGGAAATATTCTTCAGCTCCTGGTTCTTTAGTTATATCAAAATGCTAAAGCTATTGGACATGGACTCAGTGAAATTTTTTCTAGAAATTATTATATTAAAGAAAATTAAAAGCTCACTAAATAAAATAAATAATTCATTCATTTTTATATTCATCATTCTAAATTGTTTATATTTTCTATATTACAATTATTCATTAATTTATTCATTTTGGATAGTATAAACTAAATTCTTGAAATAAGTTCCATTAAATGTGTAGTCAAGCAAGATAAATTATGTTTAAACTTTATTAAGTCATTTCCATGCCATTCATAGTTTTTATTTATATTTTTAGTACATGAAAATTGAATTATCTTAAAATTATCCTTTTCCTCTTATTCTCTCTCATATTATTCTTTCTTCTCTCTCCTATTATCACTTTCATCTTAACGTTGTCTTGGCTGAACTTTTTAATGCCTTTTATGTAATAAAATGTGTGAAGTTAATTCAAAACATTTCCATATTATATTCCCTCAGTTTTCATATTTTAAAATTTTATTTATTTGAATTTCTAAATTTAAATTATTTTGAATTATTCTTTAATTAAAACTTCTTTATGCATGCCATATACTTGCTAAATCAAATAAATTCTTTATTGAATATGTTGAACGCCCCAAGCATGATTAATTATGAAAATTTAGAGCCAAGTTAATCTATTACAAGTTATTTTAAATTTAAATTTAAATTAGCACTCTTTTTCAAAATATATCTTCTTTGAATTTGATCTATTTTAGGAAGGTTTTGGGGGGCCGGCTACTTCTTTAAATTTATTAAATTTATAAATTAATTAAACATTCAATAAATATAGAATATAATCAGCTTTGATCTAAATGAATTCATGCATTAATGTGAGGATTTTTTATTTTTGGAAACTCCTTTGGCCGAATTCATTAAATTAATTTTCCATGGATTTATTTTATTCAAAATTCTCTCCTTCATATTAAAACCTCATTGGCCAAATTTCCTATTGGATCCCCTCTCTCTTTAGCCATGAATGACATAGCAAATATTCCATATTGGCTTAAAACAAATTTGTAATGGAGTCCATTGAAGATCTCCTTGGCCAATCCTTCATTCCTTGAATTTGAAATTCAAATTGGTGCTTAATCAATTTCACTCTCATTGGATCATCTTTGGCCAACCCTAGACTCCTCCCTCTTATATTTAAGATCCTTACTTCCACTTGAAAAAGACTCCACAAAGCTAATATTCTCTCTTACTCTCTTGCTGATCTTCTCCACCTTGGCTTATCCTTGCAAAAGCAAATACTTGGAGATTTTATGTGATTCAAGTGCAAGAATTCCTCAACATTCTTCTCTTTCACTTGGACATTTAGTTGGCTTGAAGATTGATTGGGAAAAGCAAAGGTTTGGCGTGTTTCCTCCCTTGGCGAAAACATCATAGCATTAGTCTTGAATTTCTAAGGTGCTAAGTTCTTATATTTCTTTTATTTCTTCTTAGCTTTGAAGTTTACAAGGTTACTTAAATTATCTTGTGTTTATTCACTTCATAACCTTTAGCTCTTGTTTGTCCAAAAACAAACATAAGAAAATCAAGTTGTTTTGGACTTAACTACGTGATAATCCTTTGATTTCTTGTTAGGCCTAAACCTATCATAAGGAGATCAAATTATTTTATGCTTAATCATTTAATTCTTTTGTTTCTTATTTGGTTGAAGTCTCTTTCAAAGGTTCTATTGACATCACTTTTAGAGTGAGAATTTAATCTTCCCATCATAGATCTAAGGTCTTCTAGACATTAAGAACTCCGTAGTCATAAGAAACTTCTAGTGGCTATGTGAACACTTAACCTAAACCTAAAGACTTAGAAGGATTAGCCATAGGATTAGGCTATGTCTTAGGACTTAAGGAAAGCTACCTAGCCTATAGCCTAACCAAACTCATGTCTACCTCCTTAGCCAAAATCCCACCTCAAATCAACACAACCAAATCTAATTGAATCCCAATTCATATTCAAATCCTCAAATCAAAATCAAATCTATCATAACCTAAATCCAAGCCTATGATTTAATCATATAGAATTAGCCAAAATTCCATTCAATTCAAACCAAATTCAACTGATTTTCTCAAAATCAATTCAATATTTTAATCATCATCCCAAGCTTTACCCAAAACTACAATCAAATCAATCAAGCCAAAACCAATTCAATCAACCTAACCTAACCATTTAACCCAAAATATTCAAATAGCCAAAATCCAATTAAACCCAAATCAATTGCAACCAAAGCAATAAACCAATCCCAAATCAATAACTAAACTCAACTCAATTCAATTCAACCCAAAATCAAGTCAATTAACCCATTTAGGTTCACTTGACCCAAACTGACCTAAAGGACCCTATTTGAGCCAAATCTCAATCCAACCCAAATTGGATTAAACTGAACTAATCAAAACCACCTATGATAATTGTTGATCATCTTTGATTGATCAATTTCCATCAATTAGGTCAAACTAAGTCAATTTGGTTATTTGACCAATTAACCTACAAGAGCCAAATGAACCAAATCTTATCCTTAGCCAAATCAATTGAAACCAATGATTCATACCAACCTAAAATCAATCCTTGAATATGACTTGACCATTAATTAAGCCAAACCAAACCCAATTGGTCCTCTTGACCCAAGTTGACCCAATTTGACCTAAAAGGCCAAATTGGATCAAGCCAAAATCCAATCCAAATTGATTGCAACCAATGATTCAAATTCATTCCAAATTGATTATTGAACTTGATCAGAGCCTTGATAGAACCCAATTGACCTAATTAGACTAAATTGACCTAGTAGGTCAATTTTGTCTAAATCATTCCTAAAACCAAATTAATTGAAATCAAAACCTACAATCATCTTCAAATGATCAATTGAACATGAACCAATGTCTAACCCAAGCCAATTTATCCAATTTGGCCAAATTGATCAACTTGACCTATTTGACTCATATAAACTCAAATGGGTCAAAATCAAATCCAAGCCAAATTAAACCAAACCAATTGAACCAAAACATTCCAAATACTCATTTGAACTTGACTAAACCTTTGGTTTGATCTAATTTGAGCAATTGGTCAACTCGACCCAACCTAGCCCAATTTGACCTACATGGGTCAAATTGAGCCAAACCATTCAAACCAAGCCCAAACCCATTGAAACTTGGCATGACCCATCCTTGGCTCACCTTGGATTAGCCCAAATCAGACCCAACCAAATTTGAACCTGAATTAACCCATTAACCCAATGGGTAAAGCCTCCCATATAAGATAAAATCTAAATTTAGGTAGTCAACAACCCACATTTGCACTTGGCAACCACCCAAAGCTCAAAATGAACTCCTTGCTATGTGGCTAAATCTGACCCAAAGGGGTTAGGTTAGCCCTTGGTCAAGGCGAGGTGAATTAACCCACCTCCCCTCATTGGCTTATCCAAAGGAGATGGAGACAAGTCAAGCCAGCCACCTAAGACCTTCTTCCACTTAAACCGAGCCACCAAAGTACATTCCTGCCACCTCCGGCCACCTGCGGTGGTAGGACGGCTGCAAATGGAAATCCTCTTTCGATTCAAACCAAGCACCTAGAATTCCTTAGAGCTAAGCATTTAGAGACAAACTCCCCAAGCATTTCCCTAAGCTTCCCAAGCCTTCCCCTCATTGAAAAACACCAACCCCAAAATAGAACAAGGCTTAGTTCCATCCAACTCCACCAAATCCCAACCAATCCCAAATTAACTTCACCCACATGCTCACTAAGCTCCGACAAGGTGAAATGAATCTTCTCCAGAATGATTCGAGCATCAGAGACCACTCCAAGCCTAACTCCAATGAGTTTTCTGGTGGCGGTTGATCCACAGAGCTACTACCGAGGAGGCAAGGCACCATCTTCTTAGCAGGGCTTCGTCTCTTCAAGACGAAGCTATCTCAATTGGTCCACTCCGGACCTGAGCTCCGGCAAGATATTTTCTAGAAAACTGAGCTTTTCTCAATTTTTTAGGCCTCTTTGAAGAAAAGTGCAATTTCATACAAAATCCACCATTCAATCCCTCTATATCCCTCCCATGAACATTTTGGATCGATTTCGGTGTCATACGAGCACCAACGAGCTCAAATCGAATGGAGGAAGGTGAACGATGTATGTCTTTCATCGCCGAGGATGATGGATCATCTGCCATCTATTACGCATGATTGGAATAGATGATCATAAATAATTGATAGATTTAATTCAATTTATTCCTTTAGGAACTGCGAGATTAATCCCCACCATCCAATCTTAGATCAGACAGCGAGAATGAAAGCGCGTCCACCACCACCACGTCAGCACCGCATCAAATGATTTAAATAGTGAATCCCAAGGTGCCACATGGAAAGCACATCCACGCCAGCAATCCACATGGCACCGATGAGATTAGGCTTAATTAAGGGTTAATAATCTATTTTAATGGATGAAACTTTGAAAAATTCATAACTAATTATAGAAAAATAAAAAAAATACAAAAAATACTCATTAGAAAGGTAAAATAGAGTAGAATATAATAAATAATTTCATTTAATTTTGAACAATGATTAAGGATTAATTAGGGTTTGAATATTGGCTTAATTAGCTTAATTAATCCCTAATTACTTGGCCAATTAATCCCAACCTTGGCTTGACTATTTAATGGGATGACCTCTATCTCCCATGATTTTATTGGGATTTATTAGCTAGGGGATTAGAAAATTGGTAATTCAAACCTTAATTATGCCTTCAATTAATTTAATAATTAATTAAAGCCTTAAATAGTAAAAAATTAATTAATTAAGGCTCATTAATCATTGATTAATAGTGAGAGGATGGGGGGAGAGTGATTAGGCCCTTCTAATTATTCTCCCAAATCTATCTCATTAAAGAGAGTTAAATGATGAAAATCTTAATAGTAGATTAATTAAGTAAATAATGAAATCAATCAAATTAAAACTATAATCACTTAGATAATTAACAATGAGGTTAAAGGTTCCTCTTTATATGTTTAATGATATAAATACCCTTTAAGGAAATTATGATTAACCCATAATTATGGGAAAATCATAAAAGTACTTAATTAGGTTCTTTAACTTAATTAATCTTTAATTATGAGCCAATTGCATTAGGTCCTTTAAGAGTATTGCAATTTTATTTCTATCCATATTCATATCATTTAGAGCTCATAATTAGATATTAATCAAATTAAAGGAGCATAGGGATGGGTAATTAAGTGATTTAATTAATGATTCAACTTAATTAATTCATAAAATATATCTAATTATCTTTCCTTAAACCAATTATGATTACCAACATGGGAATGGGATTAAAACAATAAATAATAATCTCTCCTCTTTAAAGTCTAATTCAAATCTAAAATTAAATTAATAAGAAGTTTTGATTTTCTTTAAGTAATCTTATTTGATGTAATAGTCCTTAGGAATTAGTGTAGTTAAATGAATCACATGTTTATGTTTGGCTATTCCTTCTTAATCACTTTAAATGTTGTATTCCATGTGCTTTCATTCAGTCATCTTTTCAAATCTAAATGGATCAGATAAAATTTATTTAAGTAAGCTTGCATGTGTTGGTTTAATTTATTATGTGTGGCTATTATCACTATTAAATTCAAATATATTTTCCAAAATTTATAAATGGATAACAATACTTGGAATGTTAGTAGTTATAAATACATATAGGATTTGCATGTGTTTATAGCTTAAGTATGTGAATGAAAAGCTCTCTTTCTTATATTCATATATGAATTTACATAGGTTTGAATGATAATAAGTATATCATCTTGACATCCCGAGAATACGAGGCTTTAAATAGCCCCAAGGAGGTCATTTGATTATCTCACTTTCCAAGTTAACAAAGGCATGTACCTATTTAATTTCATTTCTATGTGTATTTGTATTAGATTTTTGATAGAGCTTTAATCCAGATGTATAAATAATTCAATTAAACAAAATATAATTTTTACATGATTTTCATTCTTCTAATTATGTATACATCTGTATGTATTTAAGATAGCAAGTATATAGTCTGGACATCTGGAATACAAGGTTGTAAGTAGCCCCAAGGAGATCATTTGAATACCTCACTTCCCTGGTTGACAATGGCACATACTTTCTTAGCATCCTTTATACATGTGTATGTGTGTTTAATTAAAGGATGATAATCCTCTTTTCTATTAAAAATGCATACATCCAAATCCATTTAAATAACTAAAATATATTACATGTAAAGATAGTGCTCTCTTTCTTATAATTCATATATAGATCTACATTTTTTGAATGATAATAAGTATATCATCTAAACATCCCAAGAATATGAGGCTTTAAGTAGCCCCAAGGAGGTCATTTGATTATCTCACTTCCCTGGTTAATAAAGGCACATACTTATTTAATTTCATTCTTATGTATTTTTGCATTAGAATTTAGTTAAAGCTTTAATTCACATGTATAAATAATTCAATCAAACAAAATATAAATTTCAAGTTTATGCATTCATCCATCATTTAAGTGTGCCAAAAATATACATTATATGTATATGTATGTTAATGATTAAATCATAAGCATGTTAATAAGTAATGGGAAGGAATGGTATAACATGTGCTATGTGATAGTAATCCAACTACATTAATCTTAAGATGCCTTTCATATTGAATAGAATTATTTAAGGTTAACCTAAATTTAGGATTAATAAAAAAAAGTTTAATAAGCCATTCACTAAAGAGAACTAAACCAAATTAATGTGCTTCAAAAGTGGCTTAAGGTAGAAATGAAAGTGGGAAAACCTCTTTCATGTCTTTATAACACTTAGATGTTAAGTGCAAATCAAATGGAACAAAATGAAACATAAATTAAAATATACAAATCAACTAAACAACTTGAAATGAAACCAACCTTTATGGTTAAATTCAAATTTTTCTAAATTTAGAAAATTATAACTCTAATGTTTAGTAATACATTCTAAACAAAGCCTTAGCATACACATTAGAATTATGCCATCACTTCTAGTCCTAAGATAGGATGGTGTATGTGTGATGCTATGTTTTATTTTGTGATCTAATATTTTAGATTGGATGTTAGGGTGTATGATTTGTAGACTAGATGTTAGGCCGCTCTTAACATAATATTATTTGCTATAGGGGATTATGCTTAAGGTGTTGCTTAAAATAAATATAAATGCTTTTCTTGCAGGTTGCTTAAGCTCCTATGCATAATTTAAATTAAGATAGGTTGAGCTTGGTTACCCATGTGTAGGGTGTTAAGTCCAAATTATAAATACAACTGGTTGGGATTATATATATATGTTAAGCTAACCTCTATTTTACAGATGTAACTAGATTTACTTTTCTTATAAAACTATAATTATGTAAATAGAATTAGGATTAATGCTATGGGGTTTGGATGAGCACTGGCCATAAGGCTTAATCCTGGGGTGCCCAATGATGCCTTGGAGAAAATCAAATTGAATGAATAAAGGAGGACATGAAGAAATAAAGAAGTGAAGACCCTCATAGCATGTTTTCAATTTCTAATTGTAATTATTCTTTTATATTCTAGGTTGTATAAGAGTAGAGCTTTACCCATCTTTTCTCTTTTCTTTGGTAGACGATGGTACCAAGCCACACTAGCCTCTTATTCTTTTGCGGTAGTCTATAAAATTATTTGTTGTTTTGTTTATATTACATATTAAAAAAAGCATTATTTTTATAATTTCTTAACGATTCATGTTTGAATGTTTGGCCTGGATGTGGTACGCTCTTAGGAAAAAATTAATTTTTCTACCTCAAATAATAATTCATAACTAAATTCTAAACAACTTTTAACTTTTCCATAAAGCCTAGGTTACAAATATAATTAAAAGATTTAACATCCCCTTAGCTGTATATTATATGTCTCACATCACGCATGATATCTTCTATTACTCTTGCAAAATGAGGACCTCCATTCTTACACTATAGGGACCACTTAACCTATGAGAGCTTCACCCTCTCTCTCTCTCTCTCTCTCTCTCTCTCTCTTGATTTGACAAATAATCAATTTTCTTAATGCATTTAGGCATAAATATCCCAAAGCCTTTGTCCAAAATACTATATCAAAATGAAATAAAAGTTCTAAATATTTGTATTTTTAGACCAAGTCATGTGTTCATACCACTCATGCTCTAGTCTCTTAGGGAGTAGGTTTAAGACTTTAGCCTCTTTCCATTTAAATAACAAGCCTAACTATATTGCAATTTCATATGACCAGACTACATGATTTTGATGATTTTGAATCATAGGAGGTATTAGCTAGCAACCACTCCAGGTAGTTGTAAGTCCAGAAGAGTCTGGCAAGTTTATCCTCTCTTATGGAGATGAACCCTTATGCCCTTCGCTTAGATTTAGGTTGTGCTTTAACTTGAGCTAAAGGTCCATAGATTTAAAATTTGATATTGCTTATTTACCTCAGGCTATAAGCATATATCCTCAACTCTTAGATATTTTCATAATTTTGTGTTGATGGATTATAAACCACCCAAATATAAGTTTCCTAGTATCATGTGTATTTATTCATTTTCCTTTAGATTCCAAAATAAGTCTTTCTAATTGAACAATCTCAATTGATTTTCTAAAATTATCGATCCTTTGATAGTCAAACCTTAAAATCTTTGGAGATAATAATTAACTACTTTAATCAAGAGTATTCTTAAGAAATCTCATTTCCTAGGATGTAATTAACTATGTAGGCTTTCCACCATAGGGAACTAAAGAACTTGAGATAAAATAAACCCTACTTTACTTTTTCACGTAAAATAGGGGAAAGATCTCCGGTAGATACGAAGACCCATCATGCCTTAGGAGTCTATATTAGGTGATTATGTCCATTGTAAGGTGATGTCTCTATCTTTTGAGATAGTGCATCATACCTTAATGATGTACCCGATCACTTCAATAAGTACCCCCTATGATTTACGTAGTGTCCACCTGGTGCATCCGACAATAAACACCACAGGTTTTTAGTTTCCTAGGGCTTAATCATTTGAATATCCATTATTTATCACTTTGGCCTAAAGGTTCACATAGGCTAGTTAATTTGATTGTGCTTAACATCTTATCTCATTTAATTTTCTATTTGGCTGACCACTTCATCTCTTGCATAAATTATTTTTTGTTTGTTGATTACTTATCTTCAATTGGTTTATATATAGGTTATGCGATAGCTTTTTTGTGGTATCATTCAAACATTTATTCAAGTGATTATTTAGTGATTCCAATTTCAAATACACTTGTCATCTAAATAAAAGTTAGCTTGTGTTAAAAAGAATTCAAAGTAAAGTCTTATGATTGCATTTTATTTTGCATTTCAACGTCATATAATAAAATCATTTTAATATTTTAAAAATCATTCAAAGCAACATTAAGTTTTTTATTTGCATTAAATACTTGATTGAAGATCTTGTTTTAATTTCAATTTAAAGTTAAAGTGAGCTCTATTTTTCATTAAAATTAAGTTGACTTAATATTAGTACATATAAGGTTATGAGTGCAAAAACATTTAAAAATTTAGAGCTAGACTTGTATTTTTCTCTTTGCTTTGTCTTGATTTCTTATTGGGTTGTACTTGAACATTAAGGAAAGTTCATGTTGGGTTGTACTTGCCCATTAAGAAGAGTATTTCTTAGGTTGTACTTTCCCGTGAAAGAGAGTATGGGAGATTTGTTGTAATCTCAACTTTATTTTAGTGAAGTTCTAGCCTAGGTAGCTAAGCGTGGACGTAGGCTAGTTTTTGAGGTTTGGCTGAACCATGTTAAAATCCCTATGTTCTCTTTCTTTACTTTTCTGCACTTTAATTTTATGCTATTATTTTTCTATTATTTCATTTCACTAAAACATTATTATTAAATATTTAATTCTCTTACAAATGATAAAATTAAATTTTCTGAACTTTATTTTTTAAAAACCAATTCACCCTCCTTCTTGGGTGCTATAGCTAAGTAATATATTCTAACCATATGTTATCAAGCATACATCTATTGGAAATCCTAGTGGCACTAAGTAATGCTAGGCTTCTACATGTAATGTAGATCTAGCTTAGCATGGAGTAGATAAAAATAGAATACAATGTCTCTTGTCATTCTTGAACACACCTCCAATGTATGGGTTATCATTCTTAGTGTTGTAAATTCCATCAATATTGATCTTGGCCCATGTTTGGTTAGGTTTGATCTACGAACCAGTACCTAATTTGGTTTGCTAGAAAATTATGTTGAAAAGCCCATGGCTTCTAATTATTTAGACAATCCTTTAACCATTGATGCTTTGAGGCCACCAAACCAATATGAATTTTGGAGATAAAATTTAATTAGGATAAAGGTCTTCTTTAAATGAATAAATATACTATCATTTACTCAAGCATTTGTTTGTAAGCAATGAAATCAGTTGACTTGATGTAAACTTTCCAAGGAATAAAAGTGGTTTGAAAGAGTTGAGGAAGGTCTCCAGTTGAATGTAGTTGAAAGAGTGAAGAACAGAGATGAGTTTTAGCACTTTAACTCCAATAAATTCACTAGCATAGATTCGGCCAAGTCAAGAGAGAAAGAGAGGGAAAAATGAGAGGGAAATTTTCTTGAGGAAATAATTTAATTTTTGAAAATTAAAACACATGATGTAAAAAAATCAAAATAAGTTCAACCTAAATAGCATGTGGTCGGCCAAAGCATGAGAGGGAATGAGTTTAAATGCCATTTACATAAATGAAGATGTTTTAACTAATGAAGATATAAAATTTGAAAATAATTTAAACTAAAAATAATTTAATTTTGCCATAATGCAAGGGTCGGTCAAAGCTTTCCATGCATGAATTAATTTTTAATAAATGATTAATATTTAATCAATAATAAACGAAAATCAATAAGGAATATATTTGATTTTAATAAAAATAAATTAATCAAATGACATAAATAAGGGTCCAAAAAATTAAGATTTAATTTTTGAAAAGTACAATAACACATGGCTCCTTGGATTTAAATTTAATCTAAGAATAATTAGCTCAAATAAAATTAAAATAATTTAAATTAAACAAACGTGTGTTGGTCATAATCATTCCATAAAGAGAAAATTTATTTTGGTAATAAATAAGTGCAATATTCAAATTTAATAATCAAATAAAATAAATCCAAAATAACTTTGGCCAAGACTTTCCATGTATGGAATAAACTCAAATAAATGAAAACAAATTTAAATTAAATCAAGAGAGATTAAATAGAAAGGTTTTAAAATTTAAACAGCATTAAAATTAATAAAAATAAAGAAAATATGGGTCGGCCATGGTATTTCCTAAAATAAATATATAAATTAGAAAAGTGTATAAATATATGGCTCATTTGAATTTAAAATTGAAATTAACTTATATAAATTCAACTAAATTCTAATTTGCTTAAACAAATCATGATAGGGTCGGCCAAATCATTCCATAAATGAATAAATCCAATTTTACATTAATATGGCAATGAATATTCAATTTCAATTCAAAACAATTTAAATTTATAATTCAAATAAATGAACTTTTGAAATTTGAATAAATGAGGGAAATATTACAAAAATAATTTGAATAAATCTCACATAATTTATCATTTAAAAATCATTATAAAATTTGCTAAAATATTACAAAAAATAATAAGGATTATATGAGAGAGAAAATAAAATAATAGGAGAGAGAAAAGAATAATTAGGATAATTCGTGAATAGTTTTATTTTCATGCAAAATTAAATGGATAATTAATATAACTAAGCATATAAATAATTAAATGAAGTATGAAAAAAATTCATCTTACTTGAAAGCTCACTAAATGTTAATTAAAATCATGCAAGTAATTTATGTTATCCAAAATGGATAATTCATGAAATAGTTAAAGAATAATGCAATTTTAAATGTAGAAAAATATGGATAAATTTAAATAAAATACTTTGAAATGATTAAGCCATTAACTTTATTTTATTTGAGCTCTTATTTTCTTTTAGTATTGTAAGTCCTAGAATATTCCCAACTAGTTCAACTCTAATAGCTTTAGCTTTCCAAATTTGATTGAAGAATTTTGGGTTTGAAGAATTTCCTACATCACTTAAATTAAATCAATTAGTAGCTTCAAGATTATATATTTATCATCAATATAAATCTACATTTAAGAATTACATTTATAATGATTAATGTGAAATGCAAAGAAATAATTAGTTTTTATTACACGAGGTTTATTATCATCAAGTCAAATGGTGAGATATAAAAGGTTTTAGTCAATAGAAATACCTATGCATATCATGTCCTTTGAAAAATAGTTGTATTTTTGCAATAACATCTCATTTGTTAATTGACCAAGCATTTTTGTAAAAGAAGGTTGACTACTCATCTAGCCAAGTTGCATTAATCCCAAACTTGTTTAATCTCATGTTCTTCTAGAACAAACTCCATGTCAATCCTTGATAAGAGGTCCTACTCTACTCCAAAGCTCACTCCTAAAACTAGACAAAGAAACATTTTCTGATGTAAATAGCTATTTAAAGTAGTTAATATAATTATCAACTAACTTTTTTTGGCTACTGATCCACCCTGCCCTTTCATCTTTAACCTTTTAAATGGCCTTCATTATCCTCTTCATCTGATACATGCATGAAAGTACCTAGAATTTCTATCCCCTTCAATTTCTTTTTATCTATGAACACATTCCTCCATATTGATATATTTTTGTAAATCAATTTGGGCTTATTAAAGTTGAGAATTAATTTCTTTTGACATTGAATCACAATTGTCCTCTTCTAACATACAAACCTTTTCTTCTACCATAAGTACTAGTTTTGTTATGTTATCAAATATATCCCAATTCCAAACTCTATGATTAGTAGTTAAATACTTATATAACTTCCATAGTCTTGTTAATGAGTCACAAACTCCCTCAACCTACCATGCCTCCTTAACACAGTCCAACATTTTTTTCATGATGAATCCATATATTTAGAAATCTAAAGTTGAATGGAATGGCTTTCGTAAGATTTTCATAGACATTAATAGAAGCATGTTTTGAGTCTGATCTACTCAAATGTTTAACTAATGTGTGCTAAAAATATAAGTTCATTTATTATTAATCAAAATTATATATAATCTCACAAAATATTATCCCTCTAGAAGATGTAAATGGTTAACCATAGAAGCCTGCATCGAAGAGACATGCATCATAAATGGAATCGACACCTCATTCATTACTAACTAATTAGGTTTCCTACCTCCCTTTTCTCCATTTCAATTGTGATCATGTTGAAGTTGCCTTCTACTACCCAAGATCTTTGATAGGTAAGTTTAATGGAGCAAATTTTATTCTACAAGTCAAGTCTAACATCACAGAAATAAGCAGCTTACACCAAGTGAATGGAAAAATTGCAATAACTTATAAATAGATGCAAGAACTATTCATCATCACTAATCACATCCACCTAAATATTATCTTTCCAAATGAACAAAATTTACCACTATAGTTGGCCACCCAATTAAAATTGTCAAACCTTCTCAAAATCCATGATGCTTTATTTATCTAAACCATAGGTTCCATAATAGAAAATAGATCTAATTAATGCATTCTAATAAGAGTTTTAGATAGTTTGAGGCATTATAATTACAATGCCTCTAATATTTTAAATCATAAAGTTAATCATGGATTTGAAGCCAACTACCCCTAGTGATCATAGGGAGAAGGCTATCATCATATTTTACTAGTATATTTGTAGAGGATGAGCCTAAAGATTAGTTGCAACTGTTGGATTGACATACTTGAGCTCCCTAATCTCTATTTGTTTATTTTTTTTATTTTGTACCAACCATTCCTCCTTTATATAATGATGGGTTTTATTAATCACTTCCACATTAGAAATGTTATGGACATCATTAATGTTGCATTTGGAATAGTCACATTGATTTGCTCCACCTCCACATATTCTCCTTCAAGTATAGTTAATACAACATTACCTCCCTCATTATACTCTCTTATCTCAATATTTTCTCTTTCTAGGATGTTTATTTTTGCATAACTATTTGGTTGACTGCATCTCTTATATAAACTATCATATTATTTTGAGGTGTTGTAGTTTGAACTCCTGAAATTGGTAGCTAAACTTGGATATCTATAATGGGGTTGTTATGTTCTCTGCTTTGATCTGAGTAGAGTTAGCCAAGTTTTTATTTCCCAACTCTTTGTCAACTTGTTTGGGTCTTAACTTAGGGTGAGGCACAAAGCAATGTCTAAATAGTGCCCAAACATTCTACATTTGCTATTATATAGGGGTTTCTATTTAATAACAACTTACTACTAATAACCATTAAAAGGTGAGCCTTTCCAAACCTCCTTAGCAAAATGAGCAGTAATATCTATCTTCATTAGCACCCTAGATATAGAGGACCTGGAGAAATTAAAAGTAGGAAATTCTAGTTTCAAAGGCTTTCCCAAAAATGGTTGGAAAGTAGTAAAGAATCTATTTGTTGAACAAATCTATCTTAAGGTTGGGAAACTTTATCTAGATTGGAACAATAGTTGGATCAGCACTATAGTCAAAGGTAGGAGTACATTTAAGGACCTTCTCATAAACATTATCAATGTAATATAGCTTATTAAAAAAATATCTTTTCATAATCTTATTCATTACTTAATTTGATGGCTATGTGTCTACCATCAAGTAGTTCAACATTCCATTCATCGATTAACTTTAATTCATCAACGTGTTTCCTTAATAAATTTATCTTGGGATGTTTGAAAATGAATTTTCCAAGGAGGGTAAACTTAATAGGTTTGGTAAGAGTAGAGGTTTCAGTATCAAATAGAAACAGAGCTGGCTTCTTAATTTTTATTGCCACATTTTATGATACCATTATTCACCCCTTCTTCAAACTTCTTGTGATAAACTTTAAAAAAAAAAAATGTCAACTTGTTGATATTATCAAGCATGTTCTCATTTACTAAGCTATTATAATGAGAACTCCATCATATGAAGGGTTATCCATGATGAAAGAACAAAACACCAAACTAACAACCCCCTAAATTAATGGAAGAGTAAATGTGATATTGGAATAGTAACCTAGAAGGAAAGAAAAGAGCCTATTTTATTTTATGATAGATGTACAATTATAAGAGCTTAATAAATAATTTAGTGATATAAATATAGAGTTGCTTCTAGGTGCCAAATGCTAGCTTCAATCCATGTAATTCATATTTAGTGAGGTGTGTTTCACATAACTGACCCTTATTTTAGACTTCTCAAATGTGCTGATATTATAAGAACTAGTCAACTTTAAAATTTTATCATTAATGCAAGATCTAATTATGTAATTTTGAAGATGAAATAATTAAAGAGCTCACATAAAAATTAGTGAAGACTAAGAAAAATATATTTACATTTTTAAGTACTTATACCTAAAGCTTGCCCTAATAATACTAATTAATATAGAATAGATAAATGAGTACTCTCTTCTATGAAACTTGAAAGAGTTGTTTGTTTTGCCATATGAAAGACATATGCATGACTAATTATATACTTGCATATACTTAAAATGAAATATTCAATAGGAATGATAATGAAATATTTATACAATGTTTTCTCAACATGAAAGTTAGGAAAGAGAAATTATAGGTAACACTTATAGTTATCAGTCTCAAATCAACATATATTTTATTTTATTTTCATATATAATTGCACAAGTAATTTTTTGGTAGTCCATCTACTAGAAAATTATGTGACTAATTTTTTGGTAGTCAATCAACTGGAAAATCAACAATTGATTTTCTACTAGAACATTCACCAAAAATTCTTTTGCCAATTTATCTTCAATAATGTCACTAGAATTTTAGCATTTCCTATTATGTCACTTATGTTGATTATAAGCCTAGATGAAAAAATTTAGGGTAGCTTTTAGCCCTCACTAAAAGATATTTTGGCAAGACCCATATTTATAAAAGTACTCTATTTTAAATGAAATGCTTTAATTTAATTTTCTAAAAAGGAATTGCATTTTCATTATTAAAAAATTAGCTTGTGCCACTAAATTAAATTATTTGTTATTTCTTTACATTTGATTAATTCTAAAATTTCATTAATTATAAGGTTTGCAATGCTTTATATTACCTTCAATAATGATTTTTAAGTGCCACAAAAAATGCTTGTAATAGTTTCAAAACCACTATAAAATTGTTGTATTTACCTCTCACTACAAAGACTTTTTATAATAATTTAACAACTATTGAGATAGGCATTTGGCAACATTACCTATATCAGTAATTTTAACCACCCCAATAATTTTTGAATTGTGAATTAAAATTGTTGCTATAGTTCTTGGTTTGTTGTAGTTTAAACTACCACAATTATAGCAATTTTAATCAAGTACTACCTAAATAATTCTACTTTTTAATTCCCACATTTGTATTCTCCCCATCTTATATGCAATTATAAATCATGACCATAATAAAAATAAAAACATTGAATGATGATATGACATTCTTCAAAAGATGAAGATTAACCTCAAATACATTTGAACCCATAGGAAAAACACCTTTGCAAATCTCTAATGTTTGGTGAGTTTGTTATTCAATAAGTAGATTGATATATGTTCAACCAAATTTTTTCTAATATTATGTTAGGATTTATTTAGATATGAGTTCTACTTCTATAAATTCAATAATTCATAGTTAATTACCCCTCTTATCATAGTAAGAGAGCACTCTTGATTAAGGTTGGAAATAAACATATCTATGATATGAATCAATGTCTATAGGTGTGATGTGGATGAATGTTTAAGGAAAAAAGGAGGATGGTCCTGATCAATATCACAGGGTTCCATCATCCCAAGACTACATTATTCTAGTCTACCAACATCAGAGCTAGGGAGTCTGATTAGTAGTCATGGGTTGTCACTTCTCATATATCTTGAGTAGACTATAATTTTAGTATCATTTTATGGTTGTGAAGTGCTTATCTTATTTAGGTTAAACTTAATTTATAAATTTATCCAATAATTCAATGAAGTCTACATTGCAGACATATGTAGAGCTTGCATCCATTAGAATGTTGTTAGGGTTTTAGATGACATTTGTATTGCATACATAGGTTGGACTTACATTCTTTTAGAATGCCAGTTAGAATGTTCAAATAACAAATAAATAGATTATACTTACATCCCTTTGGAATGGTAGTTAAAATTTATTGCAAACATGGATTTGACTTGCATCTCTTTAAAATGCTAGAAATTACAAGGAACTTTGCATGGCAAACATATGACTAGATTACATTCATTGGAAAGCCAATTAAAATTTAGATATTTAAATGGCAAACTAACATATTGGACTTACATCCCTTTGGACTGCTAGTTAAAATTTAGGTGATGTTTGCATTACAATCATGGATTAGACTTGCATCCCTTTGAAATGCCAAATAGATGTTTGCATAGCGACAAAAAGATTAGACTTACATCTCTTTAAAATTTCATATAGATGTTCATATATTGAACAAAAATATTGGACTTACATCCTAGGTGTTCACATAGTGAACAAAAAGATTAACTTACATCCCTTTGGAATACGAATAGGGTTTATATTCATGGCAAACATATAGGTTAGACTTACCACCCTTTGAAGTGCCAATTATGGTTTAAAAGTTAGCATGTCAAGCATATAGATTGGACTTACATCCCTTTGAAATGCTAGTAGGGTTTATGTTCACTTAGCAAACATATAGGTTGGACTTACCTCCCTTTGGAGTGTTAGTTATTACGGGGGTGTTTGCATGGAAAACAAAAGTGTTTAATTTTTTATTTTTTTATAGGGTTAGCCTGAACATTGTAGAAGCAGTGCCATAATGCAAAGGGATCGATGCCATGGCATTGGAAAGTCAGGACTTCAACACCTAAATTTTAACACTTTGGCAGTGAGTCAACGCCAGTCTAGATAGAAACATAAATCTCAACACTAGAGAGGGCAGTGCTTTGCTAGAGAAGTGGCACTGTGATGTTGTTAGAGTGCATGGTCTTATCTAGATAATGCTAAAGCACTGTCTAGATATTGTTATGGCACTATATGTGAACATTCCAATCGACAACCTGAGAAGGTAGAGTTGTAGCACCAGGATTCAGTGCCACGATGCTGATAATGCATCATGGGGCTATTTGGATAGCACTGTGGCATTACAAAGTAGAGTAGTAGAGTCTAAATTCTTGATAGCTCAGTGCCTCAATGTTGGGTAGTAGTGTTGAAGCACTATTGAGTCGGGAGACTCTATTCAAGGGTAATTTTCCTAGGCAATTTGATGATTTCTACAATAGCATAATGGCTTAGAAATGCTAGGTTTCAAAATATTTTAGTGCAACATGCATTATTCTCCCCCGTTCCAGATCTAAGATCAATAAGGAGAGGATTTTCATCTCACGCTAGAACCAAGTTAGATAGTGGAGGCCTTTATATTTTAAGATTCTTAATTTAATAATTTAAATTTCTAAATAACCTAAATTTTGGCAGAGTTTTGTCTTGGCAATGACTTAGGTTTTATAATTAATATGATCATATTCTCCCTTGCTTTAGATTTAAGATCGATGAATGGAGGATCATCATTTTGCACCGATCAAAGATCAATGATGGAAGTCTTCAGGATTTTCCTATGGAGTGAAGAATTATATAAAAAAAATTTAATTTTAAATTTTACTTGGAATTAGTGATGGTTTGATTTTTATTTTGTCTCGCTCAAGAAAGAGAGCATATAACATAGAGAAGGGAGTGTGTGGTGGAGACTACATTAAAGAGACAGAGAAAGAGAAGAGTGGCCTGAAGAAAGAAGAAGAAGATGGGAGTTAGCCCCTCCCTCATTTTTATAAGAAATTGCTTCCCCTAGCCATTTCTACTCTTCAAACAACTCCCGCTCTCCCCTTTAGGTGGTTATCACCAATGGGGATGACTGTTGTCTAGAGTGGTTAGTATTGTCTAGATTCTTTAGACTTAAGGCAACAGAGTTAGTGCCTAGGATTCAGGATTGTGGCATTACAGCTCTCCAAGTTAGATACTTCAATTTTTAACTTTTTTTATAGTTACAAACAACATCACTACCTTCCTTCTTAATAAATATATGATTTGAAATGCATGGCAACAAAATATATCACTCATATTAATGCTACCATCAAATATTAATGGGTCATAATGATACGAGCATTTAAAATGGTAACTAGACTACTATAATGGTTGGAATCATCACAAGTGCATTCTAATGATATATCAATAACCATGCGAACAAGTGGCTTGGGCTTAGAGGTAGGATTAGTTTATGAAAATGGTAGAGTTGATTAAACAAAATTAAATTTAAGAGTCTTATTATTATTATTTAATATAAGTATTATTTATATCATTATGAATGGCATTCAAATCACACAATCAATATTTACTAAGAATGATACAAGTTGTATCCCCAGGCATGACATTAGATCAAATATTATCTTATAAATTTCAATTTTAATTGGTACTAAGCAAACAATGTTAGCATGTAAAGAAGTGTCGTTGACTAATTTAGCATGATAAAGTGCATGGTGTGATTAAGTTTTTAAAGTTAGGCCTAATGATAGTCTTTAAAATTATTAGTATATAGTTGATAATCAATACTAATAAAATTATTATTGTTATCAATCATAAGTTAATATTATTTATTCTTATACTAATATGCATGTGGAAAAGATTACTTATCTCTTAATTGTCAAAGTCATCATAAAAATTAAAGTGGTTTATTTAATGTAGTGTTTAAGATGAAATTAAAATAACAAATATGGTGAGTGTGAATATATTTTTTGGTGAAGGTTAAGATATTAATAAGACAGTTCAGTATTTATTTTGGGGTGTTTGTATGGATGTTTTAATGTGAGAGATGAATGAAAGCTAGGTGCCTATATTTGGAATTATTTTATGAAGCTTTGACATGTTATACATATCTTTTACTATAAGTATGGGAGCTACTAAAGAAAATTTAGAGTCAATATATAAGAATATAGAGAAGAGGTTAGAAATAATAAAATGATGTAAAATGCAAAATAACAAAGATAGTCTCTCTCCAAAGAAATGGGTGTTCTAGATCACCTAACCATCTTACCAACTTGCTTGTTCAAAGAGAATAATACTTCTCTAATATAATTTCTATTTCACTCTAATTCTTCACATCTTATTAAATATATGATACTTAAAATTATTACATATAAGGAAAAGAAAAAACATTGAATAAATTCTAAATAATGATTTCTTACATCATAAATGTTAGATCGATAATAAGGTTAAGCACTAAACAAACCACCAAATGAAAATATTAGTCTACATAGATAACAATAAGAACAATAAGAACATGTTTTTATCTCACTACATTGGAGAGTGATGTTTTATGTGACCAAACCATATAAGGAGACTCTCTCTAATCTTATTTATCATTAAATCTACTTAAATGATTTCATGGATATATGAATTTTGCATTTATCTCTAAGTGAAAATCACTCATCCACTCGAGCATCTTCATCTCTAAAACCCCTAATTTTATTGTTCATATTTATTGGCCAATATTCTACCCATGAAGCTTTGCATGTCTCATCACCATCATATAAAATTTTCTCTTAATTTTAAGTAGTACTTTTCTATCAAAGAACATGCCACATCAACCATCTAATGTAAATTCTACTAATAACATCTCCATGAAAAATAAACTTGAGATATCTAAAATATTCATTTTTTTCAACAACTTGAACATCCATCATCACAACCCCACTACATTGTTTAAATTTGGAGTCGTAGGGACACCACGCAGATCTTAGGGGTACTTATTGAAGTGATTGGGTATGACATTAAGGTATAATGCACCATCTCAAAAGATGGAAACATCACCCTACAATGGACCTAATCACCTAATAAGGACTATACTACAGAGATGGGTCTACGTATATACCATAGATCTTTGCCCTACTTTATATGGAGAAGTAAAGCAATGTTTATTTTATGCTGAGTTCTTTAGTTCCATATGGAAGCAACCTTTCATTGTTAATTACATCTCAAAAATAAGAATTTCTAAGAACACTCTCAATTAGAGTAATCAATAATTATCCTCAAAGATTTCAAAGTTAGACTATCAAAGGAATAAGTTTTCATGAAAATCAAATGGGAGAGTTCAAATAGAAAGACTTATTTGTGGATTCCAAAGGAGGATAAGTAGCACCCATGATACTAGGAAGCCAAGTGAGTGCTCCACTTTACCCTATAGTGAGGCTTTACATATTTGAATGAGGGAATTTACTTTTTTGTTTAAGTTGGAATCTTATTCGAAAGATAGGGCTTATAGTCCATCAATACATGATTGTAAAAATACCTAAGAGGTGAGAAACTCGTAGCCCAAAAGAATATACTCATAGAACAAAGGAAATAAATAGCTTTATAACCTAAATCTAGAATGCTTTAGGATAAGTTCAAAGCATGCCCTAAGTCTAATAAAAAATGGGACATAATGGTTTACCTCCACAAGAGAGGATAAACCCATCCCAACTCTTCTGAGCTTACAACCACCTAAAATGGCTGCCAACTAACACCTCATATGTTTTAAAATCATGTGGGTCATCTCATGTAGATGCAAGATAACTAGGTTGTTATTTAATTTTGAAGAAAGCTAGAATCTTAACCTCGCTCCTTAAGAGACTAAATCATGACTAGCATGAAAACATGACTTAGACTAATACAAAAATTTATAATATTTTACACCATTTTGACACATTCATTTTGGACTAAGGATTGGGAAATTATGCTTATATGCATGATGAAATAAAGTTGTGGATGAAATCAGCAAGAGGAGGTGCTCTCCACTATAAAGGATTGCCCTCAAAGGTCTAGCATATCCTTTATCATGCAAGAATGGAGACCCTCCCAATCAAAGATAGAAATAATATGGTATGTATGGTGTGATAACATACAAAATTTAGCTAAGTGGTTACTAAATATTTTATTTATCTTGATTATGGACTTAGGCTTAAGATTAGGTTATGAGTTGTATTATAATTTAGTTATGAGTTATTAGTGAGGATAGAAAATTTAATTTTATACTAATGAGTCTACCACATCTAGGTCATACATCAAATCATCATAGTTTAAGAAACATATGAAAAGCATGTCATTTCAATTGTACAAACTAAACACAACAACAACAACAACAACAAGCCTTCATCCCACTAAGTGGGTCAGCTATATGAATCCTTCGTCTCCATTGTGTCCTATTATGTGTTAAATTCTCATTTAATTCAAGTATACTAAGGTCATTTTTTATACATCTTAACCAAGTCTTTTAGGTCTACCTCTACCTTTCTTAACATAAGAAAATCTAATGCATCTACTCTCCTAACCGGTCATCGGACGTAGATGCTTTATGTGGCCAAACCATCTAAGGCAACTCTCTCTAATCTTATCACGCCGAGCTACTCCAACTTTTTCCCAACATAATCATTTTCATAATTTATCTCTAAGAGTAAAGCCACTCATCCACGAGCATCCTCATCTTTATAACACTTAACTTAGTCTTATGTGTCTCTTTTATTGGCCAACATTCACCCATAAGTCATTGCGTGTCTTACCACCATCTTATAAAATTTCCTTAAGTTTAAGTGAACTTTTCTATCACACAACAGCCCAGATGCATTCCTCCACTTCAACCATCCACCTTGGATTCTACTAATAACATCTCCATCTATTTCACCATCATTTTGAACAATAGAGCCTAAATATCAATCACTCACTCTTATTAATGACTTGTTCACCTAATGTCATAACACTACCACTAGAACTTCTACAACTAAAATTACACTCCATATATTCAATTTTAGATCTACTTAAATGAAAACCTTTAGACTCTAATGTTAACCTTCATAATTCAAGTTTCTCTTGGACTCCCTCTCTAGTCTTATCAATAAGAAGAATGTCATTAGCAAAAAGCATACACCAAGGTACATCTTCTGTAAATGCCTAGAACATCCATAACTAAAGCAAAAAAGATAAGGGCTTAAAGTCGATCCTTGATGTAATCCAATTGAAATGGGAAAATATTTTGTCAATCCTCCTTGTGTTTGGACACAAGTAGCTCTAGTATACATATCCTTAAGGACTTGAATATAACCAATATTAACTCCTTTCTATTCTAGAACTCTCCAAAGAACATCTCTTGAAACTTTATCATAAGCATTCTCTAAATCAATAAATATCATATGTAAATCCTCCTTACTTTCTCTATACTTCTCCATCAAACCTCTTAACAATGTATAGCATCTAGATCTACCTAGCATGAAACCAAACTGATTGTGAGAAACTTTTGTATCACATCATAACCTATGCTCAATTACTCTCTCCCATAATTTTAATGTATGACACATTAACTTAATTCCTCTATAATTTGCACACT
Source organism: Cymbidium sinense (assembly GCA_021442155.1). Taxonomy (NCBI): domain Eukaryota; kingdom Viridiplantae; phylum Streptophyta; class Magnoliopsida; order Asparagales; family Orchidaceae; genus Cymbidium; species Cymbidium sinense. The sequence continues at coordinate 88,776,432 of CM038219.1, forward strand.
CTTGTGCATCACCTTTATTCTTAAATATAGGAACCAACAAACTCTTTCTCCACTCATTTGACATCTTTTTAGTCTTTAAAATAACATTAAAAAGATTTGTAAGCCAAGAAATTCCTTGATCTCCTAAACATTTCCACACTCCTATTGGAATATCATCAGTCCTCTGCTTTTCCACATTTCATTTTCTTTAAAGCTTCTCTAACTTCAGATTTACTAATATGATGATAAAAATGAAATTCTCTATTTTTGTTTAGGGTATTAAGGTTGCTAAAATCAATCATACATTCAGATCCTTCATTGAAAAGTTTATCAAAATATCTCATCCACCTATTTTCAATATCCTTTTCTAAGAAAACATTTTATTATCTTCATCCATTAATACACCTACTTGAACTAGGTCTTTACTTCTCATATCTCTTTGGTTGGCTAACTTATACATACATCTTTCACCTTCTTTGGTATCTAATATATTGTATAAATCACTAAAAGCTAAATTTTTTGCATCATTTATTGCTTTCTTAAAATTTCTACAAGCCACTTTATATCTTTCCCAATTCTCCAAGTTTGTACATCTAAACTAAATTTTATAACAATGCTTCTTATTTTTTATCTTTTCTTATACACTCTGACTCCACCACCAACTATTTTTATTAAAAGAAGCTTTTCCTTTTGTTTCTCCAAGCACAATTTTAGAAACTTGCTTAATTTCACTTGCTACTTTTTCCCACATGATATTATCTTCTTTATGAACATCCCAAATTCTAAGCTCTTGTAGCTTGCTCTTAAAAATATTTTTATTTGTGTTCTTTAAGTGTCCCCATCTAATCCTAGGATAATAATTTAATTTATTTTTTCTCTTACAATCTTTCATCTTAAAATCTAAAACTAACAATCGATGTTGGGTACTTAAACTATCACTTGGAATGACCTTACAATCTTTACAATCTAGACGATCTATTTTTCCTGTTAGAAAATAATCAATCTGTATTTTACTAGATCCATTTTAATAAGTAATAATATGTTCATCTCTTTTCTTAAATAAAGTATTATCAACTATAAAATCATAAGTTAAGGCAAAATCTAATGTAGTCTTACCTTCTTCATTAGTCACTCCAAATCCAGAACCACCATGAACACTTTTAAAATTTTCTACCACTCTACCAACATGTCCATTTAAATCTCCTCTAATAAATACTTTTTCTTCAAGAGGTACCTTTTGTATTAATCCCTCTAATTCATTCCAAAATTTTTCTTTTGAGTTTACATCCAAACCTACTTAAGGAGCATAAACACTTATAAAATTGATAATCTTAGTATCAACAATAATCTTTAAAGCTATAATTCTATCTCCACCTTTATTAATATTTATAACATTATCCTTCAAACTTTTATCTATAATCACACCTATACTATTTCTAGTTCGACTTTTACTTGAATGCCAAAGTTTAAAACCTAAACTATCAATCTCCTTGGCCTTCTCCCCAGCTCATTTAGTTTCTTAAACGCATAAAATATTTATTTTTTTATGAACCATAATATCTATTAATTTCATTAATTTACCTATAAGAGTACCTATAAGATCCTAACCTAATTTTAATTTCATGGACTAACTTCTTTGCCCGCATCCGTCCATAATGTGGGAACCCTTGCTTATTTAACACTGCACCCGAGCGCCGATGCAGTGACCCTTACACATTTTTTATTATATTCAAGACATACAGCGCGTTGCTTCCAGGGGACAATCTAGCATTAAAATAATTATTTAAAGGATTTATGTCGTGATTATTTCGATAAGTTCTACGCTAGCTCTCGACTACCTATCACAACCCTCCACTTTTCACATCCGGACTTGGGATCGGCAATGGTAGTGTTAAATATTTAAATTTTCATAAAAGAATAGAAGGCTGATGCAGGCAGGTACCATTGTACACCCCGAAAAGGAAAAGTAATTAGATAGCGAAGCTTTACCCTTTTTAACTCAAATTATAAGATAATATTATAATTACAATGATTTCTATGTGTCTTCATTCTTGGTTTTTCTTTCCAACTTTTAGATTGGTTTGCTCTAGGCTTCACAAGGCCTCCAAGGTCTTTTCCTTCTAGCCACTGCTCATCCTAAACCCTGTAGCACTAGTCCTAATTTATATTACAAAAATTACATGTTTATGAAAAATAAAATATAACTATACTTATAAAATAAATGTTAGCTCAACAAACATACAATCCAAGCAATTATATTTTACATATTTGGACTTAGCACACTGCACATGGGTAACTAAGTCCACCTATCCTAACTAGATTATGCTTAAGGGTATAAGCAACCTACAAGCAAAAATATTTAAATTTACTTGTTATTATAACAGCCCCTTTAGCATAATCCTCGGTAGAAAATATTATTAGGTTATTAATGACCTAATATCTAGTCCATAAACAATCCTAACATCCGGTTTAAAATATTACATCATAAAATAAAACATAACACCACAACATACACTAGCATAACCTAAAGACTAGAATTGGTGACTTAGTATTCTAATGTGTGTGTTAAATTTGGTGTGGTATTTCTTAACTAGGCTTTAGAAGTATGATTATCTAAAATTTAGGATATTTAAGTTAAACATTTGGGGAGGTTTCACTTCAAGTCATTGAAAGGACTAATTAATTTTAATTTATATTTCTTTTATTTCATTTAATGCCTACTTAACATCTAATTATTATAAAGAGAGGAAAGAGGTTTGGCCCCCTTCATCCCTATCCTAAGTTATTTTCTGAAGGTATGTTATTATGACTTTGGTTTCTTTAGTGAATCATTTATTAAACATTTTATTAAACCTAAGTTTGAGTTAGCCTTAAAGAATCTTATCCAAATATGAAAGGCATCTTAGGATTAATAAAATTGAATTTCCATTATATGGATAACATTCTACTCTTCATCATCAATAGCATACACATTTCTTCATTTTTATTATTCATGGTATTTTATTTAATACACATATCTATACATGCAATATATAAATTTGTATTTTGGCACACTTGAATGATTGTTAATGCATGTATTTTGATAAAAGAAAGATTTCATCTCTTAGTTAAGTATATATACATATGTATTAGAGTTTTAAGCAAGTATGTGTCATTGTTAAACCAAGGAAGTGAGATTATCTAAGACCTCCTTGGGGGTACTTATAGCCTCATCTTCCCAGGATGTCCAGACTATATACTTGTTAACTCAAATACATGTAAACATATACACAAGCATGAGAATGAAAATCATACAAAGATTATATAATAGCAAATTCTTTATTCATGTAAAGCAAAGTTATATCCCAAATTCTATCACATGCATACACATAAATGAAATTAAGCAAGTATGTGTCATTGTTAAACTAGGGAAGTGAGATTATCTAAGATCTCCTTGAGACTACTTAAAGCCTCATGTTCCTGAGATGACTAGACTATATACTTGCTAACTTCAAACATATATAAACATACAAATGAATTATGAAAATAGAATAATCCTTTTCCATGTTTAAATTACAAGTAAATGTAAATTTTGTTGAATATTTATAGCCATCATTAACTTAGATTTTCATAAGTTAGCTTATAACAGTGAAAATAATTTATGATTTATTGGTGATAATAGTCACATCATATAATAATATTTTTTAACTCATACAATATAAATGTATCCATATTCTTTTAATCTTCCTTTTCTTTTTTTTCTTTTTCTTTTTTTTTGAAAATATGAACATATGAAACTAATGGCATGCAAATTTATAATGATTGAAAAAGAAATAATTTAAATATTGCCACATAATACATTCAATTTTATTAATTCCTAAGTACAATCAAGCCAAATCAAATTCTTTAAGATTAACTAAAGTTTTTTATAAAATTTGATTTTTGGTGTTTTAATTATCAAAACCTAAAGAGTAGAAATGGCACTTAGTGTTTTCCCCATCCACATTAGTGACTTAATATATTTAAGGAAAATGATTAAGTAGGTTTTATGGATTGATTAGGTTCAAGTCATTAAGAAATCAATTTAATTACCCTTCTCTAAGCATCTTTAATTTAATTAACTACTTAATCATGAGACTCCAATGATATGCTTTTTAGAAATCAAAATTTGCAATGCACCTAAAGGGGTCTAATGCAATTAGGCTCATGCTTAAGAGTTAATTGGATTAAAGAAGGAAAGAATCTAAGTTAAGTACTTTTATGGTTTTCCAACACCAATGGGTCAACCATAAGTTCCTTAATGACTTTATGTTATTAAACACATAAATAGAAACTAATGAATCATATTTGAATTATTTGAACTAATCATTAATTTAATTGTATTTTCATCTTATTATTAATTTTCCCAATTAATCACTGACATGTGTTAATTAACCCTCCTAAGGAAATGCATTAATACAAATAATTAGGAAAGAGGTCCCAATTATTTCTCCTCATTATTCTCACTATTTATAGTGATTAATTATCATTAATTATTTAACTTTTATTATTTACCAATTTTAACAAATATTAAATTGATTAATGAGGGTAATTAGGATTAAAATTTCAAATTCTTTAAATTACATGGAAAATAATTTCAAGAAAATTATGGGAGGTAGAGGACATCCCATAAATCATCCTATCAAATTTAAAATTAAGTAAACCTTAATTAAGGAAATTAGCTAAGCTTCAAACCTTAATTAAGCATTATTCAATAGACAAAATTAGAGATTTTATTTTTCTTAGATTCTCCTCTATCTAACCTTTCCAAAAATGTATTTATTTGCATTTTTTTATTTTTCTACAATTAGTTATGATTTTTTGAAGTTCTATCCATTTAATTACATTTTTAGTGCCTAAATAGTCATTTAAACTATCGCATGGGATGCTAATGCGACAGTGCTTTCCACATGGCACTGTAATATTGGTTATTTAAATCATCTGAAGTGGTTGCTGACTCAGCGACGACGGATAAGATTTTGCCCGACCATCCGATCTGATCTTGATAAGATGACCAAGATTAATCTTGTGATTTCAAAAGGATTAAATCAAAATTCTAGAGCAATTATTTGCGACCATCCATTTTAATCATGTAGAACAAATGATTGATGATTCATTGTTCCCAGTGTGCCAGAAGACGGACATCGTCCACCTTCCGCCGCTTGATCTAAGCTTGTTAGAGCTATTTTGATGGTGAAATTGACTCAAAAATGTTCAAGGAAGATCTAAAGGGATCCTACTTTGGAAATCGCATGAAATCACACTTTACTTCAAAAAAAACCAACACCTATGGGGGAAACTATGGCTTGCTAGATTTTTACCTCGCATGAGCTAGAGATTGGAGGTCCGTCGATAGAGGTAGCTTCATCTTGAAGAGATGAAGCCCTATTGAGAAGATCACAAGTTTCATCACCGATTGCTCTGTGGACCAAACGCTGATGCAAAGCTCACCGGATTTGTTCTAGGATGCCTTTTGGTGATCGGATCATTTATGAAATGATTCATTTCATCGGAGTGAGCTGAAGGTGTGGGAAGAGTTAATTTGGGTTTGGTGGAGATTTTGAAAGCTTGGATGGATGGGGCTCTCGGGTTCATTTGGAGGTTGGTCTGGCCAGTGGTGGAATGCATGAGCTTGGGAAAGGGCCCCAAATTGTGCATAATGCTCTAAGGAAGGTGTGTGTGAAGTTTGAATCTTTGGGGAAGAGTACACTCTCCTCCCCATCTAAACCAAGAGCTAATATTAGTTTAGTGTTTAGTACCCATCCGACTAGGGTAAGTGGCTCGAGGTGGTAGAGGATTACTGAGGTGGTTGAGGGTGAGAAGCTGAGGGAGTGGAATGGGCTGGCATGAGGTGTACAACCTTTCTTAGGTGGACTAATGGGGTTCCATGGGTGAACTCACCCTCTCATGCCCAAAGGCTAAGCCTAATAGTTTTTGGTTAGGTTGGGTCAATAGTCCTCTTGTCCAAAAAGAGCCAAAGATGGCTGCCATGGGGTGGCGAGTTGAAAAACCCATTCAAATAGAGATTTTGTCCTATTTGGGTGGCTTGGTTCAATGGATTTGATCCAAAATAGGTTCACCATGGGCTGGGTCCACTTGGATAAGCCCATGGTGACCCAAGGATGAGTCATGTCGAGTTTGGTGGGTTTAAATTTGGTTGGTTAGGTTTGGCTCAATTTGACCCATATGGGTCAAATGGGTTCAATTGGATTAAGTTGACTAATTTGACCAAATTAGGTCTAACCAATGGTTTGGGTGAGTTCAATTGGTCATTTGGAATGCATTAGTGCAATTGGTTTGATTTAATTTGAAGTGGATTTAGGTTTGGTTCATTTGGGTTCATTTAGGCCAAATGGGTTAAGTTGACCAATTTGGTCAAATTGACCAAATTAGTTTGAATGGAGGGTTGTTTTATGTTTGATTGACCATTTGGGAATGATTGTAGGTGTTGTTTGAATTGATTTGGATTATTGAATGATTTGGTTCAATTTGATCCTTTAGGTAAAATTGGGTTAGGTTGACCAAATTGGGTTTAATTGAAGGTTGGATCATGTTTAATATTGGATTAGAGGTTGGTTGGGTGCATTGGTTTCAATCAATTTGATTTAGGATTTGATTTGGCCTTTAGGCCAAATTAGGTCAACTTGGGTTAAAGGGTCTAATTAGTTTGATTTGACCCAATTGATTGCAATTAGGTAATCAAAGATGATTAGCAATCATTATGGAATGGATTGGATGAGTTGATTCAATCCAATTTGGATTGGATTGAAGTTTGAATCAAATTGGTCATTTAGCTCACATTGGGTCAAGTGAACCAATTTTGTTGATTGGGTTGAGTTGGTATCAATTAAGTGTTGTGAGGGATTCAATGATTGGTTTAGAGTTGATTAGTGGCCTTGATTGTAATTGATTTAGGCTTGATTTGGTTTTAGCTCATTTGATCTTTTTGGGCCAAATGAGCTAACTTGGGTTGATCAAATTTGTTTGATTTGATTGGTTTGATTGCAAGTGTTGGAGAGGTTTGAAATGATCTATTGAATGGTTGGAGTGATTGAGAAAATCAAATTAGTTTGCTTGAATGGGTTTTGGGTTGGATCATAGAATTTGGAGTTATCTTAGGTTAAGGCCTAAGTCAATTTAGCTTGGAGATTGGATTGAAAAACAAATTCAAGTGAGGTTAATTAAATAGGCTTGAGTTGGTTGTGTTTCATTTATAGGAGTTTATGTTTAGATGAGTGAATAGGCATGGGTCTTGGTTTAGGCTTAGGATAGGTAGAACCAATTTGTCCTAAGGCATATCCTGGGCTTAAGGTATGCCTCTTAAGTCTCTAGACTTGGGTTTAGTGTTCCCTAGTCACTAGAAGTTTCTTATCATTAAGAAAATCCAAGTTCCTAGAAGATTCCTAAGTTTAAGATGACAAAGGTTAAACCTCACTCTAAAAGTGAGATCAACACCCACCAATAGATCTATTATTACTACTACTACTACTACTAAAATTACACTCCATGTATTCAGTTTTTGATCTACTCAAACAAATGCCTTTAGACTCTAAGGTTGATCTCTATGATTCATGTTTTTCTTAACTCTAGTCTTATCAACAATAAGAATATCATAAGAAAAAAGCATACCAAGGTTTATCCCTTGGTAAATGTGTAGTAAGAACATCCATAACTAAAGTAAAGGAGATTTAAAGATGATCCTGATGTAATTTAACTAAAATAGAAAAATACTTTGTCAGTCTTCCTTGTGTTTGAACATAAGTAACAGCTTCATTATACATATCCTTAATGACTTGAATATAAGCAATAATAATTCTTTTCTTTTCAAGAACTTTCTAAATTACTTCTCCTAAAACTTTAACATATGCTTTCATTAAATCAATAAATATCATATGTACATTTTTCTTACATTCTATACTTCTTCATCAAATTTCTCAACTACTGTATAGCATCCATAGTAAACCTACCTGACATGAATTCAAACAACATTTGAGATACTTTTGTATCACAACATAACCTATGCTTAATTACTCTTCCCCATAATTTTAATGTTTGGCACATTAATTTAATTCTTCTATAATTTGCACACTCTTGAGCATCTTATTTATTCCTAAAAGTAGAAACCAGCAAACTCTTTCTCTAGTCATTTAGCATCATTTTAATCTTTAAATAATATTAAAAGTTTAGTAGCCAAAAAAATTCTTTGATCTCCTAAGCATTTTCATACTTTTATTGGAATTTCATCAGATCTTACTATTTTTTCACACTTTTTTTTCTTTAAAGCATCTCCAACTTTTGTTTTACTAATAAAATATTAGAAACAAAAATTTCCATTTTTATTTAAGATACTAAAGTTTCTAAAGTCAATCACATTCTCATAACCTTCAATGATATAAATAAATATCTAAAACATTTAAATTTCAATTGAGCATAGAAGGGTATAAAGTAATATGTACCATTCATATATAAATTGTAACAAAAAATAAATTAAAATTTAGATTCAATTGAACATAAAGATATATAAAGAGTCAATCAATTATTTTGCAAAAGATAAATTTATACACAATTTTAAAAAGTGTCATAATCAACTAAAATAGCTACTAAAGATGGTTATCCCTCTCACAACATCATTCGTTTGAAGAATGGTTAGTGCCTCTTTGTTATAAAGAATTAAAAAGAATATTTATTAACACATGATGGTGTTCTAAGCATTATAACTATCTTCACTTTCTTACCAATATCACTAAAACTAACATTGATTAGAATAAATATATCAAAATCATTGCTGCTAAATTAGCCTTGTTGACCATCCTATTAACAAATGTGGCTTTACCCTTTCAATCTTTGGGGGGCCTTGGCACTATAACCTCATCTCATTCAAATGTGTAAAATTTTCATCACATTTAAACAAATACAAGAAAACTCATTATCTTTGAAGCTCAACTCAAATATGACAAAAGAAATCAAACTAACTTACCCCAAATATTAGTCACCTACAACCACCATTCCAAATAATATCCTAAACATCGCTATTTCTACAACAAAATGCCATAACAATCACCATCCCCAAATAGTTTAACCCCAAAATTAACCACCTTTATCTTGATAAAATTTTGGACAATCCAGCACCAAAAGTGAAGCTGGGATATGAAGAATTGAGTGTAGAATAAGTAAAAGACTATAATAATACACTAATTTAGTCATAATTAGTCCTTTATGATAATGGAATTCGACTTTCTAATGGCATATTATTTTTTGATATTTTAATTGTATTAATTAAAAATATGCTATAATTAATATAGAGAGCACTTTTGATAATTTTTTTAATGTTCCTTTCCAAACATTTTAAGATGCTCTAATGCCCTTTCTTCAAGCGAATCAACTTTTAAGCTAGGTAGTGCTCTAATTAAGGATCTTATTTACACAAGCTGAATTTTTCTAAGCTAAATATATAACTAAACAAGTTCTTGAAATATTATCATTCCTCTTAAAACAAAAAAAGTTCATGAATATTATTTTCACGTAACAATAGCGTACATCCATGCATGAGTTGTTCAAGTGTAATCCACTTACTACATGGCGATACTCTATCATTCAAGTGTAGATTTTGTAATACAGTCATACAAATTTTATATAACATTTTTATTAATATAAAAACTAATTCAGAATTTTTGAGAGAATACTTTTTTATTGAAAAACTTATAAAATTTAATGAAATGTCTGCATAAAAAAAAAATTATGCAGATACATCTCACCCTAGTAGTTTAGAACTTAGACTTTCAATCAAAAATTTTTGATTCAAAGCTTATATATATGTTGTGTATGTAAGTTTGATATTAAATTAGCTCAAATACCCCAAAAAAAAAGTTTTGGATAGTTTCTTAAAATGTCAAGATTGCTTAGGGCTGTTTGGGATAATTTTATTATTGTGTTCTTTATTTTTATTTTATTTTATTCTTAAAGATATGTTTGTTTGATATGTTTTCATATGCTTTTATTTTTTATTTTTAAAAATGCTCAAAATAATTTATAGATATTTTGAGAATTTTTAAAAATAATAATTATCATCAAATATATTTTACTTTGAAATAAAATATAAACAAAATAAAATCTAAATATAAAATATAAAATATAAAATAAAAGTGATCACAAACATCCCCTTAATATTTTGAACATTTTTTTATCAACTCTTTTGAAGGATTTCTTTTTTATTGATCGTGAAAAAAATTCTTGTTGCCCTACAACAGGTACATAGGAAGTTTCACACTTTGTATAACTAAGTAACAACGTTAAAACCTAGAAATTGCCTTCAAGATTTCAGAACCATAAATTAATTCAAAAATATCAATAAAATCACTAAATCATAAGCTCCCTTTATTTCAGTCAATAAAGTTAAGAAAGTATCATATTTCAAAAAAAAAAAATTTTCATACAAGTTCTGGAATCTAAACGAAGAAATCTAAAAAATGGAGGAATGGCTACGAGAATTGTTATTTTTTTTTTTTTTTTTTGAAAAAAAGATTGAGTGAGCAAGCACAATTTGGTAAACTATGGTCTGAATGGCTACGAGGATTTAAAGGGCTTTCTCATTCTTTTTCAATTGAGATGGATCAGCTTGTTAAACACGGTAAAATTGAAAATTTTATTAAAATTCGTGCAGTGATTCACACTATTTTGTTGCTAAATAATTTAATTTTTTTTAATTTGGTAATTAAATTTTAATTATCAAATAATAATTATCGTTATATTCAATCAATAATATATTATCCTATCCTAAAATTTTAATTCCTATATCCAAAAATATTTGACTGGCACATGCAAAAAACTATGGGAAATTCAACGTTTATATTGAGATTTAAACGAGGGGCCTTTGCAATGTGCATTCCTTGCCCTCCCTGGGCCAAGTTCTTACCAAAAGGTCCAAGGCCTGCTTCATTCAGTTGGCCATTTTGAAGCTATCTGGACTCCAGCAATATACAGACTTATATTTAAAATAAAACCTAGTTTAGAGGAGTAAATATTGGGCACAACACAGCAGATAGGAGAATCAGTCAATTTAAGAGAAATTATTAAAATAGATCAAGTTATAATAAATTAGAAAAAACAACAATGAAAAAAAATTAGGAAAAGAGAGCATCTTCTTTTAAAAATAATTTTAAAAAATACTAATATATTTATAGATTAAATGTCTTCATCATTAAAGAAAATAAAATTACTTAACTGACATATTCTTTTACATATAATTATCTCTAAAAGGGTTTTCTAAGATGATAAATTTTCTTATGCAATAAACATGCACAAAATTTGGCTTTGAGTATGTATCTTAGAGCTATTCAAAAATTTTAAATTAATTTATAATTTTTCTTAAAAAAATCAAATTGAAAACTAATAAAGCTTGATTTGACTCAATACTTTATTTTAAGATATGTCATATTAACAAGTTTTTAAGAATTGTAAAATTATTTAAATTGGAAGCTCGAAAGCCTAAATATTGACCATTTAGGAATAAAATAACACTTGAAAATTCTCGTCAAATTTATAATGCTAGTGGCCTTTGATCTAACCAAAGCACTTGTTCAATTTTTAAGTCAAAATTTATTAATAACAGAAATATTCAATAAATATTTGGTGAATTTCTGTGTCTGTAAAACCCTTCCCATAAATGATTTTTATCAGAATAAAAATCAAACAAAAGTTTTGATAGAAATTTCCATTGATTTTTCTTCAGAATGGAATTTTCAATTGAAAATTTCTTTGAAAAAATTTTCATTAGAGCTTTTGTATAAATTTTATGCCAATTTTTTCCTTTGAAAAGCTTGATTTCACCTTATCTATTTTCGGCTACTTTTTTAATTAAATTCTTTTTTTAACAAGCTTATATTTTTCACTCTTTCTTATTTAAATCTTTAAACTAGCTTACTTTTTAAATATAAGTGTTAGATCTAAATTTATTTGTGAATGATTATTAGGCCTTTTCGACAAGTCTCAATAAGAGAAATAGGAGAGGGCTGAGAAGAATACACAGGCCAAGTTTGTTGAGAACATATAGGTTAATAAAATATAGAATCATATGCCTATTAGAGATAAGAGAAAGTACATAGTAGCAAACTCCAAACGAGCCATACTATGGAGGTCTCTTATCTTTTTTATGTCGAATGAATCTGAGAATTGCTTTGTGAAGTTAGCTGAGGAAGTTGTGAGTTCCCTATCATTATACTATTCCAATGATTGCCAAGTCAATGGGTAAACTCCCTGCCATTCGTGCTTGGGTTGATGACTTGGCGAACTGGCAAGTAACTAGTGTTTGGTTGGATTGATTATATGAAGCTCATCTATCTTAGGCAAGACCACATGGTCCAAACTTAACTAATACTAATGAGTTTCACCTTAGAGGAACACCCTTGGTATACATTTAGTTTCTCGATTCTCTCACTCCTTATAGTACAACTTAAATAAAGTACAATAGAAATAGAGATAAGTATACAGTTTGGTCAATCTTTAGTAAATATTAATAATTGAGGGTTTTGACTACTTGATTAGAATCTTTGAAGAATCACGTCACATCACATTCAATTTATCTATTAACTTGATTCAAATAGCATGTGCCAATAAATAGGGTGGTCAATGGAGTTTCTTGAGCATCATTTTACTCTTATCTTAGCCTTGTCGAGTTCCACTATAATGACATTCAAGAGATCACTAGGTGATGTTGATAATGCCAAGTATTAGTTGTGCCATTGAAGTTAAAGTAGTTGCTACTTCCATGGAGGAAACTATTGAGAAGGACCACCGATCCATTAGTCTTGCTAAGGTGGCAATTCATGCTTCCATGAAGGGGGCACTTATAACAAGCATTCCTATCAAGCCTCCTAGTACTGTTTCTATTGAGGTTCCCCTTCTTATTATTCTTCTTCCTACTAAGTTGAGTGCTCCCCACGAAGAGGAAAAGAGGTTCCATTAGTGCAGTATCGAAAGAAGTAGTGGTGTGTAAGAGGGCATTTTCTCTATCACACTGCGAGTTGATGGAGTCTTGCTTCACCAAAAGTAATACTTTTTTTCTTTGCTACAAGAAAAATATTCAAATAACGCACTAAGTTATGATAACAAGCTTCTTCGACTCATTGGAGCCAATTATCAAGTGCCTCAGAAGGTGAATCAATGATTGAGGCCCTTCTATTTTTTTATCAAACAAGCTTTCATCTTATTGTTGGAGAACTACTAGGTTATGGTTGAATGGAAGAGACACATACATGATCTTATAATTGCCACACTTGGTGAATCATTTCTTCGCAATGCCAACCATAGTAATTTTGAAATTAACCAATTTAATTGCTTCTTATTATGTAGTGTCAACTTTGATGGAGGCATTTTCTTAGGCAATAGATCTTCATGATGATTCTCCTCACAATGCAATTTCCAATTTTCTTGCACCTTATGTCTCTTTAGGTGGGTAGTTATCTTTCCTCTCTCTCCTATTGAGGGGGCAAGTTACTCCTCCTCAATGGAATTAGGAGAGTTTGGCTCAACTGGCTCCACATTAGACCGTAGCATAGATGTCGAGCTAGAGAAGAGCAAGTTTACGCTCACCCATGAGAGCAATGGTTGTGAGACAAAGAAGAATGAGCTCTCAAAGCTCAAATTCAAACTCAAGATCCTATTTAAGAGGGTAAGCCTCTTTCAATAAAGTGTGAGTTCAATTGTAGTGGTTGTCTCAAGGTTCCCTTTCTTGTAAGACGAAGTGAGTAGTTGCTTGTCATGATGGCCTCCATCCACCACCATGACAAGTTAACTAGGTCCCATTTATTCTTCATGGATATTCATTTTGCTTTGGAGCATCTAGTGAATAAAAGAGTTGTCTCTCTTAAGTAGCTACTAGAAACTATACACATGCATTTCAAAAGATAGATTTTTTTGCAAAGCTATACACAATCTTAAGAGGTAGGTGTTTTTTTGTAACAAAGTGTAGTGACGAGTGTGTTGTAAATTTTGTATAAATAAAATAAAGGTTTTTTTTTGTTTTACCTTATTTAAAATATATGTATCTTGTCATTTTTATGTTTTGTCGAGTGAATGAATTTTACCTTCAATCAAGTTATTTACTTGTATCTTTTCTATCGAGTTAACCACCTTTCCTTTTTACCAAGTTGGTTATTTCTATTTCTCAACCAAATGTGTTATCTATTATATTGTCTTAAATTTTAGCTCTTAGATTTGCAGGATTTTGATGACAATAGTGTTTGATTTTACTAATTAAATATTGATGTGATGTTTCTTCTTAAATTAAAGAATTACTCTGCTTATAAATACCCACGATGGTATGTAGGGTTATTAATTATGATAAACTCTATTTTTCTTGGAAAGTATGCTTTAGCTCACATGTGCAAGTTTCTCTTTTATTTACTGGTTTCTTTACTTTATGAGTATGGTGATGGTGGTGATGAGAAAGTGTACTAATTTCTTCTTCAATGTTGAGTACTACAAGTCATTTTCTTTGATTGGTGAGATGGCTGACATGGCGTTCCTTAGTTATTGCTATAGCAATGCCAATTTTTTAGTTCAAATAGTGCTCGTGGCTAAGAGGATTGACTCTATCTATGATGATGAATCTTGCATCACCTTTGACAATTTACATTTCTCCTTCGATTTTGGATTTGCACCTAGATGATTGAAATCTTGAACTTTTATGGGTTTGTGCTCCCTCAAGTTTTATCAAACTCCATAGTGAGCATGATGACCTATATTTAATTATTTGAGATCGGAAGAGTTCCCATGGAGCTTGAGCCAATTTTGTGTAGCCTTCTCCATCATAGGTCACTAAGACAACATTGTTTAATTCTTGGTGATTTATGTGAGAATGATTGGCTTGGTGAATAAGGTCAGGAACTGAAGAGCCAAGTTCATATTCATCAAGTGTTCAATTGGGTGGTGTGTGTTGGTTATGTTGATCCCTTTTTGCATGGTAAAAGTGGAAGTTGTGTAGCCCAGCTTCTTCTAAGATGAGTCCCTCCATAAGTTGAATGGGTGGAAAATCTTCATTGGTCACTTCTTGAACATTGGCTAAATACATGGAGTCATATATTATATACACTCATTATCTTCTTCCATTATAATATGAAGTTCATCAATAATTAATGCTTAGCTTGTCTTACAAGCAATGATGTCTCAGTTATCTACCCTTGAAGTCTTTGCCATTTCGGGACAAAGGGAAGTCAAATGGCATGAATATCAGCACCTTTAATCCCAAAAGAGACAAGGGCAACTATGTCTCTTGGATTGATAGTGATTTCTATGCTCGCTTTGAGATAGGTGACATCATTTATTCATGGTCTCAAAGAGTGCCTTGACTTTCCTAGCAAAAAAATTATAAATATAAACATAAAATTCAACAAACATAGACTTGTCAAATTGGGGAGAATTTTATCAAAATTTTAATAGTGATTTCCAATGAAAATTATTTTTTTTCAAAATATTACAATAGTAAATTTTAAATTTTAAAATTAATAATTTTAAGTTTGAAAGTTTGAAAGTTCGATGAATGGTTCATAAATAAATCTAAGAATTCGATTATAAAATATTCAATGCAAATTCTAAAAATTAATTTTTTTAAAAAAACTATCACATAAATTTTACCATATATCCAAATAACTTATAATAAAAATTTATATAAGTCTTAACAATAAGTCAATTAGAGTTTTATTAAAATTTTCAAATAAATTTAACAAATAATTAAGTGAATTTCAACAAATATTCATATAATATTTAACAATTGTTTAAAAAATTAAAATAAATGTTCCAAAAAATTTTAAAAAAATGTAAATAAGTTTCACCATAAATACAACTAGATTTTAATTAATACTTAAATAAATTTCATGAATAATCTAAATATATTTTAACAAAAATTCTCATAAATTTCAACAAAGACAAACTTAAATTTGAAAACCTGAATAATATCTAAAGAATATTAGCAACTTGGAAAAAGGGATTTTAATAAAACACAAATTTTCTAATTTATTTTACTAAAATAAGCTACCAATTTGAGCGAGCACAAATGATTTTTATTTGAGTAATGGATGAATGATTATAAAACAAACTAAAATTTCATTAGTAGAGTAACTAATTTAAACTTTAAGATTTATTTTTAGCATCTTTCATAATAAAGTTTCTGCTATAAAAAGATTTATTAAGAAATTTGCAATAGAATTTGCTTACATATATGAAAGAAAATCTTAACCCTTGCATGATTCTTTTGAGAAAGATACTTTTTTAAGGACTTTAGCATAAATAGAAGTATATAGCTTTAGTTTTGCTTCAAGGAAGAAAGAAGATGACTCATAGTATTGCATGAGGAAAATTATAAAACTAAATCAATTTTTCTAAAAATATTACCTTATAATGGATTCAATTACTTAATAAGGGCTCCTAGGCTCATAGACCTTCAATGTACCAGTGATTTTTCCCATGAACTATATGGAGAGATAGAATATGGTTAATTTTATGTGTTTGTAGTTCTTTATAAGGGCAAGCCTTTATAATTAATTATATCTTATAAGAAAAGGAATTTTTTCTAAGAGTACTCTCAATTAAAGAAATTGACCTTCATCTCTATGGACTTCAAAGTTTGTATTCACAGGATGGTTAATTTGAAAAATTAAGTGGGATTGATCCTAAAAAAGAAATTATTTTTAAAGGCCAATTAGAAATGAGCAAAAATTCTTTGGATACTAAGAAGCCTAGTAAGTATTTCAAAATATTCTACTACTGGGCTTTATAGTTTTGAAAATGAAGTTATTTAGATTTTTAGTTTGACATTTTATTAGAAAGTTAGGGCTTAAATTCTAACAACATAAGACTATAGAAATACATAAGAGATGAAAACGTACTCCTATAGTGGAGAAGAAATAGGATGCTTAAGATCATAAATCTAAACAATACTTTTGACATAAGTCAAAAGCTCTACTTAGTTTAATCAAAGGGATCTGAGAATTATTGGTTTTTTCTCAATTGAGAATATGACTCTATCTTGACTATTTTGGACTTGTGTCTCACTTGGGTGGGGTAGGCAACTAACATCTCCTAACAATTTTAAATTAATGAGTTCAATTTTTTGAATGCAAGAAAATTTAGCTATTGCATTTAAGAAAGAAAGTTGAGAATCTAAACTCACTTCTTAGCCCTAACATCATGACTGATATGTTATACTTCTAACTAATGCAATAATTTTATTTCTGTATACATTTTGACTCATAATTTTATTTGATGATTTTGGGTATGTGAATCATGCAAAAAATGAGATGCTTGTTAGAAATATGTCTTGGGCCAAATTAGAAGCGAAGAAAGTCATCCCTATGGATGGTGGTTATCCTCATAGGTTAGATGCCCCCTCATGTGTAATAGGAGAAAGGCCCAATTCAAAAGGTTGGGAAGAAATATACAATCATGGTTCACAATTTTAAGAGTTTCTAATTGCTTTTAATATTTAATCCTAAGGCTTTAATTATGTGAGGTTATGACTTGATTATCTTTACATTTTAGTTGTTTAATTAAGTTTGATACAAAAATTAATTTTACCGTAAGAGCTTAATGCATCAAGACTTTCACATAAATGCAACAATCATAGGAAGAAATATATGAAAAATATGTAATTTACTGCACACCCCAAAATAAAGTACACTAAAATTAATTAAATAAATAAGTTGGTCTAGTCGAGACCACTGTACACCCAAAAAAGAGGGTAGCCGAGCTCTGCACTTATATTGCTTGACCTAAAACTATAAGTTTGATTTATGGGCTTCAAGATCATCGCCTTCTTCAAGGAACTCTTTAGACTCCATAGAGGACAACCACATGAATATAGTTAGCTCTTTCTAATTCTAAACTCTATAGAACCTAACCTAATTATTGGAGGTGGACGTTCTTTCTTTGGTGAGATTGAGAGAACATAGGTGCTGGATGTGAGGAAAGAATGATATGATGGATAACTAACACTCCCACTAAGGATTGCTAAGCTTTGGCCCCCAAGCTCTCAAACCATAAGAACAACTCAAATAATTTGTAATTGCCAAAAGATCTCTTTTTATTCTAGCAAGGGGGGCTATTTATGGCCATTACAAACATCTTTCAAAAGAAAAGAATTCAAAATATAGAGGGAAAGGTGGGTGGCCACATTAATGTGAAGCATTAAGTTACCTTATTATTTTATGTTATCCACTCATTCACATACTATAATTTTATGTGGATTCAACCACCTCATATGTCATGCTCTGAATTTTTAAATTCAAAATTTCAAACCTAGAGTTTCTAAAAGAAAATTAAAAGTTATATAAAATAAAAAAAGATAAAATCATTAAATGGGTCTTAGTAGGCTAATGGGCTAAGCCTTTTTCTTTCTTGAATTTTCTTGGGCTTTAGCTTGAGATCTTGTAAATAAACCTTAAGCTCTAATTTTTAGATCCACATGATATTCTACATCAACTCCCTTGGGCTCAATTGAACTTTGTTCTATAGAGTTAAAATCTAAGAATTCCTCTATTAATTATGTGGCTTGAGTCTCCAAATCAGTATGGGTCAACCATGTGACTTCAGCTGGTGGCTTCTTCTTCCAATGAACTAGAAAATAATGTTCAAAAGCTAGATTAATGCGTGCTTCCTTGGGGACAATATAGTCAACTTTAAAGAAAGAGGGCTTCTGCAAGTATAGTGATATATCTCCTGTTAAAGAGTTAGACTGAACAAGTGGAGGTTTGCTAATTCCTTCATATGATAGAATATCTTCAATATTAATAACTGGAACTGGATGAATGAGCATATCAGCAAGCTAATCAAGGTGTTAAATCATTAGTTCCAATTTCCTTAAGAATTTTAAAAGGCACACAAACTCGTGCATGTAATTTCTTATATTTAGTGGTTTGATAATGCTCTAACTGAATGTAAATCAATACATAATCACCTTTTTTTATATTCTTTTGTTGAATGATTATGATTTGCCTTAGAAGCATAGTTTTCATTACTTATAGTAAATTTCTTTCTTATATCTTCATGGAGGCTTTGAAAATCTTTTAGCAAATGAGAATGATGTATCAAAAAATATATGAGATGGTAAGTTTGATATCTATTAATCATTGTGAGTTTTGACCATAGACTATCTCAAATGGTGATTTTTTTTATAGTTCTAGAAATAGTACTATTATAAGCAAATTATAATGTTAGTAAATATAAATCTTAATTTTCTAAACTTTTACCTACCAAACATCTAAGCAAATTTGCTAAGGTACGATTGACTACTTCAGTTTGTCCATCAATTTGTGGAAGAAAGGCAGAGAAAAATTTTAATTTGGTAACCAATAATTTTCATAATGTTTCCAAAAAATATGAGACAAACCTAACATATCTATAAGAAATAATGGTTAAAGGGAGACCATGGAATCACACTATTTCCTTAAAAAATAATTTGGCTATATAAGAAGCATCATTTATTTTTTAACAAGGAAAAAATTTACCATTTTTAAGAACCTATCCACTACAATAAAAATGATATCATGTCCTCGAGCTATCCTAAGTAATCCTAGAATTAAATCCATTGATAGGTCTTCCCAAGGCCTACAAGCAATAGGTAAAATAATGTATTGTCTAGACCTTTGTTTGATAGTTTTAGCCTATTTACAAATTATGCATTGAGCCACTAATTTTTGAACATCTTATTTTAATGAAGGCTAGTAAAATCTATTTTATAATAAACATATGTCTTATCCTTTCCAAAATGACCAGCTACACCTCTAGCAAGTAGCTCGGTGATAAAGAATTTTGTAAAAGAGAAGGTCTAGGAATGCATAGTTATTTTCCTTTATATAAATATCCATTTATTATCAAGAATGTTCCTTGTAAAGTTATTAGTTTATATATGTGTTTAAGATAAATTAGGTGAAAGTCAGGGCACATAATATAATCATCTTTAATTCTATCAAATCCTAAGATTCTCAATTCTAAAGAGAAAATCATTAGGTTTATCTTGGATAAAACATCAGTAGGTTTATTGTCATATCCAAGCTTATGCTTTATAAAAAAGAGTAGTCTTGTTAAAATTCAACCCATTTTGCATGCCTATGACTTGATTTTCATTGAGTATTAATGAATTTTAAGGCAGATGATTAAAATTAAGTATAAATTCCTTACATAAAATATAGTGTTGCCAATGCCTTAAGGATTGAATTATGACATAAAACTCCCAATCATAAGTGGAATATCATTATTTGGCTTCATTTAACTATTCACTAAAGAATGTTATAGGGTGATTCTCTTGACTTAAAATTCCACCTATCCCTATTCATGAAGCATCGCATGTTCTTGAAAGGCTTTAGAAAAATCAAGAAGCCTAAGGATTGGTGCAAAAGTGATAAGAATTTTAATTTGCTTTATGGCTTTCTTTGCATTAAGAGTCCAACAAAATTTATCTAATTTTAGTATATCAATAATCTAAGCAATAATGGTACTAAAATTCTTGATAAAGCTTCGATAAAAAGTGGCTAAACCATGGAAGCTTCTAACTTTAGTAAAATTGTTAGGTGATGGTCAATCTAATATTACTTTCACTTTAGAAGGATCAAGTTTAAGCCTAGTAGTGGATAAAATAAATCCTAAAAAGATAACCTCAGCTTGCAAAAAGAAACAATTTTAAAATTAATGTATAATTTCTCTTCTCTTGTTGAAGTATTTTAAAGACTTTTTTGTAGATTGTAGATGCTCATTTTCACATAGACTAAAAGTCAGAATATCATCAAAATACACCACTAAAAATTTATCTATATATGGTTAAAAAATAGTATTCATTAATCTCATAAATGTGTTAGAAGCACTTGAAAGTCCAAATGACATGACAAGCCATTCATAAAGTCCATCAGGGGTCTTAAAAACTATCTTCCACTTATCTCCTGATCTAATCCAAATTTGATGATATCCACTTTATAGATCAGTCTTTGAAAAAGTAAATTGCTCCTTAGATTAAATCTAACATATCATTTAATTGGGGAATAAGAAACTTATACTTGATAGTACTTTTATTTATTACCCATCTATCAACACACATTCACTATGTTCCATCTTTCTTTCGAGTTAATAAAGCTGGACTGCACAAGGGCTAAGACTCTCTTGAATAAAATATTTTTTTAGTAATTCCTCAACTTTTCTTTTAATCTCAACATGCTCGATAGTGTTCATCCTATATTGTAAAAGATTAGAAAGTTAAGAACTGGGTAAGAACTCAATAGCATATTGAATGTCTCTTAGAGGAGGTAACTCATTAGGAAGCTCAATGAGTATAATATCTTTAAAATCAAAAGAAGGAAAGAAACCACAATAGGTATGTGAGTCTCATTAGAGTCTAGTAATTTTACATGTAATAAGTGAAAGAGAAATAGATCAGAAAATTCTTTTTGTGATTCTCCAAAACCTATTATTTCTATCTTTGGGGTCAAAGAAGAAAGAATAGATGTTTTAAAGCAAGAATCAGAAATGGTAGCATAACCCTAATTACCATATATTTTAGAAATTTATAGTAATTAGTGTAGATTTCAAAATTTTTACTGAGCCCTCTGTGTGCTCAACTAACAAAGAGGTTTTAAATGAAATTAAAATCTCCAAATGGTTTGAGGTATTTTGAATGTAATTGGTGATTTTGGTTTTTTCCCATTTTATTGATTACTCTAATTATAAGCCTACTTGCATTAAAATTTTTAGGACATTACTATTTCATATTTATGCATCTATAGTAATTATTTTCATAATTTTTGGGCTTATACTTAGGGCTTAATTGAATTTATGAGCTTTTTGGGCTAAATTGATTAAATAATTAATAAATCTTAATTAACTCATAAAAACCATCTAAATCACTTTTAAATCACTTAGTGAACAAGGATGGGTCAATGGTTAACCTTAATTATTTTCTCTCCTCATTAGGATTAAATAATTTAAATTTTAAAAATCAATCCATAATGAATTTGATTAGGCTCAAGTGTGGTTATCTTATGTGAATAATCTTAAAAATTAATAATTCCTATTATGTTATTTGGTGATGCTTAATTGGTTTGCTTCAATCATTTATAAATCTGTATTTCATGTGTGCCATTTATAAATTGATCATGTTTCAAAAATAAATAAAAGATTTCATTTAATTACATGCTTTGAATTAAATAGTGTGGCTATTATCATTAATAAATCTCAAAATATTTTTCTAATAAAGTAAAACTATCTATTTATCTAAATATAGATTAATATAAGTAATTAAAATTTAAATTTAACTCAAAATATTTTCTAATAAAGTAAAACTATCTATTTGTCTTATAAATTAATATAAGTAATTAAAATTTAAATTTAAATCTTATATATAGTATTTTGAAAAGAATAATCTAAAATTTTGAAATAGATTATATATTTTTTCAAAATACTCAAATAATTTTTAGCTATTTTAAATATTTTAAAATAATCATCACTATTGACTTATTTAATATAATTGGACATCCCAAGAGCATAAGAATTTAAGTAGTCCTAAGGGGGTCTCTGGCCATCTCACTTTCTGGTTCAACAATGGCATATACTTGTACAAATTTATATACTAATGTGTGTATTATGTATAAAGTATAATTAAATTATTATTTCTAAAAAATTCATAAGCCATGGAATTATATTATATATTAAATATAACAAATGAAATTGATCACTCAAGAAAACACCTTTGAGGATGTCATCTGCTACCTTCATTGAGATGAATAGGAGTATATTATTCATGAGATTGATTGATATATATTTAACTAGATTTTCTTTAACACCATGTTAGGGTTTATTTAGATCTGGGGTCCTACTTCTTATGAATGCAAGCTGTCATAGTTAATTACCCTCATTAGAGTAAGAGAGCACTCTCAATTAAGGTTGGAAATAATTTTATCTTTTTTGATATGAATTAGTGTTTAAAGGTGTGTGTGGTATGGCATAAATTATTGTCTAATGGGGGTAAGAGAATAGTCTCAATCAAGATCCCATGGTTCCATCATCTTAGGACTGTATTATTCTAGTCTACCAACATCAGAGGGCTAGCTGTAATGTCTAGGGAGTCTGATTAGTAGCCATGGGTTACCTCATCTCAAATATCCAGAGTAGACAAGAGGTTTAGTGTAGGAGTGTTTGCATGATGAGCATATGTTGAGCTTATATCCCTTTCAATTGCTAGTTAAGGTGTTTGCATGGTGAACATATGGATTGGACTTACATCCCTTTAGAATGCCAGATATAGTTTTGGGTTGTGCTTGCATTGCAAGCATGGAATGAACTCACATTGACTAGAAAGTTGGTAGATTGGACTCACATCCCTTTTTGGAATGCATCTTTATATAGGTGTTCACATGGTGAACATATTATAGGATGTTCACACGCTGAATGGATAGGTTGACTAGGCTTACATCTCTTTGGAATGCCATTATTATAGTGTTCACATGGAGAACAAATTATAGGATGTTCGCATAACAAACATATAGATTGACTAGACTTACATCACTTTGGAATGTCATTATTATAAGTGTTCACATGGTGAATGAATTATAAGATGTTTGCATAGAGAACAAATAGATTGACTAGGCTTACATCCCTTTAGAATATCATCATTATGTAGGTATTCACATAGTGAAAAAATTATAAGATGTTCACATGGAAAATAGATATGTTGATAGGGTGTTTACATGATAAACATCAATTCTATTTTTTTTCTCAATGTCAGTGCCTTAGCACTCTAAATATAGCTCCTAGGTGCTTGGAAGCATTGTTGCACTATTAAATTAGCACCTTAGCATTGCATGATTATCTGTAGCATTATGGGGTAGATATTCTTATCATATAAACCCAAGGATTCTATGCTTTGACATTAAGTACAACACTACAATGTTGAAGTCAAACTTGGTTAGGTTAGTTTAGTCAAATTGGCTAGCTGACTAGCACCGCAATGCCAGTCAAAAGTTTATTCAAAAAGGCTAGTAGATTGATAGATGTTGTAAGTGAAAAGGATAAAATTTTTAACCAGTATTGCATTAGAGCACCATGGTGCTACAACAATGTCTAACACACTTTCAGTTATAAAATTTAATGATAATAAATGCTCTTTTTTACCATCAAAGTAACCAACTTGAGCAGTTGACCGGTCTTATACGCTACATGTGAGTGCTATAGTGCTGGACCTTTATTCCAGACCCAAAATGCTAGCACCTCGGTGAAACTAATACACTATCGTGACTGTGGTGTTTTAATTTAGAGTCAGTGGACACCACGTAGATCTTAGGGGGGGTACTTATTAAACTGATCGAGTATGATGTTAAGGTATGATGTAAGATCTTGAAAGATGGAAATACCACCATACAATGGACCTAATTATTTAATAAGGACTCCTAAGGCAGATGGGTCTTCATATATACTAGAGATCTTTCCCCTACTTATCATGTAGGTTAATCTTATGCAAGAGAAATATAGCTAGGTTGTTATTTAATTAGTAATAAAGATTATAGTCTTAAACTAATTTTCTAAGAGACTAGACCATGACTGGCATGAAGGTATGATTTAGACTAAATACAAAATTTTATAGATTTCCTTATATCATTTTGACACATTCATTTAGATAAAAGCTTAGGACAATTATGCCTAAATGCATAATGAAGTAAGGTTATTAGCTAAATCAGTGGAAGGAGATGTTATCCACTATAAGGGATGCCCTCACAGGTCAAGCATTCCCCTATGTGAAAGAATGGAGACCCTCCTTATTCAAGAGTGAAACAAGATGATATGCATGATTGTTATAACATGCATCATTCAGCTAAGGGGTTATTAACATGCATCATTCTCTCCTCCTTTTGACTTGGTTTTTCTCTAAGGCTTCATAGGGCCTCCCAGGTCTTTGCCTTCTAACCACTTCTTATCTTAAACCCCATAGAACTAAGCCTAATTCCTATTACAAATTACATATTTATGGAAAATGAAATCTAACTACACCTAGAAAATATATGTTAGCTTAACAACCATTTAAACCAAGCATTTATATTTTATAAATTTGGAATTAGCACCCTGTACATGGGTAACCAAGCCTACCTGTCCTAATATATACTATGCAAAGGGGCATAAGCAACCTACAACCAAAAGCATTTATATTTATTTATCATTTCTGTGAGCCCTTTAGCATAGTCTCTTGAAAAAAACATCATTAGGTTAATAGTGGCCTAACATCCAGTCTATGCATAAGTAATCCTAACATCCAGTCTAAAATATTACATCACAAAATAAAATATAACATCACAATATACACCCCTAACTAAGAGTTAGAAGTGCTGACTTAGTATTCTAATGTGTGCACTAAGGTTTAGGGTGGTATGTTTTGCTAAGCTTTAGAATTATAATTGCATAAGGTTTGGAATATTCAAGTTAAACATTAGAGGAGGTTTCACTTCAAGTTATTAAAAGGATTGGTGGGTTTTAATTTGTAGCTTCTTTTGTTCCACTTGATATTCACTTAGCATCTAATTATTACAAAGAGAGGAAAGAGGTTTGACCCCCTTCATCCCTACCCTAAGTTATTTTCTAAAGGCATGTTATTATAATTTTTGGTTTCTTTTTAGTGAATGATTAACTAAACATTTTTATTAATCCTAGGTTTGGGTTAATCTTAAAAAATCTTATTCAAACATAAAAGGCATCATAAGATTAATAAAATTGAATTACTATCACATGGATAATATTACATCAGTCCTTTTCATCACCAATAACATGCATATTATATTGAACTTAACATACCTATACATGCAATGCACACACACACACACACACACACACACACACACACACACACACACACACACACACACACATATATATATATATATATATATATATATATATATATATATATATATATATATATATATATATATATATATATATATATGGTACAATTGAATGATCAAGTAAGCATGTATTTTGGTAGAAAAGAAATATTTCATTTCTTAGCTAAGTATACATACAATAAACCAAGCCAGGAAATTTCCAGGACATGAAACAATCAAAACAACAAAAACCAACTAGCATGTCATAATGCCTCCCATCCAATATAAACAGAGCAAATGATGCGTTTATTAGAGAGAGAAAGAAAGAAACAAAGAAGCAGATATGATAGATCACATTAGTCCGATGATAAGCAACTAGACCAAAAGGGGTTCAAAGCAAAGTCCACCAAGCAATCAAGAACAACATGTCAACAAGGTAAACCGTAACCCTGACACAATCCAAGATGCCCAATAAACAGACAAATAAGACCAACGGCCAAGAGGCCACCCAAAATTATATATAAGTAAATGAAAGGATAGATAATGAATAGCACCCCACCCCAAGCAAATTACATTCGTGAGAAATCGACAAGAATGTGGTGCTTAATCACCATAATCCAACACTGCCAAGGATAGTGATAATAATAACCAATAGGATTGCCAATAATCCCATTATGCTTATAAGATAAACCATTGATGCCCTTCTAGCATAACAAAAAAAGGATATTTAAAAAAGGCATGTTCATAACATAACAAATGGAGAGAAGACCACAACAAGGACAAACAACAATCCAGATGTTGGCATCTTGCTGGACAAGGAAAACAGAAAACCAAAAATCAGTGAATACAAAATTACCCACAATCACAACAAATGCAGGATAATGATCCATTGAGAAAATCCAAGCTTGTCGCTGGAAAACAAAACCGAGACAAAGAAGATTGGCGTAAGCCTCAAGGAACCAAATCAGCCTCAGAAAAACTACCACATAAGGAACATTCATAACAGCAACAACAATATCCCTATTCAGCCCACAATCCTTGGAGAAATACCCCACAGGCTTGCCAAAATAACAGTCATTGAGAGTATACCAACCATAGTTTATGATCAAGTAGAACAATTGATAAGACATAGTGATCTGCACAATACTAATAGCACTAAAAGGGATATTATAGCAGGTTAAGACAGAAGCCCAGAAATAGCTAATCAGATAAACCAAATCCACAAACATCCAAAGTCTTAAAGCAGCAACAGGTAACATCAGACTATAGTACCACACTAATAGAAATAGCACTCCAATCCAAGAAGGTAACAAAGACGCACCCAATAGATGGATTACAATATAAACAAAGATAGATATGATTCCCACCCATAAATGAGCAAAGAACCCAAAAAATACGGCAATCGAGAGTCATTCCCATTAGAGCAACTATTGCAACATAAGTTAGCCATTAAGGGTAAGAAGGTCAGCA
This sequence comes from Cymbidium sinense, assembly GCA_021442155.1. Lineage (NCBI taxonomy): Eukaryota > Viridiplantae > Streptophyta > Magnoliopsida > Asparagales > Orchidaceae > Cymbidium > Cymbidium sinense. The sequence continues at coordinate 88,803,740 of CM038219.1, forward strand.
GTATCCTGTGAGAAATCCTGCAAAGAACATCGATAGCAAGAGGAAGAAAGGAAGAAAGCACCCCACAGCAAGATTCCACCAAAGAAACCTTGCTGAAACAAGAAATGGCATGATGAATGGGGTCCAAGTTCCCGTAAAAACAACATCGAGGATGATAAGTATCAACAAAAAAAAAAAACCAAATGTCCTCATCATGCAGAAAAATGAAGTAAAATATAACTCCCAGAAGTAAAAGAAAAATGTCAAGGAGAGTTAGGACACAAGGGAACAGAAAACCAGAAAGAAGAGAGACGAAGAGGAGAGTTAGATTCTGAGGTAAGGAAGCCCAGAATTGTCCAAGTTAACCAGACCACGCAGGTATTTGGGTAATGTAAATTGATTAAAGAGGATGATACTGTCTAATCTCGCACCCTGATTTGCAAGTAATCAAGACATAGCGCTACCTTCACGCCAAACATGAGTGATGGTAAAATTGTTGAGAGAGAAGAGCCCTAGTTTGCTTGAGGAGAGTAGTACAAACAAGTGTTGCTCATATTGGTAGAAGTCAAAAGATCAATCAAGAGAAGAGCCCACCTCTATCCAAATATTGAGCTCATTTTGAAGACAAATTTCTAGAGCTTTGTGGACAGCCATAAGCTCAGTATAAGGAACAGTGCCGGAAATAAGGGGATAAGCAAATGCACATAGAACAATACCCTTAGAATCCCTGAAAATGCCTCCACAACCCGAGCCATTATGAGAGACAGAGCCATCAGTATTAATTTTAATAATATGATCAAGAGGTTTTTTCCAAAAAAACCATTCTATCATTTCGATAGTAAGACTGGTCTGGAAGGTTGAGGCCCAGTTTATTAGCTGTGATTTACTTTTAAAATGCTTGTAATGGATTAAATTGGCTTTAAATAAGTCACAAATTTTATTTTAGTTTTAGCAATAATCCTCATGTGATTCATAATGAATCCCACTATGTTTAGTTTCATTTCGTCCATCCATATGAACCAAATAAGAGTAATGGCGATTATGATTTTAATATGACCTTTAATTGCATTGTCAAAGTAAACTTCAAGAAGTTGATATAAAGTAAAAGAACAATTAAAATTGATAGTGTTGAATAGATTGTCATACCAAATCCAAATTTTAGAGGCAATAGTCCCATTAACAAAAAACATGGTTAACATTCTCAATATGGGAACAACATTGACATTTAGAGGGTAAATAAAACCCTTTACCCCACAACAAAGAGTCAATAGAATAAAGTTTTTAGGATATGCCAAGTAAGAATAGAGTAAGAAGAGGGGATATTGCTATTCCAAATTTTGGAGAACACAATAGAAGAATCCTGATTATCTTTAATGTGAATCCACACATTTTTAAGGTTGAAATCCCCATTATGAGATAACTTAAAGATAATCTGATCATGATTGTTAGGAGTGATAGGAATACTAGTAATCATATTTAAGAAAGTGGAAGGAATAGAATCAGTAATCTTACTAGTGTTCCACATGTGGTTTTGCCAGAATGAATTAACTCTAATATCGGAGGTGGAGTGAGTGTAGAGTAAGTCATCAATGGAGCCAGAACCACTCCAGTTGTCTTGCCAAAAAAAAGAATTGCCTGAGTTTATGCCCCAAAAAATTAAGGATTCTGCATCCCATTTGACAGAACAAAGTCTTCTCCACACAGGAGAATCGCCCGATTTAAAAGGACAAATGAGAGGATGTTTACCCTGGCAATATTTAGAAGTCATGAAATTCGCCCAAAGACTATTTTTGCTTCTAAAGTTCCACCAAAGTTTGTAGGAGAAGGCATGGATAACTTCTTTGATGGATTTACATCCCAGACCTCCCTCTTCAAGAGTACCACAACTATTAGACCAGGATGACCAGTGCATTCTTTTAGAGGATGTATTGGTTCCCCAGAAGAATTTGTTTAAGAGATGCTCAATTCTGTTTATGGTAGAGTTGGTAGGCACAATGGTTTGAAGAAGGTATATGGGCATGGAATTTAGAGTGCTCTTGATCAAGGTAAGTCCACCACTGAAAGAGAGTAAATGAAATTCCCAAATTGAAATTTTGTTAGAAATTTTTTGAATTAGATCATCAAAAAGGTGTGATCTTTTATGGCCTTTGAAAAATGGAGCTCCTAGGTAATTAAGAGGGAGTTTATTTTGCTTAAAATTAGTAATTCTAGATATTTGGTTAAGTCTATTAGGAGGAATCTTAGTTGAAGGAATAAAATAGCATTTTCCTTCATAAAGAAAGAGACCACTAACTTTACCAAAATCATTGAGAAGGTTCTTGATGGTTTTAACATGTTGAATGGAACCGCTGTAAGATAATGAAATCATCAAGAAAGCTAAGATGAGAAATAGGAAACCTCCATGAGTTTTAAAAGATATATTAGGCTTATTAGTGAAAAGATCATTCAGGCTCCTTGACAAGTATTCAATAGAAATGATAAAAAGAGAAGGTGATAGTGGGTCACCTTGCCTCAAACCATGTCTAGAAGGAAAGAAACCTATGGACTCACCATTCATGATAACCAAAACCGACATTCGTGATACATCTTTTATAATCCGATAAAACTATCAAAAAAACCAAACAAATTCGTGATTTGAAAGAGAAAGTCCCATGAGAGATTATCAAAGTTTTAGCGATGTCCAGCTTTGAATAAGATGTTGCCTCCTCTAGAATTGATATCAATGTCATGAACCATTTCTGAGCGAAGAATATTATCCAATATTGTTCAGGTTTAACAAAACCAGTTTGATTAGGGGAGATGATTTTAGGAAGCAAAGGGCTAAGCCTATTATTTATTAATTTAGCAATGAGTTTTTGAAAAAAGGTGCAAAGACTAATCGGTCTAAAATCATCCCAAGATTCAGGATTGTTAGTTTTGGGAATAAGGACAATAGAAGTGCTTGAAAAGTATTTGGGAATGGGATTGCCATCAAAGAAATCAATAACAGCATTAACTAAATCAGTTTTAATAAATGGCCAACAGTGCTGAAAGAAGTGGGTCGTATAGCCATCAGGGCCAGCAACAGAGTCAGTGTTCATGTTCTTAAGAGTATTACTAATCTCCTCTTCGGAAGGACACATAGTGAGTAAATGATTATCCTCACTGTTAATCATAGAAGGAATAAGATGGGTGTTTGATAAAGTATCAAGCAACGGCTTAGAATTTAATAAAGTTTGGAAATGATGAATGACAGAATCCTTAATATCATTGTTATCGGTTATCCATTCACCATTAGAGTTCTTAATTTTTTTAATCGAGTTTAAGGCTTTTATTACAAATGGCATGAAAGTACACGGTGTTTACACCTTCAACAATATGTTTGCTTGCTTTTTTGGCTAATAGGTTTCTTCCATGTTTTGATAATTAAGCAAGTTATTCTTGGCAATGTTCAACTCCTCAAGTTTACTAGGATCGGTTGAGACGGATCTTCAAGAGAACAAACCTCTTGTTCCATAGCTTTAAGATTTGTGAAAATTTTAAAAAATGTGTTTGTTCCACCAATTAAGATTTTGTTTAAGTCTTTTGAGCTTAAGCCATAGATGAGTCATACCTTTTACGAAATTATCCAGGAAAATAGGGCCATCCAATTAGTGATAGCGACATTGGTGAAGTCACTATGTTGGGTCCACATATTTTGAAATCTGAAAGGAGGGGAGTAGGCGGGTTTGGGGATTATTTGAAGGAAATCAAGAAGCATGGTCAAAAAGTTACGCTCAAATGCTCAACAAGGTAGACCATTTATTGATCCAAAGAGAATTAAAGAGGGCCCTATCAAGGTGCCAAAGCCTAGAGTTGTGCCGTGAAGTTAGACCCAGTGAAACCAATGCATGTCGATTGCAATCAAGGGTCATATTTGAGAAGTCCTCCATGGAATGAAGGTTAGGAGAACATCCTCCTTCTTTCAACTAGCTATGATAGTATTGAAATCACCTCCAACCAACCGGGGAAGGTTAACCGAGGAGGCGAAGGTGCGTAAGTGATTCCAAAGGATGTTCCTACCAGCTCTATTACAAGAGGCATAGATAAAAGAGCCAAAAGCAGTCACCTAAGGAGATTTTGACATTAACCAATTGGTCAAGATTATCAATGATGGAAATGGTGATGGAGTTGTGCCAAAAGCACCAAATTTTATTATTAAGATTGAAGAAGAAATTATGAAAGCCAAGGGATCTAGCGACAAAAGCAATCTTAGAGAATTAATGAAAGGTTCAATAAGAACAAGTAACTTGATATTATGAACACGAGACTCTAACACGATTGACAGAAGAGACCCATAACCCGGATATTCCAAATAAGAAAATTAATCATAAGGGGACAACCAAAAGGGAAAAGTAAAAAGAAAGGAAAGAGAGGAGAGAAATGATACACATTACTTGTGTGGGGTGGAAGAAGAGCGAGTGATTCTAGAGAGGTTATTATTAGAAAATTTTGCTTGTAGGGTTTTTTTGTTTTAACAATTTGAAAGGGTCTCTCAATCCAAATTATCTCCATCGAAAGAGATTGATTTATGGGTTCCTAAATAGTAGAAGAATCTATCAATGATTTAGAAGAGGGATTTCACCTTCTTAGGTAGGTATGAGAAATTGGGATCAATTGATATCACTCAAGGAAATAGATGTGGAAGTTTTGGCACCATTCGTAATACAAATATCTTTCTCAATATGTTCTCAAATCAGGGTCATTGATTTGGTCTATTATATGATTCCCATTCAAATTGTTTAATTGGGTGTCCAATATAAGGCTACCATTCAGATTTTCAAGGATTTAAATGAAGCAAAGAGCTATCATGGAAGGATTATTACAAGCGGGGGTGAAGTTAGGTGCCATTGGTAACATCACACCCCTCATTGGTTGTTTTAGTACCAAGGTCGAGTGTTTTCCACTAGATAGAGCGGTGGGAGGTGTAGGTAGGAGAGGTTCTTTTTAAGTATCTTTAACATATGCTAGAGTATTGGTTTTCCGAGTTCCATTAATGGTAGTCATATTCTGTGGTAAATTTTTCTTGAGATTAGGATGAAGCACAAAGCAATCTGAGTGGTTGTGTCCGTGAATCTTGCAGTGAGTGCAGAAAATAGGAAAATTTTCAAATTTGACTTTTTGACTATATCCAAATTTTTCAGAGCCAATCCAAACCTCTTTGGGATATTTCTTTGTGATGTCTATCTCAACGAGAATACGGCGACGATGGCTAGATCTATTGGCTTGTTTGGTTTGGAGAGGTCTACCAAAAAGGCTGCCAACAGCAAACAAAACTTGATGAGTGACATAATGTATTCACATGTTAGGAAAAGCAAGCCAAAGAGGGACAATGGGAGATTCTTCTTTGACATCAAATAGGGGTGACCATTTCAGTAGCCGCATTTGACAATTATGCACAAAATAAAGACGGCGAAAACCACTGTAATCTAAATCATTAGAAAGTTGAATAAGAATGTGGATCGATCGACCCAATAGAGAAAGAACCTAATTTTAAACTATGAAAGAAAGTGAATGTTATCAAGAGTTGGGCGTCTAAGGGAGAATTTACCCACCAAAGCGAACTCGAAGGGCTTAGCAAGTTTCTCAACATCCTGATCAGAACACATTAGCAATCCATGATAAAGTCAAAATGAGATTAACTAAAGCATTCGAGCTAGGGATCTTACCAGATAAAGCATCTTTGAATGATTTAACAGCAGTTACATTAACAATCGAATCCAGAAAACTTGTAGAGTCAGAGAGCAAAGTCGGTCTTGCGGCGCGAGAGGCGGATTCAGAGACCAAAGCCTCCATTGCTCTAATCCAAGGATGTCACATCTGAGGAGCGAGAATGTCGCCGAGAAAGCCGTAAGTGGCCAATGCAGAAGCAATCCACCGAGGGAACATAAAGTCGCCAAAATTGCCGAGGAGAGGGCGTTAGGGTTTTGTTGCCATTGTTGGCTTTAGGTGTTTGAGATTTAGGGTCCATCATTAAACAATTACTTTTGGATGCTTTGATGGTGATGGTTTTGGAGATTTATAGTTTTGTGGTTCAAGATAAGCTTTTATGGCCTAATATCTATTATGATTGGGAGGTTTTATGGCCAATCAGTCCTTCCCTATCTCGAATGTTGCCTTCATTGTTGTTGTCTTGGCTATTTTTTGCTTTGGTTATCCATTGTTATCTTTTTTGCATTCTATTTTACATTGTTCATTACTTGTTTTCTTTTGGGTTGGCTTTTGTATGCGTTATTTTTTACACAGATCTTAATTTATAATTTTATTAGTATTGTCTCTATTATCTCGGTCTTTGATTTTGCTTTTTTGAGCTATCTATTAGAAAGAGTGGTGTTATGAGAAGTTTTGCCTTTTGTTGTCTTGTTCTCTTATCTGTTGAGTTGATTATCTAAATTTTAGATATCCCATGGGAGAGCTCTAAATGTCTTACTTATTTTGTTAGTTTGGTTGGTTATTTCCATGTTTAGCTATTTGCCTTCCTTTACAATTGTCTTACTCCAATTACTCATATGGACATAAAGGGGTTGTTTTTAAAGTTTCAATTATATATCTTATGATGGGAAGGTCTGAACTATAAGATCATTGACTTGATTTAGCATGATAGTTATCTCATCTATGTTTTTTTTGGTGGTGGGTTTATATTTTCACTTGGATATGAGGCTGAGCTAAGATGACTAATTTATGTTTATATACTCTCATGTCGATGACTATATTGTTGATATCTTTTGAATGAGACAACTTACCATTTAGCTCTTTGCAAGTACCTCTAGGTAGATATGATTGTGTTTGGATTCGGTAATAAAGTTCATAAGACTATCAACAATTGTTACCTCCTTAGGTTTGTTGGCTATGATGGCTGTGATATTTTCACTCCCTTTTGGTATGGTAGTAGCTCATGTGATGTAACCCTTCTAATGAAGTTTGGATGCTCAATTTTGTTCAAATTTGGTGTGATTGCCTTCTTTATCAACTTTCCTATTATCGCTCTCAATTTTTATTGTTTTCATTCATCTCTCTATTTGTATTATTTTACACTCTAATCTCTCTCTAGTGTCACTTTGTTTCTCCCTTGTTCTCTTGTAGGTTTGCTCCATATTACCAAGCTCTCTTACAACCATCAGATTGGCCTTAATCTTCCTTTTAGATTATTATGTTAGCCATATTATATCTTTTGATTGATTTAATGTTTTCTCTTGCTTTTGGATGTAAGATGGGGATTTACTCCTTAGGGTAGCTCTTTGAGTAGTAGATTCAGAGTTTATCCTCTTTAAGGATCTTGTAACCTTTTTTTTGTGGCAATAAAATACCCCCATATAATGGGGTTTCCTTAAAAAAAAAAACATGTATTAAAGATTTAAGCAAGTACGTGCCATTGTTAAACTAAGGAAGTCAGCTAATCTAAGACCTCCTTAGGGCTACTCAAAGCCTCATATTCCTAGGATCTCCAGACTATATACTTGCTACGTAAATACATATAAATCTATACATAAACATAAGAATGAAAATCATAAAAATGATTGTATGTTAGCAAATTTTTTACTCATATAATGTAAAGCTCTATCCAAATTCTAATGCATGTATACATATGAATGAAATTAAGTAAGTACGTGTCATTGTTAAACCAGGGATGTGAGGTAATCTAAGACCTCATATTCCCAGGATATCCAGACGATATACTTACTAACATTCAAACACATGTAAACATACACATTAATCATGAAAATAGAATAATCATTTAACAAGTTTAAACTATAAGTAAATGTAAACCACATATAATATTCATAGTCAACATCAATTTAAATCTTCATCATTAGTTTATAATTTTGAAAATAATTTGAGATTTATTTATGATAATAGCCATGCCATACAATAGGATTAAGTCAACACATGCAACTTGCACATATATAATAATATTCAATTGATTCTTTCATCTAAAAACATGAATACATGACACCAAATTACATACAAATTTATAATGATTGAAAAGGAATAATTAAACATTGCTACATGAAACATTCACCCATATTAATTCCAAAGGACAATCAAGTCAAATAAAATTTCTTAAGACTAACCAAAGTTGTTATGAAGTTTAAATTTTGGATTTGATTTACTAAAACTTAAAGAGGAGAAATAATATTTATTGTTTTACCTCATCCCATGTTGGTGACTTAATGTGTTTAAGGAAAATGATTAAATAAATTTTATGGATTGATTAAGTTCAAATCATTAAGTAATTGATTTAATTCCCTTTCCTAAGTCTCTTTAATTTAATTGGCTAGTTAATCATGAGCCTCCAATGATATGAAAATGAAGAATTCAAATTTACTATGCTTCTAAAGGACCTAATGTAAATAGGCTCATGCTTAAGAGTTAATTAGATTAAGGAAAGAATTGAGTTAAGTACTCTTATGGTTTTCCCACACCCATGGGTTAACCATGAATTTGTTTAATGATCTTTATGTTATTGAACACATAAAGGGACCCATGAATTTAATTTTAATCATATGAAATAATTATCATTTCAATTTGGATTAATTTAACATTAATTTACCTAATTAGCTTTTAATTAATCAAATGCACTAATAAACCCTCCTATGAAAATGTAATTAAGAAAATAACTAAGAAGGAGGCTCTAATTATTTTCCTTCATCATTCCGACTGCTTACAATGATTAACAATTAATAATGATTTAAATTTTACTATTTAGCACTTTTAATAATTATAAAATTGATTAAATAGGTAATTAAAATTAAAATTTCAAAATTTCCAAATTACATTGCCAATAAATCTTAAGAAAATTATGGGAGGTAGACAACATCCCATAAGATCAACACCAAATATGAAATGAATTGGCCACGTATTAAAGCCTTAATTAAGGTAATTAGATAAACTTTAAACCTTAATTAGGCATTATTCATTGATCAAACCTTGAGATTTTATTTTTATTAAATTCTCCTCTATTTACCCTTTCCAAAATAGGTTTATTCATATTTTTGAATTTTTCTACAATTCATTATGAATCTTCAAAGTTTTTTCTATTTTATGACATTTAATTACCTTAGTAATCCCCTAAACCGTCAGTGCCTTGTAGGAGCTGACGTGGCAACGATTTTCACGTGGCGCCATGGGATAGGTCACTTAAAATGTCTAACATGGAAGCTGACTCAATGGCGGAATTTTTTCCCACCATTTGATCTCAGATCGGATGGCAACGATTAATCTGTGGTTCTTATTGGATTAAATCAAATTATCGAACAGATTAAATCACAGCTATCCATTCTAATCATACGAAATGGATAGCTGATTATTCATCTTCCCCTGAGCACTGAAAGATGGATACCATCCACCTTCCACCGCTTGATTTGAGCTCGTAGGATGTTAGGATAGACTCCAAGATGTTTAGGGAGGAGATCTAAGGATATCCTACAACGGAGATCACATGTAATCATAATTTTCTTCACAAAAGACTAACACATAGGAAATCTTCTATGGTTTTCCATAGTTTTACCTCTACAGAGCTAGCGACCGATGGTCCGTTGACTAAGGTAGCTTTATCTTGAAGAGATAAAGCCCCACTGAGAAGAACTCGAGCTGCCTCCCTACAGGTGCCTCTGTGGATAGAGCACCACCATTAAGCTCACCATAGTTAGTCTTGGAGTGCCTTCAGGTGATCAAATTGATTGGGGATCAATTTATTCTGACTCACCGAAGTGAGGGGAAGGTGTGGAAAGAGTTAATTTTAGTTTGGTGGCATTTAAGTGAGGTTGGATGGACAGGGCTCTTAGTTTCTAATGAGAGTTGGTCTCACCGATGATGGAGCACGAGCAGATCAGAAAAAGCTCTAGGACTACTTGGAATGACTTGAGGAAGCTCTAAGTGAAGTTTGAATGGATAGGGAGGAGTATACTATCCTCCCCAAGTGAACAAAGGGCTAAGATCAGCTCATCCTTTGGCAGTCAACCGCTAGGGTAGGTGGCCGAAGATAGTAGTGGACTGCTGAGGTGGAGGTGCATGAGAGGCTGAGGTAGTGGCATGGGTTGGCAAAAGGTGTACCTCCTCCTCCAAGTTAAGTAATGATAGGCTAAGGGTGAGTTCACCCTCTCAAGGATTAACCCAACATCTTAGGTCAGGTTGGGTCAGTGGTCCTAATGTCTAAGAATGGCTAAAAGTGGCTGCCAAGGCTTGGGGAGTAGGTGAGCCCCTCCAAATGGGGATTTTGTCCATTTGGGTTGGTTGGTTCAAGGGTTTTGACCCAACCTAAATTACCATGGGTCGGATCCACTTGGGCTGACCCATGGTGACCCAAGGATGAGTCATGCCAAGTTTAGTTGGGTTTAGACTTGGTTTGAATGGTTTTAGCTCAATTTGACTCATATGAGCCAAATGAGGTTCAATTGGGTTAGGTTGACCAATTAGTCAAATTGGGTAAAGACAAGGGTTTGGGTGTGTTCAAATAATAATTTGAAATATATTGGTTTAATTATTTTGGTTTAATGTGAAGTGATTTGATTTTGGCCCATATGGGTTCATTGGGTCAAATGGGCTAAGTTGACCAATATGATCAAATTGGCCAAATTGGCTTGGGTGGAGGGTTGGTTTAGGTTTAATTGATCATTTGAGAATGATTGTAGGTGTTGGTTTAAATCAATTTAGATTTGGGAAGGATTTAGTTCAATTTGACCCTTTAGGTCAAATTGGTCTAAGTGGGTCAATTGGGTTGGTTTGACCAAATTGGGTTCAATTGAAGATCAGATCATGTTTAATAATAAATCTATGATTGATTAGAGGCATTGGTTTCAATCAATTGGGTTTAGAATTTTATTTGGACCAATTTGACCCTTTAAGTCAAATTGGGTCAAATTTGGTCAAATTGGTTCAAGAGACCAAGTTGGCTTGGTTTAGTTCAATTGGTGGTTGAGTCATGTTCAATACTTAATTTATGATTGATGGGAGTCATTGATTGTAATTGATTGAAGTTATAATGAGATTTGATTCATTTTTGTCCATGGGTTAATTGGGTCAACTTGGATCAAGTGATCAAATTTGTTTGGTTTGACCCACTTGATTGTAATTGGATAATCAAGGATGATCAATAATCATTGTAGAGAAGATTGGATGGGTTGATTCAATCCAATTTGGGTTGGATTTTTGTTTAAATCAATTTGGCCATTTAGGCCACTTTAGGTCAAGTGGACTAAATGGGTTAATTGAGTTGAATTAATTAGTTTAGAAGTTCGATTAGTTGGTTGATTGGTTTTGATTTACATTGATTTGGGTTTGATTGGATTTTGGCTCATTTAGAACTTTTGGGTCAAATGGGCTAACTTGGGTTAATTAAATTCATATGGTTCAATTGGTTTGATTATAAGAGTTGAATGGGTTTGGAATAGAGTATTGAATGGTTGGAATGTTTTTGTGAAAATCAATTGGATTTGGTTTACTTGAATGGGTTTTGGGTTGGATCCATAAGGTGATGGTGGAACTAACTTAGGTTAAGTGCTAATTTAATTTTCTTAGAACTTGGATATAAAATAAATCGAATTGGAGGTTGGTTGTGTGGCTTGAGGTTGAGTGGACAAGCATGAGTCTTGGTTTATGCCATAGGACCTATTTGCCCTAAGGTATATCCTAAGCTTAGGGTAGGCCTTCCTAAGTCTCTATACTTGGGTTTAATGTTCCTTTAATCACTAGAAGTGTCTTAGGACTAAGGAAATAAAAGTTTCTAGAAGGTTCTTGAGTCTAAGATGGGAAGATGAGTACTCACTCTAAAAGTGAGGTCAACAGGTGCCAAGTCTAGCTTATAATTAAACACTCCCCACCCCTCCTTAGGGTGTTGATTTCTATTTTAATAATCTCTAGAGATTTCTCCTTCCCTTCCTCTTTCAGCCTTCTTCCACTTTAGAAAAGCAATGATGCCACTTAAAAGGCTTGCTAACAAGAGGAGGGCGACCTCTAGCAACAATGTCAGATTTGTTAGCTCAGAAGTGGAGGAGAGGTACCAGCATGCTCTCACCCACAAGCATCTAATTACGGAGATGAGCTTCTATAATTTAAGTGGAAGTGTAGAGAGGATAATCAATTATTATAGCTAGGAGAAGTTGGCCTATCAAAAGCTATTGCATCATTTCGGTGGTGCAGGAATTCTTCACCAATGCGAAAGAGTGCAGGATAATAAAGTCTTTGTTCAAGAAAAACTGGTAAGTTTTGATAGTACAACCATTAATGCACATTATAATTTGTAAAATGTTATATATGATAAGTATCTTTTTATTATAGTAATCATCCCAATTTTAATGAAATCTTTAGTTTCCTGACTGGTAGAGATGCTAATATCCAATGGAAATGACAAGAGGAAAGGATTATAAATTTTCCTACTATTGGCCTAACAATAGAGTCTAAGGCCTGACACTAGTTTATTTTTACCTAACTAATGCCTATTAGTAATATTAGTGAGGTGACTAAGGACAAGGCTATTTTAAATTTTGCTACTCAAAAGTACTTTATAATTAAAGTAGAAAATATTATTTATAATTCCATTTGTAATATGCTAAATACTATTGTAGGATTTAATATTCCTTCTCTTATTTATGATTTTTGCATTGTGGTGGATTAGGGGAGCTTAATGAAGAAGTTTTTATTTAGAAGGATCTTCCAATGAAGAGGATAATTGGGTGATTTGGTTCAAGGTTTGAGGTGGTGGAAAGCTCCGTGTTCCACATGTCTCACAACTTTGATCCCATCCTCCAAGACCTTAAGCGAGTAAGTATCAGATTTAAGGAAATAGGTTGGTGAGTGTAGCCATATTTAAGAGGCTTTAAAAAGAAAATTTGATTATCATATTGATCAACAATAAAATAATTTTTCTTACATGACTCGATTTCATTCAGCCTTAGTTCATATGTTTAAAATTATGGTTTTGCTAGTCCTGATTAGGCCTCTTTTCCTACGACTCCTCAATACAGCCTTTCTTGAGTACCTCATAGGAGCTAGAAGAAGAAGAGGAGGAGGAGGATGATAATGATTACTAGTTTCCTCCTTTTTTGTATTTTATCCTTTTCTTTTATTGTAAAACTTCTTGTAATAGTAATTTTTTATTAATAAATATATTTTTATTTTAATGGTTTATTTTATATATTTCCATGTATATGTCTTTGTATTTTGGGATTTAAAAGCTCCAAGATTTGAAACTATGAAAGTTTCTAAATTAAAACTAACATTGTAGTAGTTTGCAAGACATAAGCTTAAAACCTTAGAGTCCACCACAATGGTGCTTGTAAGATAGCCATTTTTTATTCTGCACAAGGAATTAACACTGCTATGATTAAATTGTGCCACTATGACATTTGTTAGATAGCCATTTTTGTCATTTTTACCTGAATGATTAGTGCTAAATCACTCAATTTATGGTACTACAGTGGTCGTTAGACAAACTTAGACATAATACTAAATAGTTCAGCACCTAGGTGACCCACAACCCTTAAGAACTATATTACCAATTCCTAAAAATTTAAAAGGCATCATAATACCTTAATAATGCTAGATTTTATGGTTTTTAGTGCATTAACATTCTTCTCCCTTATGCAGGATCCAAGATCAATAGAGGGAGGGTTTCATTTCACTGGAACCCAGTTGAATAATGAAAAGGAGCATTTTAGGATAAAACACCTCGAAGTTGTGAATAACACTATGGCACTATTGTAAATATATGAAAATCAAGATTTTGGCACTGCGGCCCTAAAATACAGTGTTGTGGTGTAACAAAAATGATATAAAGACCCAAGAGCTTGGCTCCAGATTTCTGGTGCCTTCGCACTGTGGAACAAAGCATTCAAGATTTCATTTCTGAGACCGTAGCCCCTTGATGCTGGACCTTAGTGCTATGGCACCATGTGATGGGAATCCTATTTTGTGATTAATTCAGGGGTGTTTTAATAGATATTTTAATGAAAATTTGATGGCATAATGCCTTAGTAGTGCTAGATTTTATATATTTAGTGTAAACACACTCTTCTCTCTTGTTCCAAATCCAAAATTGATGGAGTGAGGGTGTTCTTCTCGCACTGAAACTAAGTTCAATGATGGAGGTTTTCAACATTGAAGATTCTCAAAATTTTTGTCTCAGGGGGCATTTTATTTACTCAAAATCCAAGATCAATATAGACAAGCTTATTTTCTCACCAGACCCAAGATTGATAATGGAACCCTTTTAACTTTACTTTTTTAAAAGAAAATTTTCATAAAAGAAATATTTTTAGAAATCTATTACTTGGAGAAGATGAGAGAGTGCTCTCGTAGCAAAGAACATGTGCTTATGGAGGGTAAAATGATGGGGAGCAAGAATGAGGCAAGAAGACTAGAGAGAGTGAGTGGAAGAGCAAGAAAAAGAACTTAAAGTGGATGCTCTCCTCATTTTATAAGTAATTTCCCCTCTATGGGGGTGATTTTATGCTCTGTAACTATTCCCTCGACTCTCCTAGGAAGTTATTACTGCTAGGGCAGGGATCATGACTTTTTATTTTAAAAATAAAAAATTATCATGATAGTGCCTTGATGTTAGTATCTCAACATCGTAGCATCGTGCCATTTAATCAGGCAACCGTCAGGGGGGTTTTGAGTTTCAAGATTTTTTAAAGCGATAATAATGCCTAGGCGCTGCGATTGTAACTCCATAGCACTCCAAGACAAGATTTCCAATTTTCATCATTTTTTCATTTCATTCTTGTTTTAGATGCAAACAAAATTGCCCACCCCCCCCATCCCAATGAATGTATCATATCAATTGGAAATGATTCACTCACTATTTATTTATTTATGATTATATGCAATAATATAATGAGAAGAGAGAATAAATAATCTTTTGAAAATCTCTGCACACTTTTCATTGATCATATATAACAGTAACATAAAGAGTTTGTAGCTATAAATGTTTAGTCTGGATTTCTCTAATATAGATATTGGTTGTATGAGCTCTTTAAGCCATAGTAGATTGCCTCTCCCTAGCTTCATGGAGATGTTGAAGGGCAGCTTCTTGGTCATGAACTAATGAGAATGAAGCTACTCAAGTTCGATCACTTGAGCATTTGTCTATGAATAGTCCTCCTCTATGGCTGTGATAGCCTGTCTAAATTTGAGATTAATTATCTTTAATTGATGATTTATTATGTTTTAATTTTATTAATTCCTTTAGGTCTTTAAGTTGATTTCACATTTCATTTTAATTTAACCTAGTTAGGTTTAAATAGATGAAGTTGATTCCAATTGGGTTCAAATGACCCATTGCCTTAATTGAATTTGGTTTGAAGTCCAATCATGCTTAATTACATATATGGAGTAATTTAGAATGATTTATTTCAATTGATCTGAAGTTAATTTTAATTTTGACCCATGTGACCCAAATTGGGCTTAATGAGTTAAGCATGGGTCCATTTGGGTCAAATGACCAAATTGGTCAAATTAGACCCAATGATTGGTTTGAATTATTTTTGTAATTGTTTCTAAATGATTTTGAATAATCAAATTGAGTTGATTTCAATATGATTTGGGTTTGAACACAATAGGACTCATTTTGGCCCATTTAGACTAAGTGGACTAATTAGCCTAAGTAAGGTCTAAATAAATTTAAATTTTACATTTAAACCAATTAGAATGTTTTGATTTGGTCAAATTTTGGTGGATCAACCTTTGACTTGGTGGGACCCACATAAGTCAAATTATGTTAAAAGGGTTGACTAGATTTGACTTCGATTTAGATTTGAATTCATTCATTTAATTTAATTTGAATTTATTTTGGTTTATTAAGATTTTCTTATTTAATTTGAATTTCTTGGGTTTATGTGATTTTTAGCTTAAATAAGGTAATTAGGTTTAATTTCCCTAAATTAAACCTTAATCTAAGCCTAATTAAATTTAGATTTCAAGTAGTGTATATTTTGATTTAATTCATGTTTGGATTTTGGGTTGAGTCTACCTAGACCCATTAGGTTAGATCCAACCTAAGGAGGATGCACGAGGTTACTAACTGTAGTATTCTAAGTGCTTAATTAGGAGACTCTTAATATATGATTATGTGTCCTAGTTACTATTTTTAGAAATGATATTAACCTCATCTAAAAATAAGCTCAACAAATGAGCTTCAGAACCTAAGTCTAGAATTACTGACACAATTAAGAGGCTTGACCTATTCCACTTTTGGAAATTATCAGCCATTCCTCTCATTTGAAGGAATAAACTTATCATTGACTCTTTTGGACTTATAGCCCATCTGGAAGGGATGTGTGATAACACCACCTAAGCAAATTTTAAATCCAACATGTCAAGTCTCATGTATGCAATATGATTGGACTGTTGTATTTTAGTAAAGAATATAAGAACTTAGACTCACTCTGTAATCCCTAGATCATGTTGGTATAATATACACTAAACTAATGCACATTTCCTAGCTTTTAAATGCTTTTACTCATGATTCATTTAAGGTCTTAGGGTATGCATTATAAGCCTAAATGACATAAAATTAGAAGTGGTCATGGGCCAAATCAAGAAAAGAAGGCAAACTTTTCCAAGAAGGTGGTCATCCTCAAAAGTCAGATACCCCTTATGTGCATTCGGTGAAGTGCCTAATTCATAGAGTTAGAATAATATGATAGCAAGATACAAAAAACCTAATTGTTTCTAGCTAATTTTAAGTTATTCAAGGCTTTAATTAATGTGAAATTTTGATTTCCTTTATTTTTATTTAAGTTATTGAAGTTTAAGTTTGGTAGAAAATTTAGTTTTTCAAAGAGCCTAATCGTCCAAGCATCCATCACAAAAAACACAGCACATATAGAAACCTAGAAAAGCAGGTTGATTCTATTGTGCACCCAAAGTAAATCAAACCAATTTAAGTTAAGGAATAGGCCAATGTCACAGGGTACCATTGTATATCTCGAAAGAAAAAGAAAATGGGCAGCCAAGCTCTACCCTTATACAGCCTAGCCTAGAACTACAAGTTTGGATCTATAAGGGTTTTCTTTCCAGGATCGTCTCCATCTTCAAGGACTTCCATTGGGCTTCATAGGGAACCTCTACACCTATCTACTCGTAGGGTCAACTCCTATTATTCCTAGACCCCATAGTTCCTAACCTAATTCCATCAAATTACTTTTTAAAATTAAAAAAATCTTAAGCCCAACAAAACAAATGTTATGAAAATACAAACAACATATCAATAGTTATATTTATAAACATACGATTAGCTTTAGTTGCAAGCCCACTGTATTAGGCTATGCTAAGGTATTTAATTATACCTATAAGATAATAGTATTTAATATTTACTTATGGTGATAGTCTCTTCTAGCACAGCCCCCAACAAAAGACAACATTAGTTTTAAAAAGAACATCCAACCATCCAGTTTAATTGGCAAACAATCCTACTCATCCAATCTGAAATAGTACACCAAAAAATAAGAGAAACACATCACATCACATCACAAAATATTACATATCGACCTAACCTAAGTCTAGGGTTAGTGACCAAATAACTTAGTATGTGAAGGAAATGGACTTGTGTGGCAAGACTTTGCTAGGCCTTCTTAGATTCAAGTTTCAATTTAAGTTTTGAGGTTTGTTTGATTTACCTTTAGATGATTTCAATTCATATGATTTAATGATTTGTGACTCTTGTTTCCATTTTTAAATTCATTTTATGTATTCTAAGTTTTCAAGAATGAAGAGTTGAATTGATTCCACTTTAGGTGGAACCCATTCTATTCAACATCCTAAATCTCAATAGAATGAAGCCGTCACCCTAAGATGAAGATTCATTCTAAAGGTAACTTAGTTCCTAAGTATATTAATTAAACTCTTTGGATTCATTTAAATGATTTGAGTTTGAGTTTAATTTAGATCAAAATTTTAATTTAGATTTGGAATTTAATTCTTCATTTCTTTTCTTTTGATTTGATTACATGTTTCTGAGGTTGGATTATTTTCAATTTGATTTGACTTATTTGATTTGAATTGATCTTAATGTTTATTTTATTAATTTTTATGTTCATTTATTTTGTATTCATTTAGTTTGAATTATGTTAATCTAACACATTTAGGTTAATGTTTTAATCCAATGTTGATTTAAATTAATTATGTGTTAAGATTTCATTAATTTATTTACCATAAATTTAATTGATTATTAACTTTATGGTTTAATTAATTTTGCATTTTTATTGGTTTCCATGAAACAATAAGTATGTTATTATTCAAATTACTTAACTTTAGTGGGTTAGGAATTTTTTCTTTGGTGAACCAATGTTAATGAAGATATTTCAAATCAATTTATGAATTTGTATAGTTTATTGTAATTTTTTGATTTATAATTTCATGTAAATCAATGTAAAGATTGGAAATTTAATAACTTCCAATCCATAGGTTAATTATCCTTTAAATTTTTATGGAAAGTTGGGTTCCTTGCCAAGTTGACTATCCTAAAATTGTATTTTTAATCAGATGCATGATTAGGGTTTAATTATATTTTTAATTGTTTCATTGAGAATTAAATTAAACTTAATTTAGAAGAAAATATTTAGGGGTTTTATTTTTCTTAGATTCCTCCCTAGAAGATGCATCCATAGAGGGTTCAATTTGTATTTTTTGAGTTTTGGTTGATTTACTATGATTTTCCTAAGTTCAAGATGATTAATTGCATTAATTAATTCAAGTAAATGCTAAATTACATCATTTTATGATTTATTGAGTTTCATTGAGATTTAATGGAGTATTTAAGTTTATTAGGGTTTATTATTATTGTTTAAGGTAATTTAAAAATTTTCCATCATTTCTTTAATTAAACATTAATTTATTACATTAAAAATAGTATTTGAGATTCAAAATTCAATATCTTTTGATTTACTTTGCAATAAATCATTAATTTTTTTTTTCTGAGGTGTATTTTAATCCTAATTTCATTTCCACAAAGTTTCACATTGATTAGAAATATGTTTTGTGATAAATTTGAGTTTTATTATTTTCACTTAAAGTTAAATGAATCCAAAATTACCCAAAATTAAATGTGGATTTTGGGTTTAATGGATTATACTCATTGAGATGAATCTATAGGGCCTTCATTTGCATTTTTTTAGATTTGTATTTTATTCTTAATAATTTTTTAAATTTTTTGTTTTTTTCCAATTGTAATTAAGAAAAATTAGGATTTTTCATTTTAATGGGAGACACCGACATGGTGCCATTACCACGTGGTGTGGTGCCACTTGGCCACATGGATTCCACGTTAAAAGTAGTGAGGACTCCAAAATGATCTATGATTGTCCGATCAAAGATCGGACAGTCATGATTTCACTCGCATTCCTACATGACTTTAAATTTGATTGTCCGGCTAGATCTTGACCATCTGTTCCTAAAAAAAGAATGGACAATAGAGATCATTCCCCTATTCTCACCAATAAGAATTAGATGTCATCCACTAGATCCAACATATTTCTAAGGATCCAAACAGAATTTTAGCTTGATTTTGATTGCCAAAATAAAATTATTAGATTAAATGTGAATGGAATCATTTACACCCCGATGATGATAGTGTTGATTGGAGATTTCAATCAGAGGGATTTATTTCTATCAAAATTTCATAAATTCTAATATTGAATTATCTTAAAGTCAAATTATAACTGAATTAAATATTAAAAAAATTTAAAATTAAAAAGATTACTAAATAAAATACATAATATAAAACTTAATGTAAAATCCATCAAATCTGCCTTCGAATAATTTATCGAAGGTGGTAAAATTAATCAATTTTAGCTCAAAAAGGAATGTCAAATCGATCGATACCTTTTGATCCTCTTGGACATCAATTCTCTTCACAAAGGACCAAACAAAATTGCTCCAACACCTTCATGGGGATTTGACAGGTTATGGGAGAAGTTTCACGCATTGCCTCCCCATGAATCATCATGGAGACCAATGCTTGGCTATTTGCCATCAACTTTGGTGCTTTTTTGGCTCACCAGCGGTGTAGGGATTAGGGGAAGGTTCATTTGAGGTCACCTCCACCTCAGAACTTGTGGGAAGGCCAATTTGGGGAGAGAAGCATTTCTTCCTTGATTATATGCTTGACCGAAGGTTTAGCCACCAACTTTGGATGAATTCCAGTTTGACGATAGTGAGAGGTCTGGGGAATGCTTCATTTCTCTTTCTCTTCACCTCTTGAATGTGTTGGGATGAAATTTTTGAGAGGAAAGAGCTTTTTTCTCCTCATTCTCTACATGGTTGAGAGCCATGTATGCAAGCCTTTAGGTAGTCAGAAGACAGCCACCGGTGGTGAGATGCTCAGCCAAAGTGTTGGTTTGGTCCCTCTTGACTTTATGAGTGCACTTGGATGATCAGCTTGAGTGGAGGAAGTATTTTTCCTCCATTTTTTTACCTTGACCATGAGCCATACCTATTGAATCCATCGAGGAATCCTCTATGCTTGCTTACCAAGGTCATAGTCATCTATCTTCTTTGATTACTCTTAGGAGGCAGTCAACTAAATGGAAAGAAGCAAAAATTAATTGAGGCTGTTGACCTCACTTTTAGAGTAAGGACTAATCTTTATCATCTTAGACTTAGGAACCTTCTAGGCACTAGGATCTTCTAAGTGATAAAACACTTCTAGGGACTAAGGGAACACTAAACCCAAGCCTAGAGACTTAGGAGACATACCCTAAACCTAGGATGTGCCTTAGGACCAATAGGTTCTACTTATCCTTTGGCCTAAACCAAGACCTATGCCTATCTGCTCATCTAAACCTAAACTTATATAAATGAAACATAACTAACCTCAAGCCTATTCAAATAATCTCACTTAATTTTATTTTATGTCCAAGCACCAAGCTAAATTGACTTAGACCTTAACTTGAGTTAACCTCACCATGATTATGTGAACCCAACTCAAACCCATTCAAGCAAACTAAATCCAATTTAATTTTCTCAATCACTCTAAGTATTCAATAGACCATTTCAAACCCCTCCAATACTTGCATCAAACCAATCGAATCAAATGAATTCAATTAACTTAAGCTACCCCATTTGACCCAAAATGTCAAAATGGGCCAAAACCCAATCAAGCACAAACTAATTGTAATCAAAGCCACTATTCAACTCTAAATCCATCATTGAACACCACTCAACACTTAATTAACACCAACTCAACCCAATCAACCTAATTGGTTCACTTGACCCAATGTGACCTAAATGACCAATTTGATTCAAAATTCAATCCATTCCAAATTGGATAAAATGAACTCATCTAATCTCTTCCAAAATGATTGTTGATCATCTTTGATTGCCTAATTGCAATCAATTAGATCAAACCAAATCAATTTGACCGTTTAACCCAAGTTGACCCAATTTGTTTAACCAAATCTCATTCCAACTCTAAATGATTACAACCAATGTCTCTAATCAATCATAAATTGATCATTAAACACCCTACAATCATCAACTAAACCCAATTTGGTCAAGCAAACCCAATTGACCCACTTAACCCAAATTGACCTAAAGGGTCCAATTGAACCAAATCATTACTTAATCCAAATCAATTCAAACCAATAGTTACATTTATTTCCAAATGATCAATTGAACCTAAACCTAACTCATACCCAAGCCAACTTGGCTAATTTGGTCAAATTGTCAACATGACCCATTTGACTCAAATTGAATCATATGAATCAAATCTAAATCCACTTTAAATTGAATCAAACCAATTGCACCAATGCAGTCCAAATGGCCAATTGAACTCACCCAAATAATTGGTTTAACCTAATTTGACCAATTGGTCAACTTATCCCAAGTGAACTCAAATTGACCCATATGGGTCAAATTGAGCCAAACCCAAACAAACCAAGCATACCAAGCCCAACCAAACTTGGCATGACTCATCCTTGGGTCACCATGGGTTTGCCCAAGTGGACCCAACCCATGGTGAATTCGTTTAGGTCAAACCCATTGAACCAAGCTACCCAAATGGGATAAAATCCCCATTTGGATGGATTCTCCACCCTTTTTCCCCTTGACAACCACCTCTGGCTCTTCTTAGACAAGTGGACCACTAACCCAACCAAACCCAAGCTTATTGGGTTCAGCCTTTTTCCATGAGAGGGTGAGTTCACCCATGGCACCTCATTGGTCCACCTAAGGAAACTTGCACACCCCATGCCAACCCATTCCATTCCATTCCTCTTCGATCTAGCCTCGGCCACCCACCACCTCCACCTGATGGCTACCAAAGCCTGAACTAATCTCAACCCATGGTTTAATTATGGAGGAGAGTAAAATCCTCCCCATCTATTCAAACTTCACAAAACATTCCTTGGAGCATTCAGCATAGTCTAGGACCTTCTCCCAAGCTCCTCATGCATTCCACCACTAGCGAGCGAGCAAAACTGAGCGCCTCATCCATCCAAACCTCTCAAAACTTCACCACACCCAAATTAACTCTCCCCACACCTTCACCTCATATGGCCAGTCAAAATGAATCTTTTCCTGAACGATTTGATCACCGGAAAGCATCTCTAGACTAACTCTGGCAAGCTTTATGGTGGCGTTTGACCCACAGAGCGAACGTCGAGGAGACAGCTCATGATCTTCTCAACACGGCTTCGTCTCTTCAAGATGAAGTTACCTTTGTTGATGGACTGTTGGTCTAACTCCAGTGAGGTAAAAGTCTTGCAATTGTAGATTTTCCTTTTAAGAATTGGTCATTTTTGAAGATAAATGTGATTTCATGTGATTTCCACCATATGATCCCTTTAGATTTTCTCTCTCAATATTTTGGAGTCAATTTCTCCTTTGAATGTACTCTAACGAGCTCAGATCTAGTGGTAGAAGGTAAATGGCATCCATCTTCTAGTGCTCGGGGGATGATGGATCATCGACTATCTCTTTCATGTGATTAGAATAGACGGTCATATTTAATTATGCTAGAATTTTTGATTTAATCCTTTCAAAATTGTGGGATTAATCTCCATCTCGAGATTGGATGGATGGGACAAAATTGCATTTGCCGCTTGAGTCAGTCGCGTTAGACATTTTAAATATCCAATATCGCAGCTCCATATGAAAAGCGATGTCAGGTCAGCATCTGTGTGGCACTGATAGTTTAAGTGGTTAATTAGTCATTAAAAATGTAACTAAATAGCCAGAACTTCAAAAACATTATAAATAATCATAGAAAAATCCAAAAAATACAAATTAACATATTTTTGGAAAGGTTAAATAGATGAGAATCTAAAAAAATAAAATCCTAAATTTTTGTCCAATGAATTATGCTTAATTAAGGTTTGAATATTATGTTAATTACATTAATTAAGGATTAATTACTTGGCTGATTAACTCCAATTTTTTTTTGGTGGAATGATTTTATGGGATGTCCTCTACCTCCCATAATTTTTTGGGATTATTGGCCATGTAGTTTAAAGAATTTGGAACTTTAATCCTAATTACTCTCATTAATCAATTTAATACTTATTAAAATTGTTAAATAATTAAAATTAAATAATCAATGATGATTAATCACTATAAATGGTGGGAATGTTGAAGGGAATAATTTGGACCTCTTTCCAAATTGCTTTCCTAAATATATTCCATAGGAGGGTTAATTAAAACATGATATAATTTGGGATTAATTAGGAAGTTAATGATAAGATAAAAATCAAATTAAGATAAATATTAGTTTATATAATTCAAAACATAATTCATTGGTTTCCCTTTATGTGTTTAATAACATAAAGTCATTAAGAAATTTATGGTTGACCCTTGGTGTGGGAAAACCATAAGAGTACTTAATTTAGATTTCTATCTTAATCTAATTAACTCTTAAGCATGAGCCTAATTGCATTAGGTCCCTTTAGGTGCATTGAAAAAATTTAATTTCTCATAAGCATATCATTGGAGGCTCATGATTAGGTAGTTAATCGAATTAAAGAAGTTTAGGGAAGGGTAATTAAATTGATTGCTTAATACTTGAATCTAATCAATTTATAAAACCTAATTACTTTCCTTAAATATATTAAGTCTAATGTGGGGATGGGGCTAACACTAAGTGTCTTTTCTCCCCTTTAGGTTTTAATAATTCAAACACCAAAATCAAATTTTATAAAAAAAAAAGCTTTGGTTACTCTTAAAGAGATTTGTTTGACTTGATTTTCCAGGAATTAATGTGATTGAATGTATTATGAGGTAAAGTTTAGTTATTACTTTTCAATAATCATAAATTTGCATCCCATTTGTATCATAAATTCATATTTTAAAAAAAAAGAATCAAAAGAATATAGTTGTATCTAAGTTGCATGTGTTGGATAAATATTATGATATGGTGTGTCTATTATCATTAATAAATATCAAATTATGTTTGAAGTTATAAGCTAATGATGAAAATCTAAGTTAATGTTGGTTATCAATAATCAATGAAATTTACATTTACCTATAACTTAAACATGTAAAATAATTATTCTATTTTCATGATTCATGTGTAGTTTACATGTGTTTGAAGCTGACAAGTATATAGTATGGAAATCTCGACAACATGAGGCTTTAAGTAGCCCCACGGAGGTCTTAGATTACCTCACATCTCTAATTTAACAATGACACTTACTTGCTTAATTTCATTCATATGTGTTCATGTGCTAGAATTTGAGATAGAACTTTGCTTTACTTGAATAAATAATTTATTATTATATAATCTTTGCATGATTTTCATTCATATATTTGTGTATATATTTTACATGTATTTAAGTTAGCAAGTATATAGTCTGAACATCCCAGGAATACGAGGCTTTAAGTAGCCCCAAGGTGGACTTAGATTATCTCACTTCCCTGGTTTAACAAATGTGCTTGCTTAATTCTTGTACATATGCTTGACTAAAGGATAAAATCTTTCTTTTCTATCAAAATACATGCATTAAGAATCATCAAGTGTGTAAAAATACAAAAAAAATATATTGCATGTATAGATATGTATATTATATCAAATATCATGAGTAGTAAAAATAAAGAGATGTGTATATTATTGTTGATGAAAAGGAATGATGGGATGTTCTCCATGTGATAGTTATTCAATTTTATTAATCCTAAGATGCCTTTCATGTTTGAATAAGATTCTTTAAGGTTAACCCAAACTTATGTTTAATAGAAAATATTTGATAAGCCATTCACAAAAGAAACCAAAATCATAATAAAATACCTTTAGAAAATAACTTAGGATAAGGATGAAGGGGGTCAAACCTTTTTCCTCTTTTTATAATAACTAGATGTTAAGTAGGCATCATATCAAACAAAAAAAATTGTAAATTAAAACTAACCAATCCTTTAAATGACTTGAAGTGGAACATCCCTTAATGTTTAACTTAAACATCTTACACTTTAGATAATCATACATCTAAAGCCTAGCTGAGATATACCACACCAAATCATAACACACACATTAGAATACTAAGTCACCAATTCTAGCCTTTAGCTTAGGCCAGTGTATGTTGTGATGTTATCTTTTATTTTATGATGTAATATTTTTAGACTTGATGTTTGGGTTGTTTATGTGTAGACTGGATGTTAGGTCGTTAATAGCCTAATGATATTTTTTGAATGAGATTATGCTAAAGGGGCCACTATAATAATAAGTAAATATAAATATTCTTGCTTGTAGGTTGTTTATGCCCCTAAGTATAATCCAATTAAGATAGGTTGGCCTAGTTACCCATGTGTAGGGTGCTAAGTCCAAATATTTGAAATAAAATTGCTTGGCTTGTATGTTTGTTTAGCTAAGATATATTTTATAGGTGTAGTTAGATTTTATTTTCCATACACATGTAATTTTTGTATTAAAAATTAGGATTAGTGCTATGGGATTTAAGATGAGCTATGGGTAGAAGACAAAGACCTAGGAGGTCCTATGAAGTTGAGAGCAAACTAATCTAAAAAAATGAAGGAAAAGTAAAGAGTGAAGTCCCCTATAACATATATTATGATTGTGATTTTCTTTTGTAATCTGGGTTGTATAAGGGTAGAGCTCGGCTACCCAATTTCTTTCTTTTCCAAGCTATATGGTGGTACCCGACCGCACTTACTTTTTATTCTTTTATGAAAATTTGAAATGTTTGATTATTATGTTTAGTTTATGCAATAGAAATTTCATGTTTTTCATATATTTCTTAAAGTGTGATGATTTAATGTATGGCCTAGATGAGATAGGCTCTTTAGGATAAAATTAAAATTTATATCCCCACTAAATAACTCATAACTAAATTTCAATACAACTCATAACCTCATCTTAAAACCTAGGATCATAATCAAGATAAATAAAAGCTTTAGCAACCCCTTAGCTGAATGTTGTTTGTTATCACATTATACCATATTAATTCACTCTTGAATAAGGAGGGTCTCCATTCTTGCACGATAGGGGATACACTTGACCTTTGATGGTGATTCCTTATAGTGGAGAACACCCCCTCCCGCTAATTTAGCCCACAACTCTATATCATAATGTATATAGGAATAATTATCCCAAGCCTTAGTATAAAATGAATGTGTCAAAATGGTATAAAAGATTGTAAATTTTTGTATTAGTCTAAGTCATGCTTTTCATGCCAGTCATGTTCTAGTCTCTTAGGGAGTGAGTTTAGGACTATAGTTTTCTTCTTTATTAAATAATAGCCTAGCTATCTTGCATCTTCATGAGATCATCCTGCATAATTTTAAAGCATAAGAGGTTTTAGCTGGCAGCCACTCCAGGCAATTGTAAGCCCAAAGTTAGGATGTGTTTATCCTCTCTTGAGGAGGAAAACCCTTATGTCCCATTTTTCCAATTAGACTAAAGTCATGATTTAGCTTGTGCTAAAGCATCTTAGATTAGGTTCCGAGGCTACTTATTTTCTTTGAACTACGAGTATAAGTCCTCACCTCATAGGAATTTCCATGATCTTGTATTGATGGACCATAAGCCCTAGCATTCTAATAAGATTCCAATAAATAAAAAAGCAATTTCTCTCTTTCAAATATGTAAAGCCTCACCATAGGGTAGAGTGGAGTACTTACTAAGCTTCCTATTATCATGGGTGCTCCCTACTTATCCTCCTTTGGAATCAACAAATAAGTCTTCTTATTTGAACTCTCCCACTAGATTTCTGTAAATACCTAATCCTTAGATAGTCCAGCTTTGAAATTTTTAGAGATACTTATTGACTACTTTAATCGAGAATGTTCTTAGGAAATTTCTATCTCTTAAGATGTAATTAACTATGGAAGCTTGCTTCCAATAGGAAACTAAGGAACCTAGCATAAAATAATCCATATTTTACTTCTCCATATAAAGTAGGAGAAAGATCTTTGGTATATATGAAGACCCATCTGCCTTAGGAGTCCTTATTAGATGATTTGGTCCATTGTAGGGTGATACTTCTATATTTCAAGATGGTAGATCATACCTTAATGCCATACCTAATCACTTCAATAAGTTTTCCTTAAGATCTATATGGTGTTCATATGACTCTAGATTAAAACACCATAGAAGCCAAAAGGTGGATGAGGTATGGAAAAGGGAAAGTGGGATTTGAATTTTTTACTTGGGTTCCAAACCTTCTTCTCACATGGTTCCACCTCATCCCTTACCTTCATAATTTTATGGCTATTTGCACTTTATTTGGCATGAAGTATGTTCACTCCTAGCCATGTTGAAGGTGTATTTGAATTAGCCTAACTTCATGTTGGTTTGGGTTTATTGATTACACTTAGTTTGATGCCAAAATGATTTAAGTTGTTTATTAAACTCCTTTATATTAATTGACCTTTGATTTAGATTTTAATTAGTGTTAAATATATAATGGATAATTTGAAGTTCATTTAGCCCATGTCGCATGAGAGCTTAATTGGGTTTTAAGTCAACTTGACCTATTTTGACTTAAATGGGTTAAATTGAACTTGATTGAGTCAAATGACTAGTTTTGACTTAATTAAATTATGTTTAGACTCCAATTATGTTTAATCATATTTGTGAGAGGATTTGGAGTCATTAATTTTATTTAATTTCAAGCTAATTTCAATTTTGACCCATTTGACCCTAATTAGGCTTAATGAGTTAAGTTTGGGTTCATTTGGGTCAAATGGCCAAATTTGTCAAATTAAACCTAATGATGGAATCACTTATGTTTGATTAACATTTTCAAGTGACTTTGGGCAATCAAAATGAGTTGGTTTTGGTTTGATTTGAGCTTGAACCCAATAGGGCTCATTTTGGTCAAATGTCCTATTTAGCATAATTAAAGCCTTATTAGATTTATACTCTTTAAATTCATGTTTAATAATGTTTATGTTATCATTTAAATCATTTTGAAATGATTTTATTTGGTCAAATTTTGGTGGGTTGACCTTTGATTGGTGGAACCCACATAAGTCTAACCCATAGCAAAAGGGTTGACCATTTTTGACCTTGATTTTGATTTGGATTAATTCATGTTCATGTTATAGTTTCATTCTTTCATTTAATTTGATTTGTATTTATTTTGATTTATTATTAATTTCTTAAGTTTATGTGATTTTTAGCTTAAATAAGGTCATTAGGTTTAATTAAATCTTAATCTAAGCCTAATTAAATTTATATTTATGTGGTGAATGTTTTGATTTAATTTATGTTTGATATTTGTGTTGATTCTAACTAAACCCATTAGGATAGATCAGACCCAAGGAGGATACACTGAGTCATTAGGTATAGTGTTCTAAGTGCTTAATTAGAAGGCTCCTAATTAAGATTAGGTGTCCTAATTACTAATTTCAGAAATGATGTTAACCTCATCTAAAAATGAGGTCAACACATGGACCCCCAAATATATGTAGTGGATTGGCTAGAGTATACTGTACATATTGGCATTGTCCGAACTAGTGAACACTACAAGGATAGACTTGAAGGCGCTCAAATTCAAAATTTTGATGTTTGATTTTGATTGCATATTATGTTTTGGATTAATTGTGAAAGGTAGGTATAAACATGCCTAAATTTATTTTAATTGGAATGATTCATTCTTAGGAACTTAAATTTATTAAGTTCTAAGAAGAATAGAGATGTCATTAGGAGTATACTCAAAATGTGTATAATCCTAATACAATCATTGTAGTTAGAGAAGATGCCTTCAAGAGACTTACTCATATATGAAAATAGTAGTTGGAGCGGATGCCAATATGGAGACTTACTTCTGATCCAAACTACATGAAATTTTAACTAGTGAAAGATACCACTAGGGGACTTACTCTTATCTAGTTAACTATTATGAAGGGGTCTTTGGAGACTTGATTCCAACTTAAATAGCTAAACCTGGGAGAAGGGTCTTTAATAGCTTAATCCTTAACCTCAATATTTTGACTACTAGGAAGGGGGTCATATGGACTTAATTCCTAGTTTGAATAGTCTTTAGAAATTGGGCCTTTAATAAATTATTTCCACTCCTTAATTTATTTTATTTTGCATTAGAAAAGTAGCCACAAGGACTTAAATCCTATTCTAATAAATTCAGCTAATAGGAAGGGGCCTTTAAAGGCTTAATTCCAACCTTGGCAGCTTGAAAAGGAAAGGGGTCATAATGACTTTATCCTAACCTTACAAGGATGCCTACCAAGAGCTTACTCCTTTATTATTGGCTATTAAGAAGGAGCCTTCAATGTATTAATTCCTTCTTGAATAGCTATAATGATGAAGAGGGGGCCATAATGACTTATTCCTAAACCTCAATGATTTTGGCTAATAGGAAAGGGGTCTTCATGACTTATTCCTAACCTAAGTAGCCATTTGACAAGAAAGGGATATTGATGACTTTATCCTATCTTGTCATGCAATATGATGCCTAGTAAGGGGCTTACTCCTTTCAATATAGCTATTAAAAAGGGGCCTTTAATGGCTTAATCCAACCTAAATAGCTTAGGATGAGGAAAGAGACTTTTAATGACTTGATCCTAAGCTTCACATTTTATTTTATTTTGACTAATAAGATAGGGGTATTAATGAATTTATCATAACCTTATAGTCTATATGTCAGGGAAATGGGTCATGGTGACTTTATCCTAACCTTGCTATTTTAATATGCCTAGTATGAGACTTACTCTTATGTGATTAGCTATTAAGATGGGGCCTTTAAAGGCTTAATCCAACTTGAATAGCTAAATGAGAGGAAAGGGGTCTTCATGACTTAATCTAAGCCTCAAAAGTTTGTCTAATAAGAAAGGGGTCTACATGACTTTATTCTAACCTATGTAGCCTATTTGATAAGAAATGGGTCTTAATGACTTTATCTTAACTTGCCATTTGAAATGATGCCTTCTATGGGACTTACACCTAACTTTTAGGGATGGTGCACAAAGCATTACTCCATATTCAAGACATATATGAAGGGTTCCATAAAGGGTTTTCTCCCAACTTATACAAAACTAGTACTAGTGTCATGAAAGGCTTGCTCCAATCTTATTGGAATGGTGTACAAAGGCTTACTCCAAACCCAATAAAGATATGATAAAGGTGCTATGAAGGGCTTACTCCTAAGTCAAGATATATATAGGAAAGGTGACACAAAGGGCTTGCTTTTAACCTATGAATAATATGAGTGAGGAAAAGGGGTCATAGTGACTTAATTCCTAATCATAAAGTCTTTTGACTAATATGCAAGAATCACATGAATTGATCCTTATTCGATTAGTCTAATTAGTGAGAGGTATTCGAAAGGGTTTTCTTCCATTTCTTGGTTTCACTAATGCTTCTTACACATGAAGAAGTTTGGTGAAAAAGGTTTCAAAGAGTAGAAGTTTATTTTTGAAGAAAGGTTTGGGTTCATTTTGGACCCTATGTTTAATATAACAATAGCATAAGCATATAATTTCATCATTTTTCTTTCTTCTATTTTTTCCTCAAAGTTACATATAGCCATGTTATATGTATAACCCACTTTAGGCAAGACATCATATGGTATTAACTTGATAATTTTACCTTTTATCTTTCATGTGACTTTGTAGTTCTTAGGCAACAAAAACCAAAGTTAAACAATGCTTCTCAAATGAAATTTTGTCATTTATTAGTATGAATATGTAGGTTTTATGACATGTTCTTGATTTTCTTTATTAACTTAAGTCAATAAAGCTACAATTTATATGTATTTCATTATTTTGTTGACATGAATCTACAACTCATAAGGCCTTCTCATAGATTCAATAAAGATTAAGATATTTCTTAAAAGCTTTCAAAAATGAATGAGAATCAAGGTAAGCAAATTCTTAGATTCTTGTAAATATTTTTTATTATTCTTTTACTCTTAATCAATAAAGGAATTAAGAGGGTTAACTTGTTCGAGAAATTAAGATTCTCCTGATAATTTTGAAATAATTTTTTTAAACTTGAATTATCATTCTTTAAAGGTTTTATTGAATGATATTTAATACATGGATTCAATTAATTCTTAATTGCTAATTTTTTTATCCTTCTAAATTCTACTACTATTTCAATGATAATACCTCAAAGGTATATTTTATCAATCTACATGTAGTGATATGATCATTTTCAAATCACAATAAGTTTTCTTTTCTTCATTCATTTGCAAGATTTTCAATATAATACTTCACTTAATCAAAAGTGTAGTTATCAAAAATCTTGATCACGACCCATTGATAAATCCCCACTATATTTTGAGACTGAATAATATGACCATGTAATAGAATATTTTTTATAAAGATTATGAATGTCGTATCATATACTTTTAATTTTCTTTTCTAGAATTGTCTTGATTTGATAATATTTAGATAAGTTATCCTTAATAAGGATAATCTTATGCATGAAAGAATTTTTATTTTGAAATAGAGTATTGGTAATAAGAATCCATCTTCAAGGTAAAGATTTATTCTAGTTTCATGATGTGACACATGCAAATTTGATCTATTTCTTACTCTTTATCTCATTTTTTAAAATTTGTTGTGATGATGTTACCCAACCAAGAATAATTTTTTCTTCTCATGTATGGCAATCATTGACTAGATTTTTTTCTAGCAACATCTTGCTTTTATTTTGAAGTTTAATTGTATACATCGAGGGATTTGGTTTATTGAAATGACATCAAGCATGAGCTTATAGATCGCTATATCTGGAAAATATTTTATTTCCACATAAAATGGTCTCTAAACTCTAAGAATAGCTCGATCAAGCTATCACTATCCAACTCATCAAAGAGTTAGATTATTGATATGTTGAGTGAGAATTCATCCTCCTATCTTAGACATAAGAGTTGTTCAGATACTAGAATCTCCTTAGTCATATGACATTTTAGTGATTAGGTGAACACTAAACCCAAGGTTAGAGACTTAGGAAGGTGTACCATAGGCTTAGGCTATGCCTTAGGAGAAATAGGGAATCTACCTATCCTATGGCATAAACCAAATCCTATGCATATCAACTTATCCAAATCCAACCTCGAACCAATACAATCAAACCATAATTGAATCCCATTTCATATCCAAGCTCCAAGCCAAAATGATTTCTAAACCCATCTTAACCTCATGATCCAATCCTATGGAGTCAACCCAAAGCTCCTTCAATTAAACAAAACCCAATTGATTTTCAAAAAGCATTCCAACCATTCAATACATAATTTCAAACTCTCTTAAAACTTATAATCAAATCAAGCAATCAAATAAAATCAACTCCACCAACCTAAC
This sequence comes from Cymbidium sinense, assembly GCA_021442155.1. Taxonomy (NCBI): domain Eukaryota; kingdom Viridiplantae; phylum Streptophyta; class Magnoliopsida; order Asparagales; family Orchidaceae; genus Cymbidium; species Cymbidium sinense. Next base: position 88,836,437 of record CM038219.1, read on the forward strand.
CTAGCCCATTTGAAGGATCTACTTGGGCCAAAATCAAATTAAATACAAATCAATTGCAAAAGCCATCAATCAATCCTAAATCAATTATCAAACTCAATTCAACCTAATTCAACCTAATCCAACTCAAATTGACCCATTTAGTTCATTTGACTCAAAGTGACCTAAAGGACCCATTTGGCCCAAATTCCAATCCAACCAAATTGGATTGAACCAATCCATTCAATATCTTCTATAATGATTGTTGATCACCCTTTATTATCCAATTGCAATCAATTAAGTCAAACCAAGATCATTCAATCACTTGACCCAAGTTGACCCATTTTAGCCTATATGAATCAAATTGAACCAAACTTCATTCTAAACCCAATTGATTGAAACCAATGCCTTCAATCAATCATGAATTGAATATTGAATATTATTTGACCACCAATTGGATCAAACCAAGCCAACTTGGGCTCTTGACCCAATTTGACCTAAAGGGCCAAATTAGACAAACCTCAATCCAATCAAGATTAATTGAAACCAATGCTTCCAAATAATCATGAATTGATTATCGAACATGATTATGCCCTTGAATGTGGCCAAGTCAATCTAATTGATCCATTTAATCCAAATTTACATAAAGGGTAAAATTGACCTAAATCATTCCCAAATCCAAATTCATTGAAATCAACACCTACAATCATATCCAAATCATCAATTGAATCTAAACCAACCCCCAACCCAAGCCAATTTGGCCAATTTGATCAAATGGTCAATTTAGCTCATTTGACCCATATGAACCTATATGAGCCAAATCCAAATCCTCTTCAAATAAAATCAAACCAATTGAACCTAAACATCCAAAATCATCATTTGAACAAGACCCAACCCTTGGTTTGACTAAATTTGACCCATGAGTCAACCTAGCTCAATTGAACCCTATTTGACTTACATGGGTTAAATTAAGCTAAACCCAACCAAACTCGGCATGACCCATCCTTGGGTCACCATGGGTCAGCCCAAATCAAACCCAACCCATTTCAAACCTGATTTAGACTAAAATCCATTGGGTTAACCCCTCTAAATGGGACAAAATCCCCATTTGGATGGTCAGACCCACTATCATACACTTGGCAGCCAATCTATGCTCAAATTTGATATGTGGACCACTAGCTCACCTAAACCAAAGCTAATTGGGTTAGCCTTGAGCCAAGTGGAGGTGAGCTAATCCATGCCACCCCATTGGAATAGTTAGAGGAAGTGGTACACTCCACCTAAGCCCTTGCTAGCCCACTCCCTACTTTCAGCCACTCAAGGTGCATCATCTTAGTACCTCCCTGATGTCCTAGACCGCCTGTGCCTGTCGGACTCCTACCAAAAGCTGAATCGATCCAAGCCATTGGATTAATTGGGGAGGAGAGTATACTCCTCCCCATCTCATTCCAAACACACATAGAGCTTCAGTGAGTTGAGATGAGCTTCCCATGGGCCTTCCCGAGTTCCCTGAGCTTCCCATCATTGGTGAGCTCAAACCTGAGTGAATAAGCCTCCTCTCCTTAAAACTCCACTTAAAATCCACCAAATCCAAATTAACTTCACCCACTCCTTTCCCAAGCTCCGTGAGGTGAAATGAATCAATTCATGATCGATTTGAGCACCGGAGAGCACTCCTAGACCAACTCCGATGACTCTTCTGGCGACGCTTGGTCCACAGAGCCAGGTGAGGAGGTAAATTATGAGCTTCTCAATAGGGCTTCATCTCTAAAAGATGAAGCCATCTCAGTCGTTTGACCACCGATCTTGAGCTCCGGTGAGGTATTTTTTTTAAAACCATAGAAAATCCAAAAGGAGTTGGTGTTTTATGAAAAAAAAATCTTATTTTTGTGCATTTTCTACCATATGTTCTCCTTAGATCTATTCTTTAAAGGTTTTAGAGTCAATCCTGATGCCTTACATGCTCCATTGAGCTCAGATCAAGCGGAGGAAGGCAGATAGTGTCCATCTTCTATCACTTCAGGGATGAAGGATCACCTACCATTTGTTCCACATGATTAGAATGGCCAATCGTGATTAATCTGCTAATTTTATCCTATTTAATCTGTTAAGAATCTTGGGATTAATCCTGATCATCTGATTCGAGATTGGATGGAGGGACAAAATTCATCTACCACCACTGACTCAGCATGCCGCATCGGATTGTTTAAGTGCCCAATCCTGTAGCCCCACATGGAAAGTGATGCCATGTCAGCTCCTGCATGGTGCTGATGGGATTAGAGATTAATTAAGGTTAAAATGTAATTAATTACTGTGAACTTTGAAAATTCATAACTAATTGTAGAAAAATCCTAAAAATATGAGTAAACCCATTTTGGAAAGAGGAAATAAAATAGATCTTAATAAAAATAATTTTTATAGTTTGAATAATGAATAGAGCTTAATTAGGATTTGAATTTTTTCTTAATTAGCTTAATTAAGTCCTAATCATTTTGCCAATTAATCTCAAATTTGAAATGTTGATCTAATGGGATGTCCTCTACTTCCCATAATTTTCTTGGGATTTATTGTCGAGGTAATTTGAAATCCAACCTTAATCAACCTCATTAAGTGATTTAATAATTATTTAAAATTCTAAATAGTAAAAATTAACTAATTAAACTTGATTAATCATTGATTATTAGTTGAATGATGAAGTGGAATGATTAGGACCTTTTCTCTAATTATTTTCCTAAATTCATTTCATATGGGGTTTATTTAATTCATGATTCAATTAAGGAATGATTAAACAATTAATCATAAAATTAAATCAAATTAAAATGGTAATTAAATCAGATAATTTTAATTTGAATTTGTGGGTGGGTTCCTCTTTATTTGTTTAATAGCATAAAGACTATGAAAGAAATTATGATTAACCCATGGGTATGGGAAAATCATATAAGTACTTAATTAGATTCTTTAATTTAATTGATATTTAATTATGAGCCTCATTGCATTAGGTCCCTAAGTTCATTTCAATTTTAATTTCACACTTGCATATCATTGGAGGCTTATGGTTAAATGATTAATCAAATTAAAGAAGCATAAGAAAGGGAAAATAAATCATTTTCTTAATGATTAAAACTTAATTAATCCATAGAAATTAGTTAATCATGTTTTATTTAAATAGATTAAATCACTCGCATGGGATGGGATAAAAATAAATAAATGTTTTCCCTCTTTAATATGAATAACTAAAAAAAAAATCAAATTCAATAAGAAGCAAGGTTAATCTTAAATGATTTGATTTGATGTGATTATCCTTAAGAATTAGTTGAATGAATTATGTGAAAGTGTTCAATTATTTCTTTTCAAACATTGTAAATTTGTATGTCATTTTCATCACGTATTCATGTTTTCAAATGAAATAATCAAATGAATATACTTATGTATGTAAAGTTGAATGTGTTGAATTAATCCTATTATATGTGTGGCTATTATCATTAATAAATTTCAAAGTTATTTTCAAAATTATAAATGAAGAGTTAAATTAACATTAGCCATGAATATTATGTAGGATTTACATGTGCTTATAATCTAAACATGTCAAAATTTTATTCTATCTTTATGATTCATGTATGGGTTTACATTCGTTTGAATGCTAATAAGTATATAGTCTAGACATCCTAGGAATATGAGGCTTTAAGTAGCCCCAAGGAGGTCTTAGATTATCTCACTTTCTTGGTTAATAAAGGCATGTACCTATTTAATTTTATTTCTATGTGTACTTGTACTAGGATTTGGATATAACTTTACTTTATATGTGTAAATAATTAACCAAAATACAACCATTTTTTCATGATTTTATTCTCATGGTTGTGTGTACATTCATATGTATTTAAGATAATAAGTATATAGTCTAGACATCTCAAAAAATATAGGCTTTAAGTAGCCCCTAGGAGGTCATAGATTATCTCACTTCCCTAGTTTTAACAATGTACTTGCTTACAGCTTTAATACATGGGTGTGAGTGTATTTAACTAAATAATGATGATCCTCTTTCTACCAAAATACATTCATTCATAATCATCTAAGTGTGCCAAAAATGCATCGCATATATAGGTATGTTAAGTCCTAAATCATTTGCATGATTATTAATGATGAAAAGGAATGGTGCAACATTATCTATGTGATGGAAATTCAATTTCATTAATCTTAAGATGCCTTTCACATTGAATAAGATTATTTAAAATTAATCCAAACTTAGGAATAATAAAATGTTTAATAAGTCATTCACTAAAATAAATCAAGTCATAATAATATGATTTTAGAAAGTAACTTAAGGTGGAGATGAAAGAGGTTAAGCCTCTTTCTTCTTTTTACAATACTTAGTTACTAAGTAAATATAAATGAAATAAAAGAAAACACAAATTAAAATCTACCAATCTTCTAAATAACATGAAATGAAACAATCCCTCATGCTTAACTTAAACAATTTCAAAATTTTGCCAATTGAAATTCTAAAGCCTAGCTAAGACATACCACATTAATCCTAAGCACACACATTAGAATGCTAAGTTACCACTTATAGATTTTGGTTAGGGTGGTGTATGTAATGATGATGTATTTTATTTTATGATGTAATGTTTTAGACTAGATGTTAGGATTGTGCTACGTAGACTAGATGTTAGGTCGTTGTCAGCCTAATGTTGTTTATTATAGGGGATTATGCTAATGGGGCTGCTAAAATAAATATAAATGGTTCTACTTGCAGATTGCTTATTCCCTTAATCATAATCCATGATTAGAACAGGTGGGCTTGGTTACCCATATGCATGGTACTAAGTTCAAATTACATAATATAACTGCTTGGGATGTATGTATATTGAGCTAACATGTGTTTTGCAGGTGTAATTAGATTTTACTTTTTTCAATGAGTAAGTAATTTTGCATTAAGAATTAGGGTTAGTTCTATGGGGTTTAGGTTGACTAGTGGCTAGAAGGCATAGTCTTGGGAGGCCCTGTGAAGCCTTAGAGCATAATCAAATCAAGAGAATGAAAAAAGAAGAACAAAGAAAGAAAGAAGGAGGAAGAAGAAAGAAAAGCAGAGATTGAAGATTCCCATAACATCTAATTTAATTCTAAATTTAAATATTCTTTTGTAATTTGGGTTGTAGAAGGGTAGAGCTCGGCTACCTAATTTTCTCCTTTCTGGGGTATATGGTGGTACCCGAATGCATCAACCTTTTATTCATTTATGGAGTCTATGCATGAATGATTGTTGTTATGTTTAGATTGTGTAATAGCATCATCTTCATAATTTCTTAAAGATTGATGTTTGAATGTGTGGCCTGAGTGCGGTAGGTTCTTTAGGATAAAATTAATTTTCTACAATAATTAATAACTCATAACTAAAAATTTAAAGAAACATACAACATGACTTTAAAGCCTAGGATATAATCAAGATAATTAAAAAAATTTTTCAATCCCTTAGCTAAATGTTGAATTTCTAACATCATGCTTATCATCTTATTTCACTCTTGAATATGATGGGTCTACATTTCTTGCACTTTAGGGAATGCTTGACCAGTGAGAGCACCCCTTCATGGTAGAGAACTCCTATTCTCTTTAATTTGACTAGAAACTCAATTTCATCATGCATTTAGGCATAATTATCCTAAGCCTTTGTCCAAAATATTGTGTCAAACGGTATAAAATTTATAAAATTTTGTATTTAGCTTAAGTCAGGGTTTCATACCAATCTTGTTATGGTCTCTTAAGTAATGAGGTTTAGGACTCTAGTTTCCCATCTTAATGAAATATCAACCTAGCTATCTTGTAATTTGAGAAGACCTGCTTACATGGTTTTGAATCATAGGAGGTGTTAGGTAGCAGCCACTCCAGGCAATTGTAAGTCTAGAAGAGTTGGATAGGTTTATTCTCCCTTGTGGAGGTAGACCATTATGTTCCCCTTTCACTTAGATTTAGGTCATACTTCTAGGTTATGCTAAAGCTTCCTAGATTTAGAATCTAAGGTTGCTTGTTTCCTTTAGGCTATGTGCAAAAATTCTCACCTCTTAGGTATTTCCACAATCTTGTGTTGATAGATTATAAACCCTAATATTCTAATAATATTTCAACTCAAATCAAAGTAAATTCTCTATTTCAAACATATAAAGCCTCACCATAGGGTAGATTGGAGTGCTTAGTAGGCTTCCTAGTATCATGCGTGCTTCATATGTATCCTCCTTTAGAATCCAAAATAAGTCTTTCCAAATTGAACATCCCCACTTATGTTTTCCTAAAATACCCAATTAATTGATAGTTTAGCCTTGAAATCTTTCCAAATATGATTGAAAACTTTAATCTAGAGTATTCTTAAGAAATATAACTTTTTAGGATGTAATTAACTATGAAAGCTTTCTTGCATAGGGAACTAAAGAACCCGACATAAAATAAATCTTGCTTTACCTTTTGATGTAAAGTAGGGGCAAGATTTCTAATATAAATGAAGGCCCATCTACCTCAGGAGTCTTTATTTGGTGATTAGGTCCATTGTAGAATGATGTTTCCATTTTTTGAGAAGGTACATCATACCTTAATGTCATACTAGATCACTTCAATAAGTATCCCCTAAGATCTACATGATGTCCACCCAATATCTGAAATAAAACACCACAGATTTTTTTGGCGACTCTGCTGGGATAGTTCCTCTCTCCATATTTAGTAGGCAATCATAATCTCTAAGCATCAATAGTAAACCTATATTTTCTGTAATCCTAAGGCTATCTTTCTTTTTGTTGGAAACCTTGCTCATTTCATCCTTAAGTAAGGGTGGCCAACATCCTTTAAGTTTTAAGACCTAACTCCAAGTAGGTCTTAAAACCCCTATTGGATCTCCAATAAGTAAAGGGAAAACTAATCAAAGAAAATTACTGAAAGGAAATCAATTGAATAAATTACCTAAAATATAAATCAAACAAAATCAAGAACCTCTTACCACTAGCTTGGTAAAGTAAGGTTCATCCAACATCTCCAAAATACCAATGAAGTCCAAAGAAAAACCAAAAGAATCTCCTCCAAAGTTTTTAAAATCTCTCCAACAAACAAATGAACCCCATTTAGCGTAATCAAATTTGTTATAGGTTCCAATTCACACTAAAACATTAGACAACAATAATGAAGAACAAAAGTCCAATTCTCAACTTCTCTAACATACCAATGAACCCTATTTAGTATAATCAAATTTGTTAAATGATGGTTCCAATTCAAAATCAAAAGTCAAGTCAAGTAAAGTCAACAAAAATCCAAGCAAAAGTCTAACTCCATTTCTCTTTCAACAATGTAGCAAAGATACCAGCTCGTATCTTTCTTCTTCATTCAATCAATTTTTTCCATGTCTTCTAACAAGTTGATCTTCTATTTTCCTTTTGGTGTGGATTTGGCCCTAGATTAGGCCATACTCACCATTCCCCATCATCAAGTTTGGCCTCAACTTTGAGTATTTCAAAGTCACTTATGAGGGACCTACCCTTACCACAATGAGCCTAGATGATGTGGTAGATAAGAAGTCACTTCTACAGTTTGACTTGCACTTAGATTCTAATTCCCCCTCTAAAGAAGAATGTAATAGAGGTTCTCTTGCCAGTTGTCCCTAGTTTATTTAGTTGTGCCTGCAGTAGTCTTAGTACGAGGTAGTACCACCTCTATAGGTGCCCCTGCCAAGAAGGGGAAGACTATCTTAGAGAGATTGTCTCTCCCACGTTTGAGGTCAGTTCTAGTTCTCGCCTTGCTCTGTTGATAAAAATCAATACTCTAATAAGAACAAAAATAATTAAAAGACATTATGAGCGCATGAAAAAAAAGATAGATGAAGCCTCCCATGTGGCTGAGGAGGGTTCTCCTCGTGAGACCTCTCCCTTTCTTGGTGGTAGTAGTTTTCATCCTCTCTTAGATTTAGAGGCAGAGGAGGACTATGAGAAGATCACTACATTACCCCCACCATCTATAGAGTATAAGAAAAAAATTAGGGAGAGGAGGAGGCCTTATGCTAGTCTACGGTATGTACTTAGGAGAGTTGGGAGAGCCCATGGATGCTCAGAGTCCAATACTTTGCATGAACTGAGGAGATTGATCCCTAGGAGTGTTAAGAATCAAATTTATAAAGAAAGGGCCACTAAGGCCAATGTTGTTGCCCAAGTGGGCAAGAGGGACAGGGGGAGGTTAGCCAAGTAGTCGATAACCTCTACTTTGATTGATCATTTTGATCGATAAGCTAACAGAGCTGATTATTCAGATAGGATTGTTCTCACCGGTTCTAGCAGTCGTAGGAGGACATCTCCAGTGGAGAAGCAATCGATTTCACCCCCATTACACTGCTCCGCTCGCCGACCATCACCACCTGTTTAGGTTCCATCATCTGAAGTCCCTACAAAGTTCTAAAAGCCCACTTCTAGAGAGAACTTCCATCTTGGTGACTTGTGGCCCAAGGACCCCACTTCATCTACTCTAATCATTGAGGTGAGGTCGAGCTTCCCTGCTTGACCTTCCAACCCAATGGTGAAGAAGGAGTGGCAGCCCATGAGTGTCATGTCACTCTACCACCATAGTTGGAGGAGAAGAATGGAGGGGATATCGAGGTGACACCCATGATTATTGATTCAGTTAGGGAGAGCACTCCTCCTATCTAGAGAATTCAACACAATAGTTCTTCAGGGCTCAGTCCAATGGTCAGTCATCATTCAACCTATGTTCCAGTAACACTAAATCGGGTCGATGACCAATCCTTGGATGATATTTTGGAGGATTAGCATGCCACAATAAGGCAGATAGTTAGGGATGATTAGTTTAACCAAGATGAGGGCAGCATAGACTTTGTTGCCGATGAGGATGACATGTTGGATTACTTAGCAGAAGTCCACATGGTACATACCGATCTTTAGATAAGGAGCAACCTAGCCAAGAAGGTGTTATAGTTGAGGAAGGCGGGGCATCAGACTCAACTCAATGCCTCCTCTAACAATTCAAGTAGAAAAATAACCAGATTAATAGAATAGAGAGAAGAGTGGAGGAGTTGATGGTAGTGATCTTAGCCTTACAGAACCAAGCCCCCATTTCACAACATTCCATAATGGAGGCCAATTGTCCTGAGCTAGTACATACCCTATATCATCCCAAGTGCACTCCCATGGATGAGGACACTGACAAATTACATAGGAAGGTCATCATAGTATCTCCATGCAAGAAAAAAGACATCAAGAAGATGATAGAGTAGCAAGTGAAGGTAGCATTGGAACAAGCCTAGGGGAGCTCATCTATTCTAAAGGGTAGACCCTACCGAAAGAATTTGATATAGTTCAATATTCCAAGGGTATGCCACCATCCTTCAAGGACTTTAATGGCAGTGGAAACCCAAGGAAACATTTATCACACTTCCAAGCCAATTATTGCAATGACGATGGCAATGATGCATTACTCTTCTAGAAGTTTATCAGTAAGCTTTTAGGGGTAGCTTTTGATCGGTACACCAAACTACCCAACAGTTTATTGATGTCATTTATAGAGTTAGAGCATCTCTTCATCAAGATATTTGTACGAGTTCAGTAAAGGGTAACTATAGGTGACCTCATTGTAGAGAAGAAAAAGCCTAACGAGCCACTTCTCAATTATATTCTTAGATGGAGCAACCTAAGTATGAAATATGAACCATAGCTACAAGAGCAGCATGCCATTAATATTTTACTCAAGAATATCCATAACCTGGTCATCTTCATGCTCAAAGGTTTTATAATTAAGACATTTTAGAAGTTAATCAACAAAATGGCTAACCTACAAGAGGAATCCAAATAGTCACCCTTCTTATACCAGTCATCCAAGCTCGAGCCTTAGAAAGTCTTTAAGAAGAAGTCAAAGATTATAGTGGTAGTTGATAAGGGGAAGTCGCTAGTGATGGCATAGTTTGAGAGACCTAGAGTCTAGTAACCTCCACTATCACCTCCTCTTCCACTACCTCAGCTGCTAAAGTGGCCACCACCACCACAATAGCTTACACAGCAATGGTACTAGTATCCACTACCAGGTAGCTATTTTCCACCTACTCTTGTCAACAAACTCAACAAACCATACTCATTCAAGAGGGAGGTAGTAAGAAAGATCTTTAAGAACCTTCTTAAGAAGTCTAATTTTTAGCTACCCAAGCCTAAAAAGTCAGAGGAAATGGAGTGATGATCCTAATTACTGCCCCTACCATCACATGTTAGGCCATATCTTAGAGGATTGTTTCACTTTTAAGGATTGGCTTGAGCATAGCTACAAGTCAAGAGCTATAGTTATCCCTAATGAACACTTAGTAGAATAACCATCTAATTTTATCAAAGTAAACTTTGGGGATACATCCAATCCTCTTAAGTAATAGAGGTTGAGATATCTCTTTATCTCATACCTCTAAAAAGATAATTTCTAAAATCAAGAAAATTTCTCTAGAGGTGCCTGGCTTAGCTCAAACCTCCAACATCAAGGAAGGTTTGCTAGTTGTGGAGAACAACTCGGGGGAGGGTGGAAGCCCAACAACAGCATTCACTTACCTAGGATGGATCCTTAGCACAACCACCTTCTGAGTCCAACACTCCTCCTTCCATCATTACAGCTACTACCTCCACTAGCTCCTCCACCTCTAGCAGGAGGATTGTATCAGTGAATGAGGGCACTAAACCCCTCATACTTCTTACTTTACTTGATTTCTATCATGTACCACCAGCAAAATTAAAGAAATCAATTAAGAAGACTAATTCCACTTACATTCTCTCTACCTTTGATGATTTAAGTTATTTTATTCTTATAGAAAGATCTCCAAGTCATAGCAATAATAACTTAAATAATTTGATAAATCCATTCTGATTCAAAAATGGATTTTCCTTTTCTGAATCATCAAGCTACTACCTCTTAAGATTGATTTGGAGTCATCCAACTCTGATGATCTTTTAGGAGAAGCTATAGGTGTACCTAATGAGCAAGTAGAACTTTTCACAAGCTCCTTATTTCAAGAAGTCACTAAAGTCAACCTCTATAGTGGCAAAGTTCTACCTCCTAGGGTAGCACCTCAGGATAAGGGAAAATAAGTTATTAGTTTCAGTGAGTAGAAAGCCCCCACAGGATGGTCCACCTATAAATATGCATTGGAGGACTAAGCCAAAGTTGATTATAACATCCTTTCACACCTTAGAATGTTTCCAACTAAGTTAAGCATATATGATTCCCTTGTGTTATCCGATGAGATGAGGGGGTCATTAATCAAAGCTTTGCTTGATCTAGAAGTATGCTTAGCTTGGTTGACCACTACTTGAGAGGAGGCATATTTCTTAGAAGAAGTCTTAGGAGTTACATTCATAGATGAAGACCTACTTTTAGGAACGATCGAGCACAACTGTCCCCTCTGCATTATAGTGGATGTTGGCAGACTCAGGCTATCCAAAGTTCTAGTTGATCTAGGTGCATCAGTTAACATTATGACTCTAAGAACCCTTGCTTACTTGAGGATCGACATTTCTAAATTCTAAGAAGAGAGGATGATGTTGAAATAATTCATTGAACAATGCGAGAGGGCCTTAGGCTCTTTAGTGTTGCCTTTGGAGATACATAAGCGGAAGACCCAGACCAAGTTTCACATAATAGATTTGGATACAATTTTTAATGCTTTGCATGGGAGATCATGGATACATGAGAACAATATGGTTCCATCCTCTTTACGTTAGTGCATGAAATTTCTAAGAGGTGGAATTGAGTATTATGTTAAAGGAGATCTCAAACTATTTATCGTTCATGAGGTTGGGATATATGAGGATGTAGCCTACTATCTCCCTAAGAAACAAAATGTATTCTCTCATGACCTTAGTCAAAATCAAATTGAAAAATAAAAATAAAAAAAAAAGAAAGAAGAAATAAAAAAGAAAAAGAAAAATAAAATGAAAAGAAAGGGAATGAGAAGAAGGCCTTGGGAAGGAAGTAGAGCCTAAGATTAGATTATACCTATAGTTCATTACTCCATTTAAACAAGTGGGGCCCAACCTCCACTAGGATGATGAAGAGGCAAGTCCATAAGGAGTCTAAAGGAGGAAGGCCTCCGGACTTACCATGTACTAGGAGATTTAATCTAGCATCCAGGGAACACAAGCTATCTACATAGACTTAGAATCTAGTTTAAAGGATGAGTCTTATGTAGTTAGTACACCAGTAGCTATTGGAGGTGACACTTGAGCTAGACAACAATGAAGATTGGGTCCTTAAGAAAAGCAAGAGTGTATCCAAGTCTTCTTTATGTGAAACTATTAGACATTTGATGGGAACCTTAGCTCTAACCCCCACTTTTCTCATAGAAAGTTGATGGTTTGGTAGTTAAGGAAGCCCCTAAAGCAAGTACAACCATAAAAATTTAAAGGCTCTATCTAGGAGTAGCATCTTCAAGTCAAGAAATTGATGTAGAACTTGAGGATGATTTATATAAAAAATTAATACATTTGCCTTTTAATTTTTACTCACCTTGTGTTCATAATTTAGCAAAGAAATGTTTAATTCCACATACATGGTCTTAGCACATGTTAGAATACTTTGAAAGGCTATGGAACAACAAATGCAATAACTCTCAAATAAGACTCGGACTAGGCTTTGGCATAATAGGTCCAGTGGATGATGATGATTATTGCATGATCATCACCAATCATTTGGAATCGATAGGTTCTTTTCAAATCACATTAACTCATATGAGAAAGTGTTCTTAGAAAATTTAGATGATCCAGATGATTTCCAAGTTAAAGATGCACCTCCATAATTTGAAGAAGAAATCAAATCAACCATTGACAAACTTAAAGAAATCAACTTAGGGACTGAAGACAATCCACGCCCAACATACATCAGTTCCCTATTAAACAAAACTAAAACCAATGACTTAGTTTGGCTACTCATTGAGTTTAAGGACTAATTTTCATGGAGTTATGAAGAAATATTTAGATTAGATACTGACATAGTCATCTAGAGGCTAGTGATACAACTTGATGCTAACCCTGTCAAGCAAGCTCCTAGACGCATGCGATTAAATATTGAACAATATGTCATTTCTAAAGTCAAGAAATTGATCAATGCTAGTTTCATCTGGGAGAAAAAATACCCCACCTGGTTGGCTGGTTTCAACAGTGAATGTGAATGTTGTATTCAAATCATTTTTCTTCACATCATATGATTTTGTTTGCTTTCCTTTTATAAAGGGACTATTATTGTAGTTCACTGAGGTCTTTCTACTTGGGTATCCTTTCAAACTTTGCTACTCTTTGCTAATTGATCCAATAATTCTTGGAATGTGTTAATCATATATCATAGCCATGGATAGATATGGAGCCATCTGATCATCAATATTCCCCATGAGGAGTTTTACTGTATTCATTTCTGTGTGTTGCTGATCATATTTCATGCTTAAATTTCTCCATATCATAATGTATTTTGTAACACAATCTTCTCCTTCTCTTTTCTATGAAAATATATGCTTTTGTTACTTTTTTGGTTTCTCCTACAAATCTCTTTACAAAGAGTCTTTCTAGCTTGATAAAGGTTTTTATTGAGTCAATAGGTACTCAACATACCATTTGAAAGCTCTATTGGTAAGACTGTTAATGATTATCATAGTAGAAAAGCATCATTTCCTCTAGTGTTTCCACATGTAGCTTTGAACTGAATTAAGTGTTGTCATGGATTTTTTATGTTTCGATTATTATAAGGTTGAGTTGACCAAACAATTATTTCATCAGCCTGCACACTTCACTGAGTTAGTTGTTGAGCTGGCTAATTTCTTGGTCTCTTCATTGGAGTTGAGAACCCATTTTTTATCATAACCTTGTTACAACATTCATTTGCTCTTCAGTTACCTCAACTTCTACTTGAGCTTCACCTCAGAGTTGTTGATGACTTGGGTTCTCTTAATGTTTTTCTTCATTTTGTTATTCAGGTGCCACATTTCTATTTTGTAAATGTTTATCAACCATGTGAACAGCTTCGAATTCCATATATTCTATATTTTCATCATTTTGGAAGTCCAAAATTGGTTGCTCTTTATTGATTGGGAAATCCTCATCCTCCTAATGGGTTGATTATCTTTTTAAACCAGCATTTCTAGTTGATGATAGGAGATTCAATTTCATTGTCATCTGGTGGATTAAGCTCATATCGAGTTGTCTCTTTATTGGTGCCTTGGGATTCTTTAGGTACCCAAATAGATCATAACCTTCTAGTAGTGGATCTCTGGGAATGTATCTTAGATGTCACACTCTGGTGTTCATCAGATGAATTATATTGCTTTTTCCATGGGGGTTGTCAAAACCTTCCAATAACTGGCCACTTAGTATCTTCATATCTAAGGGCCCATTGTTAGTGTTCATTTAATATAATAGCCTTAGGTCTCAAGTTCTACTCTAAGTGGGCATGATATTCTTCAATATTCCCACCTCTCTTGAAGTAGGAATTTGTTGGATTGATGACTTGGCTCACCAGCATCCTAATTCTTCTTTAAAGGTTTCTATTTTTAACACCCTTAAAAACTTTATGGATTTTGGAGGAGATAGTCTCCTCCTTCTGTAGTTGATTTTGTGTACTAAGATATGTTTTATCCCAAAAGAACTTCTCTATAACATCTCTAGCTATTTCTTTTGACCCATTGGAGTATATTGAAGTTATTATTTATGGGTTTGTTTGCTTCTATCATACCACTATTTAGAATTAACAAGTACTTTGGTATCTCTGCCATTATATATTTTTTAAAGCTCTCCTAGAAATCTTGGTACTCAAGGAAGATGCTTCATGGTCATTATTTCCTGGAGTAAAAATAGCCTCTTATGGGATAGTAGGCTCCCCTGATGCACTCCTAGGTGGATTGACTATGATGGATTTCAATTTAGGCTTAAAAACCACTTTATTCTTACTAGAGGTAGTCGACACTGCCTTTGATAGCCTACAAATATAGAACCATTTTTTTTAGAGGTTTGAGATTTAGGCTTGGGTTTATTGGCAATGATCACATTCAACTTCCTTCCCTTGTTGAATGCCTTTGGCATTCCAACATCTTTGATGAGAGGCTTAGCTACAGGTCCAATAGGTAGAAACTAGATAAACTTGGAAATCATTTTGAAATAGAGAGTAGCTCCAGAAAAACCAGTATTGATTACAATCAAAAGGAATCTAACATTGAACTTCTCTCCTAGCTTAATAATCATCTTGTTTGTAATATTTCCATTATAGGTTTTAGACCTGGCCATAAATCTTAAAATTATAAAATTTTATAACCCGATATTTAAGTCTACGATGACACCCTATATTAACTTTTCCAACCAAAGATGAATAGAGAAGTAATTCATAGTGGAGTTGCCAAAAATCAGATCGCTCAGGAAAAACACATTTGAGGATGCTCTGTGCCATCTTTATTGAGATGGGTTAGAGTATGTTTCTTATGAGGCATATTGATATGTATTCAACTAGATTTTCCCTAACACCATGTTAGGGTTTTTTAGATATGGGGTTTTACTTTCTATGAATGCAATCCTTCATAGTTAATTACCCCTCTTAACGCAGTAAGAGAGCACCCTCAATTAAGGTTAGAAATAATCATATCTTTCTGATATGAATCAGTGTTTAAAGGTGTGTGTGATATGACATAGATGGCTGTCTAAGGGGGATATGAGAATAGTCCTGATCAAGATCCCATGGTTTTGTCAACCCAAGATAATATTATTCTAGTCTACCGACATCAGAGGGCTAGTTATAATATCCAGGGAGTCTAATTAGCAGCTATGGATTGCTTCATCTCAAATATCTCGAGTAGACCAGAGGCTTAGTTAGGGGTGTTTTCCTGAAAAACATATGAGTTGGGCTTCCATCACTTTGGAATGCTAGTTAAGGTGTTCATATGAAGAATATATCAATTGGACTTACATCCCTTTAAAATGCTGGATATGATTTTGGATTATGCTTGCAATTGCAATCATGGATTAGAATTACATTGACTAGAAAGCTGGCATATTAGACTTACATCCCCTTTTAGAATGCCATCTTTATATAAGTGTTCCCATGGTGAGCATATTATAGGATGTTTTCATGGCAAACAAATAGGTTGACTAGGCTTACATCCCTTTAGAATGCCATTATTATAAGTGTTTACATGTGAATGGATTATAAGTTGTTTGCATAGCAAAAAAATAGATTGATTAGGCTTTACATCCCTTTGGAATGCCATTATTATAAGTGTTCACATGGTGAACAGATTATAGGATGTTCACATAGAAAACAGATAGATTTACTGGGCTTACATCTTTGGAATGCTATCATTATGTAGGTGTTCACATGGAGAATGACTTATAAGATGTTCGCATGATGAACAGATAGGTGGATAGGATGTATACATGGTAAACATCAATTTTGTTTTTCTCAAGGTCGGCACCTCAGCATTGGAAATATAGTGTCTAGGTGCGTGGTAGCACTGTGGTATTGTTAAGTTGGCAGCTTGGCATTGAATGATTAGCACTATAACATTATGGTACAAATATTTGTGTCTTACAAAATAAAGGAGTCAACACTTTATCATTACAAGTATAGGGCTGTAGTTGTGAAGTTGGACTTGTTTAGGTTAGTTTAGTAAGGTTGACCAGCTAACTAGCACCTAGGCATTGATCATATTGTGTCGTAGTGATGGTCTAAAGTCAATTTAGAATGTTGGTAGATGGATAGGAGCTTTAAATGGAAAGGACAAACCTTTTAACCAATGCTATGGCACTGCGTTAGAGAGCCGCAGTGCTACATCAATGCCTGACATGCTTTTTAGTTATAAAATTTAATGATAATAAATGCTCTTCTTGACCAGGATAGCAACCAACTTGGCCAACTGATCAGTGTCTAGGCATTGCATGTGAGCACAGTAGTGTTGGACCTTTGTTCCAGAACCCGAAAGGTTAGCTCCTCGGTGTTACTAATGTAGTGCTATAATGCTAAGTCTTGCTTATAAATAAACCCCTCATAGGCTATTGATTTCTACTTTGTAGTAATCTTTAGAACATTTTCCTTCTCATTCTCTTTTCACATTCTTCCATTTTAGAGAAGCAATCATGCCACTTAAAAGGCTCATTAATTAAAGGAGGGCGACTTCTAGCAATAATTTCATATTTATTAGCGCAGAAGTGGAGAAGAGGTACTATCATGCTCTCATCCACAAGCATCTTATTCTAGGGATAATCTTCTACAATCTCAGTTGAAGTGTAGAGAGGATAATCAATGATCATGGCTTAAAGAAGCTAGCCTACAAGAATATCTCCAACATCATTCTGATGGTGTGGGAATTATTCACCACTACAAAGGAATACTAGGATAATAAAGTCTTTGTTCGAGGGAAATAGATAAGTTTCAATAGTAATTTATAAAATGTTGTTTGGGATCAGTATCTTTTGTATTATAATAATCATCTTGATTTTGATGAAATTTTTGGTTTTCTCACAGTTGAAATGCTAATATCCAGAGGAAACAATAGGAGAAAATGATTATCAACTTTTCTACCATCAACCTAATGATAAAGTCTAAGGCTTGACACTATTTTATTTTTGTCAAGTTGATGCCCACTAGTAATATTAGTGAGGTGACCAAGGATAAGGCCCTTTGAATTTTGATATAGAGAAGATTATTTATAATTTCAATTATAATATGCTTAAGGGCGGTATTACTATAAGATTTGATAATTGTTTTCTTATTTATGGTTTTTACATTGTGGTGGGTGTGTAAGGGTGCTTAATGAAAAAGTTCTTATTTAGAATGATCCTCTAACGAAGAGAATAATATGAAAATTTAGTTCTAGATTTGAGGTAAGGGAAAGCTCCCGTTCTCCACGTGCCTCATAACCTCAATCCCCATCTCTAATACCTTAAGCAAGCAAGTCTCATATTTAAGGAAATAGGTTGGTGAGAGTAGCCATAGGCTCGGCTTTAAAAAGAAAATTTGATTATAATATGGATCAACAACAAAAGCAGTTATCTTACATGATTCAATTTAATTTTGCTTTAGTTCATATGTTTGAAAATTGTGGTTTTTTTCTGGATCCAACCTCTTTTATTATAGTGCCTCAATATCAGCCTTACATGAGCCAAAAGAAGAAGACGAGGAGGAAGATATGATTTCTAGTTTCCAACTTATACTTTTATTTTTATTGTATTTTCTTCTTTTCTTTGATTATAAAACTTCTTAAAATAATAAATTTTTAATTAATAAAGATATTTTTATTTCAATTTTTCTTTTTTATATTTTTATGTATATGTATTTCTATTTTGGGATTTAAAAGCTCCAAGATTTAAAGTTATGTAATTTTCTAACTTAAAAATGATATTGCAATAATAGCACCTTGGCGCTACTAGTGTGTAGTATGTAAGCTTAAAACTAGAGAGTCTAATGTTACAACACTTCTAAGATAACCATTTTTTTATTCTACCTGATGTATCAACATTGAACACTTAATTTGCAGCGCTATGATGCTCGTTAGATAGCCATTTTTTTCAATTATACCCAAAGGATCAGCGCTATGGTGCTTAATTTGTGACACTGCATCACTCGTTAGATAACCATTTTCATTATTTCTACCCAAAGGATTGGCATTACAGTGCTTAATTTATGGAGCTACGATGCTCCTTAGACAATCTCAAACAAAAAACCTAAGAGTTTAGCGCCTAGGCGCTGTAGTACTAGTGCTTAAAAATTTATAATTTTGACAACATAATACCTTAGCAATGCTAATTTGTATGATTTCTAGTTTATTAACACTCTTCTCCCTTGTTTTGGATTCAAGATCAATCGAGGAAGGGTTTCATTTCATGCAGAAACCAAGTTCAATGTTGGAAAAGAGAAGTTTAGGACAAAGCAACTTGACGCTGTGTGAGCAGAGCTATGACGCTATTTTAAATATAAGAAAACTTGGAGTTTAGCATTGTAGCTTTGAAATACAGCATTGCGACACAACAAGAATGATATCAAAATCTAAGAGCTTGGCACTATAATGCTAGGTTTTTGGCACCTCATCCATGTTGAATAGAGCATTCAAGATTTCATTCTAGAGAGCGCAACACCTCAATGCTAAACCTTAGTGTTGCAGCACCACGGGACAAGAATCCCATTTTAAGATAAATTTTTGGGGATTTTAGTGGATTGTTTTATGAAAATTTGGTAGCATAACACCTTCGCAATGCTAGATTTTACATATTTAGTGTAAACTTCTCCCTTGCTCTAGATCGAAGATCGATGGAGGGAGGGTGTTCTCCTCACATCTGAACCAAGTTCAATGATGGAGGTTTTCAAGATTTAATATTCTATAAATTTTAGTTTAATGAGCATTTTTTTTTTACTCTGGATCCAAGATCAATGAAGGTACACTTATTTTCTTATCAAATTGAAGATCAATGGTGGAACCCTTCTAGCTTTACTTTTCAGAAAGAAAAATTCGTAAAAGAATCATTTCCATAAATCTATACATGAAGTAGATAGAAAATTGCTCTCGCAGTGATAGAGCATGCCCTTATAGAGGGTACAGATGATCAAGAGCAAGAATGAGGCAAAAAGACTAGAGAGAGTGAGTGGAAGAGGGAGAACAAGAACTTAAGGGAGTTGCTCTGCACATTTTATAAGTAATGTTTCTCTTATGAGGGTGATTTTATGATCTATAATCGTTCCTCTTATTCCCCTAGGTGGTTATTACTGCTGGGCAGAGACAGTGACTTCTTTTATTTTAAAAATTGAAGATTATTATGATAGTGCCTCAACATTGGTATCATAGTTTTGCAATATTGTACCAATTAATCAGGTTACCATCAAGGGCAATTTAAGTTTCTAGATTCTTTAAGGCAGCAATAGCACCTAGGCTCTATGATTGTAGTGCTACGACGTCCCAAGCCGAGATGTCCACTTCTCATTAATTTTCATTTTATTCATTTTTTAGATGAAAACAAAAATATATTAACCCATTCATGCATTGGAGTGTAAAATATTAAAAGTAACATATGTGTAATTATTAAATCTAATTATTCTCTTAAACATATCATTTAATTAAATGAATATTAAGAGTTGAAGAAACAAGGTTAAGAAAATGCCATTAAATTAGCCGTGATTTAGATTTATTAATCGTAAGATGGCTTTTATATTTAGATAAAATCACAAAATTCAAATTTAAACATATAATATAATAAGAAAATATACAATTGTTCGAATTAAAAATTAAGTAAAATAATATTTGCCACAAAGCTGTGGAGTTGTAATCATGGCGTCAAGGTGCTACTACAATTCTTCTAGAAAGATAACTGCTAGTCCAGTTCGCAAGTTGATGGTATGGTATCGTAGTGTTGCCATCACAATGCTAAGGCACTACAACGATGATATGTAGTTTAAAGAAGCAAGAAAAACTATTTTCCCCACTCCCAAGGGAGTTTGGGGAGGGGGAATGGTTATGTGGCAAAAAGAAGCGCCCCACTAGTGGAAAAATCCTTTGAAAATGGGGGATTGTCCCCGTAAGCTTCTTCTTCTTCTTCGTTCTACTCTTTATCCTCATTTCTTTCTTACTAGAACTATAAGGAGACTTCCATCAGCGGATAGCCAGTGCTTGTTCATGGATACTTTCCTCCTACACGAGATCAAAGCCAAATCCATCACTAAAAACTCTAGGTAAAATTCTAGAAATGTAATTTTTATACATATTTCTATCTTGTAAATGATATTTTGCAAGATTTCCACAATCTTAGATCTAGTAGAAAATCAAATAGTGTTCCTCTTTTAGTCTTCAATTCAGAGTATAAGGAATGTCTCCATACCCCTAAAATCTCATAATTTAGAAAGAAAGTCCACTATTGAACTTAGTTTTCGCATGAGAAAGAAACCTCCCTCCGTTGATCTTAGATATAGAACAAAAGAGAATTACACTAAAAATATGAGAGCCTAGCATTGTTAAAGTGTTACTTAGCCAAAATTTATAAAAAACATTGCTAGAATACTCAAGAATATCATTTTGATATGTGCATTTCTACAACGCTATGGCACCAAGGCCTAGCGCCTAGATGCTAAGCTCTTAGGAATGAAGTCCTTAGTGCTTTGCCTCATAGCACCGAGGCATCGAATACTTAGCATTGAGGCACTATGCTTTCAATTTCATCTATTTAATAAAATACCATAGCGCCATTACGATAACATTAAGGTGTCATGTTTGGAAGTCTGTTGTACCATCAACTTAGTTCTAGTGTGAAACAAAACCCTCCCTCGGTTGATCTTAGATTTGGAACAAAGGAGAAGAGTGCTAATGCACTAACAAAAGTTATAAAGATCATATTATAAGGCATTATGTTGTCTAAAATTTTTATTTTTCACAAAAAAGCCTGTTAATGAAATAGCACTATGACACTAATTTTCCAATGTCAAGGTGCTACGTCCTCAAAAAAAAAAAATGAAACTCAAGCAGATGTCTTATAGAGCCATAGTGCTGATATCCCAACATCGAGGCACTATATTCTTGAAATGGACATTTAATGGATAATATTAAAGCATGGTGTTGTAGCACCACTTTCTATGTGCCACAACACCAAGCCCTTAGACCTTAAGTTTATGTCATGCATGCTAGCAGTGCTTAGGCGCTGAATTTTTAGTGCGAAGGAACTACCCTTCTAATGTTATTTTTATTTCAAATCCTAGTGCTTTCTAAAAGACAATCAAAAGGACATATACATAGAAATTCACAATAATGTGAAACAAAAGTACCTTTATTAAAAATCAAAATATTACATAAATTGTACAAAAAAGAGAAAAATACAAAAATAAAATAAAAAGGAGGGGGAAAGTAGTAGTCATAATCATCCTTCTCTTCCTCTTCTTCCGGCTCTGATGAGGTGCTACATAGGGATATTGAGGCACCGCAGAAAAAGATGCTTGACCTGGATCCCTAAAACCATAATTTTTGAACACATGGACTAGTATCACATTGAACTGGGCCATATAAGAAAATTGCTTTTGATATTAATCCAAATGATAATCAATTTCTCTTTCTAAAGCTTGCTACCTGTGGCTACTCTCACCCACTTCTCTCCTTAAATCTGAGAGTTACTTGTTTAAGGATTGAGAAGATTGGAGTGGAGGTCATGGGGCATGTGAACTCTCCCCTACTTCAAACCTCAAATTAAACCCCTTAATAAGTCTCTTTATTAGACAAGCCTTCTAAATGAGTACTATTTTATCAAGGTCCCCTAAAACACCCACCATAGTGCACAAACTATAAATCAAAAAGGGATGACCATAACCTACAATAGTACTGCCACTAAGCATATACAAATTGAGTTAAAAATTATTTTCCTATATTTATCATAAAACCCTTTTGAATTACAAAATTGAAAATGGCTTGATCTTTAGTCACCTCACTAATATTATGAATGTCCATCAGCTTGGAAAAAATGAAATAGTGACAAGTTTTTGACTTAGTAGTGAGGCCAACAGTAGAAAAGTTGATGATTATTTCCTCTCATCATTTTCATTGGATGTTGGCATTATTGCTAGTGAGAAAATTAAGGATTTTATCAAAATTGAGATATTCATTGTAATAAGAAAGACACTGGTCATATACCACATCTAGAAATTTGTAATATGCATTGATGGTAGTGGTATCTAACCTTATCTGTTTCCCCCGAATGAAGGCTTTATTGTCCTAGTGCTCCTTCGACAAAACAAATCTCACACCATGGGGATGACACGGGACCTACTCATACCATCTTCACCCAACCACGCTTGTTGATTAGATGCTCCACTCTCCCACTGGGCTTGTAGATGCTCCTTTTTCAAATGAGATGCTTATGGGTGTGGGCGTGCTGATATCGCTCCTCCGCTATAGAGTTAATAAACTAGCTAGCTTCTCCTGAGGTGGCTCTCCTCTTGCCAATGCGCCTCTTAAGTAGCATGATTACCTTCTGGTAGGGGAGAAACATGAGAGAATGAGAGAGATAGAGAGAGAGAGAGAGAGAGAGAGAGATCTAAGGAAGGAAGGACTACATAATGAAAATTTTCATAGCCTAGGGGGTCTATTTATTAACTAGGTATAGCTCCACGATGCTAACCTCTCTAGTTTTGGAATAATAACCAGCACCATAGTGCTTACATGTAGCGCCTAGGCGCTAGTTAGATGGTCAAGTATAAAAGGAGCATTCATTACTATTAATATTATAATTGAAAAGATGCAACGCATTGATGAAGCACCGTGACACTCTGGCCTAGCACTGGTCAAAAAATATATATTTATCTCACACCCTTAAAGTGTCTATATTCCTATTAGTTATCCTAAACAGACTTTTGACCGGCACTGCAACACTAAACCATCAACACCTCGGTGCTATTCAAAAAATTAACATGACCAATAATTGTAATTCCATGGTGCTAACCATGTAGGACCAAGGTGAGATATAGAGCTTAAACACCATATTTTTAACACTAAGGTGCTTAGTATAGAATAAATTTAATTTACCCATATGGGTCCTGACATAAAAACAATTAGCGAAATCCATTGCCCAAGGATGCTTCGTGAGTTAATACAAAATAAAAGATGAATTTAAATCACCCATATGCGCCTCGACATATGCATAAAAATCTTTATTAAATGTCTAAGGATGCTGGGTGGGTTAAAATCTCCAGTTGGCTCTCATGACTGGGTCTGGATTACCTAAAACTAATCTTTCTCCGTTGAAGGCTGTGTTGATTAGATATTCAATCGAAGAGGATATTTAAAATATTGAATGAAGTATATCATCCAAAATAACTTAAATTAAATAATTATCCACCCATCCATCATCATTTATTAAAGATGATAAGATAAGAAAATATTTTCTCACAAAAGAGCTAATATGAAATTAAATATACTATGTTCAAACTCAAACTATCTTATGCTAGTACGGGCGTGCCCTGTGTTCTTTGTCTGTGGGGTTTTGCTGCCAGATGACACCACATGAAATGTAGACATGACTAGAACCCTTTAACTAGTTGGCTTGGCATCCATATAGTTCCACTATATTTTGGTCATGGTAACAACCCATATGTTCCCTAATGGCTTTGCTTCTTGAACCATAAATTATAGAATATATTTAATATGTAAAGAATATTTTTTAGCTAAGGTTGACTTAAATTATCACCTTAGACAAATGTCACCCCAAGTCTACAAGAACATCTTGGATGAAGCAACCCATGGCTACTGACAAGAATTCTTCGATTAGGACTAGTTTCCCTAGCTAAGTAAACTAGAGACCATGATAGCCTAGGATGATGGAACCATGAGATCTTCATTATGCGTGTCATCATCCCCATAGTATACACTTTAAGTTAAATGATAGTCTTTTATTCCATAATGCATACCACTAGAATCTAATTCACATCAAATAAGATATGTTTATTTTTCAACCTTAATCGAGAGTGCTCTTTTATTAAAGTAAGAGGGGGTAATAAACTATGAAGACTTGCATTCATAAGAAGTGGAACCCAGGTCTAAATAAACCCAACATAATGTTAGGGGAAATATGATTGAATATATATCAGTCTGCCTCATGGAACAACATGCTCTACCCATCTCAATAAAGATAGCAGAGGGCATCCTTAGAGGAATTTGTTCTGAGCAATCAGATTTATGGTGATTCTGCTAGGGATCACTTCTCTCTCCATCTTGAGTTGGAGAAGATTATAATATGGTGTTGTCATAAATTTAAATTAAGTTTTATAACTTTTTAAAATCTTAAGATCTACAACTAGGTTCATCAAATGACAAACATCATGAATATGATGAATGTCAAGCTTGGCGAGGGATCCACGATGAGATTCCCTCAAGCCATAATCAACAATAGTTCTATCAGAGTTACTCACTAGTTCAAAATAATTTTTGAGGTTGTCTAGTTTTTACTTGCTAGACCTATCTCTACACCTCTCATCGAGCCCGCTAGAATGCCAAAAGTATTTAATAAGGGAAAGAGGTCGAACATAATTATTCTAAATGAGCCCATCCCAAATGCTCAATCCTCCTAGAAAGGTTCCATCTTTGATAGTCTATCAAAGGCAATGTTAACTACCCTTGCTATGGAAAAGGTGACTATTAGGCCTCATTTAAAATCCATCATAGTCAATCCACTTAGCAGTATATCAAAGGTGCATACTACCACACAAGATGCTTCATTTACTCTAGGTAATCATAACAATGATGCTTCTTCCTCTGACACTAAAATGTATAGAAGGGCTAGAAGGAAATATAATGTTGGTCATAGAGCCACCAAACTACCTATTCATGTTAAACAATAATATGACCCACCAATGGAGGCAAATATACCTACCAACCACAACTTCGATTTGCTCTGATGGGTCAAAAGAAATTGCTTAAGAGGAGTTATAAAAGAAATCATTCTAGGATAGACATACGGATCACATTCCACAGCTTCAACTATGAAAGGAGGAATTATCTCTTCCAAAATGTATGAGGTTCTGAAGCCTATCAAAATTAGAAATCTTTAGAGAAGAATAAAAAAATGGAGAGCTTGGTTGCTAACCCAAAAAATGCCTACCTTAAAAGAGGTGGGAATATTCAAAAATATTGTGTTCATTTGCATCAAGACTTAAAGTCTATGAGCAATAAAATTAGTGAGCACTGGCATCGAGCCCTTAGATACAAAGACATTAAGTGGCTAGTTGTTTGAAGGTCAAACAACCCACAAAAAAAGAAAATACCATTCATTCAATGAATACCAGGCTATGACATTTAGGATATGTTCCTAAAGATCCATTATTGAAAGGTTCTCATCAATTTAGGTACTAAAAGAATCTTAAATTATCAATAATAAACTAATTCAACATAATCCAACTCTAGCAAATAACAATGGAATAGACTCTCCTATCATCAACTAGAAACATCAATCTGAAAAGAGTTGGCTAGTGGATGATGACATGGATAACCAACTATTCTAGGAAGATGAAGATTTCCCAGCCAATGAAGAACAATAAAATTTTTATCTCCAAAATAATGAAGATATTGATTACATGGAGATCAAAGTTGTTTATATGGTTGACACACATCTATGAAACAAAGGCATGGTGCTTGAATAACAGCATGAAGAAGAGCAACAAGGGAGCCTAATCCATCAAGAGCCTAAAAGTGAAGCTCAAGTAAAAGACCAAGTGACTTTAGAGTTAATCGACATTGTAATAAGGTTATAATAATAGATGGGTTCCCAACTTTAAAGAAGAGAGATCAAGAAATTAGCAAGCTCAATAACTAGCTCATTGAAATGAGTGGGCTGATGAAAGATCTATTTGGTTAGCTCAACCTCATAGCAGTTACAATATAAAAGATACCTCCAAGAAATTCTTTGAACAAAAATAATCTGGCAGTTGAAATAGGAGGCATCCAAAATGCTTTGCCTAATCTACTAATAGCTACAACACAAAGGTAGGAATATTTAAGAGAAGGTATATTGAACACTTATCAAAATTGAACACTTATCAAAAGCTAATTTTATCACTAAATCCAAGATGGGTGATCTCATTAGCCAAAATTTAAAAGCAGTGATAGCTTCAGAAACTATTGAGTAATTAGTTGGAAAAGGCCAACCATATTTGACTGAATATGACCAGGTATAACTTAAAGGGTACATTCTGCTGAAGTTTAATACATTTTCAGATATGAAAAACCTACAGCAACACTTGGCTCAATTTAAGGCATCATGAAGAAATACTGGACAAAATGATGCTTTGCTACTAGAACAATTTGTTAGCAACCTTACACACATAACTTTCGAATGGTATGCTAAGTTATCTAATGACTCAATAAAAACCTTTGCTGAGCTAGAAACACTTTTTGTCAAGAGATTTGCAGGAGCAACAAAGAAAGTAACAATTACAGATCTCACCTTAAAAAAGAGAAAGAAAGGTGAGAGTGTTAACAAGTACATTACTATATGGAGAATCTAAACATGAGATGTGACCAACAACTCATAGAAAAGCATGTATTAGAACTCATGGGGAATATCGATGATCAAATGTTTACATATCTAGCTATGGCTACCATTAATACATTTCAAGAATTATTGGATCACATAGCCAAGTTTGAAAGGTTGACTAAATAAAAAGGGCTTAACAACAATTATAATAATAACAACCCCTTTGAAAAAAAAGGGAAAGAACTAAAGTCTAGCGACTCAAAAAAGAATGATGTGAATATAATATTTACATTCATAGTGGACAAGAAGAAAACAGAAGTGCGCCAACATCATGACTAGTGGCATCCTTACGACCAATAGCAAAGTTGGCAAAGGAAAAGAAAAAAGGTCTTACCATCCAAGAGAAAATGACTAAACAATACTCATTCAAAAGATAATGTATTGCTAAATTTTTAAAGAAGACTTAAAGTGAGGGTTACAGTTGTTAAAGACGCGATTGTCAGACCAAGTAGACAAAGTTGATGATCCCAACTGTTGTCCATTTTATAGGCTCATAAGCCACCCAATTGAAATTATTTCATCTTCAAAGATTGTGTAAAAAAGAGTTATCATAATGGAGAAGTCACCTTTGATACATATAAAAAGGAAAAGGTGAGAGTTGTTACAACACACCTAATCCAAAAATGTGAAAACCAAAATTGTTGAGCTAGTTCGAACTCAAAATATAAATAATGATAAGGGCAAGCCCACCAAACACAAGAAGAAGAGGAAGGTGATTGGGAGACCTTCATCTTAAAGAAGACTAATAGAATGATCAATTTTCTTGTAGCAATAGAAGGTATTCGGAAGAATTCTTTAGAGCCTAAACTTGATCCAAGAATGCTCTTCCCCAATAGGGGACAATTTTTATATAATATAAAGAAATAGACAAAAATCAGTCAACCATTTTCATCGAAGCCCTATAAATCAAGGAAAAGGAAGGCTCAAAATCTAAAGTCTAAAAATCAAAAGATGATTGACTCTTTTGAAGAATAAAAATAAACTCCTCGAATGCTAGTTAAGCTAGAAGAATACATGGTCCATTTAAAGCTTGATAGAGAAGAACCTACAAGATAAATTTTGAAAGAAACATGTCATGTCATAAATGTGATCTAGTCTTCAATTGACTTTGAGGAAGAATTATTCTTTCCCAAAGAAATGCTTATAAAGTGAAGAGTCAACTCAGGCTCAAAGAAATTGCATCATAATTTAGGCAGTAGTTATGAAAGTCCTCAAAGCTCTGAAAATTCTAAGAGGGCATGAGATTCAGAGGCTTCTTCTGATAAAGAAGATGAAATAGAAGTAATTCAAGCCCAATCAAGTAGTGAAAAATAAATATCACCACCTTTACAACAAAAAGACAATCATAAAGGCAAAGAATTAAAATTAATGAAAATTCCTTACCCCCAACAGCAACTAAATCTCAAAAGTCTACCAAAATAGAAGTATACTATAATGTTCTGTCACATTTACACAAGCTCCCTACTTTATTAAATATCTACAATGCTCTCATATTTTCCAAATATATACGGGAGACATTAATCAAAGCCTTGCAAAACCAAGAACAATATGAAGCATTTTTCACTAAAGAAAAAATGAATGAGAACTTAACCTCTCAAAATACAGCAACCATCATATTTATTAAGAATGACCAAACATAATTGGCCACTTTATGTTATGCTGAAAGCAACATTACTCAAATAAAAATGATATTGATTGATCCAAGCGCTTCGATCAATCTCATACTAGTTAAAACACAATGATTACTAGCTTTAGATGCTCGATACTTGGATAAAAGTACAATATTTCTACAAGGATTAAATGAACAAGGATAACAAATCTTAGGTCTTTTGTTCTGCCTATATGGTTTGAGAAACTGTACACATAAGCTAAATTTCATGTGATCGAAGCCCAAGTTGATTACAAAGCACTCCTCGGTAGGCTATAGATTGATGAATATGGCATAGTGCCTTCAACTCTTCATCAATGTATGAAGCATATTCAAAATAGTGAAGAGCATCAAATTGATGGAAACATGAATCCATTCTTAATGAATGAAATCAAGATCTAGGATGACGCTAAGTACTTTACAAGAAGGTAGAGAAAGTCAAAGCTAAAAAATTACTGGCTCCACATGTCAAGCTAATTCTGAAAGGTGATAATTCAAAGAGAAAAAGTACTAATGAATCAAAGCAACCCAAGGTAATTCCCCACCTTGGAAATGATATTGAGGTACTTTAATCAACCAAAGAATGCCTTAGTTAACCAAAGGATAGAACAAGATAGTACTAGTAAGGTGATAAAGCAATTAAAGGAAACTCATGTTTCTTTAATAATGGTACCTGAATCCTAAATCACTAACAAGGCTCTAAAAATAACTACAGTACCAAAGGTACACATAAAAGTTTTAATAACTTAAAAGAAGAAAGAGAAAATAGAACAACTAAAACCTTTTTTATGTCCCTTATCAAGAGATTTGTAGGAGCAACAAAGAAAGTAACAATTACATATCTCACCTTAAAAAAGAGAAAGAAAGATGAGAGTGTTAACAAGTATTATACTATATGTAGAATCTAAGCATGAGATGTGACCAACAACTCATAGAAAAGCATGTAGTAGAACTCATGGGGAATAATGATGATCAAATGGATCCATATCTATCTATGGCTACCATTAAGCCATTCCAAGAATTATTGGATTACATAGCCAAGTTTGAAAGGTTGCCCAAATAAAAAGGGCTTAATACCGATTATAATAATAACAACCCCTTTGAAAAAAAAGGAAAGAACTAAAGTCTGGTGACTCAAAAAATAATGATGTGAATATAATATTCACATTCATAGTGGACAAGAAGGCAAATAGAGGTGTGCCAACCTCATGATCAGCAGCATCCTTGCGACCAAT
The DNA here is from genome assembly GCA_021442155.1 of Cymbidium sinense. Lineage (NCBI taxonomy): Eukaryota > Viridiplantae > Streptophyta > Magnoliopsida > Asparagales > Orchidaceae > Cymbidium > Cymbidium sinense. Next base: position 88,866,322 of record CM038219.1, read on the forward strand.
AGCAAAGCTGGCAAAGAAAAGAAAAAAAAGGCTTACCATCCAAGAGAAAATGACTAAACATACTCATTAAAAAGATAATGTATTGCTAAAATTTTAAAGAAAAGCTAGGGTTATAGTTGTCAAAGACACGACATTCATACCAAGTAGACAAAGTTGATGATCCAATTAGTTGTCCATTTTATAGGCTTATAAGCCACCCAATTGAAGATTATTTCATCTTCAAAGATTGTGTAGAAAAGATTTATCATAATGGAGAACTCGCCTCTGATACATCCTAAAAAGGAAAAGGTGAGAGTTGTTACAACACACGTAATCCAAAATGCAAAAAACAAAATTGTTGAGCCAATTGGAACCCAAAATATAAATAATGATAAGGGCAAGCCCACCAAATACAAGAAGAAGAGGAAGGTGATTAGGAGACCTTCATCTCAAAGAAGACTAATAGAATGATCAATATTTTTCCAGCAATAGAAGGTATTTGATGGAAGAATTCCTTAGAGCCTAATATTGATCCAAGAATGCTCCTCCCCAATAGGGGGCAATTTTTATACAATATAAAGAAATAGGCAAAAATTGATCAACCTTTTTCATCTAAGCCCTATAAATCAAGGAAGAAAAGGAAGGCTCAAAAGCTAAAGTCTGAAAGTCAAAAGATGATTGACTCTTTAGAAGAATACAAACAACTTCCTCGAAGGCTAGTTAAGCCAGAAGAATACATGGCCCATTTAAATCTTGATAAAGAAGAACCTAAAAATGAAATTTTGAAAGAAACATGTCATGTTATAAATGTGATCGCATCTTCAATTGACTTTGAGGAAAAATTATTCTTTCCCAAAGAAATGCTTATAAAGTGAAGAGTCAACTCAGGCTCAAAGAAATTACATCCTAATTTTGGCAGTAGTTGAAAGTCCTCAAAGCTCTAAAAATTCTAAAAGGGCATAGGATTCAGAGACTTCTTTTGATAATGAAGATGAAATAGAAGAAGAGACTCAAGCCCAATCAAGAAGCAAAAAATATATCTCACCACCTCTACAACAAAAAAGCAGTCATAAAGGCAAAGAATTCAAATTAATAAAAATGTCTTACCCCCATCAGTGACTAAATCTCAAAAGTATACCAAAATAGAAGTAGACTATAATGTTCTATAATTTACACAAGGTCCCTACTTTACTAAGTATCTACAATGCTCTCACATTTTCTAAATATGTACATAGACATTAATCAAAGCCTTCAAAAACCAAGAATAATATAAAGCATTTTTCACTAAAGAAAAAATGAATGAGAACTTAACCTTTCAAATTACAGCATCCATCATATTTATTATGAATGATAAGCTATTAATCAACCCCTTTATGTTTTGCTGACAGCAACACTATTCAAATAAAAAAAGATATTGATTGATCCAAGCACTTTGATCAATTTCATACCAGTTAAAACATAATGAGTACTAGCTTTAGATGCTCGTTACTTGGATAAAAGTACAATATTCCCACAAAGATTCAATGAACAAAGACAACAAATCTTAAGTCTTTTGTTCTACCTATATGCTTTGAGAAACTATACACATAAGCTGAATTTCTTATGATAGAAGCTCAAGTTGCTTACAAAGCACCCTCGGTAGGCTATAGATTGATGATATGGTATAGTGCCTTCAACTCTTCATAAATATATGATGTATATTCAAAATAGTGAAGAGCATCAAATTGATGGCTACATGAATCCATTCATTATGATTGAAATCAAGATCTAGGATGATGCAAAGTACTTTATGCCTAAGAAGGTAGACAAAGTCAAAACTAAAAAAATAAGTGGGTCCACATGTAAAGCTAATTCTAAAAGGTGATAATTCAAAGAGAAAAAGTACCAATGAATCAAAGAAACCCAAGGTAATTACCCACCTTGGCAATGATATTGAGGATGATGAAGATGAATTAGCTATTTAATCAACCCAAGAAAACCTCAATTAACCAAAGGATATAACAAGCTAGTATGAGTAAGGTAATAAAGCAATTAAAGGAAACTCATGTTTCTCTAATAATGGTGCCCGAATCCCAAATCTCTAACAAGGCTATGAAAAAACTATAGTAGCAAAGCTACACATAAAAGCTTCAATAGCTTAAAAAAATGAAAAAATAGAACAACTAAAACCATTTTATGTCTCTCCTAGAAGAGGTCATAATGAACATGGGATTCTCTTTTAGAAGTATAAGAGCGAACCCCAAATCCTACACAAATGTTGTTGGAAGAAAAAGATTTTGAGGAAGAAGATATTTCAATAATAATTCCTTAATACTTCTTATCAACTTTAAAGAAGCCATTAAAAACAACATCTAACTTATACAATCAAGCATACAATCTCAGTTGTTCAAGACCCATAAGATATGGAAAATTCACCACATGGGGATTAAGACATATAGCTTCGACATCTCCCTCAATGAACTCATGCTTGTCATATCCTACAAAGAAGAAGTCGATATGGAAACTACTAAAAAATAAAAGAATATTTTAAATGAGAATATACTTGAAGAAGAACTAATCATTGACCTCAAAGAGGCCCCAAAAAAATTTGAGGAAGGCGATCAAGACACCATTGATTAACTCCAAGAAATTAAACTAGGTACTAAATAATAGCCTAGGCCTACTTTTGTTAGTGATAACCTCACATCAAAAGGTTGGGGGAATTAAAAATAGTACTTTATGAAGATAAAAATTACTTCACATGGAATTATAGTGAAATACCAGGCTCATACTCAGATGTGGTCATACATAAACTGGGCATTAAACCTAATGTATTGTCTATAAAATAAACACCAAGGTAAATGCAATTAGAAATTGAAGAGAAAATGATCGTTGAAATCAAAAACTCATCAAAATAGAGTTTATCTGACAAATAATAATATGTTGATTGGATTGCCAATATTACCTTAGTAAGGAAAAAATTGAAAATTTTGTGTATGTATCAATTTCAAGGACTTAAATAAAGCATGCCCAAAAGATTACTTCTCATTGCCGAATGCAAAACTCATGGTTAACAACATGTCAAACTATGACACATTCTCATTTATGGATGGTTTATCAAGTTATAATCAAATTAAAATGGCTCCATAAGATGAAAAACATACATCCTTTCGCACACCAATCGACATATATTGCTATAAAGTGATTCCATTTGGCTTGAAAAATATCGATGCAACATACCAAAGGGCAATGACTAGCATATTCAATGACCTCATACATAGATATGTAGAATGTTATGTTGATGATTTGGTTGTCAAAAGTAAAAAAATCAAAACATGCACACAAATTATTTAAGAGTTGTATTCGATAGAATTTGAAGTTTCAACTTAAATATGAATTTGTTGAAATGTGCTTTTGGTGTGACTTCCGAAAAATTTTTGGGCTTTATTATATGCCATAGAGGGATTGAAATTGATCCCTCTAAAATAAAAGTAATATTAGAAATGCCAGCACCTAAGACCTTAAAGAAACTATACTCATTCTAAGACAAATTGACTTACATTAGAAGATTTATTTCTAATCTTTCAAGGAGATGCCAACCTTTCACCTAACTAATGAATAATGGTGCTTGTCAAGAAGCATTTGAGAACATAAAACAATCGTGTTACATCCCCAATTTTGCAGCACCAATAATAAGAAATCCATTTATATTGTATACAACAGGCTTAGAAGAGTCATTGGTAGCTTTGCTAGCTCAAAATAATGAAGAAGGAAAGGAAAATACCCTATATTATATAAGTCAACATTTAATAAGAGCTGAAATAAAATATTCTCCTATTGAGAATCAATGTCTAGCATTAATATTTGCTACTAAAAAATTCTAGTACAATATGTTATCACATAAGATAATTTTAATATATAAAGTTGATCCTTTTAAATTCTTAATGACTAGACATACCCTAACTGGTCTCTTAGCTAAATAAGTAGTTATGTTACGTTAATTCGATATAACATATGTCCCGTAAAAAGCTTTAAAAGGACAAGTTTCGACTAACTTTTTATCCTCTCATTCCCTATCGGAAAACTCTCCACTCAATGATGAATAGCTTGATGAACAAATCTTTGAAAAGTAGAAGAAGTTCAACAACCATCAGAATGAGAACTCTACTTTGATGGAACTTCAACAATAAAGAAAGCTAAACTGCTTAATATTTGAATTGGCACCTCTTCATCTTGTGGATGTTTTGGAATGAAGAAATGGAGAGGAGAGGGGCTCTCTCCTCTCTTTCCATTCATGGCCAAAAGTAGTGTATGAGGAACTTTAGATGGTTGGAATCCAGCCACCGGTGGTGAGGGGCTTGGCCAATGGATTGCTTTGATCCTTTTTAGACTTGTAAATGTGTTTGGAAGAAATGTTTGAGGGAAGGAATCCTTTTCCTCCCCTTTTCCACTTTGGTTGAGAGCCTTCATGGAAGATCATCACTTACTTTCTCTCTTGCTCTTTATTGCAATCCTATAGAAGAAGCCATCTTATCCCCTTGATTTCTACTTTGGAGGTTGTCAATTAAATGGAAAGAAGCCAAACAAAATTGAAGCCAATAGGTGGATGAGGTATGGAGGAGGTGAAGTAGGATTTTCCTTCTTTGCTTTTTATTCTTTCTCCCTTCATATGGTTTCCACCTTATCCATTTGATTTCTTCTTTATGGATTTTGGCCTCATCATCACAGCCCCTAGGCTAATGTTTGGCTACCTAAATACAACCCAATGTGAATTTTATGTTGAAACTAAGTCCATTTAGGTTGGATTGGAGGTTTGCACCCAATTCTTGCCATTTGGATTCAAAGTGTTTTACTTGTGTTTATTTAATTTAATTCATTTAAATTTAGGTTCAATCATCTTTAATCGATTATTTATAAAATTTTAATTTGATTAATTCCTTTAGGTTTAGAGTTAATTTTGCATTTCATTTTAATTTAACCCATTTAAGCCATCGAAGGACCCATCTTAGTAGCAAATCACATAGGTGTAAGTCCTATAGAAGGCATCCTGTCAAATGGCATGGTTAGGATGAAGTAACCAAGTCCCCTTTCTTTAGCATATGAACTACCTAGATTAGGATAAAGTCACTAAGAACCCTACTATATTAGTCAAAACTAGAAGAATAGGTTAAATCACTAAGATCCCTTTCCTTCACAAGCTATTCAGGTTGGAATTATGCAATTAAAAGCCCCTTCCTATTAGCTGAATTTTACTAAACTAGGATTTTAGTTCTTATGACCTATATTATAGTTTCAAATGAAAGAAATGTAGGAAGGGAATAACTCATTGAAGATCCCATCCCTATAAGCTATCTATGTTAGGACTAAGTTATGAAGACAACTTTCCGAAAAGATAATCCTGAGATTTAGGAATAAGTCATTAAGACATGTTTCCCTTATTATAACTATTCAAGAAGATATAAAGCCATTAAAGTCTCATTCTTAATAGTTAACTAGATGAGATTAAGTCCCATAGCAGGCATCTTTCCTAAGAAAAGAAATTTTTGGATCTGCATATAAATCTTTTCCTTAGGTTGGTTAGTCAATAAGGATATCCCCTTGGCTAGTTTATGTAAGAAGATATAAGTCTTGGACTTTATTCTTATTTAGCCATTGAAAACATATAGAATTCAAATCTATGATAATCAATAGAAGAATAAGTCTATTGAAGGCATCTTCTCTAGATACCATAACTATGTTAAGAATAGGTCTTTCTTTAGGTCTACTCCCAATGACATCATTATTCTTCTTAGAATTTAGTGAATCTAAGTTTCTATGAATCAATTATTTCTAATTAAAACAATTTTAGGCATATTTATGCCTATTTTTTATAATCAAATCAAAACATAAGTTTAAATTTAAAATCAAAGACAAAACTTCTTCAAGCTTATGCTTGTAGTGTTGACTAGTTCGATCAACACCAGTATGTGCAGTGTACTTTGGACAGTCCACTACACATATTGGAGATCCATTTGTTAACCACATTTTTGGATAAGGTTAATATAACTTATAAAACTATTAATTAGAATAACTAATCCAAGATTAGGAGTCTCCTAATTATTTAGGACACTTCACTTAGTGGCTTAATGCACCTTTCAAGGATCTAATATAACTCAACAAGATTGAATAGACCTAGACCAAGTCAAATCCAAGCCTAAAGAAATTGAAATTTAAAGACACTTGACTCCAAGTCACTTAGTGGATTTCTTGAAGTTTAAATGACTTTAAGGGTTAAATAGGATAATTATATTAATTGCAAATCAAAATCAAATGAATCCATGAATAAATCCAACTCATGGTCCAAAAGTGGCAACCTTTATAACATAGGTTTGACCTAGGTGGGTCCCACAAGTTAAAAGTCAACCCACAAAAATTTAGCAAAATAAAATCAATCTAAATGGCCTAAATAATAGAATATTTATATTTAAACATGAATTTAAAAAAATATAAATCCCATAATGCCTTAATTAGGCTAAATAGATCACTTGATCTAAATGGCGCTAAGTGGACTATATTGGATTTAAATTCAAATCAAATTAGAACCAACTAAAATTAATTGTCCAAAATAATTTGAAAATGATAATCAAACATAATTCAACCAATCATTAGTCCAATTTGACCAATTTGGTCATTTGACCCAAACTTAACCCATTAAGCCCAATTTTAGCCAAATGGATCAAAATTGAAATTAACTTCAAACTAATTTAAATCAATCACTCAAAATTATTTCACACATGTGTTTAAACATTCTTGGAGTCTAACATAACTTAATTGGGTCAAAATTAGTCATTTGACTCATTCAAATTCAACTAAACTAATTTAAGGTAAAATGGGTCAAGTTGACTTAGAATTGAATTAAATCCTTGTGTGGTATGGGTTAATTGGATTCTTATTTATCCAATAGACAATTAATGATGATTTAAAATCAAATCTAAAACCAATCAATGAAAAGATATGTGATTAAAGTAGCTAAAATTAAACTGAATCCAATGACATAATTGACCACCAAATGAACCCAAGCTTGAACCAAACCCATTCAAATCTGCATAAACTCATCAAAACCCATCATAAGATGGGTTAAGAGAGATTGAAAACAAGCTTAGAAAACTAAACCAATCCTAACTAAAATAAAAAATGATGGAATGCCATGGCAAGTAAAAGAGCATGAAGCCAAGTCCAACTTCTCCAATCCCTCATCCTCTTTGTTTTCCCACCTCATCACCTCTTAAAAATTATTAAATAGCTGATGATCCTTGGAGCTAGCTTTTAAGAACAGTAATTAAGCATGGCTGACCAAGAAGAAGAAAAAAGGCATAAGAGGCTATTGGCCTCTAATGAAAAAGAGTGATAGAGAGCATCTTGAGTCAAATTGATTATTCCATTATCTTTCCTACCTCATATGAAGTTGATCATATCCTTTCCCTGATTCCCTCACCATTGGGAGGTCAGAGAATGACCAAAGCCAATTGGAAAGAGGTTGACCTTGGTCTATAGGGAAATCCATGAGGAGAGGATCCAATTCCTCACCATAGCCTTGTCGCACCATTTTGAAGGTATTGGAGTCAACCCCACCTCCGGAGATTCCTAAGATTGAGGTACGCCATTAAAGACACCACTTAAGCTTTAAGTTTTGGGACTTTTTGAAAGGACTTTGATCTCAAGGTAGATCAAACCATATAGATCTCTCCAATTTCATTCACCGATGGTTTTGGAATTGAAATTGAGCAATTTCAATGGTTGGATCACAAAACATTGCTTCAAATCAATCTCGATGTTCATCTCGTTGAAGGAGAGATAATCTATATTATTCATTACTTCTGTTAAGAATGGATGATTGAGATTTAGGTGGATCATTTCATTAAAATCCTTAAGGAAATCATAGATAGATTAAAGCGGTCTAATCAAATGTTTGATTAAATTCCTTAAGGAAATTGCATATTGATCAAAGCCATTCGATCTTCGATCAGATGGCCCAAAACAATCTCGTGTGCACTACCATTTTAGCATGGTAATCAATTGGATGAATACTGTGGTGCTGCATGTAAAGGGGCACCACGTCGGATCCAAGTGGATCCAACGTAGTTAAAGAGAGAAAATTTGTGATTTTTTAATTTAAAAATTAAAGAAAATATGAAAAAAATAAAATAAATTATAGAAATTAAAATATAAATCCAAAAAAATGCAAATAAGTGTTCTATAGTCTACTCTTGATGAGAGAATTCATTAAAATTATAATCCTCAATTATTTTTTGGGTATTTTTGTATTAATTAGTGTTTGAATGAAAATTTTCAAACCTAAAGTAATCCTAAACCATTGATCAAATTGATTTAAAATTTTGGGGAATTGAAATTGCTGTTAAGGTACACATTAGGTGGATTCTTCATAATTTATTACAGAATAAATGTAAATATATGAATTTTTAATCCTAAACAATAATTTTTAATAAAAATTAATTAATATAAAACAAATAATTTGGTAAAAGTATGAAAATGGTCTCAAACATCATAATACACCCTAATGAATTTAAATGCATCATTGAAACCCACTAAAACCAAATTAATCATAAAATGGCTTAATTTGACATTTAATTGAATTAATGTATTTAATTAATTAATCTAACATAAGATAAATCATAATAAATCAACCAAAACTCCAAAAATTATAAATAAATCTTCTTTGGATGCATCTTTTGGATGGTAATCAAGAAAAAAAAATTAAAACTTTAATTAGTCCCAAATTATAAATTTGATTAAGGTGAAATTTTAGGAAAATGAAATTGGCAAGAAATCCCATTTACCAAAAAAAAATTGCATACCCACTTGACCTTTGGATTAGGAATTCTTGAATTTCCAATTCTCTAGGTCAATTTAAAGGAAATAATAAATCAAAAAAATCACAAAAATATAAAATCAATAATATAAACTTAAAACATCATAATTAACATCAAAACACTTTAAAGAAAATGTCCAAACAATCAGAAAGTAAAGGAACTTAATTAAACATAAGCTAAATATTAAGAATAATTGAAAATATGAAATATTATTTCACTCCAAAATTAATAATAAATTAAACCATGATAAACCCACTAATAAATTGAAATATAATATTTATTAACCTCTAAAATTTATAATCTATCACCATATGAATACATTAAGGCCATTTAGATTAATGAATAAAGTGCCTACACAAGTAAATGAGAACAAACTTAATAAGATTAAGTTCAGTTGAACTTAAAATGATGTAAGAGTTAAAGTAACCTAGGGTAAGTTTAACTCATAACAAAAAAATAACCCTCCATTGAACTTCTTAGATCATGGTTAATAAAGTAATCATATTATACCAAATGATAAAAAAAGCTTTTTTTAAATAACATAATTATCAATCCCTTTAAGTTAATTGAAATGAATTGAACTATTACATAATCTATGAAATTATAACTTGGAATTAACTATCTTAATCTAAGTTCATTAATAGGTATTAGAAAAGCTAAACAAGTAAACAAATTGAAATAAGAGAGTTCAAATAATAATAAATTTTGAATAATCAATTTAAGATGATACAAATTATACAAATGGATTATAAAATAGAAACATAGTAAATTGAATAATTTTAAACTTAAGATTGAATGAAAGTTTACTTAAGTTAATAAAAAATAACAAAATGAACAAATGAAATTAACTTGGAAAATAAACATGATAAATACTTCCAAATGTAATAAGTAAACTAAATCATCATAAAATTAAATGAATAAATAAAATAAATATAACTTAATGAAACACAAAGATGAATGGTAAAACATAAAGGTTTAACCTAAACTAAAAGATAATATTACTAATGAACAAAATGGAAAAGAATGAAACACATTAACTTAAATATATTTGGTTGACATATTGAAAACACATTATATAAAAATATACATCAAATATAAACATTAATAAAAGGAATGAAAAATAAATCAAATCTAAAAGAAATTAAAAGAAGAATCAAATTTTAAAAGGATTAAAATTATAAACTTAATTCAAATCAAATCATCTAAAATAAATCTAAAAGGAATTAATTAAGATACTTAGGATCTTAGTTAGACTTTTAGATTGAATCTTCATCTTAAGATGAAGATTTCATTATATGGTGATTTAGGATGTTGAATAGAATTTGTTCACCAAAAATGGAACTTGTTGTATTCTTCATTCTTGAAAACTCAAACTTCACTTTAACATAAAAATGAATTTAACAATGAAAACAAAATCATTAAATCATTAAATTACTTAAAATTGAAACCACCCTTGGTAAATTTAACCAATTTTAAAACTAAAAGAAGATAAAAGAATCAAAATAAAAATTTTCATAATCAGTGTCGTATCATATATAGTCTGGACACTCGAGGTCAGAGCTACTAGTTTGAAGGAAGTCTTGATACCTTGAATCTCCAGTATAATAATGACACGTACCTTTGCAGCTAAATTATGAAAATTAAAAAGTCTAAAAATCAAATTAAATTAAAAATTGGAAACTCAAATTGAAACTTTAAAGTAAAGAGGCCTACAATGTCTAACCACATAAACCCCCATTCTTCACACACTAGATTGATAAGTCACGAACCCTAAATTAGGTTTGGACGTTCTATGATATTGTGATGATGTGATGTGAAATGCCTTTTTATTATTTCATGGTGTACTATTTTAGACAAGATTATTAGGATTAATTGTCATTAGTCTAGATGGTAATACATTATTTTTAGAATTAACATTGTCTTCCATAGGGGGCTATGGTAAAAGGGTCTATCTTCATAAAATAAATTATTAAATTGATGTTTTCTTGTAGATATGCTTAAGTCCGTAAGCATAATTCAGTAGAATATGTGAGCTTTCCAAGAAGCTAATCCTAAGCCTGTATATTTGTAAAATATAATTATTATCTGTTTTGTATTATTCTGTCATCTATTTTGTAAGGCTTAAGCTTTATTTTTTAATTTGAAATATAAATTTGAGCTTAGAATTAGGTTAGGATCTATAGAGTCTAGATGACCCTACCAGCAGATGGGTGCAAAGATCCCTTGTGAATCCTAATGAAGGTCCCAAAAGAAGGGGATAATTTTAGAAAGAAGACCTATAGATCTAAACTTGTAGTTCTAGGTTGGTAAAAGAGCTCATATTTTCTCTTTCTTACGAATGTGTAAGCGATTACTGATTTGCATTGGCCTATTCTTTAATTTAAAATTAGCTTAATTTATTTTGGTGCACATAGAATTAACCTGCTTTTCTTGGTTTCTTTCTATATTATATTTTTTGTGATGAATGCCTAGACAATTAGGCTCTTAGAAAAACTAAATTTTCTACCCAACTTAAATCTAAACAACTTAATCAAAAATAAAGCTCAAAAAAACACATAAATTAAATTTATCTAACCATAGAAATAACTTAAAATTAACTAGAAAAAGCAATTTTGCAAATCATATTATAATATTTCTCTAACCTCTTGAATTGAGCACTTCACCCATTATACATAAGAGGAATTTGACCTTTAAGGATGATCGCCTTCTTGGGGAAGTCTGCCTTCTATTATTGATTTGGCCTATGACCACTTCTAATTGCATGACATTTAGGCATAAAATGCAAACCCTAAAGCCTAAAATAAATCATGAGTCAAAACATTTAAAAGCTAGAAAAATGTGCATTAGTTAGTGCATATCATACCCTATATGATCTTAGGGAATAGGGAGTGAGTCTAGAATCTTAAATTATTTTCTAAACTACAATAGCCTAGCCATCTTGCATGCATAAGGCTTGGTATCATGGATTTCAAATGCGCTTAGGTGGTGCTAGATGGCAGCCCTTCTAGGCGGGTTATAAGTCCAAAAGTGTCAAGGATTGATCCCTTTAGTTAGAGGAATGATTGATAATTCCCAAAAGTGGAACTAGGTCGATCCTCTGACTTATGTCAGAAGCACTTATAGAATTAAGTTCTAAAGCATCCTATTAGAGTAACTCTTCAACTTTATGCATTTCTACTATCTTGTGATGTTAGAATCTAAGCCCTAAATTTCTAGAAAATATCAACTCAAAATTTAAATTAAACTCCAAATTTCATTAATATTTCCCATAACTTTGCTTGGGGTCTAGTTCTGGTTTTTGTGTGGCCTAACATAAGGCTTACATAGGAATTAGGCACCAATGATTAGTATGGATCTGCCACACCTTCTCTTCCTTCTTGGAGCTAAGATTTTGAATATATAGTCATAAATTGCAAAAAGCTAGACTAGCCCATCACTCACACTCTTCACATCATATGACTCAGACTTCTAAAAGGCCATTAGATCACTAAAATGATAGCAAAAGTGACTTCAGATGCCAAGCACTCAAAAGAAGAATGATAGAGATATTCATAGACATTTACAAGTTGATAATGATATGGGAATAGTAGTGATAGATGACTTCACTTATGTTTCCATCCCACTAGTGTCAGTTGAACTATTAGCAGAATGAAGGAAAAGTGATGTTACACTATTATTATCAATAGATTCCAATGCAGCTTCCATAGTTTTTACCCAACCCACCAGCAATGATTATCTACATACTAAAGAAAACTTATATATAGAGGAATTTAACACTTTAGTGACTAGTCATGAGCCATTCTTATCTGACTCAACTTGGGTTGTAGTGCGCTACCCAATATGATTCCTCTTATGCTAACTCTTGTGTAAGGAGTCATCCTATCCCTAGTCCAAGCTACACAGTTCAAAAGTAGCTATCTAGTGTAGAGAACTCATGCTTCATCTCTAGGATACATCCTAGGCATTCAAATTTATTATAGTATGGCTCTTCAAAAAGACTATGCCATATAGTAACGATGCTACGCCACTTGCTTCTATGTTTGCATGGAATTTTTGCTCGAGCTCTCAAGTTTTTATGTTGGAGGTGAATTATTTATTAGATTGTGCCACTGCCTTAGTTCTTGAAACCAAGGAGCTATGATTTTGGGAATCCTTGTGCAGGGATGTTGAGTTTGGAATATTCTCATTATGCACTACTTTTTAGAAAGTTTTGTCAGATATAATTGCTAATGCAGAATCTTCACTCAGTAATACTTTGCATCAAGTCTCTCTAGATTGGCAAGATCTCGAGCACAGCCTCAGAGCCTTGAGATTCTATTAGAGAGAGCTTTCTAAAGCATAGATTGAGCTCCTCAACACATCAACTTAATTGAGAGAGTTACAGTTGAGGAGATAGTATCTATTAGAAAGAATAGCAATGATCAGACAAGCTGTCACAACCATAGAAGAGGATTGCGCACATGTAGACACTCAGGTGTCCAAACATGAGCAGATCCTTTCTTCATTAGTTCATGACCAGGAAGCTGCCTATTAGGATCTCCATGAAGCTTGAGTGAGGAAATCCATTATGGCTTGTAGAGCACATACAGCTTCTGTCTACATTAGAGAAATTCAGTCCCATCATTTATAATTGCAATCTCTCTTGTATCATTATCTTATATGATGAATGAAAATGATTAAAAAATTTCAAAGTTATATTTCTCTCTTCCCATCATATGCCTACAATAAATCAATAAGAAAAGGAAATGAATGCATCATGTATTATCGACATGAAATATTCATTGAGGACAAATTATGTTTACATCAAAAAATTAAGTAAAATAATTTATGCCATAGGGCTGCGGTGTTGTGATCTTGGCCCTGAGGTGATACTATAATTCTTTTAGAAAGATAACTAGTAGTCTAGATGGAACGTCAAAGGTATAGCACCGCAGCATTTCCATGATAGGATCGAGGTTCTATGATGATGATCTATAGTTTAAAGAAACAAGAAAAATTGTTGTTCCTTCCCCAATGGCAACAACCACCCAAGGAGGGGGGGGGGTGTGGCGGGTGTGTGGGAGGGGGTGTAAACGTTATGGTGTGGAAAGAACAACCCTACTAGTGGAAAAATTCTATAAAAATGGAAGATTGTCCCCCTAGGCTTTTTTTTCTTGTTCATCATATTTTTTATTCCTTACTGCTCTCTTATTAGAATTGTTAGGAGACTTCCAACAGCAAATAATCTGGTTTTTTAAGGATGCTTTCCTCCTACATAAGATCAAAGCCAATTTCATCACTACAAAATCTAGATAAAATTTATAAATGTAAGTTTTATATGGATTTCTCTATTAAAAATGATATTTTATAAGATTTCCACCCTTGATCTTAAATTTGATGGAAAATCAAATGGTGTATCTCTGTCGATCTTCAATCTAGAGTAAAAGGAATGCCTCCATACCCCTAAAATCCCAAAATTTAGGAAGAACCTCTATCGTTGAACTTAGTTCTAACATGAGAAGAAAAGAAACCTCCCTATGCTTATCTTAAATCTAGAACAAGGGAGAATTACACTAAAAATATGAGAACCTAGCATTGCTAAACTATTAGTCTGCCAAATATTTTACAAAAATTACTAAAATACTCAATAATTATTGTTTGATATGTGCATTTATTTCTTACATCATCGAGGTGTTGTGCTCGTAGGAATCAAAAAGTTAATGCTAAGGCACTATCTCTCGGGTTTCGTCTATTTACCACAACACTACAGCACCAATACCATAGCATCTAGGTGATATGTTTGGAAGTCTATTCTACCATGAACTTAGTTCCGTGTGAAATGAAACCTTCCCTCCATTAATCTTAGATCCAAATCAAGGGAGAAGAGTGCTAATACATTAAAAAAGCTATAAATAATAGATTATAAGCTGTTATGCTAACAAACAATTAAAGTTTTCCAAAAAAAAGGTTGTTAATTAAATAGTGCTACATTGCTAATATTCTAGTGTCGAGGCGCTCCATCTTTAAAAGGATGAAACTAAGGCAGACGTCCCATAGCATCATAGCATTGATACTCCAGCGTCAAGGTGTTGTATTCTTGAAATAGACATTTAACTGACAATATTAAGGCATTCATAGTCAATTTTAAATTGAACCCATAGCATCGCAATGCCACTTACCAAGCATCATAGTGCCAAGACCTTAGGTCTTGAGCTTACGTCTTATAGGCTAGTAGTGCCTTGGCACTGAATTTTAGTGTCGAGATGTTACCCATGTAATGTAATTTTTAATTTAAATCATAGAGCTTTCCAAATGACAAACAAAAGGACATATACACAAAAAATGCACAATAATGTGAAATAAAAATACTTTTATTAAAAATCAAAATATTATATATATTTTGAAAAAGGAGAAAAATACAAAAATAAAATAAAAATAAGGAGGGGGAAGAAGCCACCATAAGAAAAGAAGCCTAACCTGGATCCCCATAATCACAATTTTCAAACATGTATACTAGTGTTGTATCGAACTAGGCCATATAAGAAAACTATTTTTGATGTTGATGCATATGATAATCAATTTGTTTTCTAAAGCTCACTACCTATGGCTTCTCTCACCTACTTCTCGCCTTAAATTTGAGTCTTGTTCATTTAAGGATTGAGAAGACTGGGGTTGAGGTTATGGGGTATGTGAACTCTCCCCAACTTCAAACCTCAAACCAAACCCCTCAATAAGCATCTTTATTATAGGAGCCTTTTGAATGAGGACTTTTTTATCAGGCTCCCATAATGCACCCACCGTAGTGCAAAAACCATAAATGAGAAAGGGATGACCATAATCTATTGTAGTACTGACCCTAAGCATATTAAAAATGGAGTTATAAATTATCTTCCATATATTTGTCATAAAGACCTTTTGAATTACAAAATTCAAAATGGCTCAATCCTTAATCACCTAACTAATTTTACTAGTGGGCATTAGCTTGGAAAAAATGAAATAGTGCTCAGCCTTAGACTAAGTAGTGATGCTAGTGGCAGGAAAGTTGATGATCCTTTTCTCTTCCCATTTCCATTGGATGTTGGGGTTGCTACTTGTAAGAAAATAAATTATTTCATCAAAATTGGGATGTTCAATGTAATAAGAAAGATACTAGCAATTCATAATATGCATTGAGGGTAGTGCTATCAAAACTTACTCATTTCCTTCGAACAAAGGCTTTAATATCCTGGTGCTTCTTGCATTGGAAAACTCTCACACCACAGGGATGATGCAGAAGTTGCTTTCATAGGTCAACTTCACACAATCATGCTCATTGTTCTCCTGCTCCACTCTCCCACCCTAGCTGTAGAAGCTCTTTTCTAGAATGAGATGCTTGTACGTGAGGGTATGCTGATACCATTCCTCCACTATAAAGCTAATAAACCTATTAGCTAATCAAAGATGGGTATCCTCTTATCAATGAGCCTCTTAAGAGACATTATTAGCTTCCTAGTAGGGGAGAAAGTTGAGAAAATGAGCGAGAGAAAGCTCTGAAGAAGGAGAAGAACTGTAGAATAAAATTTTTGTAGCCCAATGAGTCTATTAATAAACTAAAGTGCTAACCTATCGAGTTCTAGAATAGTAATGAGCACCACATCTCTCGCATGTAGAGTCTAGGCTCTGGTCAACTGGTCAGGTCAAAAAGGAACATTCATTACAATTAAGTTAATAACTGAAAAGACACATTGCATTAATGAAGCATTGTGGCACTCTAACCTAGCGTTGAGGCTTTGGTAAAAAAAAATTGTCTCACTCCCTTAAAGTGCCTATGCCCATCAATTATCCTGAACTAACATTTGACTAGCAATGTGAGAAAATTTTGTATCAAATCATAACCTTTACTCAATTACTCTCTCCCATAATTTTAATGTATGACATATTAACTTAATTCCTCAATAATTTGTGACCTCCTATGCATCACCTTTATTTTTAAATATAGGAACCAACAAACTCTTTCTCCACTCATCTGACATCATTTTAGTCTTTAAATAACATTAAAAAGATTTGTAAGCCAAGAAATTCCTTGATCTCCAAAATATTTCCACACTTCTATTGGAATATCATCAAGTCCTACTATGTTTCCACATTTCATTTTCTTTAAAGCTTCTCTAACTTTAAATTTACTAATACGGTGATAAAAACAAAATTCTCTATTATTATTTAGGTAAAAATGTTGTTAAAATCAATCGTATTTTTAGATCATTCATTGAAAAGTTTATCAAAATACCTCCCTATTTTCAGTATCCTTTTCTAAGAATAGCAATTTATGATTTTAATCCTTAATACACCTCACTTGAACTAGACCTTTACTTCTCCTATCTCATTGGGCATCATATATTTCTTAGAATCTCTACTGGTCATTTATATCTTTTCTAATTCTCTAAGTTTTTACATCTAAACTAAGTTTTATAACAATGCTTCTTATTTCTTATCTTTTCTTGCACATTCTTACTCCACCATAAACCATTTTATTAAATGAAGCTTTTCTTTTTGAATCTTCAAGCACATTTTTTGCAACTTGCTTAATTTCACTTGTTACTTTTTACCACATAACATTTGCTTCCTTATGAACATCTCAAATTTTAAGCTCTTGTAGCTTGTTCTTAAAAATAATTTTATTAGTGTTCTTTAGGTGCCCCCATCAAATCCTAGGAAAATAATTTGATTTATTTTTCATCTTAAAATCTAAAACTAACAGTTGGTGTTGGGTACTTAAACATTCAATTGGAATGACCTTACAATCTTTACAATCTAAACAATCTATTTTTCTTATCAGAAAATAATCAATCTTTGTTTTTTTAGATCCATTTTTATAAGTAATAATATGCTCATCTCTTTTTTTTAAATAAAGTATTAGTAACTACAAAATCATCGGTTTAAGCAAAATTTAATATAGTCTTACTTTCTTCATTAGTCACTCGAAGTCCATCGCCACCATGAATACTTTTAAAATCATATGCCACTCTACCAACATGTCCATTTAAATCTCTGCTACTAAATGTTTTTTCTTCAAGAGGTATCTTTTGTGTTAATCCTCTAATTCATTTCAAAATTTTTCTTTCGAGCCTATATCCAAACCTACTTGAGGAGCATAAAAACTTATAACATTGATAATCTTAATATCAAAAATAATTTTTAAAGCAATACTTCTATCTCCATATCTATTAATATTTATAACATTATGCTTCAAACTTTTCTCTATAATCACACCTACGCCATTTCTAATTCAACTTTTACATGAATACCAAAGTTTAAAACCTAAACTATCAATCTCCTTGGACTTCTCCCCAACCCATTTAGTTTCTTGAATACATAAAATATTTATCTTACTATAAACCATAATATCTATTAATTTCATTAATTTACATGTAAGAGTACCTATATTCCAAGTTCCTAACCTAATTCTAGTTTCATGGGCTAACTTCTTTGCTTGCATCCATCCATAAAATTTATAAAACCAACTTAAAATATTTTCATTAACATCATAACACCTAAAGAAAATTTCCTAACTCTATGCAATAAAATAATCTAATTAATAATGCACTTAGGGTTTATAAAATGATTAAGAATATAAAATTAATCAAACCTTAAATTATTAAGTTAATAAATTTATAGTAAATCAATTGATCAATTAAAAAAATTAAAATTAATCAACCTCTAAACTTCATACCCAAATCAAGAAATTTATTAATATTAAATTACTTTAAGTCTATTTAATATTAGTGAATAATGATAGTTTCAATTAAAAAATAAAAATGATTAATCAAATCACCTAAATCTAAATAACTTAGAAGTTTAGAATGGCCTAAGTTTGGTTTAGTACTTGAAGTAGCTCATTCTCTAAGTTTCTTAGGTTACCATTGATAAAAAAAATTTTATCTCGAGAGATTCAATTAAATAATAAAACTTTAACTTATAATATTCCATTAAATTCAACCTAAATGATGAATAAAAATCCATAAATTAATGAATTATCTTAAGTTATAAAATTCAAATATAATGAATTCCTTAAAATGATGAAATCAAAACTTCTAAACTAAGTTTGAATTAAGAATTAACTTTAATTAACTAAGGTTACTCATCCAAGTTAATAAACATAAATATTAATGAGACAAATAATAAGATTCAAGTCAAATAGATTAAATGATTTTAACATAAAAGATTTAATATAAACCTAATACATAAAATTATACACATTGTAAATAACATAAAATATAATTGAATGAAAACACTTGAAACCAAATCAAATTATATAAATATTAAACCAAACCTTATAATAATTAATGATTAAACTTTATTTAATATTAAAAAGAACACTTTAAATTTTAATTATGAAACATTTATCAAATCAAAAGAGATCAAAGAAGAATAAATCCTAAACATATTAAAATCAAATTTAGAAGAAGGATTGAACATTGATCAAATCAAAATAATTAAAGTTCAAAAAAATTCTAAATTGTTAATTGGTTAAGTCAACCAACATTAATCAATTTGAATAAAGCTCAAATAAAAAGAATAAAGAATCTTTAAATAATTTTTCATAAACACAAGATGAAATTTAGGAATTAAACATTAATTAAGAATTTAAATCCTAATTAAATCACATAAACATCAATTAATTCTAAATTCAAATAAATCCTTCAAATAAATCCAAAAAAGTTAAGACTCTTAGAATATTAGTGTGACCTTAGAATGGATTTTTATCATCTAATGAAAATCTCATTTTGCTAGGATTTAGGATGTTGAATAGGATGGGTTCTGCCCAAATTGGAATTTACCTTATTCTTCATTCTTGAAAACTTAAATTCTATCTTAACATAAAAAATCAACTTAAAAATGAAATAAAATTCTAAATCAATTTAATTACTTAAATTAAAACAACCCAATGGTAAAATGAACAAACTTTGAACTTAAACTAAATCCAAATTAAAATAAAGGCTAATACAGTCATTCCACACAAGCCCTTCTTTCACACATTAGATTATTAGGTCACCAACCCTACAATTATGTAGGTCGATGTTCTTTGATGTCAATTAATGTGATGCTTTTCTTATTTTGTGGTGTAATATTTTAGACTAGATAGTTAGGATTATTTTCCCATTAGTATGGATGTTAGGGCATTCTTTTTAGATTAATGCTATTTTCTATATGGAGCACTGCATAAAGAAATTGTTGTGATAAAATAAAAGTAAATAGTATTTACTTGTAGGTACTACTTAAGTCTCTAACCATAGCCCATAGGACATGTAAGCTTAACAAGTAACTAATGCTAAGCTCATATATTTGCAATATAAATTGCTGGTGTGTTGTGTCTATTTCTTGACATCTATATTATAGGGATTAGGAATTTATTTTAGAATTTTAAAATATAATTTGAACCTACAAAGGTTAGAATATATGGGATCTAGGAATAATACAAGCTGACTTTACCAGTTAGTGGCCTTTTTGAAGCATGTGGAGGTCCTTGAAGTTGGTAATAATCCTAGAAGAAGAGCCACACAGATCAAAATGTTTAGTTCTAGGTCAGGGCTGTATAAATGCAGAGCTCGGCTACCCATATTCTCTTTCTTTTGGGGTGTACAATGGTACCCAACCACACCAGCCTACTTTACTAATTTAATTTGGCTTTATTTATTTTAGGGTATGTAATAGAAATGCATATGTTTTCTAGGTTTCTTTCTGTGATGTGCTTTATGATATGTTACCTGAAAATGTTAGGCTCTTAGAAAAATTAAATTTTCTTTCACATTAAGACTAAACAACTCAAGCATAAAATAAAAACTCATGACCGCACTTAAATTAAAAGCCCTAGGCATAACTTAAAAGCAAATAGTAATAATTAGTTATTGTGAACCAGAAAAGCATATTATTTGTTCCTCTTGAATTGGGTGCTTCACCCATTACACTTAAGGGGGCATCTAACCTTTAAAGATAACAATCCTTCTTTAGTGTAGTGTGCCTTCTTATTTCAATTTGGCATAGGACCATATTTTGACTGCATCTCATTGTAGACATGAATTACATACCTAAGGCCTTTAAAATGAATTGTGAGTCAAAATATGTAAAAGATGAAATTTGTTGCATTAGTTAGGTGTGTAACATACCAAACATTATCTTAGGGTTAGGGAGTGAGTTAAGTTCTTAACTTCCCTCTTAAATGTAACATCCCAACCACCTTGCATACATAAGACCAGACTCATGGTTTTCAAAATTGCTTAAGTGGCATTAGAAAGCAACCCTTCCACATGGGTTGTAAGTTCAGAAGAGTTAGGGATACGTTCATTTTCTATGGTAGGAAAGAATTGATAATTCCCAAAAAAAATTACATTAGGTCAAACTTTTGAATTTTGTCAAAATCATTGTAAACTTAGGTTCTAAAGCATCCTATTGGAGTAAGCCTTTAACAACTAGGTATTTCTAGTCTTGTGCTATTAGAATCTAAGTCCTAGATTTATAATAAAATATAAACTTGAAAGTTCAATAAATTGAAATTAAAAAATGTAAAGCCCAATGATAGGATATTTGAAATGCCTACTAGGCATCCCAATATCTATAGGCAATTCTAGCTTAATTCCTATTTGCCTCATAAAAGAACTCTTCTCTTTTGAAGCATTCCTTATTGAATTTTCAAATTAGCAATCCTATGAAGCAAGCTTTGAAATCCATAAAAATAAAAGTCTATTTCTTTAATCTAGTGTATTCTTAGGAAGAGATTCCTCATTTCTAAGATGTAATTAACTATAGTGGTTGGCCCTTGTAGGGAACTATATACCGGACATAAAATAAATCTAATCTTATTTTTCCATGCAGTTCAAGAGAATAATCTTTAGAATATTAAAAGACCCATTAGCATTAGAAGCCTTTATTAAGTAATTGAGCCAATTAAAGACAAAAAATGTTTATCTTTTGAGATAATTTGTTTATTGTTTAGTGATGTATTTGATTACCTAAATAAAAAATTTATACAATCTATGTGATGTCATAAATTTTCCCACAGATGGATGTTTTGTTTTGTCATGCAATATTTTAGACTAGATGTTAGGATTGCTTATGCATAGTTTAGATGTTAGGGCAACATTAGACTAATAATATTTTCTATTTAGGATTATGCTTAAAGGGCCGCTATAATTAAAATTATAAATTCTCATTGTTTGTTGATGCTACTTAAGTCCATTAGCATAATCCATTATGAAAGGTGGGCTTAGTGACCTAAGGCAGGGTGCTAAGTCTATATGTATGAAACATAACTATTTGGTGTGAATGTGTGTTAAGCTAACTCCAATTTTATAGATGTAGTTAGACTTATATTTTAGAAAATGTATTTTTTTTTTGTAATAGGCTTACGATTATAGCTATGGGTTTAGGATGAGTAGTGAAAGCTTAGACCTAGCAAGCCCTATGATGTTTATTATGCTCAAATCCAAGAAGTGAACATGAAGATAAAAAATTGAAGTCCTCGATAGCTTCATTTTCATTTGTAAATTAATTATAATTTAGGTTCTATAAGTGCAGAGCTTGGTTACTCAATTTCTTTTCTATTTTAGGGTGTACGGTGATATCCAACCACATTGGGATTTTATTATTTTAATTAATAATGTTTGTTTGTTTGTTTATTTTAATTGTGTAAAAAATGGCAAGCTTTTAATAGATTTCTTAAAGCTTGATATTTGTTATATGGCCTAAAAGCAGTTGGCTCTTTAGAAAACTTAAACTTTTTTCTCCAATAAATCAACTTTAATTAAACTTTAATGAACTCATAATCTCAATTTAAAGCCTAGGATTTTAAGCAATAAAAATAAAAAATTTAGCAACCTCTTAGTTGTTTGATTGTATGCTCTAACAACTTGCATGCATATTGCTTCTTCTTAGAAAGTAGGTGGTATCCACTCTTGCATGATATGGGATAAGACTTGACCTATGAGAGCAGTTCCTTGCAGGGAAATGCATCTCTTCTCATTGATTTAGACCATACTTTAGTTTAATCATTTTAGGCATAAGCTCTCTAAGCTTGAGTCTAAAATAATGAGTCAAAATAAAATAAAATTTATAAATTTTATTACATTAGTCTAAGCTATAATTTCTAGATCAATCATGATCTAGTATCTTAGAGAGTGAGTTTAAAACTCTAGATTCTTTCTTAATAAATAACAATCCATCTATCTTGTATTTATATGTGATTGACCCACATGATTTTGTATCAAATAGGAGGTGATAGCTGGTAGCCACTCCAAGAAATTATAAGTCCAAAAGAGTCAGGATATATTCACTCTATTGAGTAGAAGTGAACCGATATATCTCACCTCTCTAAGTAGATTTAGGTTGAGCTCTTAGCTTATGCTAGAGCACTTTAGATATTTTGGTTCAAAGGCTACAAATTTCTTCTTTAGTATGGATTTAAGTCCTCACTTCTTAGGTATTTCCATAATCTTGTATTATCAGAATCTAAGTCCTTACCTTCAAATGAAATATCAACTTGACCAAACATAATTGTGCTTCTCCAAAAATAAAAAGCCTCACTGTAGGATAAACTAGAGTGCTCACTAGGCCTCCTAGTATCATGAGTGCTTTCTACTTATAATCTTTTTACCTTAAGTCTTCATGCTTGAATTTCAAATGAAAACTAGTCTTATGACATCAAGCTTTGAAATCTTTAGAGATAATAATTGACTACTTTAATTGAGAGTATTCTTAGTAAATCCCTATTTTCTAAAGATGTAATTAACTATATGGGCTAGCCTTTATAAGGAAATAAGGAACTCGACTTAAGATAAATCCAACCTTACTTCATTCATGTAACATAGGAGAAAGATTTCTTATACACAAAGACCCATCTACATTAGGAGTCCTTATTAGATGATTGAGTCTATTGTAGAGTGATGTTTCTACCTTTCGAGTTATTACATCATTTTTTAATTCTATACTCAATCATTTCATTAAGTACCCTCTAAGTTTTGCATGGTATTCTTACAACTCTAAATACAAACACCACATATTTTTTTAGTGACTCTATTAGGGAAAGTTCCTTTCTCCATTTTTAGTAGTGAATTATTATCTCCAAACATCGATTGTAGACTTATACCTTTCATGGGTCTAAGACTACATTTCTTTCCTTTTGATCAGGACATATTCACCTCTTCTCCTAACATCAAATTTGGCATGAGTAATGAGCACTTCAAGATCATTTATGATGACCTAGCCCTTAGCACCATCAATAAAGAGGAGGTGGTTGACAAGAAGCTACTTCTTCAATCTAACTTATAGTCTAACATTGAGTTCCACTCTTTGAAGAGGAAGGCTATAGAGGTTCCCCTACCACGAGTGTCAGTTGTATCCATCATTAGAGAAATTAGGATAAGCATCACCTTAGTGATAGCCCCAACCTCCAAAGGGAAAGTTGTACTTGCATCAGAGGTTTTCTTATCCCCATTCAAGGTTAGCTCTAGTGCCCACCAAATCCCTTTGACTAAGAAACACCATCATAATAAGAATTGTAAGCTGAAGAGATATTATAGGAATATGTCCAAGGAGGTTGAGTCTACCTCCCTTGTAGCTGAGGATGGTTCCCCTTATGAGACCTCTCCACTCCTAGGGGATTGAAGGTTTCACCCACTCTCAACTATATAAGGAGAGGAGATATCAGGAAGATAGCGACATCACCCCCATGATCCTTGGAGTATAAAACACTAGATATGGAAAAGAGGAAGCCCTATGCTAGTCTAAGATCCATACTTAAGAGAGTAAGGAGATCCCATGAATGCTCAGAGTTCACCTTGATTCATGACTTGAGACAAGTTTTCCTCAGGAGTGTTAGGGATCAATTACTCAGAGAGAGGGCCACAAAGACCAAAGAAGTAGCCCAAGTGGGCAAGAGAGATGAGAGGAGGTTTGCTTGGTAGTTAGTAGCCTCAACATTAGTAAATTGCTACCTTGATTAACGAGTTAAACATTTAGATAATATATTTCTCACCAATTTTGGTCAGAGAAAGAGATTCTTAATGAAGGCATAGTAGGTTCCACCACCATCATAACATCGCTCAACTCACTGCCCACCATAACTTGTCCATATATCACCATTTGAAGTCCCCACCAAATATCACAAATCTATATTTGGTGGAAAATCCTCACCCTTAGTGATCTATTAGCAACCAAGGGCCATAGTCCATCCTCTCATATTAAAGGTGTGAGTCCAAGCTCCCCTATTCGACCTCTTACATCATCAGTGGAGAAGGAGTGATTGCCCAAGAGTATTGCCATCACTTCATTAGGCCAGCAAGTTGAGGAGAAGGAAAAGAGAAAGAAGCATAAGAGGGAGAACCCCATGTCAGTAGAGCCAGTCATGGTTAGCACATCATCAACCCAAGATGTCCAGTCCACTCCTTCTATAAAATTTCACATAGTGGAGGACAATCACCCTAGATATGTCCCTGTTGATCATAAGAACATTGATGGTCATTATTTTAAAAATATTTTAGTAGAGCATATGGTTATCATAAAAGATATAGAAAGGAAAGGGAGAGATGAAGAGAAAGTTAGTTTTCACATTTAGAAAGATGACATCTTGGATGACATAGCAGAGGTCCATATAGTAGAGACTAGGACCTCTACCATAGAGAGCAGACCATAACACTGATGTATAAGGAGTTATAGTTGAGGAAGGTGAGACATTAGACTCAACATAATAACTCTTACATCAACTCATGTTAAACGATGATTATATTGACTACATGGATAGGAGGATGGATGAGCTAATGTTAGTAGTATTAGTTATTCAGAGTTAGATACCAACATCTTAGCCCACCCCATGGAGATTGATAAACTTGAGTTGGTGCACACTATAGAACAATAGACGAACACCATTCCATTAGAAGAAGACACTGGTAATCGGCATAGAAAGGTATAAATAACATAGTCATCAAATAAAGAGATACAAAATAGATGGTGGAACAATAGGTGAATGAGGCATTGGCTCAATTCCAAAGGATAAACCATACCCAAAAAATTTTGAAGTAGTTCAATATATCAAAGGTTTTGTGGAACCATCCTTCAAGGTTTTTGATGATAGTGGGAACCTTAAGATATTGCACATTTCAGGGCTAGCTACTACAATGTAGGTGGCAACAATGCCTTACTCTTTTGATAGTTCATCAGCAGCCTTTCTAGGGTTTCTTTAATTAGTATAGTTTGGTTACTCCTTTGCAAAGCTAGAGTAGTTGTTCATCAAGAGATTCATAAGAGCTCAGCAGAGGGTAACTATAGGTGAACTCATTGTAAAAAAAATAGAAACCCAATGAGTCCCTAGTTGATTATATTCTTAAATGGCACAACTTGAGTATGCATATGAACCACAGCTTCAAGAGAAACATGCCATTGAAATTCTTTTCAAGAATATTCATGTCCTAGTCTCTTTCATGCTTAAGGGCTTTATGATTAAAATATTTTAAAAATAATCAGCAAGGTGGCTAACCTACAAGAGGAAGCAAAAATAGTTGCCCTTTTAAGACCAGTTATGTAAGCCCAAACCCTAAAAGGTGTTTAAGAAGAAGCCTAGGTTTGTGTCAGTCGTAAAAAATGGGAAGCAGCCAATAAGAGTTCACTCTAAAAGTCTTAGAGCTCAATAACCTCTACTTCCACCTCTATAACCACCTCAACAACCTCCACAATAGACATATCAGTAGCCTCCACCAGGTAGCCATTTCCCATGTACTCTTACAAATAAGCTAAGAAAACCTTATTCATTTAAGAGGGAGGTAGTCAGGAAAAATTTAAAATACTAGCAAAAGAAACTTGACTTTTAGTCACCCAAGCCTAAGAAGCAGGAGGAAGTGGGAAACAATAATGATCCTAACTTCTACCCTTACCACCACTTCTTATGCCATGTCTTTGAAGATTACTTTACTTTTAAAGATTGTCTTGAACATAGTTACTATTCAAGAGAATTTATAATACACATAGAATACTTAGTAGAACAACTATCTAGTTTTATTAATCTCTAGGGAATCACTAGATCCTCTTAAAATAAAAAAAAAGATTGGGACATCTCTTAATCCTATACCTATAAGAAAAGTATCTCTAAAATCAAGAAAATTTCTCTATAGGTGCTTGAGCTATCCTAGACCTCCAACACATCAGTAGGTTTGCCAATTGTGAGGGACATTCAAAGAGGGTGGAAGCCCAGCAATAGTAGCAACCACATATTCGAGATAGTTCAATAGTGCAACCACTATCCAAGTCTAGCATCTCCACCTTCGCCATCATAGTTACTATTTCTACTAGCTCCTCTATCATCTCTAAGATCATTATATCCAAAATGAGGGCACTAAGCCACTCATGCTTCTTATTTTTGAATGATTTTTATATTGTACCTTCGAAATCCAATAAATTAATGAAGAAGAAAAGTTCCACTTACATCTTGTCTCTTTTTGATGACCTTAGAAATTTTCAATTGAAAGCTCTCCAAGTCACAAAATAGTAATCTAAATAATTTTGATCACTTTCGCTCTAATTCAAAAATAGATTTTCCTTTCCCAAATCTTTAGGGTTCATCACTTGAGATAGAATTAGAGTTATCTAACTTTGAAGATCCTATAGGTGAAGCTATAAGTATACTTGATGTGCAGGTAGAACACACTACAAGCCCTCCATATGAAGAAATAATTGAAGCCAACCTTCATAGTGGAAAATTTCTACCTCCGAGGCTAGCTTCTCAACTTAAGGGTAAATAAGTCATTTTTTTAGTAAGTAGTTAACCCCTTAATAAGATGCTCCTTTACCGAATATGCTTATGGAGGACCATCTCAAAGTTGAATACAATGTCTTGGTACATCTCATAAAGTTGCCAGCTAAGCTAAGTATATATGATGCTTAAGTCTTATTCAAAGAGATGAGGGAATCTTTAATTAAAGAATTTCTTAATCCTGAAATATGCTTAGCTCAGTTGGCTACTATAAGCTCAGTTGAATAAGATGCATGTTTCTTAAAAGAAGTCCTATGTCTCACCTTTTCAATTGAAGACCTACTACTTGGAAACATAAAGAACAACCACCGTTTATACATTACAATAGATGTTAGCAAGTTTAGACTATGTAGAGTACTTATTGACCCAAATGCATTGGTCAACATCATGATCGTAGAACCCTTGCCTTCTTGAGAATTTATATTATATTACTGAACTTCAATATGAAAAGATAATCATGAAAGGATTTAATGAGCAAGGCAAGAGAGCCTTAGGCTCCATCATAGTACCTTTGGAGATAGATGAATAGAAAACTAAAGCGAGTTTCATATAATAGATTCATAAACATCTTTCAATGCTCTGCTAGGGTAACCTTGGATTCATGAGAATAACATGGTACCATTCTCGCTCCACCAGAGCATCAAGTTTATATGAGGTGACTTAGAATATTGTGTCAAAGGTGATCTAAAACTATTCTCAGTACATGAGGTCAGGATCTATGAAGACATGACCTACTATCTCCCCAAGAAATAAAGTGTATATTTTTGTGAATTGATTCATAAAGAAAAAAGAAAAAGAAGAAAAAAAGAATGAAAATAAAACTAAAAATAATAGAAAAAAAAAGAAAAATAAAAGAGAGTTAGAAGAGTGCCTTGGGGATGAAATAGAGCTTGACATTACTTTTGCCCACATTTCACCACTCCTTCCCAACTAGTGGATGAGATGTCCTAGCCTCCTCCAAGACAAGGAAGAGACAAGCTTAGAGGAAGACCTCCATACTTACCACCTACTAGGAGACTTGTTCCACCATATTGAAGCACCCCAGTGATCTACATAGACTTAGAATCTAGTTTAGATGATAACTCTTATGTAGGGAGCACACCATCCACCTTCCCACTCTCAAAGATTCAGTTGGAAGTGACACTCGAGCCTGACAGTGATGAGGATAGGATGAAAGAAAGCAAAGTGTATTTGAATCTTTATTTTATAAAACTATAAGATAATGTATGATCACCTTAGCTCTAACCCCACATTCTTCACAAAATGTTGAGATTTTCATAGTTAAGTATGCTCCTTATTTACATATAGATGCTAAGCCTTAAAAGTTTAATCTAGAGTCTCATCCTCAAACTCATAAGTTTATGTAGAACTTGACGATAATTCATTTAAAGAATTAATAGAACTATCATTTGA
This sequence comes from Cymbidium sinense, assembly GCA_021442155.1. Taxonomy (NCBI): domain Eukaryota; kingdom Viridiplantae; phylum Streptophyta; class Magnoliopsida; order Asparagales; family Orchidaceae; genus Cymbidium; species Cymbidium sinense. The sequence continues at coordinate 88,895,314 of CM038219.1, forward strand.
CACCTTATGTTCTAAATTTTGTGAAGAAAGATTTAATTCTACATGCATGGTCTAAGCGTAGGTTAAAATACTTAAAAAATCTAAGGAACAAAAAATATAAGAATTCTCAATCAAGACTAGGATTACACTTTGGTACATTATGTCCAATAGATGATGATGAGTATTTCCTAGTCATCACCAACCTCCTAGATTTTGATAAGTTCTTTCTTAATAACACCAAATCATACAAGGAGGTGTATTTAGAAACATCAAAATATTGGGATGACTTCCAAGTTAGGGATGCAACTTTGAAACTAGAAGAAGAAATCAAGTCAACTATCGATGGGCTAAATGAGATGAATTTGGGTAATGAAGCTAATCCATGCTCAACATATGTTAGTTCCTTACTGAATGAATCTAAAACAAATTACTTAGTTAGGCTACTCTAGAGTTTAAAGATTACTTCACATTGAGCTACAAAGAAATGCTTGAATTAGCTCTCGAAGTTGTAGTTCACAAACTAGTAATCTAACCTGATGTAGTCCCTATCAAGCAAGCTCCCAATTGCATGTGATTAGACATCAAACAACAAGTCATTTCAAAAGTCAATAAACAAATCAATGCTAGTTTTATCCAAAAAGAAAAATACCCACCTGGTAGGTCATCTTAGTCAAGAAAAAAATGGTCAAATTCACATATGTGTCAATTTTAAAGATCTTAATAATGCATGTCCCAAAGACAAGTTCTCACATTATACAAAGAGCTATTGGACATTAAGATGCATATTTAAGAGCTAGCATTACAAATATCATAATGCATTTAACCTTAAGAAAGTTTGGGCTACATACTAGTAGTCCATGACTCAAATCTTTAATGAACTCATTCATCACTAAGTTGAGTGTTATGTCAATGATATCGTAGTTAAAAGTAAGAAAAAGGAAGACCATCTATCTAACTTGAGAGTAATTTTCAAGCGATGGAGGCAATACAACTTTAAAATGAACCCTCTAAAGTGTGCATTATGGGTAACTTTAGGGAAGTTTCTAGGGTTTGTTATATGGCACCACATGATTGAAATCGACTCTAAGAAGGTTAAAAGGATATTAGAAATGCCACCACGTAAAAGTCTATTCCAACTCAAATCATTCCAAAGAAGGTTGGCTTATCTATGACTCTTTATATCCAACCTATCTAGTAGATGTTAACCATTCACAGCACCAATCAAGAAGGATGTAAAATTCAAGTGAGATGATAAATTTTAGTATGCATTGAGAGCATCAGGCAATACCTTATGACACCACCAATTCTAGTTCCCCTTATCCTAAGAAAACCTATTATACTCTACAAGGCTGCATTAGATGACACCCTTAACACTTTATTGGCTCAAGCTAATGATGAAGGAAAAGAGAATGCACTCTACTATCTAAGTTATCATCTAATTCCTACAAGGCAAACTATCAACCCATCAAGAAGCATTTCCTAACTCTCTTTGCCACTCAGAAGCTATGGCACTACACATTTTCTCATAAAGTTGACTTGATTTCAAGAGTCAATCAATTGTAATACCTCATGACATGACCACCACTATCCAAATGATTGGCATAATAGTTCATAATTTTATTACAGTTTAACATCACATTCTTGCCCCTTCATGCCATGAAGGGATAAACATTTGCAAGTTTTTTAGTAGTGCACCCTCTCTCTAGTAACTCTCCTCTAAATGATGACCTTTCTGACAAATGAATCATGAGTTTATGGGATAATCACCAACAAAAAATATACTTTGATGATGCGACTTCCTCTCAAGGAGGAGAAGAATCACAATTCATTCTCCCTAGGAAAGCAGAGATAGGGATAGTTTTCTTGACCCTAAACTGAGGGAAGTTGTAATTCCCATATCACCTATTGGAGCTTTGCATAAACAACAAAGTCAATATGAGGCTCTGATCGCCAGTCTGGTGTTATCCATCTCTCTAAGCTTTTAAGAAATCAACATATTTGGAGATTCATAATTGGTGGTCAATCAAATTGCCAGATCCTACAAAGTCCTCAAACCTAAGCTCCATCACTCCCATATTCTAGAGGTCCCATTTATAGGATTCCTCAAGGAGAAAATGTCATAAATAATGCTTTAGTTAAGCTCTCTAAGGAGATTGCCTATCTACATGATGACTTCATATTAATAGAAGTATAAAACTACAAAATCCTCTCTTATATTGGTGCTAAAAGCATCAATAAATTAAATTTTAAAGGGGAAGTTTCCATTGCTAAAAATGATGAGGAGTTAAATTGGAGGAAAACCTTCATCGATTACTTGAATAAAGGAAAACTACCTCAAGAGAAGTCTCAAGCCCATCAAGTTAAATAAAGAGCATTTTCCTATGCTCTTATTGATGTCACTTTGTATTGAAAATCCTTCAATCACATGTGGTTATGATTTTTTAGGCAATTCAATGCCCAAAAAATTAAGACTGAGATACATTTGAGACTGTGTGGAGCTCACTAATCCAATCAAAGATAAAAGCCAAAATTAAAAGACTAGGATGCTATTGGTTGATGATGATCATAGATTACATAGATGTGGCATGTCGCTTCCATTGTTAGGTGTATGTAGTAATTCTACATCAGCCACCCAACATTCTTCATCCAACCATAGCCTCTTGGACGTTTGAGTGCTAGGGTACATACATAGTAGGGTTTGACTAATCCTCCTTCATCTAAGGGTCACCGTTTCAGTTTAAGTACTATAGAGTGTTGACCTCATTTTTGGAAGAGGTTTAACATTATTTTCAATCCTATTAATTACGATACCTAATCTTAGATTAGGGATTTGCAATTCAAGGACTTAAACACTATAGTTAGTGACCAAGTGATTCCTTCAAGGGTTTAGCCTAACCTAATAGGATTAAGTAGATCCAAACCAAACTCAAATCAAAATAAGTGATTGAATCAAACACATTATAATTGAAATCTAAATCCAAATGAGCCTAAACAAAGGTAATAGAGGTTGTTAACCCAATTAACCTACCTAAGCTCAAAACCTTTTAAATCCACAAAAAATTCAAATAAAATTAAAAATAAATTGAAATTAAATCAAATGGAAATCATAAAGTAATTACATAAACATTAAAATATTTAAAACAAAATTCAAATAAAGGTCAAAGATGGTCAACCATTAGACATAGAGTTGACTTATATGGGTCCCACTAAGTCAAAGGTCAACCCACCAAAATTTGACCAAACTAAATTATTTCAATGACTTAAAATCATCAAATTAACTTGTTTAAACATAAATCAAGAGAAATTTATATCCAATAAATCCATAATTGGGTTAATTAGATCACTTGATCTAAATAGGCTTAAATGGACCTAGTAGGTCTAAATTCAAATTAAGCAAAAATAAACCCAATTTAAATGTCAAAAATCATCTGAAAAATATCTTTAAACATAATTTAACTAATTATAGTTAATTTAATCAATTTGATCATGTGGCCCAATTAAACCTAGGTTAACCCATTAAGCCCAATTTTGGTTAAAGTGGGCTTAAATCCAAAAAATTAATTTCAAATGAAATGAAATTAGTTAATCCAAATATTCTCAAATACTTGAATAAACATAATTAGAGCCTAAACCTAGATCCAATCCAGTAAATGGAGCAAGGCAAGCTAAACTAAAGGGAGCAAATGCTTAAGTGAACTAACCTAAAATATTTTTCCCTAAACCCAAGTGAGTTTGTTTCACTCATGGATCATCTTAAATATGATTTGAATAATTAATTGCTAATTTAAATCAATAAATAATAAATATTGATCATACTTAGCTTAATCCAAATCAAGTTAAACTCAAATGGACTAAATGTAAGAATGTGAGCTTAAACCTACAATAATCACATTCAAGTACACCTAAACTCATTCTAGGATGACTTTAAAGGGTTGACCAAATTTTAAAAAATTTAAAGGTCTCAATCAATCCAAAAGAAAAGGAATATACCATAGAAGAGTGATGTGGAACATGAAGACAAACCCTTCCCAATCCAAAACACTTCCTCCATTCCTCCTCCACTCCTCATCCTCACTGATTTTGAATGTTCCAATCAATTGACCATCATTTGGAGCTAGCCTCCAAGGGTGGTATTACCATAGCAAAATCAAAATAAAATTATTCTCTGTATAACTCTTGGCCATTCATGGAAAAAGGGTTGAGAGATTTTCTCAAGCCATTATAAGCACTCACACACCTTACTCAAGTAAAGCGAAGAAGAATCCACTCTTTCCCCAATTCCCATGCTGCCAGCAAGCCATATTTCAACCAAAGCTATCAAAAAAGAGGTGGAGCTTGGCCTATAGAACTATTGGTGAGGAGGTAATCCAATTCCCTCCATCTAGAGGCTTGCCACATTGCCATGAAGCTACTCAAAATGTTCCCACTAGCAATGTATCCCTCAAACCCGACCTCCTATTGAATTGAGTTAGGTATTTTGATCTTCTTAATTGAGATTTAACCATATAGATGTGTTCAAAATGGAATCTTGATCATTTTGCAATTGTAAATGCATTGAAATTCTTTTAGCTTCTCAAAATTTTGGCCCTAAAATGCAGATGATCCAATTCTCACCAGTGAAAGCAAGGATAAAATATGTGCCATCTATTCTTTTATTTGGAATGGATGGCTCTAATCTAGCCAAACGATATGATTTAAACTCCTTAAGGAATGAAAAATTAAATATTGATCATTTGATTTTGTTCTGATGGTCGTAAAGAAAGTCACAACACTTTTTGAGTTGGATCTATGTGGATCCATCTGGTCCAATGGAACAAAACCACGTGGAAGATAGTGTCGCAATAGTGCATGTGGTGCTGACTATTTAAATGGAACTTCTGATTTTCTATATTTTAAAAATTACATAAAACTTAAAAACTTAAAAAAAAATCATAGAAAATAAATACTTAGCCTAAAAATACAAATAAGGGCTATATGGATTCAACTCAATGAGGAGAATCCATTAAATGGCAAAATCCCCAAATTTTATTAGATATTTTTGGTTTAATTTAAGTTTAATTAAAAATAATCAAACCCAAATTAAACCCAAATCTTTAATCTAATCAATTTGAAGCTTTGGTTAATTGAAATTAAGGTTAAAAACACCTTAGATAAAGTTCTCCAGACTTATTTGGAAGTAAATTCATAGATTTAAAATTTTTAGGCCATAACACTTAATTTGATGAAATAAATTAATATTAAAATAAGAAAAATATAAAAATTATATGATTTGCTTAAGTCATCATAATGAACACCAGTGAATCTTAAAACATCATTAAAACTCATTAAAACTTCATAATCCTTAAAATGACCTTAATTTGGGATTAAATGAATTAATTAATTTAATTAATTGATCTAAACTTTAAAAAATCATAATAAATTAAGCTAAACTCTAAAAAATCTAAATAATCCCTCTGTGGATTGATATTATAGAGGGAATTTTGAGAAACTTAAAACCCCAAATAAATTTCTTTAATTTATGCCTAATATAAGTTTTATTAAAATAATTAAAATCCTAATTAGTTATAAATTACACACTTAATTAACGTGAAATTTTAAGGAACTTAAATGGGAAAGGAACCCCACTTAAAAAAGGTTTAAGGTGAAAAGATTTCTAGATTAGAAATTGTTGAATTTCCAATCCTCGGGTCAATTTAAATTAAATTTTAAATCAAAAATTACAAAAATTATAAAAATTATAAAAACAACTTAAAATATTTTTCATTAACATCATAAAACTTAAGAAAATTTCTTAACTCTTTGAAGTTAAGGAATTTAATTAATTATGAATTTAAGGATTAATAAAATGATTAAAAACATAAAATTCAATCAAACCTTAAGTAATCTCTTTGTTAAATGTGTAATAAATCAATTGATCAATAGAATTCAAAATTAATCAACTTCTGATCTATATACCCAAATCACAAAAATGATTGATTTTAAAACTACTTTATGTCCAGTTTAAAATTAAGAAATATTGGTAATTTGAAATGCAAATAAAAGGTGATTAATCAAATCATTTAATCTAAACAACCTAAAAAGTTAAAATGGCCTAGATTAGGTTTGGTGCCCACAATAGCTTAAGTTTCCTAGGTCATGATTGATAAACAAAATCTACCCTAACATGTTAAACTAAATAATGAAACTTTAACATGTAATATTTTATTAAACTTAACCCAAATGATGAACTATAAATACATAAGATAATAAGTCATCTTAAGCTGCAAAATGGAGGTATAATGAATCACTTAAAAGAAAAAAATCATAACCTCTAGACCAATTTTGAATTAAAAGTCAATTTTAATTACCTAAGTTCACTTATTTAAATTAACAAACACTTAACATTAGTAAAACTAATGAGTGAAATTAATTAAATCAAATAGATTAAACAATTCAAATACATAAGATTAAATAAATATTTAATCAAAAGAAATCAAAAGAAACATAAAACCAAACATAAAGCTATGTTATGAAAGAAAATACAATAACATAATTTCAATGTAAATTAAATTAGATTAAAAATAAAATTCAACTTAATTATTCAGTCATGATGGCATCAACTCTTAATAAATATTTAAAGGAGCATTTTAAATTTTAATTTAAGATAATAAATCAAACCAAATAAAAATTAATCAAGATATAAAAGAAATGGAATTAAAATGATGGCTTCAAAATCTTAATAAAATTAGATTACGTAAACTCTAAATCCTAAATGGAAAATTAAAATTTTAGTCACATCAAACCCAATTTAAAACAAACCATTTAAATCAATTCAAAAAGGCTAATTAAGATACTTAAGATCTTAACTTGACCCTTTGAAATAAAACTCATAAATCAATTAAATCACTTAAATTGAAACCACCCAATAAAAATTTGAGCAGATTATAAAAATAAAATAAAATAAATCAAATAAATGACAATAACATTTTCATATCTAGCAATCCTATAGTATATATTCTGCACACTTGAGGTTGTAGGGCTACTAGTCTGAAGAAGGTCTTGATACCTCAAACTTTTGATTAAACAATGAAACGTACCTATGAAGAAAATTTATGAAAAGTGAAAGGTTAAATTTTAAATCAAATTAAAACAAAATTTTAACATAAAAGGCCTAGTCAAGTCATACCGCATAAGTCCATTTTCTCACACACTATATTGTTAAGTCACAGACCTTAGACTTAGGATAGACTAATAATATGTAATGTTTTGAGACATGAAATGCTTTTCTTGTTTTATGGTGTAATATTTTAGACTAGATGGCTAGGATTAGTTTCCTACTAGCCTGGATGATAGGTCATTCTTTTTAGACTAACACTATTTTCTATAGGGGGTCATGCTTAAACGGATCACTATAATAATAATAAATATATAAATATTGTTTTCTTGCAGGTATGATTAAGTCCTTAAGCATAACTCAATATGATAGGTGGGCTTGAAAATAATTAATGTTAAGCTCGTATGTTTGAATTATAAACTATTGGTGTGCTTTATGTATTTCCTAAGATTTTTTTGTAAGGATTCAAATTTTATTTTAAAATTTTAAAATGTAATTTAAGACTAGAATTAGGTTAAAATATATGGTGTCTAAAAATAGTAGGAGCTGAGTTTACCAGTTGGTGGTCCCTTGTGAAGCCCATGGAGGTCCTTAAAGAGGGTTACGATCCTAGAAGAAGACCCCCATAGATCAAACTTTTAGATATAGACTGGGCTATGTAAAAGCAAAGCTTGGCTGCCCATTTTGTCTTTCATTTGGCTGTAGAGTGGTACCCAACTACATTGGCCTATTCTGTTAATTAATTTGGCTTGATTTATTTTGGGTGCACAATAAAAATTACCTACTTTTTAAAGTTTCTTTCTATGGTGTGTTTCTATGATGAAATGCTTGGAACATTAGGCTCCTAAAAAAATTTAAAATTTCAGCCTCATTAAATTTAAATAACTCAAATATAAAGTAAAGAAATTCAAAATCTCATACTCATTAGAAGCTCTAGGTACAGCTTAAAAATAACTTAAAATAATTAGAATTTGCAAAATATAATAACATATTGTTCATTCCTCTTGAGTTGGGCACTTCACCCATTACACATAAGGGTACATCTGACTTGTAAGGATGACCACCCTTCTTGGGGGAAGTGTGCCTTCTCTTTTTCATTTGGACCAAGACTATTTCTAACTACATATCATTGTAAGCATGGATTACATTCCCAAGGCCTTAAAATGAATTGTGAGTCAAAATAAAAAATATGAAAATTATTGCATTAGTTATGTGCATGACATGCCAAACATTATTGTTCACCTCCATTTTGTGAGGTTGAAAACCCTCCTCTTAGACCTAGGATTTAATCTAGGCACTAAGATTATATTATCCTCAAGTGAGGTTAACAATACTATAATCTCAGTGAATTTGGATCTCTGACCTTAGATTAGGAGCTTCCTAATTAGACACTTTGGATACTAAGATTAGTGGATAAGTGCACAACCTCAACTAAAGCAAGATTTAAAATAATAAATTAAAATGAACTCTAAATTTAACTAAACCCAGATTAGGGTAATTAAGTTTCATTAACTCAATTAAATAATTTGGGCTCAGAATCAACTAAATTTAAGAAAATAATGTAAAATCAAAACATAATCAAATCAAACCAAACAGAAGGCACATAATCAATACATAAGTATAAATGAGCCCAAAAAAAAATCTAGATGGCTTTCAAAGTGGTCAATCAGGTCTTCTGACCTAGAGTTGACCCATGTGGGCTCCATCAATCCAAAAATCAAACTAATCAAAATTTGATCAATTTAAGTCATCCTAGATGCTAATATTTATCAAATTACTATAATAGAGCACTAAACTAATTAATTATTAATCTAGTGATGACTCAAATGGCTTAATTGAGTCACCTAGTATAAATGAACCTGAACTAAACCTAAACTCAAAATAAATTAAAATAATTTAAATTAAATGTTACAAAATACTTTAAAATTATATTTGAACATAATTTAAACTTTTCTTTGGTTTTATTCGTCCAAATTGGTCATTTGACCTAAGTAAACCCTGATTTAGCCCATTAAACCCAAATTAGCCCAAAATAAGTCTAAATTAAAAATCAAATTCAAATAAATTAAAACTAATTACTCTAGATCATTTCAAATACTTAATAAAATATAATTAAAGCTTGAACACACTTCAATTTGGGTCATATTGGTCACTTAACCCACATGAACCCAATTTGACCCATTAAGCCCAATTTTGATCAAAATGGGTTTAAACCAAAACTCAACTCATCCTAAAATTAAACCAAATCAATATTTTGAACTATTCTTAAGTTGATCATTGAATATGACTCAACTCTCAATGGCACCCCATTTAGCCAATTTGGTCAATTAGTCAATCTGACATGAATTGATCCAAATTAACCTATATGAGCATATTAAGCCAAAATCAAAATAAATTTAAATAAAATTTAAATAGATTAATTATTATAAATCACTTTTAAAACTTAAGTCAACTCTCATTTGGGTCCAATTTATCTAATTTGGCCCATGGACCTAAGTGAACCCAAATTAGTCTAATTTGACTTTTTAGGTTAAATTGAGTTAATTTAGGCTAAAGTTAAATTATATTAATTAATCATAAGTATTATAAATAATTAGTTTAATATAATTTAAATTTAATTCTTAATTAATTGGGCAAACAAGACTCACTTAACTCAACCTAACTCAAATTGGGTTAAGATGAGTCAACTCAAATCTTAAACCAAAATGAGTTCACTCACCTTCCCATACATCAAACCAAGAAAAATTTCAGCTTTAATAAATAAAAGAGCATGCCAAACACAAGAAAATAAATAAAAATGGAGGTGAGCATGAGGAGAAAAAAATATACATTTCTTTCTTCACAGGGGGGGGCAAGAAAAAAAATGGATGATAATCTACACACCTAATTTCTTTTTTTCAAAACATACTAAAAAAAGACACACAAATCTTCTATCAACTAGAAGAAAACTCCTCTCCCCACCTCTTGTGCTCTCTAAGTCCAAGAGCCATCAACCTTTTTAGTAATGGGCGATGGTGCATGGCAGCCAAAGCATTCCAATGGGAGGCAAAATATGAGTTCCGAGATCATCTAGCATCCATCGAACATGTGCTTTAGTGAAATAAATTTTCTAAACTTTAGATCAACCATAGGTGCTTGTGTTTGGTGAAAATTTTGCATGAATCTAGAATTTTTCTTTAGATCCCATCGCACTTTCTTTTTTTTCAACTCCCCAATGCGAAATAAAGTCACTTACGGTTAAGATCACCTGAAGATCATGAGACCTGGTGATGTTTGTGATAGATCCCATCAATTAAACCCTATTTAGTCTGCCTCCCATTAGGAAGACAACCTTCGAGCTATCCAACTTACTTCAATAGAATGCACGGCTATGATTAGATCTCATCTTTGATTTATTCTACTTGATCTCACCCAAAATTCCAAAAAATCATAAAAAATTAACTACTAAACAAAAAATGTAAATAAGGGCTCTATGGATTCATCTTTTTAAGAGGAATCCAATGAACATAAAATCCCCAATTGTGAATATATATTTTAGGAGTAATTTGAGTTTTAGTGAAATCTATATTTCTTTTATTTACTCTTAAAATACTAAACCAATTAACTTGAAAATTTTAGAAAACATACTTATTATTCTTGCCTACCTATTTCAAAATTTTAAGTTAATTAGCTTTCTAGTTTGAGAGTTATTAATTTTTTAAGATAATTAGCTATTTTTAAGTTAATAATTAATTAAAAATTATAAAATTTATGAAAAGTCATCAAATTAATTCAAATCACTTTAATAAACATAGAGATCTAAAAAAATTTATTTAGACTTTCTAGGATCACACTAAATTACAAAATAAATGAAATTAGGGTTTAATTAAGTGTTAATTAATTACTTTAATTACACAGAAGTTTGAAAAGTCTTAGCTAATTGTAGAAAAATTTCAAATATACAAATATACCCATTTTGAAAAGGTTAGATATTAGAGAATTTAATAAAAATAAAATTTTTAATTAATACCTAATGAATAGTGCTTAATTAGGACTCACTTTCCTAAATATTTTTCCAAATATCCTTTCTTAAGAGGATTAATCAATTCATTTAATATATAGAGAATAATTAGCAAAATCAATGATAAAATATAAAAAAAGTTTTTAAAATAATTTGGTTTAGATAAATCAAATATAATCCATTAATATCTCTTTAAGTGTTGAATAACAAAAGTCTTTAAAGAAGTTATGATTATCCCATTAGTGTATAAAAATCATAAGAATATTTAACTTAGATTATTTTCTTATTTAATTTGATTAACTCTTGAGCATGAGCCTAATTATTTTGGACTCTTGGTGTATTGCTAATTTTATTTTCTCAAAGCATATCATTGAAGGCACAAGATCAAATAGTTAATTAAATTAAAGAATCTTAGGGAAGGGTAATTAAGTTGATGTGCTTAATGGTTTGAACCTAATTAACTCTTAAAAATCCATTTATTTTCCTTCTTTAAATATATCAAATCACCAACAGTGATGGGGTAAATCCTAAGTATCATTTCTCCTCTTTACGTTGTAATAACTTAAACATTAAAAGCAAATCTTATAAGAACTTTTGTTAGTGTTGAGAAATGTTTATTTGGCTTTTTTTTGTCCTTAGGATTTAACATAATTGAGTATGTTATGTTGCAACTTGAATGAACTCTTTTCAATTATTATTATAAATGTGTATTCCATTTCTTTCATATGTTCATGTTTCAAAAAAAAGAGAATAAAAAAATATGATTGCATTTAAGTTGTATGTGTTGAATAAATGTTATTATATGGTGTGGGTATTATCACTAATAAATCTCAAATAATTTTTGAAATTATAAGTTAATAATGAATAAAAATGTGTGAAGTTTAAGTTGATGTTGGCTATAAATGCTTAACAAATTTTCCATTTAGTTATTACTTAAAGATAGTAAATGATTATTTTATCTTTTTATTTCATGTGCATGTTTACATATATTTGAATTAGCAACTATATAGTCTTGACATCCTGGGAACATATACTTGCTTAATTTTATTTATGTGTATGCATGTGCTATAATTTAGGATAAAACTTTGCTTTTCATGTCACTGAGCCTTACATGTAAAAAAGATTTATTTTTTATATAATCTTTGCATGGTTTTCATTTCTATGCTTGTGGCTATATTTTTATGTATTTGAATTGGAAAGTATATAGTCTGGACATCCTGGGAAATGAATTTAGTATATATTTTCATGTAAAGGATTTAAGTAGCCCCAAGGAGGTCTTAGATAATCTCACTTCTCTAGTTTAACAATGACACATACTTGCTTAAATTTCTAATACATGTTTGTACATGCTTAGCTATGAAATGAAATCTTTCTAGCAATTTCATCCATTAATGATCATTAAGTGTGCAAAATATGAATATGTATTGCATGTACAAATTTGTATATTAAATCACATATTATGAACAAAGAAGAAAATAAAAGAGAAAAAATAAACAAGTGTGTATGCTATTGATAATGAAAAGAAGTAATGGAATGTTACACATGTGATGGTGACTCAATTTCATTAATCCTATGATGCCTTTCATGTTTGAATAAGATTCCTTAAAATTAATCAAAACTTTGGCTTAATAAAATGTTCATAAGTTGTTCATCAAATAAACTAAAGCCATGATAATATACCTTTAAAAGATAATTTTGGGTAAACCTCTTTCTTCTATTTATAATAATTAGATTTTAAGTAAGCATCAAATAAAACAAGAAAGTATAAATTTAAAACCAGTCAATTCATTAAAATATTTAAAGTGAAATCATCCTTAATGGTTAATTTAATAATTCTAAAACTTTAGACAATCATACTACTAAAGCTTAATTAAGAAACACCACACTAAACCTTAGCACACACATTATAATGCTTAGTCATTGATTCTAATGTTAAGTTAGGCTGGTGTATATTATGATGATGTGTTTTGTTATATGATGTAATATTTTAAACTAGATGTTAGGATTATTTATATGTAGACTAGAAGTTAGATCATTAGTAGGCTAATGATATTTTATGTAGGAGATTATGCTAAAGGAGTCGCTATAATAATAAATAAATATACATGTTCTTACTTGCAGGTTTTAGTTATGCCCCTAAGCATAATCCAATTAGGATAAGTGGGCTTGGCTACCCAAGTGTAGGGGTGCTAAGTTCAAATATGCGAAGGATAATTGCTTGGCTTGTATGTTTGTTTAGCTAACATCTATTTTACAGGTGTAGTTAGATTTCATTTTCCATAAATATATTATTTTTGTAATAGGATTAGGATTAGTGCAATGGGGTTTAGGATGAACAATGGCTAGAAGATAAAGACCTGGGAGGCCCTATGAATCCTAAAGAAAACTAATCTAAGGAGAAGAAAGAAGAGTACAAGATTGAAGACCACATAATATTTATTTTAATTGTAACATTTAATTGTAATCTAAGTTGTATAAGGGTAGAGCTTGGCTACCCAATTTCTTTTCTTTTTTGGGGTGTACAATAGTACCCGACCGCACGACCTTTTATTCTTTTAGGAAAATCTAAATGTTTGATTATTATGTTTAGTTTGTGTAATAGAAATGACATACTTTTCATAGCTTTCTTAAAGTGTGATGGTTTGACATGTGGCCTAGATGTTGTAGGCTCTTTAGGATAAACTTAAATTTTTTATCCTCACTAAATAACTTATAACTAAATTTTAATACAATTCATAACCTCATTTTAAAACTTAGGTTCATAATCAAGAAAAATAAAATATTTAGCAACTCCTTAATTGAATGTTGTACATTATCACACCATGCATATCATATTATGTCACTCTTGAATAGGGTGGATCTCCACTCTTGCATGGTAGTGGATGTGCTTGTCCTTTGAGTGCAATCCATTATAGTGGAGAACACCTCTTCTAATTGATTTGGCCCATGAATTAATTTCATCATGCATATAGGCATAATTGTCCTAAGCCTTAGTTCAAAATGATTGTGTCAAAATAATCCAATATTTATATATTTTTAACATTAGTCAAAGTCATGCTTGCATACCAAACATTATCTAGTCTCTTAGGGAGTGAGTTAAGGACCATAGCCTCCTTCCTAATTAAATAATAGCTTAGCTATCTTGCATCAACATAAGATCACCCTATATGATTTTAAAATGTAGGAGGTATTAAATGGCGGCCACTCTAGACAGTTATAAGTCTAAAAGAATTGGATGAGTTTATTATCTCTTTTGGAGGTAAAACATTGTCTCATTTTCCCGTCTAGACTTAGGCCATGCTTCTAGTTTGTGCTAATGTATTTTAAATTTAAGTTCTGAAGCTACTTATTTCCTTCAGACTATGAGTTTTCTTCACCTCTCTCTTATTTTCACTATTTGAAAATTAAGAAATGGAAGAATGGAATGAGCTCTATAAGCCTTAACATTCTAATAAGATTCCAACTTAGAGAAAAGTAAATTCTCCCTTTCAAAAATATAAAGCCTCAATACAGGGTAGATTAAAGCACTCACTAGGCTTCCTAGTATCATGGGGCTTACTACTTATTCATTTTTAGAATCTATAAATAAGTCCTCCTATTTGAACTTTCCCACTTGATTTCTAAAAGTACCCAATCCTCTGATAGTCCAGCTTTGAAATGTTTGGAGATACTGTGGCATTTTAATTTTGAGTCATTAGGACACCACATAGATCTTAGGGGGACTTATTGAAGTGATCGAGTATGACATTGAGGTATGATATACCATCTCAAAAAATGAAAAAATCACTCTACAATTAACTTAATTACTTAATAAGGACTCCTAAGGTAGATGGGTCTTCGTATATACTAGAGATCTTTCCCCTACTTTACATGAAAAAGTAAAGAAAGGTTTACTTTACATCGGGTTCTTTAGTTCCTATGGAAGCAAGCTTCCATAATTAATTACATCCTAAGAAATAAAATTTTTTAAGAAAACTCTTGATTAAAGTAGTCAATAAATATCTCCAAAGATTTCAAGATTAGACTATTAAATGATTTAGTATTTTTAGAAATCAAGTGGAAAAGTTCAATTTAGAAGACTTATTTTTTGATTCTAAAGGAAGAAAAGTAGGGAGCAGTCACGATACTAGGAAGCATAGTGAGTGCTCCAGTCTACCCTATAGTGAGACTTTATACATTTGAAAGAGAGTTTATTTTTGTTTGAGTTAAAATTTAAGTAGAATATTAGGGTTTATAATCCATCAACACAAGATTATGAAAATGCCTAACAGGTGAGGACTTATACTCATAGCTCAAAAGAAACAAGTAGCCTCGGATCTTAAGTCTAAGATGCTTTAGTACAAGCTAAAAGCATTACCTATGTCTAGTCAAAAAATGGACATAGTGGCTTATCTCCACAAAAGAAGAGAAACTCATCCCGACTCTTTTAGACTTATAACCGCCTAGAGTGGCCTCCAACTAAAACCTCCTATTTTAAAATTATGTAGGTTGGTCGTATGTAAATGAAAGATAGCTAAGATGTTATATAATTATGAAAGAAACTAGAGTCCTATACTTACTCCCTAAGAGACTAGATCATGACTGGCATGAAAATATGACTTAAAGTAATGCAAAATTTATAATCTTTTATCTCATTTTTAACACTTTCATTCGGACAAAGGCTTAGGAAAATTATGCCTAAATGCATGATGAAATAAGGTTATGGGCTAAATCAGTAGGAGGAGGTATTCTTCACTACAAGGGATGCCCTCAAAGGTCAAGCATTCCCCTATCGTACAAGAATGGAGACCATCCCTATTCAAGAATAAAATAAGATCTTATGCATGATGTTATAACATTCAACATTCAGCTAAAGGGTTGCTAAATCTTTTAATTATCTTAATTGTAACATAAGCTTTAAAGTGAGGCTATGAATTATATTTAAAATTTAGTTATGAGTTGTAGTGAGGGTAAAAAAATTAATTTTATCCAAAAGAGTCTATCACATCTAGGCCACACATTCAATCATCACGCTTTAAGAAACCTATGAAAAATATGCCATTTCTATTGCATAAGCTAAACATAACAATCAAACATTCATAGAGTTTTGTAAAAGAATAAAAGCCAGTCTGGTATCAGACACCTCAAAAAAAATAAAAAAAGCTAGGTACTTGAGCTCTACACTTATACAACCCAAATTACAAAAGAATATAATAATTACAATTGAATAAATGCTATGAGTGTCTTCATTCTTTGCATTTCCTTCATGCTTCTTCCTTGGTTTGATTTGGTTTGCTCCAAGTTTCATAGGGCCTCCCAAGTATTTTCCTTCTAGCCACTTGACATCCTAAACACCATAGCAATAAGCCTAATTCCTATTGAAAAATTACAGCTTTATGGAAAATGAAATATAACTACACCTGGAAAATAGATATTATCTAAACAACCATACAAACTAAATAGTTATATATCATATATTTGGACTTAGAACCCTGCACATGAGAGCCCATCTATCCAAATATGGATTATACAAAGGGGCATAAGCACCTTACAAGTAAAAGAATTTATAATTATTTATCATTTCAATGACCCCTTCACTATAATCCCCTAAAAAAAACATCAGTAGGCTAATAGCGGCCTAACATTTAGTCTACACATAAATAATCCTAACATCTAGTCTAAAATATTACATCACAAAACAAAACACAACATCAACATACACCAACCTAACTTAGAGCAAGAAGTGGTGCTTAGTATTCTAATGTGTGTGCTAAGATTTTATGTGGTATGTTTTACTAAGCTTTAGGTATATGATTCTCTAAAATTTGAAATATTTAAGTCAAACATGAGGGGAGATTTCACTTCAAGTTATTGAAAGGATTGGTGGATTTTAACTTATATTTTCTTTTATTTCACTTAGTATTTACTTAACATCTAATTGATATAAAGATAGGAAAGAGGTTTGACCCTATTCATCCCTACCCTAAGTTATTTTCTAAAGACATGTTATTATGATTTTTGGTTTCTTTTAGTGAATGATTTATTAAAAATTTTAATAATCCTAAATTTTGGTTTATCTTAAGGAATCCAATTCAAACATAAAAGGCATCCTAAGATTAATGAGATTGAATTACTATCACATATATAATATTACATCATTCCTTTCCATCACCAATAGCATGCATATGATATCGAAGTTAACTTACTTATATATGCAATGTACATATATGCATTTTTGGCACACTTGAATGATTATTAATGCATGTATTTTGGTATAAAAGAGAGATCTTGTTCCTTAGCTAAGTACACATACATATGTACTAGAGATTTGAGCAAGTATGTGTCATTGTTAAACTAGGTAAGTGAGGTAATCTAAGACCTCTTTGGGGCTACTTAAAGTCTCATATTCCCTAGATGTCCAAACTATATACTTGCTATCCTAAATACATATAAATGTATACACAAACATAAGAATAAAAATCATGCAAAAGATTGTATGTTAGCAAATTTATTTATTCAAGTAAAGTAAAGCTCTATCCAAATTCTAATGCATGTATACATATAGGTGAAAATAAGTAAGTATGTGATGTTGTTAGACTAGGGAATTGAGGTAATCTAAGACTTCCTTGGGGCTACTTAAAGCCTCATATTCCCAAACTATATAATTACCAATATTCAAACACATGTAAACATATGCATGAATCATGGAAATAGAATAATCCTTTAAACATGTTTAAACTATAAGTGAATGTAAATAATATAGAATATTCATAGCCAACTTCAATTTAAATATTCATCATTTATTTATAATTATGAAAATAATTTGAGATTTATCATTAATAATAGCCATGTCATATAATAAGATTAATTTAACACATGCAACTTATATATATATAATCATATTCATTTGATTTTTTTTAAGCATTACTACATGATAAAAATGACATACAAATTTATAATGATTGAAATTAATAATTAAATATTGCCATATGATACACTCAATCACATTAACTCCTAAGGACAATCAAGTTAAATAGTATCCTTTAAGAATAACCAAAGTTTCTTATTGACTTTGATTTTGATGTTATAAGTCATTAGAACCTAAAGAGGAGAAAGACATTTGCTATTTTACCCCATCCCACATTAGTGACTTAATGTGTTTAAGAAAAAATAATTAAGTAAATTTTATGGATTGATTAAGTTTAAGTCATTAAGCAATCAATTTAATTCCACTTTCTTAAGTCTCTCTCCTATCCTATCAATCATCCTAAATCATTTTGGCCAAATTATTTCATGTTTATTTGCAAAATAAATTATGTGAGAGCAATTCAAATTACTTATATAATTATTCCATTTTTGAAAATTTAAAAATTCATTTATTTGAATTTTTAATTTGAATTATTTTAAATTCAATTTGAATATTCTCTTATTTGCATGTGCTAATTTTAACTTAGCTCTTTATGAAATGATTGTGGCCAACCATCTGCTATTTTAATTGATCTAGTTTGAATTAATTTGAATGTATTTGAGTTAATTCAAATTCAATTTGAGTAAGCCATGGAATTTCCCTCTTTCTCTTTATCAATATTTATTTTTGAAACTATCCTTGGCTAGCCATATGATTAATTAAGTTCAAACTATTCACAAGATGAATACTAATTTTAGATCTCCTAAAATATAATTCATCATCATTTAACTTGATTTGAGTGCATTAAAAGAGATCTAATCTATTTTTGGAAACTTGCTTGGCCAGAATATTCAATTTCCATTGGATTTTATTAATTAAGCTTCTATATCATAAATTTCCCTCTTTCATTCAATCAATATTAATTGATTGAATATTGCATGATATTGCATTTAATCTTAATTGAATCTGGAAACCTCTTTTGGCCAACCCCATCTCATGCTTTATTCAAATAATCAAAATTTTAATTAATGCCTTTTTTTTTTACTTAGCTAATTAATGGTGTTATGATATATTTGCAAATAATTCAAATTCACCTTCTCTATTCTCACTCTTGGTGGATCCTTATGTTAATTAAATTCTTATTTTCTTTGGAGATCTTGTCATGAGATGAATTGAATCAAATTGAACCTCTTTCCAATTCAATTTTCCCTCCATATCTTCTTTGTCAATCCTTTCATCATGCAAAATTAATTTAATTCGATTGATTCAAATTGAATCACTTACCATATGAATTATCCCCCTTCCTTTCCTTGGCTGAACTCTTTATCATGCATTTTGAAATTAAATTTATTCAAATTGTCCTTCTTTTATGCTTTGGCTAATTTTTCCCACATGTTAAATGATTTTTATTTTGCTTGGCTTGAATTTAATAAATTTTGAAAGTATTTCCCTCCAATTCTCCTCTTCTTGGCCAACCCTCTTGACTCCTTCTTATCTATAATGTTCTTAAAACTAGAATAAATTTCTCTTAGGCTTTTCTCTTCACTTGGCCAAACTCTTGCAAAATTTTTGGAGATATCTCTTGATGAATCAAGTGCTAATCTCTTCATCATTCTTCCTCTTCCGTCCTACAAGTGAATGCTTTGAAGATTGCACAAAGGAAATTGGAGGATTGGTGGAAATCCCTCTTGGTTGAGAGCTTATATAAGGTTCAATAATTTATTTTTGTGTTTATTCATGTGTATCACCTTGATCTCTTTCTTGGCTTTAGATTTCTTCATGTTTGGTCAATTTGCTTTGTGCTTAAAACATCTTTTCATATCCTTTTTCAAGTTGGCTGAAACATTGATTGTGTTTGAATAAATATTTGTGATTGCAAATTTTTCTCTCCTCATTATTCTTACATTTTCTTAAGTGAGACTTATTTTTTGTTAAATGTTTTATAAAAAACACTTCTAAGTTGCAAGTTTTTTTTCTTTTAAATTGTCTCATCTTTTGCATAAGTGATACTTTTTTTAGAAGATAATTTTTTAGTTTATGTGCTTTAATTTCACTTTCATTAATCCTTGTGAAGTTCAAAGTCCCTTTTAACAATTGATTGGTTTAGTTTTCAAATCATTATTGTGTTACTCTTTAAAATCTTTAACCAATCACTTTGATTTCAAGCTCTAATATTCTCTCTAACTAGTTTAAAGATTCATTTGCATCATATACATCTTCCAAGTTTAATCATTACTTTTAATTTTAAATAAAAATAAAGTGAGCTCTCTTTCTTACTTGTGATTTCACTTGCCTTAATATTGTTATAGCTGGTTTGTGAGAGCAAAATATTTTTAAATTGAGAGTTAGATACTTTTATATTCCTCTTTCTTATTTTCTTATTGGGTTGTACTTGCCCATTAAAGAATGTATGTTGTTGGGTTGGACTCGCCATTAAGGAAAGTACCGTGTTGGGTTGTATATGCCTCTAAAGGATAGTATGAGAGATTTGGTATAATCTTAACTTTGATTTGGTGAATTCCTAACATGGGTGGTTAGGCGTTGACGTAGGCCAGTTTTAGGGTTTGGTCGAACCACGTAAAAATTTTTATGTTCTTTTTCTTTACTTTTCTGCTCTTTACTTTCTATACTATTATTGATTGTTGTTATATTTTATTAAAGCATAATCACAAAGGATTAAGTATTTTACAAAACATTAAAGTTAAGTTTTCTGATATTTTTTTTAAAAACTCAATTTCAAGCTGTATAAGGCATGTTCTCTTTCTTTCTAATTTATTGTTTAATTAAGCTTCTTATGATCAAGGTTTATCCATTTCTCTTAATTGATGATCAATCTTAACTTAAAAACTTATAGAGATAATTCACTTAAATTATCGAAGCAAAACTAAGCCATTTCAAGTTAGTAAGGCATTTTGAATTTGAATATTAAGAGAATTTTGGTTAATTATGAATTTTAACTTAAATTTATTTGATTTTAAAGTGTTAAGCAAATTTTAATGGTTCTAATTCTAATAGATTTTTACTCAAATGTTGAATTTCTAAGATTGACCAATTATAATTTTCAATCTTACCATACAATTTATTATAGATAATGCAATTAAAGTCTTAATTTACTTATTTTTCTTAATTATTCATTAATCCTAAGTGTGTAATTTTTTAGAAATTCCTAACTTGAAAGGGTTGACGAAATTTCCTTAAGTCATCTAATGTTATTGGAAGTGTTTCAAATTGATTATGTGAATTTTTGTAATTTTTGCAATTTTTATTATTTTTATTTATTATTGAATTTAAATTACTCTAAAATTTCAAAAATTTATAACTTCTAATCAAGAAGCCATTTTGATTTGAAATTTTTATGTCAAGTGGGGTTCCATACCAATTTTATTTTTCTAAATTCTTACTTTAATTATAAGTGTATTTACTAATTGAGATTTTATATTTTTGAATTAAATCTAAATTAATCATAAAATATTATAAAATTAATTGGGATTTTTAATTTTCTAAGATCCTCAAAAGGGAATCCAAAGAAGATTTATTAAAAAAAATAAGATTTTAATTTTATTTATTATATTTTTTCTAATTTTATCCAAATTAAATGAATTATTTAATTCATTAAATCTCAAATTAGGTGATTATTTATATTTAATGAGTTTCAAAGGGCTTGGAGATTTTCCTTAAGTTCATTATTGTTGATTTTGGTGTTTTGAGTTGATTCCATGTCTTTTTTTTTATTTTCTTATTTTTAAATTAATTAAGGGATTTTAAGTTAAAAAGCATATAACATAAGATTCAATTTGAAGTAGATTTGGAAATTTTTATGTTTGATGTATTTTAACCTTAGTTTAAGATCCTCAAAGTTTCAAATTGATTAGATAAATATTTTAGGTTTAATTAAATTTTATCATTTTAATAAAATTAAATTAATCTAAAATCACCTAATAAAAATTGAGAATTATGGGTTTAATAGATTCCTCTGATTAAGAGGAATCCATAGAACCCTTATTTGTATTTTTTTGGTTGAGTATTTTAATTTCTATGAATTTTTATTTTTCAAGGCATTTTTAGCATTTTTCAAATTCAAAATTTTTGTTTAACCAAGTTAGCATTGACTTGGAATTGACTGAGCACTGCTTTATGTGTGGGAATGCACCATTCGACCACGCAGGATAAACGGGGATCCCATGTAGTTTAGTGGGTTTAAGTGTTTAAGTTTTGATTCCATGCTTATTTGAATTTCTTTTACTTTTGGCTTAGGTTACTTTATTCCATTTGATTGATTGGATTTATATTTAAGTTTAAATTATTATTAATTGTTCATTGAATCTTATATGGATTAATTAATCCACTTTATGTTTGAGTTTGAAGTTATTTTAGGCTACTTTGACCCATTTGACCTAAATGGGCCAAGTTGGTTTTCCTAGCATTATTGACTATTTTAGGATTGTATTTGTGTTCAATGATGTTTAATTATCCATTTGTAATGATCATGATAAATTAATTTCATTTGATTTCAATTTCATTTTGACTTTAATCCAAACTAACCAAATTTGATCCAAATGGGTTACGTTGGGTCTAATTGAGTCAAATGGCTAATTTTACTCAATCAAATGACTAAATTAGTAATATTAAACTCAAAGATTAATTGAAATATATTTAATTATGAAATTGTAATGATTATGGATTTTTTATTTAAATTGATTTTAATTTAATTTTATTTAGTTTAATGAGGTCCATTTGAGTTTACTACGGTTAAGTGGCCAAATTAACCTACTCGAGCCCTCATTAAATTTATATTTATATTTGAATTATCTATTTGATGATTTTGAGCCTTTGAGATGACTCAATTTGACAAAATTTTAGTTGGTTGACTTTTTTGACTTGATGAGGCTCATATGGGTCAACTCAAGTTAAATAACATAGTATGCCACTTTGTACCCCATATGAATTTAGTTATGTTTATCTATGTTTAAATATTGATTCTATGATTTTTTTTTAATTTGATTTTTATTTATTTTAATATTATTTAAATTTTTTTAAATTTAGGTAATTTTGAGCTTAAATGGGTAAATTGAGTCAACCATCCCAATTACCTCAAATAAACTCAATTGAATTTATATTTGAATTCAAATATGATTTATTTTATTGAATTTTAATAAATTTAGATTTGATTGGGTTCAACTAACTTAATTGATTTAGATCAAGTTCTACTGAGGTCCACTAGGTTGATCTAAGTTGTCACCTTAGGATGTTTGGCTTTAAGTTTGGCTTTGACTTTAGATTATATTTGATTTAATTTATTTACGTGCCTAGCCACTAAGAGTAGTATTCTAATCATCTAGTTAGGAAGCTCCAAATCTAATATCAAAGATTCTAATTATTAAGATGGGGATAATATCAACCTCTAAAAATGAAATCAACATAACTATTATTATTATTTATACATATAATATTAACACAAAATATATATAAAATAAATATTTTACATACAAAATATACATATATATATATATATATAAAAAATATGAAATAAATATTTATAAAAAATATATATATATATATATATATGCAATTATATATATATATATATATATATATATATATATATATATATAATTTTATATAGAAATTATGCATACAAAATTTAAATAAAATTTGAAACTTAATTAATTTTGAAAAAAAATAAAAATAATACTTGATTGTGACAAATGATTTTTAATTATGGGCTTATTGTTAAATTATTTAATTTTACACAATTGAGCCATTAATAATTTTAATATAATATTTGTGGTTATTTAATTATTATTTTTAATATATGAGTTCTTTGAAAATGATCATACTAAATCAATATATTGATTTTAAAAATCACCTTATAAAAATGAAGACACATAATCTATGAATATATGTTATAATATGCCCACTTGATTACTTCTATATTCATACATATATAAAAAAAAAATATTTTAATGAATGTTTTGACCAAATGAATTAGTAAAGAACACTTAATAGGTCGTTAATCTATGCTAGACAAAATTTATTACCATCGAATAAAATATTGAGATACAAAAAATAATTTTAATATGAATAACAATGATATGATGAAGTATAATGATTTGAAGCTAAATTTTAATAAATAATATTTTAATTTGAACAAATAAAAGTCAACACAAGTACAAAATAACTTTTAATAATAGCTTGAAGAGATTCTAACAAAAATATAAAGTATATTCTAAAATAGATTCAACACAAAATATTTTATATTTATGCTTGCCAATTTTATTTTACTTAAGAATCAAGTATAATATTCAATAACTAATAGATATAAATTAAATAAGCACAAATATGCATCAACAAGAATTATACTTAGACAACTTGAAATATATTCAAAAATAAACTTGATTCAACAAAATATAATTTTAAATTAAGAAATTAAATAAGTTGAATTTAATACAATCTTCTTTCTTGATTCTAACAAATGTTTAAAATATGAATAACATTTGGATTCAAGTAGAAATAAAATGAAATGATTCATTATAAATAAATCTAATGTCTAATTTAATTTCAAATAAAAAATACCACATGAATAATCTTAAGAACGAAAATCAAATATTTTTTACTTAAATATAAAAACTCAGAGATGAACTGTTGAAAATGAAGATCATACTCAAAGAATCAATGATAAATTTTGAAGAAAAGCAAACCAATCCTTGAAATAATCATTATCATGAAAAAATCGTTGAAAGAAGAGCATGGAGATGAAGATATTTTGCCTTGAAAGATCTCTTGAAAAATTATTACAATTTTCTCTCCCAAACTTATATGCTCTCAGTTTGGGTTGTTTCTTTTGATGTATAGGCACCAAAACTTAAGGCTTTAGTAATGAAAAAAAAATCTAAAGATTTCCCAATGTAATCCAAAACTATGCCAAAAAATGAGGCATGATTTCTAGCAAATCCACTTCAATTCCCTAAAAAATGGCAGTCCTATTCAATTTTGGATAAATATGGGAACCACAATAATGATTCAAATGGCCAATGAGATGTAAATCAGACAGAGAGGCTCTTTGAAATTTAATTAATACAAAAAAGAGGTAATATTTGAATAAAAAAAGCTAAAATAAAATTAGCTAAAATTTGGAAGATTAGATCAGCTAGAATTCACCAACCCAAAAATAAGTAAGTTTCGCTTTAATAAATAAATTTTAAGATTTGATTTTTTTTCTTAAGAATATATTAGTAAAAATTTTTAAAGATCATTTAAACAACATTAACTTACTTAATTGCATTAAATATTTTATTGATGATCTCATATTAATTACATTTAAAATTAAAATGAGCTCTCTTTTTCATTATTATTCAATTGCCTTAATATTAGTATAGATTGGGTTGTGAGAGCAAAAACATATAAAATAGAGAGTTAGACTTATATCTTTCTCTTTGCTTTGTCTTGATTTATTGTTAGGTTGTACTTGCCCATTAAGGAGAGTACGTGTTGAGTTGTACTTGCCAGTTAAGGAAAGTACGTGTTGGGTTATACTTGTGAAGGAGAGTACAAGAGATTTATTGTAATCTCAACTTTAATTTAGTGAATTCCTAGCCTAGGTGGCTATGCGTGGACATTGGCTATTTTTGGGGTTTGGCCGAACCACATAAAAATCTCTATGTTCTCTTTTTTTACTTTTCAGCACTTTACTTTTATGTTATTGCTTTTTCTATTATTTCATTTCACTAAAGCATTATTATTAAATATTTAACTCTTCTACAAATGATAAAATAATTTTTTTGAAATCAACTTTAAAACCAAATCACAACTTCCCCCGCCCCCATCTCTTCGGTGCTATAGCTAAGTAACATCATTTATTTTACATACTTTACATAAATATTATATCATTTTTTGTTTTTAAAATCAAAATGAAATATATAGACATTGAGCTCTCTTTCATATTTGACTTAATATTATTTTGTTTGGGCTTGTTAGCAAAATTATTTTAAAATTAAAGAGATAAATTTTATTCTTATTTTTTCTTTTCTCTTGTACTACTTTATTTGGGGTTGTACTTGCTCGTGTAGTAAAATACATTGTTGGGGGTTGTACTTGCCTGATATAGAAAATATATTGATGGAATTATACTTACCCAATGTTTGAAAGTATGTTGTTGGGGTTGTACTTGTATGATGTAAGAGAGTACCTGAGAATGATTGTAATCTCATTTGATTATTGAATTCCTAGTTAGGGTGACTAGGTGTAGATGTAAGCCAGTTTTTGTATTTTGGCCAAACCACTAAAATAATTGTTCTGCCTCTTGTTTTACTTTTTTGCATTTGGTTTGGTTATTGCTTTTCTCTTTCATTATAAATAAATCTTATATATTTTGTAACTAACTTTTCTAAAATTTTAAAGCTAAGTTTTAATTTGAAAATCTTTTTAAATACCCAATTCACCTCTCTTCTGATGCAATAGTCTATTTACAAATCTTAATTAGGATTACTTAGTCTGAATATGCTCCATGACACATTTTGTGATAAAATTACCAGAAAAATAAAAGTTTAAATAAGATTTTGTTTTCACTTGCATTATCAAAATGTTTAGATAAATCCTTTTGTTTCCATTAAGCTTCTTCCTTATATTCAAGAACCAAAAGATTATTTTAACATCAAAAAATGAAGCTTAAAATCAAATTAGATGGATCATCACTAGTTAGGTTTTCAAGCAATTATGTATTCCCAAAATAGTTAGTGAGAATTTCTTATCTCTGAAATACATTCAAAAAATATATCAAGATATTTTAGTAAATTAAAGACCCAAATATTAGTTGAGTAAAGATTGTATTGGACATCCCTACAAAAATAAGTTAAGTGTATAGTAGCTCAATGTTAGACTTGTTGTTAAGATAAAGTTGTCAAATAAAGAATGGGTCATTACACTTCATTTCTTTCTATACCATGGGAAGATCTTTCCATAGATTTTACATTAGGTTTACTTAGAACACCTCATGGGCATGATAATATCTTCATTGTAGAAGATCAATTTTTTAAGATGGCATATTTCATACCCTAATCAAAATTAATTGATGCGTCTCACATAACAATATTATTCCTTAAAAAAAGTATCAAGTTGCATGGAGTTCGTCCACTATAATTTTTTATAGAGATGTTAAATTTATATCCTATTTTTGAAAAACTTTATAAAAACTAATAGGAACATAATTAAAATTTTTGTCTATATTTCTTTCTCAAATAGATGGACAAACAAAAGAACTCAAAAAAGACATTATAAAATTTACTAAGATGTTTAGTTGAAACAAATTTAGAAAACTAGGACTTAACATTACTTACATCTTAATTTGCATAAAATAGTTTCATTTCTAAAACATCCCATTACTCACCTTTCAAGATACTTTATGGATACGACCCTAAAATGCCTAATTGACCTAACTATTACACCTACTCATGCATATATATATATATATATATATATATATATATATATATATATATATATATATATATATATATATATATATATATATATATATATATATATATATATATATATATTTGTATGTGATTTTCATAGCCTTCATGAGAACATAAAGAAACAAACAAAAATACAAAATATTAAGTATGTTGTACAAAAGAATAAAAAGAAAAACTTTAAGAAATATGAGGTATGTGATTATGTTTTGGTTCATATTCGTCTTGAGAGATTTCCTTCCATCAAATATAAAGGTTACAAGTGAGAGCATGTGGGCCATTTAAATTTTTAACAAATTTAGTACTAATGCTTATGTTCTTGAGTTGCCCCATTGCATGTATATTATACATATTTTTAAAGTAGAATATATAATATCTTTTAAAGGAGTTACCAATTCTCCAAATTTATAGGATGACACTTTTGCAAGTGAAGATAGAAATTATTTGCAAATATCTATCCAACCAACATTCTTTGAGGTGGACAATATCATCACAATTGAGGCACCCATAAATGATAGTACCATTTAGAGATTCGTAGTAAGGTGGAAAGACAAGCCACCAAGTGAAGATACATAGATAACTTTATAGAAACTACAAAGCTTCACCCTTGAACTTCTTTAAGATCTTCAGAACCATAAGTCTTCAAAAAATAGTTCTTTGACTCCCGAGGGAGTTGATGTAGCACATTAAAAAAGGAAATGACCTGTCACAAGGTCCCATACCAAAGCTTGATCTCTGGAGGACTTTTGTAGATTTTATGCATTTGAATTTATGTTTTATATGTTGTATATGTATTCATGGGTGAATTTAACCATGTGTAAGTGTTGTATTAGAGTTGTGGTTGAAAACATGTGAGCTCATGTGTTTAATTTCATTGGTGTGAGTCTAGCGCCTTAGCGCTACATTCTGTTGGTTTTAGTATTTAGGATCGAGAAGCTGGCACCTTGGCACTGGGATATGATGCCTCAACATTAGACTATGGTGCCACAGCACTGGTTCATAGTGCCACGACACTATGAAATGACTGTTCCAACTTTTTTTTAATTTTTTTGGAAGTTTTCTTCCAAAGGGATGCATCCTTTAGATTATTGTACTATTCAAACATCTATTCTACCTAATGAAGAGGACTCTTGTCTTTTTTTGTGTGAAATTTGAGTGAAAACTCTCTTTGTCAAAGCTTGGTGGCTAATCATCCAAAAGATTTGGTGATATCTCACTGCTTATCTACTTTGGTGAGTAAAACTTTAGACTTCTTCCACTTTGGTAAGTGGGAGATCTTCATCTCTCTTTCACTTTGGTGAGTGGAAGAATATTTGAACATCTCTCTCCACATTTGTTGTGGCATCCTTTTCGCCATGATCATGCTCCACCAACATTAGTATCAGAGTGTTCCTCACCAATCTACAAATTATGTTAAATAATTGAATAATAATAGAGATGTGTGGAAGATAATGGTGAGGATGATGGAGTGGTTATTGTAGATGAGTGGTACCTTTATTGTGGGGGTTGATGGAAAAGTGGAAGTGCTCCATTGGCCACTCCTACTAAAAATACCATGCTCTTTATAATCGATAAAATCATGCTACATAAAATTATTGATTTAATAAAAAGGATATATCTACATTTTAAGCATATTAATGTCATATGAAAATTAGAGATACACTAAATAAAAAAAGTTCCATGATGCATCATTATTACCTAAGTGACATTCGTTATCATCATTTTGATTTTCACATTAATGCTTCTCATTATTTATGGTACCATTGCATCATTTCACACATATTCCTAAATTTTTTATTTTCAACATTCAAAAATTATTTTTGTATAAACCAAATTCCATTAATAAAACATAATGACTAGGTCTTAACAGGTCTCATTTGACCATATGCAAGTTCTCAAAAATGTCCGCTGATGATATTATTGCTCGACTGGAACCTCCATAACAAATGTCACATCTCATAGTAATTTTTTTTGACTTATCAAATCATCATGCATATAATGCAAAAATTATATAATTTTTGAACCAAGTAGCAAATTCATCCACTATTCTTTTATCCAAGGTTGACAATTTAGAGTTGATAGAATATACATAAAGATTGCATAGGTTAATCACATGAAGGTGGTGATGATCATCCCAGGTTATAAGACTTAAACATAATTATTAAAGAAAAAGAAACCATCTTATTTAGCTTAACTTATTATGGTTTTACTTAATTTATCTTTGCATATATTAACTTGTTTTATCTTTACTTTGACCCAAATAGACTCAATTTGGCCAATTTAATCAAATTAAGTATAACCATCAAATTATTTTTACCAATTGGACATGTAAATTTCTATAAGTATTTTAAACATGGTTCAAGCATTATTAAAGTAGTAGACCTTATGCTTTAATCCTAATTTGTCAAAGCCAATAATTCATCTATTGAAGCAATTAACTCTTTTGCCAAATGAATTGACTAGGCTTATGATGGTTCCCTATCAGTTCCAATAGTGATTGTAGCTAAGAATGTGGTTGACAATTTATTGTTCAACCCACGTTGACTTGACCACTCCAAGTATATCAATATAGCCAAATGTATCAAAATGAATCTTTTTGGTCTCAAATTGGAACACTTATATTTATAAGAGAATTAAAAGCATCAAATGGTTAAATCGCCACAAAACCTTGAAAGTGATTATAGCCATGAGTCTTAAATAATTATTTATTTCTACTTAAGTCTATTTTCCCATTATAAGCATTAAATTAACTAAATAGGGAAACATGTATCTTTAGGGTCAAATGAGGCAAAATGAGAATTCACCTAATCCAATGAACATTTTTTTTAGAAAAATCTCTTTTTAAGGTTTATTCATAATAAGATTAGCTAGCCAATAGCCTAATATCTTAGGAAATTAAGGGTGTTACCATGGATAAAATTAAATGAAATGGAGTTTATAGAAGTATACTTTAACTATGGTTTTACATAGATTTAAGTTGTCAAATGCCATTTTATCTTATATGTTCTACTCCCTAATTTCTTACAAGTTGTTTCAAATCCTCTAACTAGCTAGGAAAGGTAGTTAAGTATACTTTAACTATGGTTATACATTGGAAGCTCATGACCATTTGCTCATTTAAAGCCATAGGCTCTTCTAATGATGAGAGAGAGAGAGAGAGAGCATAATCATCTTTCCCCAACTAAGAAAAGTTAAACAAACCATTTCTCAGACTTCCTAGACCTAAAATAAACTTGTCAATGAGGACATCTCAATAATAGATGGAGTTTAATTGACCCCAGATTCTAAAGTAATTTAAGCTAATTCATGAAAAGTTTCATACTCTTTCACTTCACTAAAGTTGTCTAAATAAAAATAGTCCAAACTTCTCATCTTAGATAGGTGAGAATTTTAAACCTTCTCTTCCCCTCATCAACTTGGTCTTCTTGATAGTGTATGTGACAATGATCAAGGTTTACCCCCTAGGATTATAGTCTTTAACTTCTTAAAGCTATTCTAGTTAAGTCTACTACAACTTGTCCACTATGGAAAAATATTTATGCTCTTGTTCATATGATTCCTTTAGGGTGTAGGAGAAAGAAAAAGAAGTTAGGGTTGTTAAATTCAATTTGATGGCTCTAAGATAGATAGTCTTTTTAATGAAATTTTTATTTTGTTGTGAATTAATTACTAATCCAAATTAAATAAAATTTTAAACATAATCAATCTTTCAAAAATGAGTTATAGAAAAAATTATTTCTTCATAATTAGGTAATTATTATTATTAATATATAATCATTTTAGTTTATTTTAATGATTTAATACTTTAAATATAATTTAAAATTTTAAAATTTTAAAATTCAATTAAGAGATTTAAGACAACATTTAAACATGTGATAAAATTCACAAGTTTATTTAAATTTTGATATATAACATATATTTTTTTCTAAATAATATTGTCACTAAGTAAAATTCTAAAATTAAAATTAAAAATTAAAAATATTTAAAAATTAGGAGGTGCTCTAAACATATTTTTATATATCTTTGAATTTTATGAGTATTTTTAGAAATTACTAGATATTTTTATTAATAACAAATTAAATTAAATATATTTTATTATTTAAATTATACTTTTTTAATTCTAAGTAAATTATGAGAAGTTTCAAGGATTATATACATATTTCTAAAATGTTTAAAGATTTAAATAGATTATTTACATAACTACAATAGTAACAAGCCTTTATCCCATTATATGGGGTCAACTACATGAATCCTTCTTCCATTGTGTTCTATTAAATGTCAAATTCTCATTTAGTTCTAGTAAAATAAACCCTTTTTTATAATTTGTAATCAAGCCTTTTAGGTCTACCTCTACCATTCTTAACATAGGTTGAATCCAATACATCTTCTCTTCTAATTGGGTCATCGCATAGATGATATTTTATTTGACCAAACTATTGAAGATAACTCTCTCTAATCTTATATTCCATTGGAGCAACTCTAACTTTCTCATGTATATATTCATTTTCCATTTTGTCTTCAAGTGTAAAGCCCCTCATTCATTTAAGCATCCTCATCTCTTTATGTAGCACATCGAAGGAGGAAAACACATGTCATAAGGTCCCAAACTAAAGCTTGAACTCAAGAAGACTTTTAGTAGATTTTAAATGTTATGGGTTTAAGTTTCATATGTTGTATTGTGTACTCATGGTTGTATCTAATCATGTGCAACTATTGTATTAGAGTTATGATTAAAACATGCAAGTTCATATGTTCAATTTCATAAGTGTGGATCTATTGCCTCGGTGCTGCACTCTATAGGATTTAGCATTTGGGGACGGAGAGCTGGTGCCTTAGTACTAGGCTATGGTGCCTTAGTGCTGGACTATGACACTGTAGTGCTAGTTCATGGTGCCACAGTGCTGCAAAATGATTTTTCTACATTTCTTTTAGTTTTTAATAGTTTTCTCCCTAAGGGATGCATCCCTTCCCTTTGAGTATTATACTATTTAAACATATATTCTGCCTAATGGAGGGGAACTTTAGCTTTTGTGTGAAACTTGGAGTGAAACTCTATAGTTGGAGCTTGTTGTCAGGTTGTTAGGGAGATTCGATCTCTCAGTACTATTCTACTTGGGTGAGTAGAACTTTAGACTTCTTCTGCTTTAGTGAGTTGAAGATCATTGGATCCTTTCTTTCTCCACATTCATTCTGACATCTTTCCCTCTATGATCATGCTTCACCAATTTTGGTATTAAAGCCCAAGGTTTGGAGGCATAAATAAAATGCAGAGATAATCCATATCAAATTCAATCAAAGTTAGTTTTGTATTTTGGATTTTGTGTTATTTCTTTTACAAAATTAGTCATTTTTCTTGGAAATTCATGTTAAGTATATGTTGTAGGCAATTCTATGAATATTTGTGTCACTACTAACTAGTTGTCTCCACTTATAGAACCTAACCTTTCCCTACTTAACTTCACCACAAGCCATCATACTTGAGTAAGGGACAGTTCACTGATTAGCCTAACCTAGTATACAGGCTTTACAAAAAAATCATTATCATATCCTTAAAGATCTTATTTTATTTATTTTTAAGTTTGTTTACTGTTATGTAGTGTCCATAAGTTACTTTGTATTTATTGATGGCTAGTCCATTTTAAAATTTGTGTATCTCATTAGTGTTAATTTTAGTTCACTCACCGTATATTTAAATCATCATTTGAAGTGACATATTGCATCTTTTATTTATATCATGCCATAAAAATTGATTAGATTGGATCAATTAATGGACTTAACTAGGAGAGTAGATGAAATCTCTATGAAAAGTGAAGATAAATTCACTAGGGTAGAAGACCTCCTCATAACTTGATCTCAAAAATTCAAACCTTGAGTATTATGCTTCAAACCCTACAAACTATATCACCTCCAAATGACATAGAACCCGTAGAAGGGGAAAACATTAAACTTCCTAGAGATGAGTATTTAGCAAGATGGCCAAACTTAAGGAACACCCTTAAACAAGACAATCTTAGGATTCATGAAACACCATAAGAACCTACAAAACAAGTTAAACTAGAAGCCCCAACATATGATGGTATTTATGACCCTAATAAATTTTTAGATTGTTTAACCCAAATTGATGATTTCTTTGATTGGTATTGTATGGATGATTATTAATAGATAATATTTTTTTAAAATCAAACTAATATGTTATACAAAAAAATTATTGGATTAACATTTTAGCTAAAAAAGATAGATGTGATAGAAATCTTTTAACATAGGTAAAAATGAAAGAAATCCTAAGGGATAAATATTATCCTTAAAATCATGATAAAAGGCTCCATGAATAATTAATTACTCTTGAGAAAGGAACTATCTCAATAGTGGAATATATGAACACATTTGATGGCTTAATGCCTAGGACTCAATGCACTCATCAAGAGTGGAAAATAACTACTAAAATTGTCATTAATTTATGAAGAGATATTAGGAATGAAGTAGAACTTCATGATTCCCAGACCTTAGAAGATACCTTTCACTATGACTTACTCTTAGAAAAGCTTAAGAAAGCTACATCCACATCTAAAATAAAAGTGCATATATCTTCTAAACATTTGCCTACATCTCAATCTCAAAATTCTCATTAGACCTAATCCTTCTATATTGAAAAACCCTTCTAAAATGATGTTGACCTCACTTTTAGTGAGATTGACAATCCTCCATTTTAACCTAGGACTTGATCTAGGCACTATGATTTTGTTAAGCTCAAGTAAGGTCGATAATAATCCTAATCCTAAATTATGATCTCCAACCTTAGATTAAGAGCTTCCTAATTAGGCATGTACGATACTACAATTATAAACTAAGTGTACAACCTAAAATAAAATTTAAATGAAAATAATAAATCATAATGAAGCTAAATCTAGAATTAAAACTAAATTAAAAAGCCAACATAATAAGGAGAAAACCCTGGTTAGCTTAGTGGGCTTGGATAACCCAATTGGATTAGGTGAACCCAAATAAAACTCAAAACTAATATAACTTAATAGAAGTATAAATCAAACATATTTGAATAGAAATCTAAATTCAACTAAGCCCAAATGGAGGTAATTGGGTTTGATTAACTCAATTAACCTATTAGAGCTAAAAAAGAACATCTAAATCCAAGAAAAATCATACAAAATAAAAATTAAATCAAATTAAACCAAACCTAAAGAACATAATTGATGCATAAATATAGATGAACCCAAAAACAAATCTATAGGAGGTTAAAGTGGTCAATTAGATCATTGGACGAAGAGTTGACCCATGTGGGCCTAACCAAGTCAAAAGTCAAACTAATCAAAATTTTATCAATTCAATTCATCCTAAATACTCATATTTACTAAATTAATATAATAGAATACAAAACTAAATAAATTGTTATTTAATGATGACTCAAATAGCCTAATCGGGTTGCCTAATCAAAGTGAACCTAAATGGATCTTATTAAACTTAAACTCAAAATAAATTAAATTTAATTCAAATTAATTATTTAAAAATACTTTATAATCATATTTAAATGTAATTTAATTTTTACTTAAGTAATATTTGATTGAATTGGCCATTTGACCCTATTTGACTCATTAAACCTAATTTGGGC
Organism: Cymbidium sinense; assembly: GCA_021442155.1. Lineage (NCBI taxonomy): Eukaryota > Viridiplantae > Streptophyta > Magnoliopsida > Asparagales > Orchidaceae > Cymbidium > Cymbidium sinense. The sequence goes on from CM038219.1 coordinate 88,930,366, forward strand.
AAAAACGTGTCTAAATCAAAAGTAAAGCCAAATTAATTAAAATAAAGTACTCCAAATTGCTTAAAATACTCATAAAATATAATTAATAGTCAAACACCCTTTAGTTTAGGTCATATCAATTATGTGATCAAGTGAACTTAATTTGACTCATTAGACCCAATTTGGGTTAAAATGGGTTCGAAAACCAACTCCAAATTAATTAAAACTAATTACTCTAAATCATTTAAAATTTTAAGTTAAAAATAATTATAATCTAAATTCAAATTTTAAATTAAACATAATTATAATCTAAATTTAATTGATCTAAATCAATGCATTGTACCTAACTTGACTCATTTGAGCTAAATGTGTTGAGAGGTTCAAACCAACTCAACCCAACTTAAGTGGACTCAAACCCCACCCAAAATAAGTTACATGGAGGCTAACACTTTAGAGCATGTAGAGTGGAGCTTCAAGTCAATAATGGAGGCCATAAGAGAGAATTCAATGGAAAGATGCCAAAACTCAAGATCTTCTCAAACACAAGCCATATCTCCACTTGATTGAGATCTACCGAGCTCTACAGTAGCTAAACCATTGATTTTTTTACTTCTCCAAGCCTCCTCCCAACTGGTCATCACCTCCCCACCACCATTAATAGTGATTTTCAACCACCATTAAAAGGGGAGCAAAAAATAGCCTATGGTTCCTTATGATTGGCTTTAAACACACATAGAGCTTCTCTGATCAAAACCATACCAAACCCCTCTTTTTCCATACATAAAATAACAAATTCTAGCCAAATTTTAGTGAGGTGATGATGAACATTGGCAGAGAAGGTGATCAACGGAGAGGCAAGTGGGGATATTCATAATGGAGCTTCATTTCATGCTTAGAGCATATTTAGATTGAAAAATCCATCAGACATCGGCTGATGAGGTAATTTCTTCAAAAATTTAGAAAAGTGATATGTTCTATGTTTGTAAGAATACTCATGAGATTTTAGAAATTTCCCTTTAAAATCCCTTTCATTTTTCATTTGGAAGCTCCCTTATGTGAAATACCCCATTTTTTAGCGAAGATTAGAAGAAAATAGTGCTCGGATAAGCCTCCTGGGGTAGAAATCTCATTTGTCTAACCCCTTCTTGTCAGTTGGAAGGAAGAAAAAATAGCGACTGTCTGATCCTCTATGTATGGAATGGATGACCCAGATCAAATCATAGATTGGATAGTCAATATCAACATGTTTCTAGTTTATTTTGGCTTATCATCATGTTGGTGGACCAATTAGCTTGTGATACATAGAAAAGTAGCCCAATTACTAGACTGGGTTGAGTAAGAAATATGGATATTATTTTTAATTTAAAATTGTTAAAATGCACCTAAAATCTCAAAAAAAATCATAAAAAATAAAATACCTATAGAAAAATTACAAATAAGGCTTGTTGGATTCATCTTTTCGAGAGGAATCCAACGAACCGAAAAGCCACAATTTTTATTAAGTATTTTAATATTAATTTAAGTTCAAATAAAAACCTAATTTCTTTAATTACTCCCAAAATATTTATCAAAATAACATGAAACTATAATCTTGAAGGCATATAATATTCATGATAAGTTTAAAAGAAAATATAATTAGATTTATGCCCTGGAGGAAAGTGGAGAGAGAAGGATGCATTCTACACTCTAAAGAACCTTTTCAAAAGAAAAGTGGTTGTCACTAAACCAATAACATTAACTATGCCTTTGTCATATAGAAAGTTTCAACTGAATTTTCAAAGAATGTTTGATAATGTTTATTCCTTCAAGAAAAATGTTGTAGATTAACTAATGTGTGAAATTTAAAAGAAGTTTCATGCTTTAGATTATGATTTTACCATGTGTTTTCATATACTTTTAAGAATTTTGTGGCACTTATCTTTTAAAATTTGAATTTTTAAAGGACCATCATGAAGAACATAAAAAGCATCAATTATAAGTTAAATCACATGGAGAAATGTTTAGAGTAGATTTGGGAGCAAATATTACAATTTAAGAATCAATTGATGCTTGGAGCTTAGCTAGGTGCCTAGGCACCAAATACTAGGTTGCTAGGTGCCATATGTAACAAGAGAAAGAAGAAATTTTTGAGTCACTAATCCTTGTCACGTAGGTCCTAGACCTTGAGTCCAATTGTAGTTCAAGATAGAAATCCTAGTTCCAAGGTGTTGGATTTAGATCCCAAGTGTAATTCAAGATAAAGACATTAATTCCTAAGTGCCAGTTTAGAATTTCCAATGCATACAAAATAAAGAGCAAGTCATATAGACTCTAGACCCTAGAGCATAGGTGATTGCCTAGTGATTGTTATACTTCACCCTAGATTTTCATTAAATAATTACCTTTTTTAGGAGATTTGGGGTAGCCATATTTAAGAAATTCTCTAGGACAAATTAAGGGACTTCTCAAATAATATTTTTAGGAATTTTATTAGTTATTTGAGAAGTTCAAAGATTGTTTTGGGGAGCTTCTTAGAGAGGTTTTCAATATGACCTTAAGGGCATGGTGATAAGGAGACTACTATACTATCTTGACATGTTTCACATGAGTTTTATTTAATTTTTTTCTTCATTTTAATTGTTGCAATCATGTTCATGTATCCATCCTTTGTGTTTTCCATAAGGATGTGAATTTCAATAAAAGAGTGTGATATAGTTACAAAATGTTTCCTTTGATAAAAGGCAAACCAATGTTAGTACCAAAAGCTAGATGCTTTACATCATCATTAGGGAAATAATACATGAGAGTAAATTACTTTATAGCACCTTGCCTTGCTAAGTATTCAGCCAACTTGATTCCTTTTATGTGATGTGAGTGAGCTTCATGTTCATTTAGGAGATGAGTGCCCAAATCTTCCTCAAAGTGTGATTCACTTTCCATGGAGGTTCCTTTCTATGGTGGAATATTTTAGTTAGGATAAGGGAGTCCATTTCAAACTAAATATATGAATTATGAAAAACATGGGAAATTTGCAAAGTGGAAAAACAAACTATCATCCTCTAACTATAAACAACTATTAGCTTTACAAGGTTTATGGAATATGCAAAGTATGAAGTATTTTCAATCCCTGATAATTCCACCAAACCCAACAATGTTGGTGTTTCTCATGGAGGAACCATCGAAGTTAAATTTTAGCCAAAGATGGTGATGCTTAATCCAATGAAAAAGAATGCATTTGGGTGGGTTTTGCTTGCAAGTGATTCCCAAATCCTACATGGGATTCTCTTTTTAGGCAAGGATCATTTAGATGTCCAAATAGGTGTGATTTCATTATGTAATTTTGCACTTGCTGGATAAATTCTTGGGTTATTTTCCTTATATTATTATGCTTTGAGTCATATATATCCATCCAAATAAACCAGAAACCCAAAGTGGGAGCACTAATCTAGATGTGTTTGTCTTGCTTATGCATCAATGTTTCCTTCCAGGCAAGCAGTATTTTGATCAAGTCAATGAATGCTGATTTTTGTATTCAAAAATTGAAGATGTCTTCCAGCAGATCCCATACTTTAACTATTTTTTTCATAGTGTAGAAAAGGGTGGTTTTTGGTTTCAGCATTTGAGAAAAATTAGGCATTTTGAAGAAAGGCTAATTCCTTTATACATAATTCTATCTTCTATTAGGACTACTTGGTTGACTATCCTCTAGCACGTAAATGAGATTGAGGGCTTGCACTTATGCCATATGAGGTTTCCCTAACAACAAGATGTGGGCTGTCTGATAATATTGTAGCAAGCTTTCATGAGATTGAGTTGTTGATTCTCCATGTTGATAACAAGCTTATTAGGGCTATTTTTCTCAATTTGGATTTGTGTGATGGTTGCAATGGTTAAAAAAGGGAGAACTTCAGTCAATTTGTAGTCATTTAAGAGAATTGAATCTTTTTATGCATGGGAAAGTCATTAACTGATAGAGTATCATCTTGGTTCAACATGTATGTTATCATGCAAAAAATTAATGTTTCCATCACCAACTTGCCACCCGATTAATCCTTCATCTTTGGTTTTTTGCAACAACATGGTCTTCTAGCAGGGGGGGTGGTGGTCATTCTTGTTTGGTTGAACAACTGGAGAGTGTGTTTTGAGCATTATTTTTTCTTCATAAACTTGGCCCATATAGTACTTGGTTTGTAAACTTAACCCAAAGCTACATGGCATTGCAAGATATGCTATCTAAAAGAGACTTGAAACCAAGCCTTCCTTCCTCTTTCAATTTGCAAATTTTAATCCAGGTGGTCTAGCGGTATCCTCTTCTATTCCCATTCCAAAGGAAAGTATTAAAAAGTGAGTCAATCCTTCTTTCAATGTAAAGAGGTGTGTCGATAACCCACAAGATATGTAAGAAATTGAGTTAAGGACACTTTTGATGAGTGTAAATTTACCTACAAATAATTAGAGCTAATTTTCCCAGGATGTAATATTTGTTTGATTTTTGCAATGATGTCCTCGAAGGAGACTTTACTCTTTCTATAAATAAAGAGTTTCCAAAGTATTTAGTAAGAAAGTTGGCTACCTTAAGACTAGTGAATTGCTAAATCCATCTTGCTTGGGTAATGTATATTCGATTGCTAAGGAAAATGTTAGATTAATCCTTATTGAATTTCATTCCAGCAACACCTTAAAACTCTTTTATAGCTTCATGAACTTTTTTAATTGATGTTTTTGATTAATTATGAAAGATGAGGATATCATTAGCAAATCTAAGCTGCGAGATGGGTAGGCCTCCTTTGATATGGGATTAGGTGGAGGGAAATGAGTGCATTGTTTGGTTTAACCTTGCTGAATAGTCCATGGCTATTATGAAAATGGTGGGAGATAATGGATCTCCTTGATTTAAACCACCATTAGAATTGGAAAAACCAACTCTATTTACATTTACCATGACAGAGTAATATTTTTTATCAATAATTTTACTAATGAGAGGCACATGAACTCGAGATAAAGCCTTTGGTAGCTAGAATTTGGTGGATGAAGTCTAGCTGATAGTGTTAATTACAATGTTATAACCCTATAAATGGTATCAAGATCTTTAAGAAGTTCATGTGCGAGTATGAAATTTTCACTGGTTTCTCTTCCTTTAGTGAAAGCACTTTCATTGGGGGCGATTAGCTCAAAAAGTAGTCCTTGAATTCTGCTGCACATTATTTTTTTGACACTTTTGCTAATGGTCTTGGAAAGACTAATGGGACTGAAGCAATTTATGTTAAGACTAGATACCTATTTTGGGATTGGAATGATTATAAAGGAGCTGAAGTGGTATTTGATCCACTTTGAAGTATTCTTGAATCGCATCTACAACATCTAGGCCAACATTATCCCACGCTGATTGATAGAATGCTAAAGAAAAACCATTAGGGCTAGCTGCTTTGTGGGTGTTGATGGAGAAGGTTGTTTGCTTTATTTCATCAGCACTTGGAACAACACTTATATCAATAGATGAGGAACACCACTTTTTGAATCTCTTATGATTAATTTGTTGTGCTTCTTGCTGATTTTTAGGTGCAAACAAGTTGTTGAAATAGAAAATTGGCAAATTCCTCAATGTCTTTAGTGTTAGTGATCCAATGATCATGTTGGTTTTTTAGCTTAGTAATGGTTATTTATTCTTTTCTTTGTTTTATCAATGCATGAAAATATTTTGTGTTTCTATCACCTTCAATAAAATTAATCCATGTAGATTTTTTAGCCCAAAAGGAGGTTTTCCATTTTCAGTTTATCTTCAAAGTTAGCTAATACTGATTTCAGCTTGAGTTCTGCATATTGATCAGATGTAGCTACCAATTTTAACTCCCATTCCTCTCTTCAGCTTCAACATCATTGATCTATGATTATAGTAAACTGAAGACTACTTTCTTCCAAGTTTTATGTTCTTTAATTGCAATCTTATGTAATCTCCAAAGTTTGATCCATCTATTATCAGAATAATATAGATTCTAGATTTTGCTGATGAAAGGGGATGAACTGATTATGTTGTGTCCATATTTTAAAGAACCTAAAGTGGGAATGGTTGGCTTTAGGAATTACTTCAATGATTATTAGCAAAGGTGCATGGTCAGATGAAGTTCTAAAAAGATGTTAGATGGTAATATTATGCATATAAGATCTCAAAGTAGTATTTCACAAAACTTTATCTAGGGGCTCATGGACTTTCCTTATCCTCCAAGTAAAATTGCATCCAACAAAACTAACATCATTCAAACTAGCTTTGTGGATTGATTCAACAAATTTGTCATATGCATAGGCTCAAGGTTAACACCTCCTTTCTTCTCTTCATAATAAGATATCATATTAAAGTCACCTCCAACCATCCATGGTACTTGAATTATAGTTATCAAATGCATAATTTTATCCCATTGTTCTTTCTATTCTTGGTGAGAGCAAGTTACATAAACCACCATGCCTAGTGCATGTATATCTCCTTGAGAAATTTTAACATGGAAAAATTGAGGGTGGTCAATAAAGATATCTATGGAGTAGGTCACCTTCACAAGATTCAGATTTTGTTGCTTATGTTGACATAAAATCTTTATAAGTTAAGAAATCTGAGAAGAGTTTTGGAATGTGAGTTGGATACAATGGTTTTTAAAATTCCAAAGACACCTAGTTTGTGAGTATTGCCTAGGTGTTTCAATCTATTTTTTGACTTGGGATTAACAATGCCCCGTACACTCCTAATTAGGAAATTAATTATTTGGAAGGTTTCGTGGCCTAATGTTATCTAGGATATATAGGTTACCTGCACTATTTGATCTTCTTATGGCATTAGATTTGTCTATAAGTAAGCCTTTGAGTTCCTTCATTCCTTTGGATTTTCTGACTTGTATTGATGTTTCAATTTATTCATTTTTATTTTCATTAAGATCTTCTTATTAATGTCAATCTTGTATGATGGATTCTCCTCTTGAAAGAGTGTATCATCTAAATTATCATTTTCCCAAGGTTGTTTCCCTTTCCTTTTTGGTTACTACCTTATGGTTCTAAGTGAGAAGATGATTTCTTGTGAAATTGAATAGGGCTCAATTTCAACTTTTGTGTGTGCCTCATTTTGTCTGAGTTGTTGTGCAATTGATGGATTTCATTAAGTGTAATATTCCCAAATGTAATATCCTTTGAATGGTCTTGAAGAGCTAGATCTTAAGGTCTTAAGAAAGGCATTACAGTCTCCAGCAAGTGGGTATTCCAAGACTGGGCAAATGTTGGATGGGTACTGACAATAGTTTGTTCATTGTTCAAAAGAAATTGGGCAATGTTGATTTCGGTAGCCTGTTGTGAAAAGGCCATTCTAGTATTTGGGAGTTAGTTGTGGTAGTATCAGCATTTTCAGAGTTATGCAATGGAACAGTAACTTGGGCATTAGGATGATCAGTAGGTGTCAAAATGATTAAACCTCCTTCAATGAGTGCAATACATGGGCATACATTCAAGGATGATGTTTGCCAATAGTCATTACTTTGAGTTCCAATCATTATTTCATATTGGAAGGTGGAGGTGACATCAAATTAAATTAGAACTCTGGCAATTGAATGCCTAAAGAGCATAGCTGTAGGTATGTCCAAACAGGCCATACCATTCATAGTAGCCAGGGAGAAGAGTAACTACTTATTAAAGTAATGAACATTGAGCCTGAAAAGAGAATCCAGATGGGTACTATAGTTAATTCAGTATCAAGAGAGAAATTAGTAGTCCATTTTATGATTCTCAGAGGGAGATCCTTAATGTAAAGATCCTTTTAGCAAAGACATATGCACAGTCTTCCTCATTATCCAAGTGAATGAGGAAGTATCTACAGAAAAACTAGAATTGAGTTTATGTTTATTGACAAAAGTCCTTACCTCAGCCAAGGAAATCCTTTTGGTCACACACTTTCAAATGAGGGAGAACCTAAAAGGTTGAGAAAGTTTTCCAAATTCTTCCTCATTGAAGAAGACAACTGACTTACTAGCTTTACGAGCTTGTTTCTTAATGAAGGGGAGGTTCAGACTCACCTCAGAAGCATTGTAGCCATTAAAGAAGGTTGATGAGAAAGCCATAAAAACTTCAGGAGAGGGTTCACCTTGAGAAGTACCACCATTTAGAGCAACAACATAAGTGCATTGCTCTAGGCTAATGAAGAAGTAGTAGTTACTAGCAAGCTTGCTAATAGAATAGTAACCCTAAACAACAAGCTTCCATTCTTCAGGAAATATATATCCATCCTTTGTATTGTTCTTTTATTTTACATGAACCAAACTCCCCTTTGCAGGGGTTACATGTTAAGGTGTCCTATTTATGTTGCTTGGTTTTAATCAAAGTTAAGAGTGTCATTTTTTAAATTATCACATATATTGTTATATGCTTTATTGACTAATGAATTGATTAGACATTCTTTTAAATAGATTAGGAGGTCCTTTTTAAATTGAGATGTGTAAAATAGATCTTTCATTGACAAATTACAATGATGATAGATTTTAGGTTAAAGATAATTACAAAAAATACCTCTAATATTTTTTAAAATTCCAAGAGCTTTTAACATTTTTCTTGCATTGAATTTATCACCAGAGTGGGTAGGTTGAATGAGAAAAAAGAGGATCCTTGGATTTTGAGAGAAAGGTAGCAGCCACCTTAAATCAAACTTCTATAAATTTACCTTTTTTTTGTTAAAAATTTTAACTTCACAAACTAACACTAGTAAAATCCAAACCCCTGGTTTATTTATATTGAGCTTACCCCTACAATATCTCATTATGGTTAGGTTTTTAATCATTTTAGTAGATTTTGGAGTAGTTCTTAGTATTTACCTCAGAAATTCTATAAATTAATTTAATTTGGTGCTTGATGTTCAATATTCATGGGAAGAAATTCTACTCTCACTTTATTACTTGATGCAACTTTGTACTCTTGCATGTATGGTTTATCCTACATCAAATTTTTTTTTGGTGCCATTGTTGGGGATTACAACACCAATATCAATAACAAATTGATTTTTATTACTTCATATAGTTTTTATTTTCGTTATTCATTTTGTTTTATATTTACTTTATTTTGTAGATTAATCATTGTGTATGCATAAGTTTGGTGGCGGACCTTTGCTTATTAAGAATCCAAAAATTAAAAAGACTTTGTTAAGAAGGCTTAAGGAGAGAAGATAACTAGACCAAACCATATCATAAGCAATGGTTGATCTTGGAAATGGAGGAGAGATGGCTATGGGGACAAAGGCACTAAAATACTATGTACTTCTAGTACATGGCATCCTCCAAGCCATTACAAAGAGTGCAGGCTAACAACTTTGAGATCAAGCTTGATATCTTGTAGATGTCTTGGACCTCCCAATTTAAAAGCCTTGCAGTTTAAGATTTGAATTCACATATTAATATGCAACATGTTGAAGTATAATGGAGCTTTTGGTTATGCCATTAAAAAGATACTTTTTCATTCTCAATTAGAGATAAGGCCAACAGTTGACTCACTTCACTATCTAGCGATTCTATTACTAGCTATGATGACTTTGCTTAAATGTTCCTATCCAAGTACTTCTCACCTTCCAAGACTATGGGAATGAGTATTGAGATCCCTAACTTTACGTAGATGTAATATGAAACATTGTATGATGTATGGGATAGGTTCAAAGATCTCTTAAAGAGATGCCCACATAGAGCATGCAACTTCAAACCTTCTGCAATAGGATAATTGGCTCAATGAGGACTTTGATTGTTGCCTCTATAGTGGCACTTTTATAAGCAAGACATAGGAGGCAACATATAATTTACTAAAAGAGATGGTTATGAATATCTACCAATGACCAACTGATCACCTCATGTAAAAAAATCCCATAACTATAGCACCGAGATGGATGTTATAGCTATTTTCACTACATAAGTTGCTTCACTAATGAAGCATCTCAGTTCTCTTATATTACTAGCACTACCAACTCATATTTTTTTTATTGGATCACTATGGAGGGGCCATAATGGCACCAACTACTAGATAAACAATCTCTTCATGTGGCCTTGTATGGAGCAACAAAAATTTATGGGGAATCAATAAGAAAATAACCCTTATTATAACACATCACCCATGGCGGAAGAGTCACCCCAATTCTTCTTAAGAGAACTCAAGAGTAAGGTGATATTCAAATTATTACCAACAATAACCTAAATTCCCATCAACATGGAGGTTACCAACTATCAACCTTCTATTTATTGTTCGGGTCATAGTAGCTAAAAGTCGAAGAACCATCATTGAAGGAGCCTTATCACTGATAACATATACTACCACTTAGATTATGGCCAACATAGATGTTATACTTTACATAGAGAAATAATGTCTTACTTTAGAGATAAGATGCAACCATCAAAAATGATAAGTTTTAGATTGGGTAGATCTTCCAATACATGTCTACTCACTAGCTAAAAGTTCCCCAAGAAACACTATGGAGCATGTTAAGGTAGTTCTATTAAAGAGTGGAAAATAACTTAAAGAACTTGTGGGCCAAAAAAGGTCCAACCCAAAGAAGATAGATGTAGAAGAAACTATGGGCTAATAGAGGCCCATGAAGAAAATGATAAAGACTAGCAAGAAAAATCAAAGAAGAAGAAAGGTGGGCCAAATCAAAGCTATTCTTAGACCAGCCACCTTGTGTGCCACCACTTTCCTACTTAGAGAGATTTTAGAAAATGTTGGTCAAAAAATTTTAAACTTTCTAGAGGTATTTAAAAAATTACACATTAATATATCTATTGTTGATGCTTCAAAGTAGATGCCAATCTATGCTAAATTCACAAAGAAGATCTTATCAAATAAAAGAAAGTTGGTAGATTATGTAATAGTAACACTTATAGAAGAGTATAGTGTTACACTCCAAAGAAAACTATAAAATTGAAGGATCCAAAGTGCTTCACAATTTCATGCATAATTAAGAGCATTCACTTTCAGAAGGCCTTATGTGATTTTTGAAGCCTAAGTAAATATAATACATTTTAACATTTATAAGGAGTTATGCATTAATGAAATCAAGAAAATCATAATATCTTTATAATTTGTTGATTGCTTTATCAACTACCCATCAAAATTGTAGAAGATGTGTTGATAAAAGTTGAAATTATAATTTTTTCTCCTAATCTTTTTATACTGGATATCAAAGATCAATAGCATAAGATTACAATCATTTTGGGCATTGCATTCCTAGTCACAAGATGAAAGTTGACTGATGTTTAAAATGGAGAGTTCATTCTTATATTCCAAGTGGAATAACATGTTCAAGGCAATGAGGCACCTACTGGAGAAACCAAATAGTTGCTTAAGGATAGATGTTGTGGACTCTTGCATTCTAAAAGTAGGTGATCTACAATGACTCCTTGTCAGCTTACATTATGGGGGTAGTACAACATGATGATGTTGATGTAGGTGAACATAGAAAAACTTTGGGGCAAGTAGCACCAATGTTTATTAGAAAACCTTCAAAAAAACTTAAGACAATGTGGAAGAAAACCAGCTCCTTAAACAAAGAAGCCACCATCACTAGAGTTAAAGTAGCTACAAAGTCACCTAAAGTATGCATTTCTAGGTGAAGAATCCACATTACTAGTGATAGTTTTCATCATGATAAATGATTACCAAGATTAGAAATTGACCGTAGTTCTAAGGAATCATAAGACTGTTCTTGGGTAGTCAATTGCTAAATTAAGGGAATCAATCCATCCTTCTATATGCACAATATTTTGATGGAATAAAACTATAAACCATTCATAGAACATCAAAGGCACCTAAACCTAAACATGAAAGATTTGTCAGTAAAGGTATTGAGGCTACTTGATGTGGGCATTATATATTTTATTTCAGACAATTCATGGGTGAGTCCAATACATGTGGTGCCAAAAACTTATGGGATTATAGTGGCACCTAATGAAAATAATGAATTAAATCCCACACACATTCATAGGATGGAGAGTTTGTATTGATTATATAAGCTAAACACAACAACAAGAAAAGGATCACTTTCCCCTTCCTTTTATTGATTATGGTATAATTGCTTTCAAGAGGATACCCTTTGGATTATTCAATGTAACAGCCACTTTCCAGCACTATATGATAGCCATCTTCTCTGAAAATGGTGGAGAACTTCATGGAGATATTTATGAATAACTTTTAATATTTAGATATACTTTTGAAGTGTGCTTTAAGCATCTCAAAAAAGAACTAATGAGGTTGAAATAGATAAATCTATTGCTAAATTGGGATAAGTGTCATTTAATGGTTGAAGAAGGCATAATTTTAGGTCGTAAAATTTTTAAAGCTAATATTGAAGTGGATAAAGCAAAAGTTGAATTTATAAAAAAATTATGAAACCTCTATGCAACTTGTTCATGAAAGATTTGTCATTCATATTTTATAATGAATTCCTTAAAGAACACAAAATTCTCAAGGAGGCTTTAATATTATCACCTATCATTATTGCACTAGATTGTATTTTACTGCTTGAGTTGATGAGTGAAACTAATGAGTATGTAGTGGGAGCTATGCTAAAATAAAAATTTAAAAAGACTATTACACCATTTATTATGACAGTCATAAACTTATAGATGATACTACAGCTATAATGAAGTTTCTAAAGAAAAATATATTCATAAGGTTTGGCACACCCAAATTAATATTCAATGAAAAAAAACACATTTGAAATATATAGTTGAATTTCTTGATGAATAAGAATGGGGTAATGCATAAAATATCCACAGCTTACCATCCCAAAATAACTGGATAGGTAGAGATTTCCAATATAGAGTTGAGCTAGATACTTGAAAAATGGTGTGCAATGATAGAAAAGATTGTTCATTAGAGCTAGGTGATGCATCAACAAGAATATTTTTAAGACACTCATTGGCATGACACCATATCGAATGGAATTTTTAATGGCTTGTCACCTACTAGTTGAACTTGAGCATAAGGCATTTTTGGGTAATTAAGAAGCTAAATTTTGACTTAAAAATAGCAAAAAAGAAGATGCTTTTGCAACTAAATGATATGGCTAACTTTAGGGTTGCAGTGTATGAAAATGCTATAAAATATAAAAAAGAATGAAGGCATGACAAGACAATCACATTAAAGTTTGATTCTACAACTCAAGACTAAAGTGCTTTCCAAGGATATTAATATCTACATGGTATGGCCATTTATAAAGAAAAAAAATGTACCTTTATGGAATTGTCGACATTTGGCATGAATGGTAAGGGAGTTTCAAGGTAAATGGTCAAAGGTTGAAGTCATATTTTAAAAAAGACAACCAAAACTTGATTTTAGCCACCTTCATAAATGTTCTAGATTACAATTGAAGGGTGTCTAAATGAGGACATTAAATCAAGCACTTATTAGGAAGTAATCCAATTTTTTTATAGTACTTTTTAATTATTTTAATTATTAGTCTAATTATGATTTTTTGTGTCAAGTAAGACATCAAGAATGGAGATAAGTCCATCATATAAGGAGGAAGAAGAAGAATAGGAGTATGATGTGTAGCTCTACTACACTAGAAAATTTTTGTACCCCATTTTTACTTTACATTTATGTGTTTTTTCCTTTTTTTATTGTTTCATTGATTCATTGGGGATAATTCATTGTTTAAGTGTGCTTTTGTACTCTTTAATAGCTTCTATCTTAGTTTTTTTTTGTATGTGATGCTATGCATTGTACTCATTTTTGTATTTGTGTCTGAGAGCTCCTATCTCAATTTGTTGTTTTCTATATTTATGTGTGATTTTATAAATTATACTTGCTTCATCTCTTTAAATTAGCCTAGTTCATGTTTAATATTTATTATTCAATTATTTCTTGTTTTACTTTGCATTCATGTTTAATTTCTATTATCTTATCATTTAATGTTTTAGTTCACAATTTTAAATTTTGATATTCTTATGATGGAGGATGAAAATCAAAGCCTAGATCAAATCTTGTTATATGACATTTGTATAAAAATATAATGAGTTGTTATAAAAACTTGAAATTAAGATTACTATTATAATGTTATATGGTTAATTATTTGTTCAAATTATATTTCTTGAATCATAGTATGTTGCTGGTTTAATATGCTAGTTATAGGATCAGTCTTTTTTTTGTGTGTAAATTTATATAATGCATATAAATCAGGCTAAGCTAAATAAGATATTAGTAGTTGATGCACTTTAGCTTTCACAATACAATTTCAAAATTTTTATTGATGGTTTATGTACATGGACAATTTTAAGTAACAAAAGATTGGACAACAAAGGGCAAAGTGTGTTGGTGTCTTTAGCATCATGAAAATTAAAGGAGTTGTGAATCTACAGCCATAAAGTGAAAAAAAGGGTCATGAATCTACATATGTGAAAGTAGAAATAGGGTCAATTTTTGAAGACTTTAATTTCTCTCCACAACAAAACCATTATATATATTTCATCAGCTGTGAAAATTCATTTATGTGAATACACTGAGATATAAATGTTTCATGGAGTGGATATGGCTTTAAAGAAAGTTATGCTGATAGGTGTTATGCTTAGTAATAAACTTGACCTTATAAAATTTGTATAAGTTTATAAAAAATAGGCATCAATAGAATATAGTTTAAACATGTTAATGTGTGGCATATAATTTAGCAAAGTATTTTTACTTTAGTTAACTTATGAGCCTTGTGATAGTAAATTATGGTTGAAACATGACAGATTCTCAAATGAATAAATAATATATTTTTTTAATATCACAACATCATTGAAACCTTGCCTAATTTTATTATTACATCTTTGTTAGGCCTTTGGATTTATTTGAGGATGAAAAAAGTCAAAGTGTATGGGAGTTTGATTGGTGTGCAATTTATATAATTTCTCTTGCCTTAGACAATGATTTTATCATGTGTTTTGTGTACTTTAAGAACTTAATAAAACTTACTTAAATTTTAAATTTTTATAAGACCATATTGAAAAATGTAAAAAGCATCAATTATGCACAAAATCATGTGAAGAAATGTTTGGAGAAGATTTGAGAGCAAAGGCATGATCCAAAGATCATCTGATGCTTGAATCTTAGCCAAGTACCTAAGCACCATACTATAATAACATAATAGAGAAGCTAGTGCTTAGGTGCCAACCCATAGTGCTTAAGTGCTAGACCTTAAGCCCAAGTTTAGTTTAAGTCAAAAAAACTTATTGCTTATGCACCAGATCTAGATAGTTGAGGGTCAAGATAAAAAGCCTAGTCCTTAGAATTTTTAGCTCATGTAAAATAAAGAGCATGGCACCTAAGCACATGACATTAGCACTTAGGTGTCTGATGCTAGCACATAGGTGCCAACTTGGTGACTGCTATGATTCACCTTAGATTTTTATAAAGCACTTGTACTTTTTGGAGACATGATGCAACCACATTTAAGGAATTCTTTTAAATGTTTCTTAAGTCATATTTCAAGGGTTTTTCTCAACTCTTTGAGAAGTTTAGGAGAGAGTTTTGTGGAGGCTTCTTAGAGAAGCTTTTAAGGCTTTCTCAAAGGAAAGAGGGCTATGTTGGTGCACTTCACTTGAGTTCTGTTCTTCTTTCTCTCTTTTATATTTTATAATAATGTTCATGTACCCAGCCTTTGTGTTGTTCTTTTCCTTTATCGTGAACTAAAGTCTACTTTTGAAGGTTGGTTATAATCATGTTGAATTTGTGTTCTTTGATTTTAACATAAGTTTGGATTTTTTTTTTTTTTGATTATGACTTATTTTGTTCTATATTTTATCGATTATTGAATTGACTGACCATATTTTTGAATAGATTAGTCAGTCTGTTTAGAGTCAAGAGGTGAAAAATGGATCCATTATATACAAAATATTATGGTGATGGGTTGAAGTTTAAAGATAAATGTGATGAAGCTATGTAGTCCTATTTTAGATTGTAAGATCTTTGATAAAATTTCTTACATTGATTTTTTCACTAAGATGTGTGGTGTTTTAATTTGGAGTCATAGGCACACTATGTATATCTTAAATGATACTTATTGAAATGATTGAGTATGACATCTAAGGAATGATGTACTATCTCAAAAGATTGAAATATCACCCTAAAATGGACTCAAACACCTAATAAAAACTCCTAAAGAAGATTAGTCTACACATATACCAAAGATCTTTCCCCACTTTAAATGGATAAGTAAAGTCAGGTTCTTTAGTTCCCTATGGAAGCAAGCTCCCATAGTTAATTACATCATAAGAAATGAGAATTACCTAAGAACACTCTTGATTAAAGTAATCAATTAATGTCTCCAAAGATTTCAAAGATAGGTAATCAAAGAATTGGTAATTTTGAAAAGCAATCGAGAAGAGCTCAAATAGAAAGAGTTCTTAGTTGATTCCAAAGGGAGAATAAGTAGGAAGCACAAATTCTACTAGAAAACCTAGTGAGTGCTTCAATCTACCTTATAATGAGGCTCTACATTTTTGGAATAGAGAAAAAAATTTTATTTTAGTTAAAATTTTATTAGGATACTAAGACATGTATTTTGACAATACAAGATTGTGAAAATGCCTACACGTGAGGACTTATACTCATAGTTCGAAGGAAATAAAAGCCTTTGAACCAATATCTAAGGTGCTCTAGTGTAAGCTTAGAGTTTGGCCTAATTCTACTTGAGAAAGTGGGATATATTAATTTAGCTCCACTAAGGAAAGTGAACCCATCACGATCTTTTGGACTTGCAACCTTCTGGAGTAGCTGCCAGCTAACACCTCTCATAATTTTGAAACCATGTGGACTAGTCATATGTTAATGCAAGATAGCTAGGCTATTATTAATTAGAAATAAATTTAAAATCTTAAACTCACTCTCTAATAGTCTAGATCATGTTTGGCATGAAGACATTACTTAAGCTAATGCAATAAAATTTATATATTTTCTTTCATTTTTACTCATTATTTCTGACTAAAACTTTGGATAATTTATGACTACATGCTTGATGAAAGTAAGTTATGGGATAAATCAAATGGAAGGGTTGTTCTTGACTACAAGTGACTGCCCTTACAAATCAAGCATATCCTCTATCATGCAAGAATGGAGATCCCCTACTTTTAAGAATGAAGCAATATGATATGCATGATGTGGTAACAAATTAAGCATGTCCCCTAACATACAACATTCAGATAAAGGTTTCTAAATCCTTTACTTATCTTGATTATGAACCTAGGCTTTAAAGTGGGGTTATAAGTTTATTAACATTTTAATTATGAGTTATTAATGAGGGTGGACAAATTAATTTTGTTCTAAAGAGCCTATCGCATTTAGGCCACACATCAAATCATCACACTTTAATAAACTTATAAAAATCATGTTATTTCTACGGCATAATCTAAACATAATAATTAAATATTTAAATTTTATAAAATAATAAAAGGTCAGTGCGGCCGAGTACCACCATACAACCCAAAAAAGAAAAAAAGTTGGGTAGCCAAGCTTTACTCTTATATAGCTTAGATTACAATTAAATTTTACAAATGAAATAAATGCTAAAAAGGTCTTCAATTCTTATTCTCTTCCCTTCTTTGGATTAGCTTGCTCTATGCTTCACAAGGCCTCCCAGGTCTTTGCCTATTAACCACTACTCATCCTAACCCCATAGAACTAATCTTAATCTTGTTGCAAAATTATATTTTATAGCGAAAATAACTCTAACTACACCTGCAAAATAGATGTTAGCTAAACAAACATACAAACCAATCAATTATATTTCACATATTTAGATTTTACACCCTACACTTGAGTAACTAAGTCCACCTATCCTAATTGCATTATGCTTAAAGACTTAAGCGACACTGCAAGCAAAAGATATTTTAATATTTTATTATTACAATGGTCCCTTAAGCACAATCCCCTGTAAAAATTATCATTAGGCTAATAACGACCTAACATCTAGTTTACATATAAAAAATCCTAGCATCCAATCTAAAAATATTACATCACAAAACAAAATATATTATCACAACAAACAACGTCAAACCTAATACTAAGATTGATGACTTAGTATTCTAAAGTGTGTGATGAGGCTAGAGTGTGCATATCCTAATTGGGTTTTATAGTTAGAGTTTTCTAATGAGTGAGCATTCAAGCTATCCATTCGGGGTGATTACATTTAAATTCATTTATCATCCTTAATTGGATTATAAATTATGCATATTTTGTTCATTTTTTATTTAGGATTTAATATTATAAAGAGAAGAAAGAGATTTTACTCTCTTTATTCCCTAACCTAGGTTAATTTCTAAAGAAAAGAATTTTGAGAATTTTGAACCTTCATAATGGAACATTCACAAATTTTAATTAATCTTATATTTAGATTTAGCTTAATGAATTTTATTTAGACATGGAAGCACCTTGAGATTAAATGAAGCTAAATCACCATCAAATGCAGAAAGTTTTATCACTTCAATTTAATTTTCAATAACATTTTCATTTCATTTCAATTTTTGTTTTTATCTAATACATATACATGCATCACTTATACATATTTTATTTTATACACTTGGTATATGAGCATGCATGAATTTGATAGCAAAAGGATTTCACTTCACATTTGAACACACATATGCATGTATAAGAAACAATGCAAGTATGTGCCATTGTTAAACTAGGAAAGTGAGATTATCTAAGACCTCCTTAGGATACTTAAAGTCTCATATTTTTGGGATTTCAAGAGTATATACTTGCTAATTCAAATACATATACACACATGTATAAATGTAAAGATGAAACCATGAAAGTTGCAAGTTAATATCTTTTAATTATAAAAAGATAAGTTAGCTCCATATTTATTCCTCATTTATGAAAATTATTATAAATACCAAGATAGGATTCATACCAGTTAATTAATAATTAACACATAATTTTAAAATAATTTAGGATTTATTAGTGATAATAGCAACATCATATATTTATACTTATCTAACTCATGCAATTAAGTGCAACATATCCTTTTAAAGTTAAAATATGAATATATGAAACATATGGCATGCATATTTATGGTAATTGAAATACAATGATTAAACATTATGAAATGACATATTTAGCTTCATTAAGACCTAAGGGTGAATCATACTAAATAAATGTTCCTAAAACTTAATCAAAGCTTCTTTAGGATTTAATTTTGTGTTTTGGATTATTTAATCTTAAAGAGGAGAAACAAGAATAAAGTTACAACCCACACCCATGTTAGTTAACTAATGAGTTCAAAGAGAGGTTAAGTAAATTTTAGAGTTTGATTAAGTTTGGTTTATTAATAAATTAATAATTACCCTCCCAAAAAGTCCTTTAATTTAATTAACTATTAAGCAAAGGCCTATGAAACATGATGATTCTATTAAAAATAAAATTAGAAATTACCTTAAGATTCTAATGCAATTAGGATTTATACTTAAATAATTAATTGAATTAAGAATATTGAGCTAATTACTTTCATAGTTTCTCAAACCTATGGAGAATCATAATTTCATTAAAACCCTCATTTTAACTAATCACATAAGGAGGATTAATTAAATCAATCTTGCTCATTGGACTAATTATGATGATGATGTAATAATTTTTAATTTCTTTTTAATTCTGTTTGACTATTTAGTCATTTAGTTGTTTAATTAAAGTTAACTTGAGAAAAATAATTAGGACGGTAGGTCCTAATAATTTTTCTTGGTCATCCTTACTATTATGGCAATTAATTAACCTTCCCTAATTAATTTCACTATTTTCTTAATTTTAATAATTACTAACTAACTAAAATAGATAATTAGAGTTTGAAAACACTTGGCAAATAAATCCAAGAAAATTATAGGAGCCAGGGGACATCCCATGTAATTGGCATACCAAACCTCACATTAATTGGTCAAGTAATTAAAGCTTTATTAAGGTAATTAATGAAAATTTTAAACCATAATTATCCATTATTCATTATATTAAACCTAATTAATTATTTTCTATATTCTACTTTATTTAACATTTCCAAAATAAGTTATTTGTATTTTTATAGATTTTTCTATAATTAGTTATAAATTTTTGAAATTTTGGATTTTTAAGCGTCAATTAACCTATTTACACAGTCAATGCCACACAGATACTGATGAGGTAGTGTTATCCACATGGAGCCACAAGATTGGCTATTTAAACCATCCCACACGGCAACTAACTCAGCGGCGGGGAATGCAATTTCATCTCAGCTATTTGATCACAGATCAAACGGCTAGGATTAATCTTGTGATACTAAAAGATTAAATCAAAAAAATCTAAAGCAATTAATCATGGTTGTTCATTTTAATCATGCAGAATGGATGATTGATGATATGTCATCAAGAGCTAAGACCAACACTGTCCACCTTCTACCGCTCGATCCGAACTCTTGGAGCTCATTTGATGGCATATTAGATTCCAAAATGATCAGGGGGAAATCTAAAGGGGTCCTATGATAGAATTCACCCAAGAATGAGATTTATTTCAAAAAATACCAATAATCCTATAGTTTTCTATGGTTTGTCAAATTTTACCTCACCAAAGCTTAAGATTAGTGGCCCAACGACTGAGGTACATTCATCTTGAAAAGCCCTACTGAGAAGACCATGAGTTACCTCACTGTCGATTTCTCTATGGAGCAAACACTGTCACAAAGCTCAATGGAGTTAATCTTGGAGTGTATTTTGAAGCTCAAATCGACCAAGAATTGATTCATTTCTCCTCGTTTGAGTGTGGCTAAGGTGTGGGGAAACTTAATTTATCTATGGTAGAGGTTTGGTGAGATTGGGTGGATAGAGCCCTCGGGCATGGGTGTAGCTTGGTCTTGCCGACAATCGGGTGCACAGGGAGCTTAGGATTTTGTGGAATCTTTTATGGAAGGTCACTGTGAAGTTAGAATGTATGGGGAAGAGTATACTCTCTCCCTAAACTAAGGCTTACTACAGAATCATCCCACTGGTGGCGAGGTAGTTGGTGTTTAATCTTTATGAGTAGTTGGTATTATTTTCCTCAACACTCTATTTTCATCATCCAATTAATAGTAAATCAATCTAAATTTAGTTATTGGTGTTTAATCTTTATAGTAATGATGCTCTACTGATGCGACCTTGTACTCCTACACGCATAATTTATATTGCACTACATTATAAGCTTTTAACATATTATTTTAGTTAGAAATGAAGCTCCCACAAACTAAAAAACTTGAAGAAGTTGATAAAATAAAAGACACATCCTACTAACCTTATAATAATTGTTTAGGGCATATGATTGAAAATTATGTGATGAATGGGGATAGGCTAAAACATTAGTATAACTTAAGAAAAATTAAAATCCTTGACAAGTTTTAGAAAATGAAGCTTCTTCTTAAAATATCTTCTTAATAAATATTTTGTATGTTATGAGTACTTTGCTATGTACATTTTCAAAAAAATAATAAAATAAAATTTCTAGTTTTAAGTACTTTTTATTTGCTTCTAATTTTATAATGCATCTTTGTGATGAAGAATTGGATGAAAATCCTGCTTTAGTTATTGTTGATAGTGTTTATCAACTAAAGTTTAATATTAATGATTCTTTAGATGAAGAGCAAATATTACCTATCTTAAGGCAATGGTACTATCTTGTTCACAAGTATGCTTCTTCCCTTGCTAGGTTCCTCTCATTCTATTAATGTTCCATTGTCATGCTACCTATGGAAGGGCCTTCATATGTTGGTGCCCTCTCCAATAATCTCTGCACCAATGACTCTATTGATCCCTCCATCAAGGTCATCTTTCCATAATCATGTCATGATAAATTCTATGAAGGTGGCAAGACTGGCTTTATAAAAAAAAAAGCTAGTGGAAAATATGGAAAAATTACCAATTATGAAGAACTTTACAATACAATATAAGATATGGAGGAGGAATGGCTAATCTAGAAATCCAAAAGAAACAAACATAAAAAAATCAGAGAACTTAAATAGATAAATCCAAATGTTGCATCCTTTTAGGACGTAACTCTATAACTAGAACCTTAGTCAATTGGGATGATTGTTTAGATAGAATTATAATTAGAGCCTCTAGGAGATCTAGGTACTCCAAGCATGTCTAATTTTCTTATATTGAACATTAGAGGAATTAATAATTCTACATCCTCTAATAGGCTCAAAAGCCTTATTAAGACACACAAACTTCATATTTTTCCATCCTAGAACCACTCATACATCATCATAAAATATTTGACAAACTCAAAAGGAAATTCAACACTTTCACCATCATACAAAACTGTAACAAAAAGATTTTTCTCTTTGGAAAAACCTTTCTTAGTTGACCTCTTGATGGTTGACCATCAATTTATGCATACACACTAACCATAGCAATTTTTCAATATATGCAACCATTGTAAATATGGCCAACACTAGGGAATCAAGAAGTAATCTAAGGAATAACATTATTAGCATTGGACAAAGCTATCATCAGAGTTTGTTGGTTGGTGGAAATCACCAATGCACTAGAAAAAAAAAGGAGGGAGGAAACCTAGTGAATTAATGATGAGGGAATTTGTTTATTAGATTGAGGATGATTTGCTTATTAACTGATTTCATTAGAATCCTTATACATGGAATAAGGATAGATTCTTTGAACTACTTCATGTCATTTTACTTAACTCCTACTTTGTCACCCTCTTTTAGAATGTTACTATGAGGTACTTAAACAGAACAGGCTCTAATCACTCTCCTTTGCTTTCATCTATTCACCAAATTCCTAAGCCCTATAAACAAGCATTCAGAATTTGGAACATGTGGACCCAACATAACCTCTTCAATAACTACCTCATGGAATCTTAGAAATTAAATGCAACTGACCCATGGATTAGATTATGGACTCTTCATAAAAATGTAATCAAAGTATTGAAATAGTAGAATTGGAATGTGTTTGGAGACATTCATCAAATTGCGATTCAAGAACATGAAGTCCTTGTTATTGAAAGTAAGAGTATTGAAGACTCATTAATCCAAGATAATAATAGCTTAGACAAGCTATAATTACTCTAAATCACTTAATTGATGTGGAAGATGATTTTTTGGCACAAAAGGTTATTGTCACTAATCTTAAGATGGAGATAGGAACACTAGATACTACAATGCCTACATTAGACAAAGGAGAGAGTATAAAGATACAAAAAAGATAACATATAATCAATCTTGGCTACACACTAAGGAAGACATTATTGAGGATGGGATTAATTACTTCAAGGCTTTATTCCAAGAATAAAGTGTCAATTTGAACCTATTCAATGGAGGTTTACTTAATACAAACTTTGGATGTGAGGAAATTGGACATAGCATGCTACCCAAAAGAGGATGACATATGGGATTGTCTTGTTTCCTTTAATGGCTCTAAAGGTGATGGACCTTATGGGTTCACAACACACTTTTAACAACACTCATGGCAATGAATTAAGCTTGACATGATAGCAATTATTCAAGCCTTCTTCATGGGAAAATATATTCATAAGCTTTTCAACACCTCCACCATCACACTCATTCCCAAGTCTAACAGTAAATATAATTAGGAAGATTTAGACCCACTATCCTCTATTCAATTACCAGCAAACTTATCAAAAAAAATCATTACCAATAGATTACAACCATTCCTCCCTCAACTTATTTAACAAAACCAAATTGCTTTTGTAAAGGGTAGAACCATAACTAAAAATATTCTCTTGTTCAAGAACTCATCTAGATCTTAATAAGAAATGTAAAGGGAGAAACTTGATTATCAAATTGGATATAAAGAAGGAATTTGACAAAATAAACTGGAGTTTATCATGGAAACCTTGCAAGCTAGGGGATTCAATGAAAATGTATGCTCACTTATTAATAGTTTCCTCTCCATTAATTACTATTCTCTCTTTATCAATGGAGAGGAATAAGGTTTCTTTAAAGCTTCTAGAGGTATCAAACAAGGTGACTCCCTATCTCCATCTCTTTCCATTCTAACCTTTGATTACCTTTCTAGAATGTTAGATGTAAATCATGCTTCATACAAGACAATCAAGTATCATTCCAAAGAGAAGATCAACATTTCCCATTTTGCTTTTACTGATGATCTCCACCTATTTTGTAATGGTTCCAAGAGCTCTATCAAATGAATCATGCATATATTATACTCATTTGAAGCCATTTCTAGTTTGACTTTCAATTAAGTAAGAAGCCTATTTATAACTAAAATTTTTTTGCAAAATGTATAGAAGTGAATCAAATATTACACTAGTTTCACTCCATCCCATCTTCCAATCAGGTAACTTGAGCGGTTAACATTTATAAAGGGAAGAACATAATTCATTATTTTGATGATGTTATAAATGCTATCCAAAATAGACTTAACTCTTGCCAAAACACCTACCTATCAACTAGTGGAAGTCACTTCCCCTTTACTTAATACAAACAATAACTATTCCATTACAGAGATAAAAAAAGATTGAGAGAATCTTTAATAGATTCTTATGGAGTAGACACAAAAAGTCAATTCACTAAGTTAGTTGGAAAAGGATGTGGAAGAATAAAAATGAAGGAGGCTGAGATTTAGAACTATCTCAGATTCCATCCATATGAACCAAATAAAACTTTGGATCAAACTTACACAAAATGACTCTTGATAGGTGCATTTTCTAATCAGTAATATTGCCAACAAGTACATCCTTCTATGGTACAACCAAGGACTATAGATTCACATCAATGGAGAAATTTCATGACATACAAAGAGATTGCAGATAAATAGATATTTTGGCATTTGGGTAAAGGGGGTATCAACTTTTCAAGGATCATTAGTTTTCTAGTGGCTTAGTTTTAGACTTTACTAACCATTTTATCCTTGATCAGCTTATTATCTCTAAATTATGGACTGATTATAAATGGGATATCCCAAAATTTAGATAATACCTTAATGAGGACATCATTAAGGAAGTAAGAAATATTCCAATTTTACCATAAAAGGTTGATAAATTATTGATGTAGTGTAACAATGGTCAATCCATTTTGTCCAAAAGCCTATTCAATACTTTACACTACCCTAATAGCAATATTGCTAAACAACTAGCTTTCTGGAGTGCAGCCATTAAGCCTTCCATCTCCTTCCTTTACTAGAGATTATGGCATAGTTTCCTTCCGATTGATATTCTAAAGCTCAAAGGCTCAAAATCACTTTTATTTACCATCTATGTAGAGGAGATTAGGAAAATATCAACCACCTTTTCATTATTTGTCCAATTAGCAAATAGATCTAGGCTAATCTAGATTCCACACTTCAAATACATCTGCCAAAGGATGATTCTCTACATGATTATTTGAAGAAATGGAGTATATTCAAATATCATAGAAAAGATCTTGAGTATGTCATACCACTTATTTCTTTATCCTTCATTTGGATGGCAAGAAATCTGAACAAGCACAAAGACTAATGGCTTAGATAGAGTTAGATTATTCTTTACATACAAAATTATGTTGTCAAGCTTGAAAGCATCAATCTACTCAAATTTCCCTCACAGAATGCGGTCTAACAAAGGCATCAAAACATCTCTTTAATGAGATGGAATAGGTTTGAAGTTGGGTGTATAAGGTAAATATTGATGGTGTGAGTCACTATAGCACCCAAGAGAGTGAACTGGGTGATATTAAAATTTTAAAATATAAATCTTAAATTTAAATTTGTAGTAAAAAATTAATTTTGATTTTATAATGACAGATACAATTCTTAATGCATCAAAAAATAAAAGTACAAGAAAGTAAAGAGAGACAATAGGCACAATTTTAACGGTTCGCCAAACCCAAAATCCTACGCCTATGTCAAGCCACCCTGGCTAGAATCCACTAAATGTAAAAATAGCTTACATAAATCTCTCTATAACTGTGAGTACAACCCTGATAATAATATGTACTTCCTACAAGTGAGTACAACCCCAATATAAATTTTATAGCACAAAAAAAAATACAAAATAATAAATTTTGATAAAATAAATCTCACAAATATACCAAGCTATCCAATTCAAAAAAAATGATCTCACAACTTATAAATGATCACTTACAACTTAAAATTTTGGCAAGATAATATGCTCACTTAATATTGAAATAAATATCTTAAAGTGATCTTACTAAGATGTTTAAAAATGATTTCAAAATAATTTCACAATATTCTTTTACGCAATAAAATAAATTTTAGCAAGGAATAATTTATTTTAATGCTAATGATCACAAAGTACTTAAATAAAATGAGTAAATGATAGATCTAAGTATGCTAGTAAGCTTTTAATTAAAAAGAGAGATCTAGCAAATATAAAAAATAATTTCAGCATAATTTATT
Source organism: Cymbidium sinense (assembly GCA_021442155.1). NCBI lineage: Eukaryota > Viridiplantae > Streptophyta > Magnoliopsida > Asparagales > Orchidaceae > Cymbidium > Cymbidium sinense. The sequence goes on from CM038219.1 coordinate 88,956,690, forward strand.
TTAAATGCTTAAAAATATACTTCTAAAATAGATCTAAGAATAAATGATCTTTCAAAATAAGACTAATGAAGAAATATTTCAAGAAACCAAAATAAATTTGTAGGAAGTTAAAATTTCAACAAGTTGAAATAGATCCTACAACTATCACAAGAGTTTATCACAAAAAAATGATTGAGAAACTTTGATGTGAAAAATAATGTCCAAAGACTAATCCACCAAAAAGTATAAATTGGAAAGAATAAATAGATGGTGAAAATAGCATGAACAACTAAAATGGATTAAGATCAAGAAAACAGACTCAAGTAATTTGAGAAAGATTGCTTAGTTGAAGATGTTGAAGCTTCCAAACCAAGGATTTGATCTTGCAATATTTGGAGAACATTTGGAAGGAAAAATTTAAGAAATTTTCTCTTTGATTTGCTGGAGGGATTTTGAATTTTGAATGAGGAATGCTTTCATGAAGAGAATGAGGGCTATTTATAGGCAAGAAGATCATATTATTTCAAAAAAATATATTATGCAAAACCTCATGTTATCATCTAATAATTTAATATTCAATAAAAATATAATTTATATTAAATAAATATTAAATTTAGCCAAAATTTGGCTATTCACATGGGTAAGTCAAAAAATCAAATATGGCTCTTAATATATTCAAAGCATGTAGCATGCATTACAAAAAAATCAGCTAATGTTTGAAAATCATAATAAATTCAATTTTAATCAAAAGTGGGTCATGTAACCTCTTAAAAATTAAAGGAAAATCCAAGGAATCCATTGGAGATGAAAATATGAATTCTTTGATTAGAAAATGACTTTGGCTAAAATACAAAATTTATATATTTTTTAATTTTGACATGTGACATTTAAATATTATGATATAATTTATATATAATCATAAATATGTTAGTTATCATATAACCAAAAATTAAATTAAAATATTTAATTATATTAAGTAAATAAAATAATTATACTTAATTTTTATCATTTATTACTTTGACAATTTTAATGCTATGTATGAAACATATAATTGAATGTTAATTAAATAAAGATTTATATAAATTAACCTCATTAAAATAATATGTTAAGTTGTGAGAAAATTGATTCATGCCAAACTCATATGAATAGTCATATAACCCAAAAAATATGTATCTTGAGCTTCACATTATCCTTTTCATTCTTCTACTCTTGCAATTTTCAAACATATTATGAGATGTATTGGATATGTAATTAGCAATTGATATATCTGAAATATATAAAAGTATTTATTAGAAAATTCAAGTATTTATTTGTTATCATCAAAATTAATTGAATTGAACATGAGGCTAATTAAGCCAACAATCTCCCCCTTTTTGATGATGACAAACTAATGTTGGTATTGATTTTGATGAAGGTGCAAATTGACCTTTCATCATTTTTGAAAAAAAATTTTCTTAAAAAATTTATGCATAAAGAGATGAATAATGTTGTTCCCCTAAATGTATGTATGAAAAATAATACTTAATACTAACCAACATTTTACTCTTCTCCCCTTGACAACATCAAAAGTGAGAACAAGCTACATAAATTTTAAATATTAGGATCTAACATTCCAAGCATGCATCTTAAAGTACAAAATGTTCTTCTGTAATGGTTTTGTAAAAATATCTAATTTGTATATCTACTTAATGAAATTAATATTAACATCACCTTTCAAAACATGATCCCTAATAAAATGATGTCTAATTTCTATATGCGTGAGTGTCGGATAGGATTTTTAGTCAAACTAATAGCACTAGTATTGTCACACAACTAGAATGTGATCTTGCTTAATACCAAAATCTTCTAATTGTTGCTTTAACCAAAGGACTGAGCAACACAACTACCTATGTACCTACGCAAGAGTGGATAAAGCTACAATTTTGTTCCTAGATGACCAAGACACAAGTGATGATCCTAAAATGACATGTGCGATGTGCTTTTTCTATCTACTTTGCATCCTGCAAAATCAAAGATCAATAAGCAACCAAATCACATGATAAAGAATTTTAGGATACCATAAACCTAACCTAATAGTGCCTATCAAATACCAAAAGATACGCTTGATCGCTATTAAATGAGATTCTTTTGGTTGGCCTAAAAAAATGAGCACAAAACAAATAGCAAACATAATATCGTGCCTACTAGAAGGTATAAAAGTGAACCTATCATACTCCTATAAAGTTTTTTGATCAACAATTTTCCTAATTCATCTAAATCCAATTTTATAGATGGGCTCATAGAGTTTTACTAGATTTAAATCTTTTCATGTCAAACCTCTCAAGCAATTCATTTGTATACTTAGTTTGATAGATGAATGTGCCATTTTCTTGTTCACTTGAAGACCTAAGAAAAATTAAGTTCTCCCATCATACTCATTTCAAACTCTTTAGACATCAAAGATGAGAACTCATGGCACAAAGATTCATTTGTACTTCCAAATAATATATCATCTACATACACTTGTACCACAATCAAATCATCATCTATGCTCTTAAGGAATAAGGTGGTATCTACTCTACCCTTTCTAAATCCATGATCTATCAAAAGTTACTTAACCTATCATACCAAGCACGAGGAGCCTATTTTAAACCATATAAGGCTTTCTTTAATTTATACACATGATTTGGACAATCAAGGCTCTCAAATCAGGTGGTTGCTCTACAAATACATTTTGGTCAATAAATCCATTCAAAATGCACTTTTGACATCCATTTGAAAAAGTTTAAAATTTCTAAAATAAGCATAAGCAAGGACTAACCTAATAGCTTCTAGTCTTGGTACGGGTGCAAAAGATTCTTCAAAATCTATACCTTCAACTTGTCCCTTGTGCAACTAACCTAGCTTTATTTCTAACAACCTAATCATCTAGCTTATTCCTAAAGATCCATTTTGTTCCAATGACATTTTGATCTTGGGGTCTTGGGACTAATTCCCAAACATCATTTCTTACAAATTCAACTCCTCTTCCATAGCAATAATCCAAAATTATCATTTAATGCTTCTTCTAAATTTTTAGGTTCAACCTCGATAAAAATGATGAATGATCTACAACCTCTACTATGTCTTCTAGTCATAACTCCTTTGAAGGATCTCCTATAATTAGTTCCTTTGGATGATTTTATTATATTTCCATTCTTAGGCAATGAATCATCCACATTATCTTCTAAAGATATTTTCTTAAAATTATCAATCTCTTCATCAATCACTTCATTTCTAATAGGATCAATTAAATTTTCATAAAATAACATGTATTGATTCTTCTACAATCATTTTCTCTTATTGAAAACTCTATAAGCTCTACTAGAAAGAGAGTATCCTAAGAAAATACCATCATCGATTTGCAATCAAACTTACCTAAATGATCTTTTCCATTATTCAAAATAAAGCATTTACATCCAAATACATGAAAGTGTTCAATCTTAGGCTTCTTTCCAAAAAAACAATTCATAGGGTGTCTTCTTCAAAATTGGTCTAAAATAGATCCTATTCATCACATAACATGTAGTATTTACTTCTTCTGCCTAAAAATATTTTGGCAATTTATACTCATCAAGCATAGATCTACTTAATTCAATTAATATTCTATTTTTTCTCTCTACTACTCCATTTTGTTGGGGAGTTCTAGGTGTAGAAAATTATGTCTAATCCCATGTTCATCACAATAATCCTCAAATAATTTATTTTCAAATTCACCATGATCGGTTTGAACCCTATTAATCAAAAGGCCTTGTTCTCTTTGAATATATTTAAAAAACTTTCTAAACTCACCAAAACATCATCCTTGTAAGTTACAAATAAAACCCAAGTATATCTAGAGAAATCATCAACAATCACAAAACCATAATTTTTTCCACCGCTAGTGGTGTTAATAGGACCAAATAAATCCATGTGCATAATTCTAGAGGTCTAGAAGTAAAAACAATATTTTTACTTTTAAATGAGCTTCTAGAATGCTTACCATGAATACATGCATCACAAACATAGTTTGAATGAAAATTTAATTTAGGCAATCCAACTACTAAATCAAGTTTGGCAATTTTATTAATTGTGTGCATGTTAATATGACATAGTCTCCTATGCCATAACCATATATCATCATGAGTGCTTTTAAAACAAAGTAAATTCAAATTCACATCATTAAAGCTATCTAAATCAATGACATAAATATTTTTATATCTTTGTCCTACTAACAAAACATTTTCATTATTTTTATAATGCAAAATGATGCATGGAATACTACATTCAAACCTTTATCACATAATTGACTAATAGAAATTAAATTATGTTTTAATCCTTCTACTAGAAAAACTTTATCTAAAGTGATAGAATTCTTACAAATAGAACCAATGCCAATGATCTTTCCCTTTGCATTATCTCCATATGTAACAAATCCTCCATCACTTGATTCTAAAGTTATGAATTTATCTTTATCTCCGTCATATGTCTTGAACATCCACTGTCCAAGTACCACATGCCTTCTTTGATTTTGCTTTGAAGGCATTCCTACAAAAGAAACTCACATGTTAACTTTTGGAACCCAAACATGTTTGGGTCCACATTCTACATTTGAAGAAAGATATCTATCATGCATGGTTTGTGTAGTGCTTGTACCTTTTGGTACCCATACATAAGATGATTTCTTAGTGTTTTGTAATTTATGTGCATAGCAATCAAATGAAATATGCCCTTTTCTATCACAATAGTTGCACCAAATATTAGTGTTTGCATATGACTTTGCATGATAATTATAAGGTATATGAGTGTGATGTGTATGATGCAAATAATTTCTATTAAATGTTTTTCTTGATGAAGTATTATAATGAACTTGTGATTTCAAACATAATTCTAATCTTGCTTTTAACAAGATATTCTCTCTTCCAAGTTTACATACAAGTAAGGAATAATTTAATAAAGAAGTATTTTTACTTTTAAATTATCACATTCATTTTTAAATCACAAAATGCATATCTAAATTTTTATGTTTTTTTTCTAAGGTTTTGTATTTTCTTTTTAATTTTTTATATTCAATAACTAAATCATTAAAAGCATCATCTAATTCATCATAAGATATATCATTACATACCTCTTGAGAATCTAAGTCGATTCTCCATTTGCCATAAGACATATGTTGACCTCTTCATCTGATGAGCAAGTACTTGATTCATTTGAATGGATTGGCCCATAAAGTCTTCTTCTTATGGTACTTTTTCTCCTTCATATTTTTTTTCTTTCACAATCACTTTCTTCTTTGATTTAGCAAGTTCTGGACAATCACCTCTTATGTGTCCAGGCTTTTTACAATGGTAGCAAATGATCCCCTCACTTGAAAAAAATTTTTTAGTTTGAAATTTATAGTTTTTAGAATTTTTATACCTTTGATTCTTCTTCCTTAGCAAGTTCCCAAGCCTTTTGGATAGCATGACCACCTCATCACTATCACCATCCGCTTGAGGTATGCTCATCATTGTCATCAACTTGTAATGCAATGGCTTTTCCTTTCTCCTTCTCCCTTTTTGTAGTTATCCATCTTATCCCTTTGAGCAATAACCTTCATGTGCTATCAAAGAACCCAAAAGCTGATCAAGTGGATAAGAAGATAAATCCTTAGCTTCACTAATATATTACTTTAGCTTCCCATTCTTTTAAAACATCTAAGAATCTTATAGACTAAGTCTTGATTCCTATATGTTTTCCAAGAGAATGCAATGTGTTAATTATTTTCATGAATCTAGTATACATATCGAAATAGATTGGAGACATATGAAATAACTCATATTCATGAACAAGTCTATTTATGTGAGCATCTTTAACTTCACTAGTGCCTTCATAAGTTATAATGAGTTTATCCCATATTTCTTTTTTGTACTTAACATAGAAATTTTCATGTAATCATCGTGTAAAGCACAATGTAAAGTATTACAAGCCCTAGCATTTAATTCATCAAGTTCTCTTCAAAATGACCATTCCTCAAAAGGTTTTCTACTTTAATTTTTACTTCTACTGTGGGTTTATGATATTGATGTGTCAACATATACCACATGCTGCATCTTGACCTCTTAAAATGTACTAATTCTATTTTTCCAATAATCAAATGGTACACTATCTAAAAGGAGGTCTATGAGTGGATTGTCCCTGGTAGTGAACCCTTGGGAAACCTTGCCATAGTGAAAAGATCTCCTTGGATGTTAAGCCAATAAAAGAGCCTAGGCTCTCATACCAATTGTGAGTCACTATAGCACCAAGAAATTGGGTGATATTAAAAATTTTAAAACTTAAATCTTAAATTTTAATTTTTAGTAGAAAATTAATTTTTGATTTTATAATGACAGATACAATTCTTAATGCAAAGAAAAAATAAATGTATAGTAAAGTAAAGAGAGATAATAGTACAATTTTTAACTTGGTTCCCAAACCCAAAAATCGCCTACGCCCACCAAGTCACCCGGCTAGGAATCCACTAAATGAAAAAAAATAGCTGATAAATACTCTATAATGGGCGAGTATAACCCCTACAATATGTACTCTCTAGAAAGGGGCAAGTACAACCCCAAAATAAATTTTACAGCACAAAAAGATAAATACAAAATAATAAATTTTGATAAAATAAATCTCTCACAAATATACCAAGCTGTCCAATTCAAAAAAAAAATGATCTCACAACTTATAAATGATCACTTACAACTTAAAAATTTTGGCAAGATAATATGTTCACTTAATATTTAAATAAATCTTAAAATGAACTTACTAAGATGTTTAAAAATGATTTCAAAATAATTTCACAATATTCTTTTTAATAAAAAATAAATTTAGCAAGGAATAATTTATTTTATTTTACCAAAAAAAATTCTTTCAATTAATGCTAATGATCACAAATACTTAAATAAAATGAGTATATAGATCTAAGTATGCTAGTAAGCTTTTAATTAAAAAAGAGAGATCTAGCAAATATAAAAATAATTTTAGCATAATAATTTATTTTAAATGCTTAAAAATATACTTCTAAAATAGATCTAAGAATAAATGATCTTTCAAAATAGTAATGAAGAAATATTTCAAGAAACCAAAATAAATTTGTAGGAAGTTAAAATTTTCAGCAAGTTGAAATAGATCCTACAAACTATCACAAGAGTTTATCAAAAAAAATGATTGAGAAACTTTGATGTGAAAAAATGTCCAAAGACTAATCCACCAAAAAATATAAATTGGAAAGAATAAATAGATGGTGAAAATAGCATGAACAAAATGGATTAAGATCAAGAAAACAAACTCAAGTAATTTGAGAAAGCTTGCTTAGTTGAAGATGTTGAAGCTTCCAAACCAAGGATTTGATCTTGCAATATTTGGAGAACACTTGGAAGGAAAATCTAAGAAATTTTCTCTTAGATTTGTTGGAGGGATATTGAATTTTGAATGAGTAATATTTTCATGAAGAGAATGAGGGCTATTTATAGGCAAGAAGATCATATTTTAAAAATTTATCATGCAAACCTCATGTTATCATCTAATAATTTAATATTCAATAAAAATATAATTTATATTAAATAAATATTAAATTTAGCACAAAATTTGGCTATTCACATGGGTAAGTCAAAAGTAATCAAACATGGCTCTTAATATATTCAAAGCATGTAGCATGCATTCATTATAAAAAATCTACTAATGTTTAAAAAATCATAATAAATTCAATTTTAATCAAAAGTGGGTCATGTAACCTCTTAAATTAAAAGAAAAAAATTCAAGGAACTTGGAGATGAAATCGATAAATTCTTTGATTAGAAAATGACTTTGGCTAAAATATAAAATTTTATATATTTTGTTAATTTTGACATGTGACATTTAAAATTATGATATTATTTATATATAATCATAAATATGTTAGTTATCTTATAACCAAAAATTAAATTAAAATACTTAATTATATTAAGTAAATAAAATAATTATACTTAATAGTTTTTATCATTTATTACTTTGACAATTTTAATGCTATGTATGAAACATATAATTGAATGTTAATTAAATAAAGATTTATATAAATTAACCTCATTAAAATAATATGTTAAGTTGTGAGATTCATGCCAATGAACTCATATGAATAGTCATATAACCCAAAATATTGTATCTTGAGCTTCACATTATCCTTTCATTTTTCTACTCTTACAATTTCCTCAAACATATTATGAGATGTATTGGATATGTAATTAGCAATTGATATATCTGAAATACATAAAGATATTCATTAGAACATCAAACATTTGTTTGTTATCATCAAAATTAATCGAATTGAACATGAGGCTAATTAAGCCAACAGATGGAAGCTTTGAATCTGACTCTATGATTGCTAGTATTGGAGGAGTCTTCATAAATCATAAGGGACATTGTATATTTAACTTATCAATCCCTTACTATGAAGTGAATGTAGTTTCATACTGAAGACATTGCATGTCTCGTAGCCTTAAGACTTGCAACCTTCCTCCATCTCTAGAACATTTGGATGGAAACATATTCTTTAAATCTCTACAAATGCATTACTTAGGAAGACCATCATCCTTGGCAACTTACTTACATCATTAAAAGAATCACTCTATTGGCACATCATTATCAATTTCAAATCAACCACATTCATAAAGAGGGAAACCAATTGGCTAATATTTTTTCAAGAATGGGATCGCAGTTGGAGGGACCTATCTTATCATGCAATCCTTTACCTCAAATACTTTCAACTCTTAAAGGTGATCTACTTGATTTACCATACATTAGAAGTTTGTAATGATTTTTATTTTTCTTTATCCACACATGTTCATACTCTCAATTTAATCTTATAGTGAAATTCTGCTTTTTTTTAAAAAAATAATAAATATTACCTTTTTATTCTAATAAAAAATAATGTACAAAAAACATTAAAGAAGTGTGTTCAATAAATATTCATAAAGAACAATTATGGAGTGTTAAGAAACTCTTACCTTTTAAAAATGTTGTAAGAAAAAATGTTATAATGAAAGATCTTGACAAAAGTAGACAAAACTAGATTAAGATTATCAAATGTCTACCAACTATACAAGGTAAACAATAACATCATGGCCCATTTAAAGAAACTCACACTGTTATCAAGTATTTATGAAGCTCTAATGTTATAGCTTGAAATTCATCAAACTTTGATTATGTCCTTCATTGAACCCAAAGGTATTTCAAGCCTACTTTACCAAAAATACCTTAAAAGATTTTCTTCCCATATAAAACCTCCTTACAGTTACTTCAATTTTTGATACCCATTACTAAGAACTATTGATTATAGACATTTGTATATGGTTTCTTTAGTTTATGGTAGTGCACTTAGAAATATTTTAGTAGACCCTTAGTCCTTAGTGAATCATGTATAGTTCATACTTTAGATCAATTTCATCAAATATAAGAAAAACATCATGGCTTTTTACTAAGAAAGGCTAAAAAACTCTTGGTTCCATTGACTTAATAGTACAATTAAATGATTTTAAACTTGATGCAAAACTCCATTTGATTATTACAAACACTTTCTTCCAAGATTTACTAAGATGGACCAAGGCTTCTCAAGAGTATGAGAGGTCACATCTACATTACACTAATATATCAAATATACTTGAGGAGGAGAAGAATTTCCTATTTATAGTGATAAGAAATCCTTTTCTATAAATTAAATTGGTGTTTATGATGATCCTAAATGCTTTATTCCTAAATAAAGTAGTTTCCTTGACAACATTGTTGACCTAATTTTTGGATGAGGTTAACATTACTTCTAAAACTAATAATTAGGATACATAATCCTAGATTAGGAATCTCTTAATTAGAAACTTAGGACCCTTCACTTAGTGGTCTAATGCACATTTCTAAGATCTAATATGCTCCAATAGGATTAAATAGACCTAGGTCAAATTCAAATCCAAATCTAAAGGAATTAAAATCTATATATACTTGAATCTAAATCAAAGTGAATAGAGTAATTAAGCTAATTGTCCTATTTAATCTTAAAGCCATTTAAACTTAGAGAAACTCAAACCAAACTAAAAAAATACAAATAAAAATCAAATAAAGCCATGAAATCAAATTAAAAGCAAGAACAAATCCAAATCCATATCAAGGTCAAAAAGTGGTCAACCCTTTTTACATAGGTTTGGCTTATGGGTCCCACTAAGTCAAAGGTCAACCCACCAAATTTGACCAAATAAAATCATTCCAAATGGTTTAAATGATACAATATTCATGTTTAAACATGAATTTTAAAAAATATATATAAATCCAATAAGGCCTTAATTATCCTAAATATGGCATTTGACCTAAATGGGCCTAAATGGACCCTATTGGATTCAAATTCAAATCAAACAAAAATCATCCCAAATTACTTGTCTAAAATCATTTAATAATGACTATGAAACACAAATCAACTCATCATTGAGTCCAATTTGACCAATTTGGTCATTTGAACCAAATGAACTCAAACTTAACCCATTAAGTCTAAATGGGCCAAATTGAGTTCTAAACCCCATGTAAATAAAATTCATTGATACAATGCTTCCCAAATTGCTTTGATTATCATAATTGAAAAAAAAGCATTGTAATTGAGCCAAACACATTATTTGGCTCAATTTAATTATATCCAACCCACTTAAACCATAATGGATTATATATGGAATAAACCCATGAATAATTGTAAACTTTATAGAATTCACTAATTAAAAACATCATAAATGGTTAAATTGATGTAATTGAAACATTAATATAATGCTAATCCATCAAATAGACTAAGCTAGGTTAACTTACATCAGAATTTCCTAAATGGCATAATTGAACCGATGCTTGAACCAAACCCATTCAAATCCACCCAAACACATGCAAACCTATCCTAAAATGGGTTTAATAGGCATTGACAGCAAGTTTAAGCAACTAAATTAATCCCAACTAAAATCCAAAATAATCGAATATGCCATGGAAAGAAAGGAGAGAATGAAGCCAAATACAACTCTCCTATTCCCTCATCCTCTTTGTCTATCCATCGTAGCACCTCTAGATAGGTGTTAATCCACTAATCATCCTTAAAGCTAGCCTCCAAGGATAGCAATCATCCCTATCGACCAAGAAAAGGGAGAAAACCATAAGAGGCTCTTAGCCTTTAATGGAAAGTCAAGAGAGAGTGATCCTCAGGTAAAATTGAGCATTCCATAACCTTTTTTGAGTGAAATGAAGTCCAGCGCACCTATACCCTAATCCCCTCACCATCGGGAAGCTAAGGAAATGACCAAGCTCACTAGAATCCATCTACGTGTTGGTCCAGAGGTTGATCCACAAGGAGAATTGCTTCTTCCCAAAGCTTCATCGCACCATTCTGAAGCTATTTGAGTTAACCCTGCCATTGGAGATTGCAATCAAGGTACACCATTAAATCCAACCCTCAAGCTTTCAATTTTGGTCCCTTTCAAAGTAAATTTAATCTCAAGGGAGATCAAATCACATAGATAATTTTAGGGAGATCAAATTAGGATATTTTATTAAAATTAGATAGGATAGGGAGATTAAAATTAATCTCGTATCAAATCATTTTGGCAATTTAATCTGAAAATTGTCCTTTTCTCTCTCCTATCCTATCTCTCATCCTAAACATTTTTGGCCAAATTTTTTAATGATGTTTTGCTAAATAAATTATATGAGAGTTATTCAAATTATTTCCATAATTATCCCATATTATTCTAAATTAAAAAATTCATGTTCTTAAATCTTTAATTTGAATTACTGTTTAATTCAAATTGAATATTCCTTTGATTACATATGAAAATTTGAACTCTCCTTTTTATGGGATTTGATGTTGATAATCCTATGCTATTCTAGTTGACTTAATTTGAATTTATTAGTGTTAATTCAAATTCAATTAAAATAAGCCAAGGAATTATCTTTTTTCCTTTTATATAAATTCTATTTTTGGAAAGCTACCTTTGGCCAACTATATTTTTATTCAAATTCAAATTAATCTATAAATGAAAATTGATTTAAACTCCCCTAAGATGTGATACATCATTATTTAATTTGAATTAAGCACATTAAAATAAATCTAATCTATTTTAGGAAAGTAGCTTGGATGAATTTTGAATATTCCTTGGATTTTATTAAATAAATCTTGTATGTTAGCTCTTTCCTTCCTTCATTCAATCAAGATGAATTGATTGAATATTTCATGATATTGCACTAAATACTAATTGAATCCCATCATAGAAACTTTATTTTTTTCCAACCATATATCATGCTTAACTTAAATTAATCAAAATATGAATTAATCCCATTTTCAAATGGACAATTAATTGTGCCATGACTTGTTTGGTAATAATTCAAACTCTTCTCCTCTCTCTCTCTCTCTCTCTCTCTCTCTCTCGGCCAACCCACATAATCATTAACTTTTGAATTACATTAGAAATCAGGTCATATGATGAATTGATTCAATTTAAATCTTATTCTAAATTAATTTTCCCTCCATATCCCCTTTTAGTCAATTTTCTTCATCATGCTAAATTAATTTAATTTAATTGATTTAAATTGAATCACTTATTAATTAAACATTCTATTTCCTTGCTTTTTCCAAATCCCTCTTATAAAATTTGAATTTCAAATTGATTTCTAATTAAACCAACCTTCCATATTAAATTCTTTCCTATTTCTCTTTGGCCAATTTTTTATCTCATGCCATTTATTTTTATTTTTACTAGTTTATGTTTAAATTAATACCAAATGAGTTTCCCTCCTATTTTTCCTTCCCTTGGTTGAACCTCATGACCCCTTGTCCTATTTTAAAGTCTTTTTCCAACAAGTGATTGATTCATGTTTCAAATCATTATTGTGTTATAAGAGAGACGAGAGAAGAGTTTGGATTATTACCAAACAAGTTAGGACACAATTAATTATCCAGTGAAAAAGGGAATAATTCAAATTTTGATTAATTTAAAGTAAGTATAATATGACCAAAAGGAAAGTTTCCATGATGGGATTAAATTAGTATTTAATGCAATATCATAGAATATTCAATCAATTCATCTTGATAAAATGAAGGATGGAAAGAGATAACATACAAGCTTTATTTAATAAAATCCAAGGAATATTAAAAATTCAAGCTACATTCCTTAAATGGATTAGATTTTAATGCACATAATTCAAATTAAATGATGATGTATCAGATCTTAGGAGATTTTAAATCAATTTTCATTAAGAGATCAATTTGAATTTGAATAAAGGTATAGTTGGCCAATGGAGATTTCCAAAAATAGAATTTATATAAAAGGAAAAAAGATGATTCCATGGTTTATTTTAATTGAATTTAAATTAACTCAAATAAATCCAAATTAAATTAACTAGATTAGAATATGACTAGCCACATAACATTCCATAAAGCGGAGGGTTCAAATTTGCATATTTAATGAGAGGAATATTCAATTTGAATTCAAAAATAATTCAAATTAAAGATTCAAATAAATAATTTTTTAATTTAGACAAATATGGGATAATTATGGAAATAATTTGAATAACTTTCATAAAATTTATTTAGAAAATAATCATGTCAAAATTCGGCAAAAAATGTTTAGGGTGAGAGATAAGATACGAGAGAGAAGACTAGGAAAATAGGAGAGAGAAAAACTACATTGAATAATGTTTGGTTAATTTAGATTCATGCATTGAATAAATGGATAATGAACATGCCTAAGCATGAGAATAATTTAATGAATTATGAACTTAATTAAGTTGCATGGAAACACAATAAATATAACAAAGTTTATGAATTTAGTTCACATTATCCAAAATGAATAATTTGAAGAATATTTGTAAATACAAAATGTAGAATTTGTGAATAATTATCAAATAAATTATTTTGAAATGAATGATTGATTTAATTTATTTTAGTGAGCTTTTCATTTACATTAATGTAGTTAATCCTAGAAAAATTCTCACCAAGTTCATGTCCAATAGCTTTAGTATTCTGAATTGATTGAATAATGTAAAGTGAAAGAATTTTCTTGCACTCTTAGATTTAACTTGATCAGTAGAAATATATATATATATATACATATCATCAATAAAAATATAAATTAAGAATGACATTAATAATGATTAATGTTAATAATTTATCATGCAAAGAGATAATTAGTTCTTATTACACAAGGTTTGTTATCATCAATTCAAATGGTAAGATACACAAGGTGTATTGTCAACAATCTCCTCCTATTTGATGATGACAAGTTGATGTTGGTGTGGAGGGTAATTATAATGATAAGAAGATGTTTCTCCCCCTCACTAAATGCTTATGTGAGAAATTAAACTTCTAACCAACATGGCTTCTGATATACACCAACGTCAATATTTCTCCCCTTTTAACATCATCAGAAATTAAAAGTCTAACCAACGTCAATATTTCTCCCCTTTTAACTAAAAAGATATTTCTCCCCTCACTAATTTCTTATTTTACAAATTAAAAGTCTAACCAACATCACTTGTTATATATACACCAACATCAATATTTCTCAGCTTTTGACATCATCAAAAGGTTCACAATAAAATAGAAGTTGGTTATATCAATAAAATTATCCCTCTTAATTTAATACAAAAGTAAATTAAGCATGTGATTAAAACATTAAAGATTAACATGCTTGATATTCTCCCATTATTTAATATAATCTAATATATAATTTTTTTATATAAAACTAACTTGAATAACCATGTAAATTGAGATAAATATCATATGTGATGAAAATATACAATTGAACATATGAATGATACAAACATGTCTCTAAAAGAAAACTTTAGCAATTTTTGAAGCAATCAGATATTCCACATTTATTCATTCAAAATGAAAAATACTTTGAAAGAAATGATAACTTAAGATACCAACCAAAATTATCTTATCATCAAATCAAATGTAATTGTATCAAATGTTAATAGAAGCATAAATGCTAAAAATTATAGACTTGCATGAATAATAAAGATAGATATTACAAGAGAATTTCAAATCATGTAAAATAATTCATAAATCTAGTTTCATATTTATTCCAAATCAATGCATACAAGCAAATTTTTTAATCAAATCCTTTTTCTCATAATAACAACTAAGGAGTATTAATAATCAAGAATGATATGAAGATATAATGAGTTTGAAATTAAGCATATTAAGCTATGGATCACAAAACATATGTTGAATAAGCATGATTGTAATTAATATGTTGATAAAAATCACAAATTATTGAAGGGGGTAAATGAGATCAAATCAAGTATAAAGTTATGCTAATATTAATTATATATATTATTTTGATCTCGAAATTAAAAACTAAATAATTTTATGATTGTTAAAATGTACACAAGGTGTATTTTGAATTTACTTATCATGAATTTTAAGGAATTTTAAATTATGAATACAAATCATGATAAATAAAAAACATTCATTTGCAAAACATTATAAAACTCATAAAATCCGTGAAAATTGTTAAAGCCACAAAAAAATAATAATATGTGAAATTTATAGAGTTTACAAGAATAATTTCAAGTTATGTTTTGAAACCATTCATTCATAAAAAATAGAACATGAAGCTTATATAAATTAGTTAAGCATGAATGAAACATAACTAATCTAAATACCTAAATATATGTATGGAAGGTATTAATGAATTAAACAAAATAATTTACCTCATAACATTCTTTCTTATATCCCTTTGTAATTTAAATTTTCTTTTGTATATCTGAATTGATGACTTGTCTTTAGCGTCCTCCATGAAGACAAACCTACAATATAATCTCATTTTATAGATTTTGGTATCCAAGCAAGCTTGGATCTTTTAACATTACTAGCATTATAAATCCTTGCATAAGTAGATGATTGGCAATGCAAACTAGTTACCTTAGAAATCCAAATGTATGAGCTTCTAATATTTTATAACTTCTAGGTTTAATTTTTGAGAATGAACTAACATGCTTGTGAGATGTACAATTATTTAATGCATGTGAATAACATGAATATTTCTTGCAAGACATGGATGGATTTGAATGTAAAGCATGTGAGTAACTAGAACTTCTAAAAGATAAAGATATGTAATTTAAATTATTTCTAATATTGTATTCTCAACTTTTAAATTGTCAATCTCAATATGTAAATCATGTTCAACTTTATTTCTAGATAATAATTCTTTTTTATAATACTTTCTTTTCATCTTCTAAAAATTTTATTTTGGAAATAAGCTCATCATGACAACAGGATGTAGAAGTACTAGATAAATTACTTAGCAAATCATTAACTTTGGTACTTAATGAAGATACATCATTTTCAAGAAAACAAATCATGTCACGAGATTTTTGAGCATCTATTAAAAGTGATTCATTTTCTTCCATCAAAGTGTCAAGATTTACTTTAAAACTTATAGAAATTCTTTTAGTGGAAATGTATTTCTTTTTAAATTTAGTATAAACATCCACTAATTCATCAAACACATTGGATAACTCTTCATAAGATAAATTGTTTACCTCAGGGTCATCCTTAGAATCAATTTGAGAATTGAAACTTTGGGTGGCTGACTTGAGGGATGTAGTTGTAAGTTCTTTTTCTTCTTTTTCTATAAGCATTATAAGACTTTGTTTAAAATCTTCTTTAGTCCCCTTTCCTTTATTTTTACTTATTTCTCTTCTTACTCTTTTAGAACCAAAGGCATGCACTTGGGGCTTTGAATTTAATTTTATGGAACTCTCAATATAAATATTATTTTCTTATAAAGAATTCTTCTCACCAGTCTTACAATCATAACTATATAACAAAGTGAGAGCATCAAGTACATCTTTTCTAGATTTAAGAGATATTAAATAAAAAAGCTCATCAGGAAGAAATATCTTATAAAAGTATGAAATTATCTTTTCATTTAAAAGAATCAAATTACTAAGATAAGCCACCATTTAAATAGATATACCACATTATGGAATCAATACTTCGTAAAAACCATTAAAATCTAACTTTCCATATATTAAAATTAGTTTTATCAAAAATAAATGCATAATAAATTTTATCATCAAAAGAACAAGGAATCATTTGAAGTGCCATAGTGATCAACTCAGAGATGTTAAGCCATAAATTGGGCCAAGGCTCTAATACCAATTGTTAAGAGGCTATGGCACCCAAGAGAGGGAGGGAGGGGGCGTTGAATTGATTTTTAAAAAATAATTTTAGATAACTTAATTTTAACTTTTGTATAAAACTTAAATTTTTAATAATAAAACTATAGAAAAATAAAATAACAATCAACAACAATAAAGAAATGTAAAGTGCAGAAAAAAATGAGAACACAGAGATTTTTATGTCGTTTGGCCAAACCCCAAAAATGGCTTACGTCCATTACCAACCCAAGCTAGGAATTCACTTAGTCAAAATGAGATTATAATAAATCTCTCATACTCTCCTTCACTGGCAAGTACAACCCAACACCATACTTCTCTAATGAGCAAGTATAACCCAAGAATGTACTTTTCTTAATGGACAAGTACAACCAAACAATGTACTTACCTTAATGGGCAAGTACAACCTAATAATAAAATAAGGAAAAGGAGAAAGAAGGATCTAATTTTAAATTTTAAATTATTTTTCTCTCACAACCCAACTACAATAATATTAAGGCAAGTAAATTCAAAGGAATGAAAGATAGCTCACTTTAATTGATATTTAAATTTAAACAATAATTAAACTTTATATATATATATATATATGATGTAAATGAAAATTAAAAATATTTGATATGAATATGATAACTTGAAATCAAGGTGATTTAATTTATGATTTGAAATATAGCACAATAATGATTTGAAACTTGAATCATTCACTTGTTAGAAAAAGACTTAGAGTTTTCCAAAAGATCAAATGGAAATGAAATCTTAAATCACAAAAACTCAAATGAAATCTCTTTTAAAAAATTATTATTTATGCAAAAGATGAGATGATTTAGAAGTAATAAAACTTGTTACTCACAAGTATTTTATATGAAATAATCACAAAAATAATATTCTCTTTTTAGAATATGTAGAAATAATGAAGAGAAAATAACTTGTAATAATAGACTTAATTCATCAACCATAAAGCTTTTAGCCAACTTAAGAAAGTATAGAAATAGATAAGTTAAGCATAAAACAAATTGACCAAATGCATAAGAACTCAAGCCAAGAAGAAGACCAAGGTCACTTAGCATGTAAAATCACAAACTAGAAACAAAGCACCTTTCGGCCACAAAAAAAATAAAAAAACACTCCAAGTTCTTTTGTACAATCCTCAAGAAAATCACTTGTAGGTTGTAGGATAGAAAAAGGACAAAGAAATTAGAACTTGATTCACCAAGAAGATATCTGTAAAGGTTTTGCAAAAATTCAGTCAAGAGTTTTTCCAAGAGAGATTTTTCTAAGAGGGTTTAGCCTAGTCTAAGGAACATTATTTATAAGACAAGAGGTCACGAGGTTTGGCCAAGAGAAGGAAAAATAGAAGGGAAACTCATTTAAAATTAATTTAAATATAAACCAAACAAAATAAAAATAAATGGCATGAGATAAAAATTGGCCAAAGAGAAATAGGAAGGAATTTAATGTGGAAGGTTGGTTTAATTAAAAATTAATTTGAAATTAAATTTTTATAAGAGGGATTTCACCCAACGTAAGTAAGAGGGATATTTTAATTAGTAAGTGACTTAATTTGAATCAATTAAATTAAATTAATTTAGCATGATGAAGAAAATTGACAAAAAGGGGATATAGAGTAAAAATTAATTTGGAAGAAGATTTAAATTGAATCAATTCATCATATGACCTGATTTCTAATGTAATTAAGAAGTTAATTCTTATGTGGTTAGCCAAGAGAGAGAGGGAGGAGAGAAGAGTTTGGATTATTACCAAACAAGTCATGGCACAATTAATTATCCAAGTGAAAAAGGGAATAATTCAAGTTTTGATTCATTTAAATTAAGCATGATGTATAGTCAGCCAAAAATAAAGATTCCATGATGAGATTCAATTAGTATTTAATGCAATATCATGGAATATTCAATCAATTTATCTTGATTGAATGAAGGAAGGAAAGAGATAACATACAAGCTTTATTTAATAAAATCCAAGGAATATTAAAAAATTTGGCCAAGCTCCTAAAATATATTAGATTTATTTTAATATATTTAATTTAATTCAAATGATGATGGATCAAATCTTAGGAGAGTTTAAATCAATTTTCATCAAGAGATTAATTTGAATTTGATTAAAGATATAGTTGGCTAAAGCATATTTCTAAAAATAGAATTTATATAAAAGGAAAGAAGATAATTTCATGGCTTATTTTAATTCAATCTGAATTAACTCAAATAAATTCAAACTAAATCAACTAGATTAGCATATGATCAGCCACATAAAATTTTATAAAGAGGACAATTCAAATTTGCATATGTAATTAAACGAATATTCAATTTGAATTCAAAAATAATTCAAATTAATGTTTCAAATTAATCAATTTTTTAATTTAGAAAAATATGGGATAATTATGGAAATTATTTGAATAACTTTCACACAATTTATTTAAAAAATAAGAATGAAAAATATTTGACCAAAAAGGTTTAGGATGAGAGATAAGATAAGAGAGAGAAGACTAGGACAATAGGAGAGAGAAAAATAATACCTTGAATAATGTTTGGTTAATTTAGATTCATGCATTGAATAAATGGATAATGAACATGCCTAAGCATAAGAATAATTTAATTAAATGTGAACATAATTTAAGTTGCA
Organism: Cymbidium sinense; assembly: GCA_021442155.1. Lineage (NCBI taxonomy): Eukaryota > Viridiplantae > Streptophyta > Magnoliopsida > Asparagales > Orchidaceae > Cymbidium > Cymbidium sinense. The sequence continues at coordinate 88,976,496 of CM038219.1, forward strand.
TAGAAATAATAAATATAACAAAGTTTATGCATTTAGTTCACATTATCCAAACAAATAATTTGAAGAATAATTGTAAATATGAAATCTAGAATTTATGAATAATTATCAAATAAATTATTTTGAAATGAATGAATGATTTATTTTAGTTCAGTGAGCTTTTCATTTATCTTAATATAGTTAATCCTAGAAAAAGTCCCACCTAGTTCATGTTTAAATTGACTGAAGAATGTGGAGTTAAAGAATTTTCCTAAATTGATTGAAGAGTGTGGAATTAAAGAATTTTCATGCACACTTAGATTTAACGTGATTAGTAGCATCATATATATATATATATATATATATATATATATATATATATATATATATATATATATATATATATATATATATATATATATATATATATATATATCATTGACCTCACTTTTGGAGTGAGGATTAATTCATCCTACCTTAGAATTAGGAGTCATCTAGACACTAGAGCTTCCCTAGTCATAGGACATTTCTAATGGTTAAGTGAAAACTAAACCTAAGCCTAAAGACTTAAGGATGGAATGCCATAGATTTAGGCTATGCCTTAGGACCTAAAGAATCCTACCCATCCTATGGCCTAACCCATGACCTATGCCTATTCCCTTAACCAAATCAAATCTTAAATCAATTCAATCAAAACCCAATTGAATTCAATTTCATATCCAAGCTCCAAGCCAAATGATCTAAACCCAAACCTAAGCTTATCCTAATCCAATCCAATGGACTTAACCAAACCTCCTTCAATTAAACCAAATTCAACTGAATTTCACAAAAGCACTCCAACCCTTCAAATCATCATTCCAAACCCTTCCAAAATCTATAATCAAGCCAATAAATCAAACTCATTCAATCAACCCAAGTTAGCCCATTTGAACTTGAAATGTTCAATGGCCCAAAATCCAATTAAACCCAAATCAATTGTAATCAAAGCCATCAATCAATCCTAAATCGATTATCAAGCTTGATTCAACTCAATTCAACCTAGTCAAACTCAAATTGATCCAATTGGTTCACTTGACCCAAAATAACCTAAAGGACCCCTTTAATCCAACCCAAATTGGATTGAATCAACTCATCCAAAACCTTATATAATGATTATTGATCACCTTTGATTGTCCAATTGTAATCAATTAGATCAAACCAAGTCCAATTGACCATTTGACCCAAGTTGAACCAATTAGCCTACATTAACTAAATTGAACCAAACTTCATTCTAAACCTAATTGATTGAAATCATTATTTCTAATCAATCAAAAATTGAGTATTGAACATGACTTGACCATCAATTGAGCCAAACCAACTCCAATTGGCCCTTTGACCCAAGTTGACTCAATTTGACCTAAAAGATCAAATCAGGTCAAATCAAGTCCTAAATCAAATTGATTAAAACCAATGACTCAAAACAATCATAAATTGATTATTGAACATGATCAAAGCCTTGGTTGAACCCGATTTGATCGAGTCAACCATTTTATCCATTTAGCCCAAATTGACTTAAAGGGTCAAATTGGTCTAAATCATTCTATATCCAAATTGATTAATTTCAACACTACAATCATCTTTGAATCGTTAATTTAACCTAAACCAACACCCAACCCAAGCCAATTTGGTCAATTTGACCAAATTGGTCAACTTAGCCCATTTGATAAGAGCCCACATGAGTTAAATTCAAATATAATGCAAATAAAATCAAACTAATTGAATCTAAACATCTGAAATAGTCATTTGAATATGTCTCAACTCATGGCTTGACCCAACTTGACCAATTGGTCAACCTAGCCCAACTTAGCCCAATTTGAACTACATGGGTCAAATTGAGCTAAACCCATTCAAACTTGGCATTACTCATCCTTGGGTCACCATGGGCCAACTCAAATCAAACCCAACCTATTTCAAACTCGAATTGACCTATTACCCATTGGGAAAGCTCTCTAAATGGGACAAACCCCATATTTGGGTGGTCTTACCTATCCTTTTGCATTTGGCAGCCTCCCTTAGCTTAGTTTGGACCTCTGACCCACTGGGTAACCTGACCCAAAGCTGGTTGGTCATCCATGGGTCAAAGGGGTTGAGCTAACCCATCTCCCCTCATTAGCTCACCATGTAAAGCAAGGACACTCCACTTCAGCCATGGCGGCCCACCTTCCCTCACTCACCCACTCTAGCCGAACCACCTCAGCACCCCTCTACCATCCCCAACTGCCTGTGCTGACCGGATGACTACCAATTTTAGAGAGCATCCGCACCATATGATTTGAGGGGGAGGAGAGTATACTTCTCCCCATCTTATTACAACCCAAATTAGAGCATGTAGAGACCTTCAGAGGGTAGAGACAACCTTCCCTAATGAGTTCTTGATCTGCCCTAAGCTTCCCATCACTAACGACACCAAAGCAAAATGAAACCGAGCCTCCACTCTTTCTAACTCTATCAAACACCACCAAATCCAAATTAACTTCACCCACACCTTCCCTAGCTCCAGTGATCAAGAACGAATCGAGTCCCTGATTTGAGCATCATAGACCCTTCCAAGACCAACTCTAGCGAGGATTCTGACGACGTTTGGTCCACTGAGCCACCGGTGAAAGGGCAAGGTGGGAGCTTCTCAAAAAATCTTCACCTCTTCAAGATGAAGCTACCGATCGATAGACCACCGATCCTAAGCTTTGATGAGGTAAACTCCTGCAAACCATAGAAATCCCTTAAGTTCTTGGTCCTTTTTGAAGAAAATTATGTTTTTGTGTGAATCCAATAATAGGATCTCTTAGATCTTTTCTCTAAAGCTTTTAGAGTTAACCCTGATTCCTCACGAGCTATGGTGAGCTCAGATCGAGCGAGGGAGGGTGAATGGTGTCCATTATCCATGCTAGGGGATGTAGGATCATATGTCATCCGCTTCACGTGATTGGAACGGACAACCATGATTAATCTGATTAAATTTATTTGATTTAATCTTTAGGTTCCATAGAATTAATCTTCACTGTCCAATCTAATCAGATGGCAAAGTAGAAAGTGCATCTACCACCGTTGACTTAGTATGCCGTGTCAGATCATTTAGGTGGCCAATCCAGTTGTGCCATGTCAGCTCCCTCATTGTCCTAATAGGATTAGAGTTTAATTCAGGTTTTAAATGTGATTTAATTTCTAGAACTTTAAAAATTCATAACTAATTATAGAAAAATCAAAAAAATATGAATAAAGCCATTTTAGAAAGGTTAAATAGAGGAGAATTTAATAAAAAAATTCTATTAAGATTGGAATAGCAAACATAACTTAATTAGGGTTTGAATTTTTCTTTGATTATCTTAATTACTTTGGCAACTAGTCCCAAATTTGGCATGTTGATTTAGTGGAATGTTATCTGCCACCACATTTTTCTTAGGATTTATTAGCTTGGTAATTAGGGGGATTTGAAGCCTTAAGCTTAATCACCCTCCTTAATCAAATTAACCCTAATTAAAATAATTAAACATTGAATTTCTAATGAATAATAATAATTAGTTACTATTAATAGTGAGATTTATTAGGGGAAATGATTACGGCCCCTTCCTTAGTCATTTTTCTAATGATCTCTCCATAGAACATTTAATTAACTTATAAATTAATTAAAGAATTAGTTATGCAATTAATAATGAAATTTTGTTAAATTAAAATGGTAATCATTTTAAATAATCTAATTCCAATTCAAGGGTTCCTCTTTATGTGATCAATAATATAAATACCCTTAAGGAAATTATGATTTACCCATGAGTGTGGAAAAATAAACAAAAGTATTTAATTAGATTCATTATTCTAATTAATGTTTAAGCATGAGCCTATTGCATTAGGTCCTTAAGGAGCATTGCAATTTTAATTTCTCATTTCATATCATTTGAGGCTCATGAATAAGTGGTTAATTAAATTAAAGAAGTATAGGAAAGGTTGCTTAATGATTCTATAGTTAATTTATAAAATTCATCTAATTACTTTTCCTTAAACACAATAAATCATCAACATGGGATGGGATAAAAACAACAAGTGTTTCCTCTTCTTTAATTTCAATTTCCAAAATCCAAATTAATAAGAATCTTTGGTATTCTTTAAATGATTTTATTTAATGTGATTGTCCTTAGGAATTTATGTAGTTGATGAATTACATAGCCATGTTTGACTATTCCTTTTCAATTATCTTAAATGTTATATGTCATGTGACATCATGCATTCATATTTCAAAACCAAATAATCAAATGAATTTACTTATGTAAAATTGCATGTGTTGGCTTAATCCTACTATATGTGTGATCATTATCACTAATAAATTTCAAATTTTATTTTCAAAATTATAAATTGATAATGAAAATTTGGAGTGTATTAGCTATGAATATATGTATAGGATTTGCATGTGTATAGCTTAAGCTAAGGTATGGCTTCTTTCCTATATTCATGTATGGATTTACATATGTTTGAAGGATAATAAGTATATAGTCTGGACATCCCAGGAATATGAGGCTTTAAGTAGCCCCAAGGAGGTCATTTGATTATCTCACTTCCCTGGTTAACAAAGTGTACTTATTTAATTTCATTCCTGAGTAGATTTGTACTAGAATTTGGATAGAACTTTACTTTACATGTATAAACAATTCAACCAAAAATATAATCTTTTGCATGATTTTTATTTTTATAGTTGTGTATACATTAATATGTATTTAAGATAGCAAGTATATAGTCTGGACATCTCAGGAATATGAGGCTTTAAGTAGCTCCAAGGAGGTCATTTTATTATCTCACTTCCCTAGTTTAAACAACAGAACATACTTGCTTACATCTTTTATACATGTGTGTGTTTATTTGATTGAAGAACTAAAAATCCTATTTACTATAAAAAATGTATTCATCCATAATCATTTAAGTATGCCAAAATATATTGCATGTATTGGTATGCCAAGTGTTAAATCATATGTATGTTATAGGTGATGAAAAGGAATGGTTCAACATATTCTATATGATGGCAATTGTAGTAAAATTTTTATATTATTGCCTTCATCTGTGGTGAAAACAAAAATATAAAACTTCTTGTCAAGACACCACATAGATCCGCAGATGTTCTTATTAGGGTGAACGAGTATGACATTGGGGAGAGGTGTACTATCTCAAAAGATAGAGATTATCACCCAACAATGGACCTATTCACCTTAATAAGGATTCCTAAGAACTATGGGTCTTTGAAATATAAGAGAGATTCTTCCCCTACTTTTCATGGAAAAGTAAAGCAGGGTTTATTTTAAACTGGGTTTGTTAAAGGGCAAGCCCCATTATTGGGATTCCTTAGGAATACTCTCGATTAAGGTAAATGATCATTGTCTCCAAAGATTTTGAAAATGTGGGACTATCAATCAATTGGTTTATTTTTAGAAAGTTAAGTGGGACTGATCAAGAGGAGGGAGTTCTTATCGAAGCCAAATGAAAATAAGTAGGGAATGCTTAAGATACTAGGAAGCCTAGTAAGCATCCCAAAATACCCTATGGTTGGGCTTTACATTTTTGAATTTGAATTAATGTGCTTGAGTTAAATTTTTATTAGAAATGTAGATTTTACAATTCCATAGTACAAGGTTATGAAAATTCTTAAGAGGTGAGGATTTATGCTCATAGCCCGCAAAGTGAAGTAGCAACCTCTGAACCTAAATCTAGGGATCTTTGGTGAAGGCCAAGTGAATGACCTAAATCTAAGGCAAAAATGGGTATTTAGTTTACCTCCATAAGAGAGGATAAACCAGACTATTGAACTGGCTTTGGCCAACTAACTCCTACAATTTTAAATTCATGTAGGCATGTCTTATGTTTATGCAAGATAGCAAGGTTGTTATTTATTTAGAAAGAGACTAAGTCCTTAAACAAACTCCTAAAGAGACTAGATCATGTAAGAGCATGAATAATGACTTAAATCTAATGCAAAATATTCATATTTTTATTTTCATTTAGGACAATCATTTGACTCGGGCTATAGGATTTATATGTATGATGTATGAGAAATAAGATTATGGTCCAAAATTAGTAAGATAAGGAGGTGGTTTCCACCATGGCTCTCACAGGTCAAGCTAAGTTCTCTGGGAAAGGTGGAAGCCCTCCAATCAAGAGTGAATCAATATGCTTTTAAGCATGATGTTAGAAAAGAAAGTACACATCCAGCTAAGGGGTTACTAATTCTTTTATCTTGATTTTTAGCCTAAGCTTTAGGTGAGGTTATGAGTTATTTATTTTAAATTTTGAGTTGATTAATTTAGTAGAAGATTTCTTTTTTCCTAAGAGCCTAATCGTCATCCAGGACATACATCAAGCAAGGAAAAAACTAGGAAAACACATCATTTCTAATGCACAAGCTAAATAAAACATCAAAAAAGTAAAAGAATAAAAGATCATTTGTGGTCGGGCATCACCGTATAAACCTGAAAATAAATTGGGTAGCCGAGCTCTACCCTTATATAATCCAGATTAAGAATGAATTAATTACAAGTTAAGTATGGAATTCATGTTATTAGTGGTCTTCATTTCTTCTTTTCTTCATTCTTCTTTTCTTCTTTTCTTCTTTCTTCTTTTGGTTCCTTCTTTTGGATGGTTGGAAAGTGGTTTCTCCAAAGGCTTCATGGTACATAAGATGAAATCTTATGACCAATGCTCATCCTAATCCCCCATAACAATCATTCCAGAATTCCAATTTCAAAATTACATGAAAATTGAAAAAAAAATAAATCTATCTAACACCTGCATAACAAAGATTAGCTAACCATACAAATCTAAAGCATGTATATTGGACTTAACACCCCACACATGGGTAATCAAGTCCACGCCTGGATTCTTAGGGGTATAAGCACACTAAAAAACATTTATATTTTTATTTATTCTGAGCTCAGCACAACCCTAAGATAATGATTAGACTAAATCATCCCTACATTCATCTAGCATACATAACATCCATACTAGAAATCAAAATAAAAGTAAGCATCAAACCATGCATCACCCTAACCTAAAGCTACAAGTGGTGACTTAGCCTAATGTATGTGCCATTTAAGGTTTGTGTGGTATGCTTTGCTATGGCTTTAGGGTTTAAATTTTCTAAGTATGAAAATGTTCAACTTAGAGGATGGTTTCAATTTAAATTGTTTAGTTATTTTTAGGTTAATTTTGTTTTGTATTTTTTATTTGGTTTAGGTGAATCCTACAATCAATTGCTAAGTTGTAAAGAGAGGGAAAGGGGAAGAGAACTTCTCTTTCCTTCCCTACCCTAAGTAAATTCTAAAGTAGATTCATATTTGATTTTTGTTTAATCAATGTTTTCTTATGTGTTTTAATTAATCCTAAGTTTAGAATAACCCTAAACAAACCTATTCAAAAAGAAAGGCATTTTAAGATTAAGTAAAGTGAATTAATATCACAAAAGACACATCACTTTATTTCTTTCCCAACATATATAACATGCATATAAATGAATCCTAAGCATATCTATACATACAAGTAGAAATGTTTAGCACACTTTATGATGGATGCTAAATATTACTTCAGAGATTTTGGATGCTTTATGATGCATGATTTTCATTAAGTAGAAAAGAGTTAATCTTTTATCCTTTATTCATATGCACATGTCCATGTATGAAAATAAATTGATAGGCATCATTGTTAGCACAGGTGTAAGGTACAAGACCTAGTTGGGGCTTAAAGCCTTGGGGTTGTCTCACTAATATACCACTTTCCTTAAATACATATGCATGTATAAATGGAAAAGAAAGATGCAAAGTTTATGTTTATTTAATTTTTGGTTTGTTTATGCAATTTTTGACTGTAAATGTAAAGATCATTCTTAAGTTATAACATGGAGGATAAGAGTATATTTTAAGCAAGTGTTATATTCTTTTAAAAGAATTATACACTATGCAAATCTTATTCAACTCCATGTTAATAGAAGAAAGGAAGCAAACATAAGGCACATTTTTATATTCACATGAAAGCTTATAAATAAAGTATAAGTAGCATACCTTTTAGTTTTGAAATTTGATTTATAATTTTTCAAAGTAATTTTAAATTTAATAGTGATAATAGTCATTCATATTTTTACTTTAGCCAACCCATGCAATTTAACATAACGAAAACATTCAATTTTTAATTTGAATTTTTTAAAAGGGATGGATGCATGATTTTCATATGACATACACATTTAGCATGCTAGTAAAGAAATAAAGTGATGAAAGCAATGTAAATTCATTTACCCTAACTAATTCCTAAAGACAATCCTATGAAATAAGAATGTTTAAAGTGAATCAAAGTTTGTTTAATGTGATTTTTTACTTTGAATTTGCTTTACGTTTGATTTAGGAAATGTGAAAGAATGTTTGATGTTCCAAACCCATTTCCTCCATATGTTAGTTAATTTAATTTATTTTTAGGATCATTATAATTTTTATATTTTGTTTAGGTTAAAGTGTGAATTAAATGTGTTAATTACCTCTTACCTGCACCATTTTAGCATACTTAACCAAATAATTATGAGCCAATGGATGACATAAAACCACACAAGGAATTTAAATCAATAATGCACTTAAGAAAAAAAGGGGCCTAATGCAATTGGCTCATGATTAATGATTAATTATGCTAAAGGGTTTAATTTAAGTAATTTCATAACCCTTCCCACACATGTGAGTTGGATTTTGATTTCCTTAATGTACTTGGGTTGGTTATTGAACACCCAAGCACCCAAGATGAATTAGTTAAGTTTTGAAAGGTTTAATAATTTTATCAAATTAATTAGGTAGGTAATTAGTGGATTAAATCTTAATTAAATTTGGATTAAGGAAGAAAAAGGGGGTTTAAGGAATATCTTAAGAAAAATATCTTCTTGTTCATTTAAGAAAACCTTAATTAACTCAATCAAGGGATTAAACCACTGATTACACACTTAATTAGGCTTAATTACATTAGGAGTGTAATTAGAAATGAAATTTGTAATTACCTGAATTAAACCATTAATAAATCCCAAGAAAATTAAGGGAGGCAGAAGTCATCTCACTAAATACACATGAGAAGTTTGAGATTAATTAATGGAATAATCATAGGGTAGTTAGCCTAATTATATTCCCAATAAAACTCAAATTCAGAAAATAAAAATTTTTAAAATCTATCAAAATAAATTTTATAATATTCTACGTTCAATTATCTTTCATATGCAATTTATTTAATATTTTTCTGATTTTTATACACATGGATATGAATATTTGAAGTTTCCATGAATTTTCCTTAATTAAATAGCTAATTAAGGTTAATCTCGGCCAATGGAGGTCGACGCGGCACGCCGCTTTCCAATGATGGGAGAGGCCACTTAAGTTATCACATCATACCGCATCATGGCGCTACGCTTTCTCCTCATCAAGATCGGATGAGCTGAGCTTCTTTATGGGTTAAAATGATAGATATACGTGTCTTGATCATGGTCGTCCATCCAAAATAATGGATGGATGGCCCATGATCCTCGATCTTCCCTATGGGAGATGGCCACCATCCTTGGGAAGATCAGCTCATTGAGCTCGGATTGAAACAAAATTCAACCCACACCATCTAAGAGTAAAGGAGAACACATCCAATGGCTATCTTTGCTTGGGGGGTGAAACTTCCCTTCATAAAAGACCACACCATGATAATTTAAGCTCAATTTAATGGCATACCTCATTGGAGGCTATCACTGGCGCTCGATTCCCTTGAAGTAGCTTCGTCTAGTGGAGATGAAGCCTTGTTCAAGTTTTGAGGTGTTGAAATTAGATGGATCTTCCTATGGACCAAGTTCACCTTCAAGTGGGCTCGGCCTTGGTCAAGAGTACTCCCTTTCTTGGAAGACTTGTGTGAAGGCTTGGGTGAACTCGATTGAGTTCCCTGATGAAGCTTGCAAAGTGAATTGGATTTGTTTGGAGTATTGAGTGATATGGAATAGTGAGGGAAGTCCCCTATTTTCATTCTAAGAAAATCAAGAAATGGGAAATTCCAACTCACTCTAGGAAGCTTGGGAAGACTTGGAAATGATTCCTTTGGCTTCTCTAAGCTCAAACGAATTTGGGAGTGTTGAATTGAAATGGAATTAGGTGGAGTATATCTTCTCCTAGAGCAACGGATGACCATCTGAGATGTTGTTTTTTATCAATCTCATGAAATAGGTCGTTGTTTTGAGGAGAAAGTTGCACATGTGGAAAATGAGAGGAGGAATGATCATGTATTTCCATGGGGTGGTCAATTTTGACCTTGGGTAGTGAAAAATGGGTTAGTGCACCACACACTAGTGTCCACTTGGTCCTAAGAGGTGCCAAGTGGTCATGAGAGGATTTGACCAAATTCAAACAAATTTGGCCAAAATTTACTTTTGACCTAGGGGTAAAATGGTCATTTGGCTTTTTCAATTTGAATATGTTTGGTATGATTGAAAATGGGTTAGCCAAGTTTCAATGAATTTGGAGATTTGATATGATTTGGCTCATGTTGACCCATTTAGGTCAAAATGGGTCAACTTGGGTCAAGTTGACCAATTGGTCAAATTGGGTCAAACCAAGGTTGCAAGTTCATATGACCATTTAAATATGTTGGCATCATTGGTTTGGTTAAATTAATTTATATAATTCATTTGATTTCATTTAGGTCAAATGGGTCAAGTTGATAATTTCCATTTGACCTATTTGGGTTAGTCATGGGTTGGTATGTTTCATTGGTCATTGAAATGGATTGGTATCTTTGTTTTAATCAATTTGGTTTATATTTTTTGGCTCAATTTGACCTTTAAGTCAAGTTGGTTCAAGGTCAATGGCTAGGTTGGGTATAGGAATTAAGGCTTTCAAGTTCAACAATCATTTTGGAATGAACTTGACCCATTGGTTTCAATCAATTTGGCTTAGATCAAGTTTTGACACATATTTGACTTTTTAGGTCAAGTTGGGTCAACTTGTCACTCAAGGTTTTAAATGACTTGGTCAAGTTCATTGATCATGAATGAGTCAATGGGTTTCAATCAATTTGACCTATGGTGGATTTTGTTTTAGGTTTTCATTTTGGCTAAGTGTTGACTTGGTCAACCCTTAGGTTTGAATTGGTTTGACCCAATTTGAGTGATTGATCATGTCATGATGATTGTTGCTTATAATGAGGCTTAGTGGGCTTAGTTCAATCCAATTTGGTTAGATTAGATTTGGCTCATAAGGACTTTAGGTCACTTTGGGTCAAAAAAATGTCTTAGTCAAAGCTTGATTTGAGTTTGATTGAACTCACATATGACTTATGATTGAAATATAAACCATTTGAAAGAGATTTGAAGTCAAATGGGTTTTGATTCATTTTTTCAAGTTCAAAGGGTGAACATGAGTTTGACTTGGGTTTGATTTTTTTGAATTTTGATTTGATGATTGAAGTTTATGTTTATATTTGGATTCATTATTGTAGGAATGATTGATTCATTAAGAAAATCAAGAGTTTGGCTTGATTTGAATTTGATTTGGCTAAGTTCAATTTGACTTGAAAGGCTTAGGTTGGATTTTAAAATTGAGCTTGATTTTAAATTGATTTTGATGATGAATTTATATTTATTTATTCATTTTGATATTGATTGAATAAAATCAAGAGTTTGAATTTGATTTGATTAAAGTTCAAGAATTTGACTGAAATTATGTTGAATTTTGGTTCAAATTTTTTGAGTTTTGAATTTATTTTTGATTGATTTGAATTTATATTTCATTTATATATGTGAATATAAATGAGAATATAAATGGGTGAGAAAATTCTTGAATTTTAATTGATTTAGATTTGATTTGAGCTAAGTCCATGAGAGGGAATCAAAAAATAGAAATATTTTGGAATTTGGAACCAATCATGGGCTTCAATCATGGTTTCAATTATTTGGAATTGATTCATGATTTGAGAAAACCATTGAATTGATTCAAGTTTGAGTTAGAGTTGGAGTTGATATGAGTTTGGAGTTTGACTTGAAAAAGGAAGTGAGGAATGGTTCAAGCTATAGGCAAATTTTCTAATACTCAAGGCATGACCTATTTCTATGGCTAACTCTTCTAAGTCTCTGGGTTGAGTGTCCACCTAATCACTAGATGTATCTTAAGACTAAGGAACTCTTAAATTCTAAGAGAAGTCCTATGTCTAAGATGGGGGTTGAGAGCTCATCCTAAAAATGAGGTCAACAAAGGGCATCCAATGTGTGGTGTGACCGAAAGGAACATTGATGTATTGATGTTCCAAAATGATCAACAACACCAACAACATCACAAGCACTAATAAAGATGATTCCTAACCCAAGTGTGAAGGAATCGAAGCTTAGTGCAATGTGACTCTACTCATGTCAAGGACATAAGAGAGGAAGGAGAATCCACTGGGATAGAGTATGTGAACCCCAGGGATAGTTCAAATCATCCACAAGGGGATGAGAGGTTTGATTTGATCTAGAGAAAATGAGATTAGTTTGTTATTTATTTAATTGTGTTGACTCCACTGGGATAGAAAGTGAACTCTCAGGGAGGCAAGTTCAAGTCATCCACAAGGGAGGAAAGGTTGTGAAATCGTGAAGGATTAAATTTGGCTTGGGGAGGAAAGATTGCATCTCACAAGGAGAAGCAAAGATTTAGATTTATTGATTATTTTATGTTGTTTGTTCACTCCAGAGGGAGGAGGGCTGAATTTCTTTTAGATTTTAGATTTTGATTTTGAGATGGTGTTGGTTTGTTATGGATCACCAGTAAGAGCCACGAGGCCTGACCTAACTCGATACCAATCCAAAGGGTCTACTAAACACATAGTAGACTTGCAAACCAAAAGGGATGTCTTTCAAGTAGGAAGAAAGTATAGTAGACATCCTCCAAAGTAGGGACCGGGTGATCTAAGGGCAACGAATCAAACCCAACCTTATATTGAGTGAATGTGGGGACTTAGATCAACCAAAGATAGTCAAGATTAATTTCATTTTAGATTCATTTTGATGGGTCCGTTTGGATGATATCAGTAAGGCCATGGAAGCTAGGCCTAACTCATTTACCAATCCAAAGGGAGTAGTCTACCAACCACAAGGTAGGACTATCCAACCAAAGGATGCCTTTGCAATGGTCAAGAAAGAAAAAGTGGGGACTCACATCTTCCAAAACAAGGAACCACTAGGTTAGCAAGGCAATAGATCAACTTAGCTAACTATTGAGTGAATGTCGCTGGGGACTTAAATTAGCTCAAGATAAGAAAAGATTAATTTTTTAATTTATTTTGATGGATTCTATTGGTTATAATGGATCACAGAGAAGAAGCTTATATCGCCTAGACCTATTACCAACCAAAGGGAGTAGCTTCCTGTGGGGAGAACTATCACCAAAGGAGTGCCTTTCAATGATCAATTTAAGGAAGAAAGGACTCACATCTTCCATAATAAAAGACCACTTGAGTTGCTTTGGGAAATAAATTGAACCTAGAGTTGCCTGATTTCATCTATGAAAGAATGTCATGTTTACATCTTTCAAATGAAATGAGGATAACTTCTTGTGGCAAAATAATGAACCACCTAAGGGTGACAGGAATGAGTACCAACATCTCAACTCGTAGTCTGCACATGGGAGTTCACAAAGCCCTAAAGATATGATGCGAAAAGGGGCCCTTTGGGGCTTAAATTCTAATCCATAAGAGAAATTAATTTGTTTATTTTGTTTTTATTTTAATGGACCATATTTTGGAGGGATCAAATTGAGAAGGATCTTATATCACCCTAGACTATCTCGATGATAACCAAGGAGAATCACATTTTGAACAAATTCTCCAACCATGTGGGGTGGCTAGATTAACACAAAGTTCTCTTACTTGAAAAGACCTGTAACTTGTTGTGAGCTTGAATCATTTTGGACAACTCAAGGTTGCATGAAGAGGCCTCCTCCAAACCTTGAGCTCTTCAAATCATAACTTTGCATTCTACTCAGAGAGATCTTGACCCAATGCTATCCAGATGGGAGTGAAAGTTGAATGGCTGACCCATACACCAAGGAGAATGGGGTAGATTGAGTTGGAGTTCAATATGGCGGTATGCCCACAAGACTTCAACCAACCGCCATGCCACTCGCTTATCAAGCATCTTCTTTAGTATTTAGATGAGAGTTTGTTGATGATAGCCATTTGCTCTGGTAGAGATGGAGTATCTCCAATCTATACTGTGTCTTCTGGTGAAGCTATTGATCTTAGTGCTTTTGAATGAAGTACCTTTATCAGATATAATTCATTGAGGCACCCCCAAACTTATAAATGATATGGTTCAAAAAACACACTCATGACCTCTCTGAGTGGGATTGCCTCCGGCCAATTGGAAAGTAGTCGATGGCAGCGAGAATGAACTGATGACCCTTGGAAGAAGGAGGATCAATAAGACCCATAATGTCAGAACCCTAACACTCAAATGGCTGTGAGGCCAATGTAGGTTGTAGAATGTTAGGTGGTTGATGTGGGACCACACCATGTACCTAACATTGATGGCATCTTCAAGATACATCCATGCAATCTATTATCATCGAAGGCCAATAGTATCCTAGTCTCTTGATCTTTGCTTTCATCTTTAAATTAAATTGATGCACTGCATAACCTAATGTACCTCCACAATCCATGCTGTTTGTCTAAACAAAGATAACCACATTTGATCAAAAGATCGCCCAATAGAGCATGGGAGATAGCTCTATTTCACCCGATGGGCTTTTCTTGAGGTAGTTTGAAAGTAATCTATGAATGCCTCCACTCTAGCTCCTTATCCTAAACGGCAACCTCCCCTTCAAGAGAAAGTCTCTTGATGAGTTCAACATCAATAAAGGATATGACTTGTCTATTTTGGACCCTTATTAGAATGGACTCATCTTTCAGACATGCCAATTATTTGGTGAGTTTGGCCAAATAATTTGCTACTGCATTCTCTGCTCGGGGAACCTTGTAGATGGTGATTTCAGGGATTTGGCCAACAACTTTATGTTATACTCGTGTAATGATGAAGCTTAGGTTTGAGAACCTTGTAGGACCCGGTGATCTGATTCATGACCAACTAAGAATCCCTAAAGATGGTGATGCTCTTAGCACAGATTATGATGGCTAACTAGATCGATAATCAAAGCCTCATACTCAACTTCGTTGTTGGTGCAGGGATTGAAAAGGTAGGATGAGAATCTCATCACATCACGGTCTGGAGTTAAGAGAACTATTCTTACCCGTGCCTTTCCTAGAAGAGTAGATCATGGTGCTTCCACATTATGAAAAGAAGTTGCACCGTTAAAAGACATCTCACATCGATAGTTATCAACCTCCCCTAAGTTCATGATTTGTTCATCAGGGAGATCATCACTAAATGAAGAATCAATAGGAAGTGGGTGTGCTGATAAGAAATCAGTTAGTGCTTGACCACATGAGGGGAATGTGATATCAAACTATGAGAGATCATGGACCATCATGCCAAACATAGTGATGTCATGAGATACTATAGTGGATTGGTTCTAGAAATCAAGTTCACCTTATGAGAAAGCATATAGTGTCATAGATTTTGGGAAGCAAAGATCAAAGCTAGGCAACTCAATAGTGATAGTTCACTTCGAGAATATGATGAGGTAGAGAGCACTCTCTCCTTCATTGGCTTGGACCAACAATGCAAGAGAGTCATCCAATGCAACAATGTAGAGGATGAGTGGCGCCTAGAATGCTAGAATTAGCGGTTTCACCAAATACCGCTTGATATCTTCAAAGGCATGTTGGCACTTATCATCCCACTTGAACTTAGCATCCTTTTTGACAAGTGCTGAGAATGGCTTGCATTTCCCTGATAGGTTGGAAATGAAGCATCTTAGATATGACAACCGTCCTTAGAAAGCTTTGAGTTGAGTTAAACTCTTAAGAGCTGGCATTTCTAAGATAGCCTTGATCATTTTTGGATCTATTTCTATTTCTAAGTCACAAACCCAAAAATTTCCCAAGCTACCAATGCACACTGGGATTCATTTTGAGGTTATATTATCTTAACAATTTGAAAACTACTCTCAAGCCAAAGAGATGGTTTTTCTTTTCTCTACTATTGACTACAAGATCATCAATATAGCACTCAACCAGATGATGGATGTAGCACTAGCATTTTTAAGGCCGAAAGGCATGACTCTATAACAATAGATTTTGATTGGAGTTCAAAAAGCAGTGTTTCTTTCATCTTTTGGGGGCCATATTGATTTGGTTGTAGCCATATGACCCATCCATAAAGGAGAAAATAACATGAGATGAGGCAATGTCCACCATTAATTCT
Organism: Cymbidium sinense; assembly: GCA_021442155.1. NCBI lineage: Eukaryota > Viridiplantae > Streptophyta > Magnoliopsida > Asparagales > Orchidaceae > Cymbidium > Cymbidium sinense. Next base: position 88,992,826 of record CM038219.1, read on the forward strand.
AGTATAGGAAGAGAAACTCATCCTTAGGACATGCCTTATTTAAGTCCCTAAAATTGACGTATATATGAATTTGGCCATTCTTCTTCTTAAGATGACAGCTAACTGTAGGATATTTTTCTTCCTTGATAAAACCAAAGATCGATCGCTTGACTTAAATGACATTTGTTGATTTCTAATCGCATGCCTAGAGCTTGCTTGATAGGTTACGCTAGGATCTATTGCTGGGAGGACCACCATGTCGTAATACCCGGGCATTCTTCAACCTATGTCAGCTTTTAAACTCAATATTTAATTATTTCATCCCTTGATTTCTTTAAGCTTATCAATTGTTGAATGAATCTCCTCTTCAAATTTTGGCAATGCATCTTTGATTTGGAGAACATCTGGATTATCTGAGGTTTCTAAACACACTTCCTCATAAGAGTTGGTTTGGTGTGAAAAGAACTTATGAGACTCCAGATGATTGGTGACAACTAAGCAGTAATCATCATCTTCAACTAGACCTACTGTATAGGATCCCAGTCATGATCTTAATTGTTCATCCCTTCCTGTGTTGTTTGAAGTACTCTGACTTATGCTTAGACCATGAATAAGGAATCAAACCCTTCTTTGCAAGATTAAGAGCATAAGGAGACTACCAATCAAAAGGTAATTTCATTAATTCTTTATTGAATTCTCCTCAAGTTCTACATCAACTTAAAGACTTGGGAGGAGGATCCTAAAATGAATCTCTTTGGCTTCATATCCCTAGAAGACTTAGGGGCTTCTTTAACTACTAAACCTTCAACTTTTTGAGATGAAAGTGAGGTTAGAGCTAAGGTTTCTAATTATTGTCCGATAGTTTTACATACATTTGATTCAAATACTTTGCTTTGCTGAGGCTCATCTTCTTTATCGGCTCGAGTGTCACCTCCAATGAAACCTAGAGGGTTGGTGGTATAATCACATTAGACTCATCCTCAAGTGGGATTCCAAGTATAATAGTAGGGTACTCTATGAACTGAACATAACCTATGATGGCCAATGTGGGGGTCTTCCACCTTAGAACTACTCTATTTCTCCTTGCCTCTTGGTGAAGGTTGAGTCATCCTACCCACATGTCCATATGACGGAATGAACTATGGGTGGAATGTGATATGTGGCTCTATTTCTTCTACAATTTCCCTTTTTGTTCACTTGGATTTTCATTTTTCTTTTCTTTTTCTTTTGCTTTTTATTTTTCTTTATTTTCTTTTTATTTTGAATTTGAGTTTCATGAAAGTTTAAGAGAAAGGGTGTTTTGAGGAAGATAGTAGGTAACATCATCATATATCTCAACCTCGCTAACTAAAATGGCTTTTCATCTCCTTTGACATACTCAATCCCATCCTTCAACTTGATTGGAGGGGAGGATGAATCATCTTATTTCGATGTATGGCTACCGAGCAAAGTGGTGAATGAAGTATTTGAATCAATGATATAAAACTTGGCTCTCTTCCAATCTTCAAAGGTAACACTATGGAACCTAAAGCTCACCTTCTTCATTGAATCCTCAACATCATCCATCTCCTGAGTATGGAGATGTCTTAAAAAGGGTCTTTAGACTCATAACCATCGATGCACGATGATGAGAACTACAAGTCAAATGCAATCAATGTAATGTGAGGGGGAGATTGTGCTCCATGTCCCCAAGTAGGTCTTCATCAAAGTGATCCCTAAGCTTCTGATAATGTGCCTCCTCACATGGTCACTGAGCTAAGATATCTAGATCAGGAGAGCCTTGATTAATGATTCCCTCTTCTCTTTGGATAAGATGGGCATCATATTCTTAGCTTAGATGAACTTTCTTAGGTGAGAAAGGACATTGTAGTCCACCTTGAATCCTCCACAAGCATATCCAAGGTGGAACATCCAGGAGGGCTTCTGATCCTCAAACTAATGACTTATTTCATCTTGAGGTCGCCTAGGAGGTAGAACCTGCCACTATAGAGGTTGACTTGGATGATCTTATGGGTAGGTAATGGAAGATTCTACACGGCTACTCTTCTCCTATGGGACCCTCAGAATTGAATGATTCCAAGTCTATCTTAAGAGGCAAACCCATAGTATTCAGAGTAGGAAAATCCAACTCTGAATCAGAAAGAGGAAGATTGGAATTATTATAGTTGTTGTTTAGATTTGAAGAGTTATTAGGAATAGGTTCAAACAACCCATCAGAAGTGACACAAATATAATTCAAACTTGCTTTATTCTTCAATTTCTTGGATTTGATAGGAGGTACATAGAAAAATTCAAGTAAAGTAAGAGGGGTGAGGGATTTGATGCTCTCATCTGTTGATACAAGATGTCTACTCAAAGAAGAAGAACTATCTAAGTAGATAGTCATGATGGTAAATGGAGGATACAATCTGGTTGCACGGTGGCTTGGAGGGCCGGTGCTATGCTTCGAGCTCTCCCTTTCCCTGAGTTGTCTCTGACAAGTTGCAAACCTTCCTTGATGTTGGAGGTTTGAGCTGACTCAGGCACCTACAATGAAAGTTTCTTGATCTTCGATATAATTTTCTTAGAGGTTTTGGATAAATGGATATCCCAACCTTCTTTAATTTTGGAAGGATTACAAGTATCCCCAAGGATTACCCTAATGGAATGGATGGTTGTTCCATAATGTATTCCTTCGGGATGACTATGGCACTGGTCTTGAAGCTATGTTCAAGCCAATCCTTAAATGTGAAGCAATCTTCCAAAACATGACATAGTATACGGTGGTAGGGGCAAAAGTTAGGATCATGGCTTTTGCCTACTTCTCCGCCTCTAGGTTGGGTAGCTAAAATCAAGCTTCTTTAAGAGATTCTTAAAGATCTTCACATTATCCCTCTTAAATGAATAAGGCTTGTTAAGTTTATCCAAAAGAGTAGGACCATAGCTACTGCGGTATATGTACTGTGATGATGTGTGGTTGAGGAGGAGGCGGTGTAGGCCGGAGGGTTGTGGTAGTGCCCAGGTGGTGGTGGAGGAGGGAAGCGATGGAGCACGAGGTCTCAAACTCGGGTGTTCCCCTTATCCACGCAATCATTGCCTGGCTTCTTCTCATATACCTTATGACTTTGACTAGATTTGGAGAAGGTAATTTCTTTCCTTACAAGCTAGCCACCTTGTTTATTTATTTCTCAAAAGTTTTAAAGGTGAAACCTTTGAGTATGAAGACGATAGAGCCATAGATATTCTTAAGAAAAATTTCAATGGCATGTTGTTTAGACAACTGTGGTTTTTATTTCATACTCAAGTTATGCCATCTGAGAATGTAATCAATAAGGGACTCACCAGGATTTTGTTGAGCCATAATGAGATCCAACAAGTGACCCTTTCGAGCTCAGAAACCTCTTGATAAAGAGTTGCTCCAACTAAAAGTCTTCAATTGTTGAAGTACTCAAAATGCTATACAAGCTGATAAAGAGATGGAAGAGTAAAGTGTCACTGCCACCAACATTGCAATAACTAGCTCAGAAATGTGCAATGTGCTACGTCGGGTTCCCACTGTCATCAAAACTCTTGAAAGAAGTAGGCATGAAACCCTTAGGATATTAGATTGCATCAAATTCTTCCAGGTAGGGTCTACCATTGGAACCGATGATCCTCCTGGGCTTGAGCTGCTTCTTCACTGTCGCTCAACCATGCTCTTGATATCTTTTCCTGTATGGAGGTACTATCCACTACCTTCCTATACATGTCGGTGCTACCTTGCTCTACTGAGGTAAAGTCTTGGTTGGATCCAAGACATGCACCAACTCTACTGGCAGCCTATAAGATGGATGTTTTTATTTTTAAGATAGCTAATATCTTCAATCCCTCTTCCATCCTATCTATTTTTTTCATCCTTCTTTTTATTTCAAGGAGGTGTTGGGTCAGTGTGTCTTCGCTAGCCTCAACACCTTCCATAGCTGTTTCTAAGGAGGGATCCCTATCTACCATGCAAACCCTCTGAATCTCCAATAAATCATCTTCATGATCAAAGCGATCTTCTCCTCATCGACAATCATATCCTAGGATCTCTTCTTCTCCATGAAATAATGGGCTACTATATCATCTAGAGAATGATCTATCAGGCACAAATGACTTTCAATCAATGGTGGGATCACTATCATGTGAGGCACAACCTCCCAGCTGAGAAGTTAAATGAGGGTTATACTTGTTGGAAGAAATGCTAACATTCTTCATGGGGTGACACTCCTAGAGGCTCTATCATCATAGTAAACTGGCTATCACCTTCTCCCTAGAAACTTTGTAACCATCTCTATATCCTGCTGTGGTGGTGGTGGTGAAGGGACAACACTATCTTCAAGGTCATATTCCTTCTTCACCACAGGCAGGAGAGCTCACCTCACCATAGTAGTGTGTGTAGATGGGATTTCTCACCAATGGGGTCCTCTCCCCGGCGCGGCCTTCATGGCCTGTGCAACTAGATGCTAAAACATGATGGAGATGCTAATAGAAGGTGTGGTGGAGACGACTCTCTCTCAATGATGTGTCCCCAGGACAATGTATGATTGACACGGTAGCGTCAATCAAGAAAATCAAGTGGAGAGGCCGCTGACTACTCAAACCTCCTCCGACTCATGATATGAATTGATGTATGGGCCTCCCTGGCCCTCTCTTATCTAATATGCTTTCCCACACTGCAGGGCATAATGGATCTCAAATAACAAGCCTGACTGATCAGGTAGCTCACCAACTGAGAATGATCAAAGGCATATGACCTCCTCCTCTCACCGAGGTGGCTGAATCAACTAGTGGAGGTGAAGCATCTCCTAACATCCTCTGTCGACCAGAGAGAGGATGGAATGGGTATAACTGGGGAAACCAAAGTGGAAACTCCTCAACAAGGGTGGCTTCCTCCATCTCCCAAATGTGTGTGGTACCGCTTATCATGTGGTTCTTGTTTCTCCTTTGGGTCTGTGGGTGAGCAGAGTAACTAGACCCAACCTCAAAAGTAGGGAGACAATATCGGGAGCCTTCCCTTGTAATGCTGAGTGGGTGTTAACCCTAACTGGGCAAAGACGGAGCCATGTGCAGGGTACTTTCACGCACATAAGAATCACCATAGCCTTCCTCTTCATCAAGGGAATCTCAAAATCTGATGGCATGTCAACCTGAATGACTGGCTCCTACCTGGCCACTATGCTCTTACTAACAATCGTGAGGGAGGTCCCCTCACAAGTAATTTGGGCCCCTTCAAAATCTCATCCAAAGTAGATGAGGTGGGTGTAGTCAAAGTGGGGAAGGCTGGCCTGATCCAGGGCCAAATCCATCCCATGGGGAAAAGTGAACACATACTTGGGCACTGCCATCAAATCAAGCTGTACTAAACTAAGACTGAAAGAACTGGCTGAAGCTAATTGTAACTGCAATGTCAAAAACTAACTTGAATTAGATTCTCTTGCTTTATTGATTTTTGAATATGAATTTAGAATTTGAACTCATACTCAACATCTTGAAAGGGTTAAGTCAGGCGCAAATGACTTAGAATAGATTTTGAGATTTGATTTGGAAAGAGGAATTTTTGATTTAGAATCCACTTTCAATAAATTTGGATATGTTGAAAATGGGTTCAAATATTTTTTAAGCTATGTTTGAGATTTTTTAAATTTACTCACTTAGCAAATTTGGATATGCTAAGTGGGATGTTTGAAAACAATTTCTTCTTTTTCTTTGTTTACTTTATTTTGTGAATCATTTGATTTTGAAAATGGAATCTTCATTTAAAATTTGGTGTGCTAAAATGAAACCAAGTGTGTTTTTCTTGAATTAAAAATTTTTAGCAAATTTGAGTATGCTAAGAATCCTAATGTGTTCCTTTTATTTTGAGATTTTAATTTTAAAAATAGGATACTTAGCAAATTTGGGAAAGGAACCTAATGTGTTTCTTATTTTGATTTTATTGAAAATGGAGTTTAAGCAAATATGGTATGCTAAAGAATGAAGTTCCACAAGTGTTTCTTTTTTTTTTGATTTATTTTAAAAATGGAGACTTCACTTTAAATGTGGTATGCAAAATGAAATTCAATGTTTTTTTAAAATTTTGAAATGGAGATTTTAATTTGAGTATGCTAAACAAAAAATTCTAATGTGTTTCAAATTTTTGTGTTTTTTATTTTGTTTTGAAAAATGGAGACTTCTCTTTAGCAAATATGGTATGCTAAAGAATGAGGTTCCAAAAGTGTTTCTTTTTATTTTGGATTTTATTTTGAAAAATGGAGACTTCACTTTAACAAATGTGGTATGCTAAAATGAAGTTCCAATGTGTTTTGAATTTTTGTGAAATAGGGATTTCACTTAGCAAATTTGTGTATGCTAAATGAAATTCCAAAAATGTGTTTCAAACTTTTATGTTTTTTATTTTGTTTTAAAAAATGGAGACTTCTCTTTAGCAAATATGGTATGCTAAGGAATGAGGTTCCAAAAGTGTTTCTTTTTGTTTTGGATTTTATTTTGAAATGGAGACTTCAAGCAAATGTGGTATGCTAAAATGAAGTTCCAATGTTTTGAATTTTTTGAATGGAGATTTCATTTAGCAAATTTGAGTATGCTAAATGAAATTCCAAAAAATGTGTCAAATTTTGTGTTTTGAAAAGGAGACTTTAGCAATGGGTATGCTAGAATGAAGTTCAAATTTTGTTTTTTAAAAATTTTGTGTTTTGTTGATTTTGAAAAGAGAGATTTCCATTTAACAAATTTAGGTATGTAAGATGGAAATCAATTTTGTTTCATTTTTCAAATATGTATTTTCATGTGTGATTATTGATTTTTGAAAGAGGAAATTCCAACCTAATCATGTATGGAATATGTTAAGTTCCATTTCAAAATAATGTCTTTTTTTATTTTGAAATGAAATATTCATTCAATAAATTTGGGTGTATTGAATGGAGATGTTCATATGTGCTTTTTGAAAGTTTATTTATTTATTTTTTGTGATTTTGATTGGAAATGAAACCTTCATTTCGTAAATATGGATATATTGAATGGAGAGGTTCATATGTGCTTTTTGAAAGTTCTTTTTTATTTTGATTGGAAATGAAACCTCCATTCCATAAATGTGAGTATATTGAATGGAGAGGTCTCATATGTGCTTTTCGAAAATTTATTTTTGATTTTGATTGGAAATGAAATCTCCATTCAATAAATGTTGGTATATTGAATGGAGAGGTTTCATATGTGCTTTTTGAAAGGGTGAAAATTCCAACTTAACACATATGGAATGTGTTGAGTGGAATTTCAATGGTGTGATTTTGCTTGAAGATGTAATATCCGTCCAACACATTTGGATGTGTTGAATGGAAAAGCACATCTTGAAATTTTTTATGCTTTTGAAAACATGATTGTTGCAATTTTATTTTTGAAAATGAAGTCTTCATCAAAATGAATTGAGTGAAGAAGTTCATTTGTTCTTTTAGAAAATGTGAGTGTTGGTTTTATTTTTGAAATGTTTCTAAATGTAACAATTGTGAAAAATTGCTAGATGTATTGCAAATATTTTATTAAGTGTAGTTTGAAAAGTGCTTTTGAAAAGCAAGAATTTCATGAAAGATTTATTTTATCTTTATTTTTAGAATGAACCTTTCCTTTTATTAAATTTTTATTTTCACCCATTGGGGAACCCAATAGGGGTTTTAAGACCAACACAGGGTGAGGTCCTAAAACCTAAAGATGTTGGCTAGCTTAACTTAAGGATGAAATAAGCTAAGTGCCAATGGAAAGAAAGATAGTCCTGGATTCATACAAATGTACAAACCCACTATCGATACTTGGAGACAACAGTGAAGTCGCCAGAAAAATCTGTGGTGAAATTTTTATATTCTTGCCTTCTTCTATGGTGAAAACAAAAATATAAAACATCTTGGATACCACACAGAGGAGGTGAGACATTGAAGAGGTGTACTATCTCGAAAGATAGATCACCACCTAATCACCTTAATGGGACTCTAAGGACTATGAGTCTTTGAATATAGAGATTCTTCCCCTACTTTACATGGAAAAGTAAAGTGGTTTATTTTAAATATTCATTAAGTTCTAGGCAAGCTCCCATCGTTAATTACATCCTAAGGAATGAGATTCCTTAAGAATACTCTCGATTAAGGTAAATGATCGTTGTCTTCAAAGATTTCAAAAAAGTAGGGCTATCAATAGATTGGTTTATTTTTATAAAGCCAAGTGGGATTGATCAAGATGACGAAGTTCTTATCGAAGCCAAATGAAAATAAGTAGGAGATGCTTAAAATACTAGGAAGCCTAGTAAGCATCCCAAACTACCCTATGGTTGGCATTTACATTTTTGACATTGAATTAATGTGTTTGAGTTAAAATTTTATTAGAAATGTAGGGCTTACAATTCCATAGTACAAGGTTATTGAAATGCCTAAGAGGTGAAGATTTATGCACGTAGCCTGCAAAGGGAAGTAGCAACCTCTAAACCTAAATCTAGAAAGCTTTGGCAAAGGCCAAAGCATGACCTAAATCTAAGGCAAAAAATGGGTATTTAGTTTACCTCCATAAGAGAGGATAAACCACTAGACTATTGAACTTACAACCGCCTAGGGTGGCTGCCAACTAACTCCTCCTACGATTTTAAATTCATGTAGGCAAGTCTTATATTTATGCAAGATAGCAAGGTTGTTATTTATTTAGAAAGAGACTAAGTCCTTAAACATAATCCCTAAAGAGACTAGATCATGTAAGGGCATGAATAATAACTTAAATCTAATGCAAAATTTTTATATGTTTTATTTTCATTTAGGATAATCATTTGACTCAGGCTATAGGATTCATATGCCTAATGCATGAGAAGTAAGATTATAGGCCAAAATCAGCAAGATAAGGAGGTGTGTTTCCACAATGGATCTCATAGGTCAAGCCAAATTCTCTAGCAAAGGTGGAAGCTCTCCAATGAAGAGTGAAATAATATGCTTTTATGCATGATGTTAGAAAAGAAAGTACACATCCAACTAAGGGGTTACTAATTCTTTTATCTTAATTTTTAGCCTAAGCTTTAGGTGAGGTTATGAGTTATTTATTTTAAATTTTGATTTGATTAATTTAATAAAAGATTTATTTTTCCTAAGAGCCTAATCTTCATCCAGGCCATACATCAAGCAAGGATGAAACTAGGAAAACATGTTATTTCTAATGCACAAGCTTAACTAAACATCAAATATTTTATAAAGCTAACATGAAAGAATAAAAGGTCATTTGTGGTCAGGCACCACCACACAACCCAAAAATAAATTGGGTAGCCAAACTCTACCATTATACAACCCGGATTACAAATGAATTAATTATAATTTAAGCAAGGAATTCATGTTATGGGGGTCTTCATTTCTTCTTTTCTTCTTTATTTTTTTCTTCTTTTCTTCTTTCTTCTTTTGGTTCCTTCTTTTGGGTGGTTGGAAAGTGGTTGCTCCTTTGCTTCACATGGTACATAAGATGAAATCTTATGACCAATGCTCATCCTTATCCCCCATAACAATCATTCCAAAATCTTAATTGTAAAATTACATGAAAAGGAAAAAACTAAATCTAACTAACACCTGCAAAATAGATTAGCTAAACAAATCATATAAATCTAAGCATGTATATTGGACTTAACACCCCACACATGGATAATCAAATCCACCTAGCCTATTGGATTATGCTTAGGGGTATATGCACCTGCACAGCGAAAGTATTTATATTTTTATTTATTACAATGCCACTTAAGCACAATCATTTGCAGAAGATAATCATTAGACTAAATCTTCCTACCATTCATTCTACGCACATACACCCTAATATCCAGACTAGAAATAATACATCACAAAATAAAGCAAATATCAAACCATGCACCGCCCTTACTTAAAGCTAGAAGTGGTGACTTAGCCTAATGTATGTGCCATTTAAGGTTTGTGTGGTATGCTTAGATATGGATTTAGGGTTTGAATTTTCTAAGTATGAAAATATTCAACTTAGAGGATGATTTCAATTTAAGTTGTTTAGGTTAATTTAATTTTGCAATTTTGATTTAGTTTAGGTGAATTCTACAATTAATTACTAAGTTGTAAAGATAGGGAAAGGAGAAGAGAATTTCTCTTTCCTTCCCTACCCTAAGTAAATTCTAAAGTAGATTCATATTTGATTTTTGTTTAATTAATGTTTTCTTATGTGTTTTAATTAATGCTAAGTTTAGAATAACTCTAAATAAACCTATTTAAAAAGAAAGGCATTTTAAGATTAAGTAAAGTGAATTAATATCACAAAACACACATCACTTCATTTCTTTTCCAACATATATAACATGCATATGAATGAATCCTAAGCATATCTATACATACAAGTAGAAATGTTTTCCACACTTTATGATGGAATCAAAGAAACATTGCGTAAGAAATTTGGATGCTTTATGGTGCACGATTTTCATTAAGTAGAAAAGGGTTATTCTTTTATCCTTTATTCATATGCACATGTGTATGTATGAAATGTATATGAGTAATGAATTATGGCACCAAGGGTGTAAAGCAAGACCTACTTAGAATACTTTAAAGCCTTGCAAGGTTGTCAGAAATATACTACTTTTCTTAAATGCATATGCATGTACAAAAGAGATAAATGGAAAAAGAAAGATGCAAAGTTACCTTTTAGTTTTGATATTTGATTTATAAGTTTTCAAAATAACTTTAGATTTAATAGTGATAATAGCCATTCATATTTTACTTTAAAACATGCAATTTGACATAAAGAAAACATTCCATTTTTAATTTGATTTTCTTAAAAGGGATGGATGCATGATTTTCATATGACATACACATTTAGCATGCTAGGAAAAAAATAAAGTGATGAAAGCAATGTAAATTCATTCATGCTAATTAATTCCTAAAGATAATCTTATAAAATAAGAAAGTTTAAAGTGAATCAAAGTTTGTTTAATGTGATTTTTAGTTTGAATTTGCTTTATGTTTGATGTAGGACATGTGAAAGAATGTTTATTGGTCTTAACCCATTTCCCCCATATGTGAGTTAATTTAGTTTATTCTTAGGATCATTAGGTGATTTTTATTTTTTTTTAGGTTAAGGTGTAAATTAAATGTGTTAATTACCCCTTACCTACAGCACCTTAGCATACTTAACCAAATAATTATGAGTCAATGGATGACATAAAACTACACAAGCAATTTAAATTAGCAATGCACCTAAGAAAGAAAGGGTTCTAATACAATTGGCTCATGATTAATGATTAATTAAGCTAAAGGATTTAATTTAAGTAATTTCATAACACTTCCCACACATGTGAGTTGGATTTTGATTTCCTTAATGTACTTAGGTTATTGAACACCTAACACCTACCCAAGATAAATTAGTAAAGTTCTGGATGGTTTTAGAATTTTATCAAATTAATTAGGTAGGTAATTAGTGGATTAATGCTTAATTAAATTTGGATTAAAAGAAAGATGGGGTTTAAGGAATATCTTAAGGAAAATATCCCAAAATTATTCCAAACCTTCTGTTCATTTAAACAAACCTTAATTAACTCAATCAAGGGATTAAACCACTGATACACACTTAATTAGGCTTAATTACATTAGGAGAGTAATTAGGAATGAATACAGCAATTACTTTAATTAAACCATTAATAAATCCCAAGGAAACTAGGGGAGATAAGTCATCCCACTAAATACACATGAGAAGATTGAGATTAATTAATGGAATAATCAAAGGTAATTAGCCTAATTATATTCCTAATAAAACCCAAATTTAGAAAGTAACACTATTCAAAATCTATCAAAATTAATTTTATAATATTCTAAACTAAATTATCTTTCATATACAATTTATTTTATTTTTTTGATTTTTTACACTTAGATATGAATATTTGAAGTTTCCATGATTGTTTTAACTAAATTGCCTAATTAAGTGGTTAATCCCGTCAGTGCCACATGGAGGCTGACGCGGCACACACGTCCCACATGGCATGATGGGAGAGGCCACTTAAGTTGTCACATCATAGCGCATCAACGGTGGTGCTATGCACTTTCTCCCTATCCATTCAATCAAGGATCGGATGGTTGAGATCAAGCCCTCAGTTCTTAAGGGTTAAAATGGCAGATCTATGTGTCTTGATCATGGTCATCCATCCAAAATGTGTGGATGAACGGCCCATGATCCATCCCAGATCTTCCCCGTGGGAGATGGCCAGCATCCATTTTCTAGGGGAAGATCCGAGCTCGATTGAGCTCAGATTGGAACAAAATTCAACCCACACCATCTAAGAGTAATGGGGAACACATCCAATGACTAACTTTGCTTAGGATGAAACTTCCTTTCACAAAGGACCACACCATGGCTAATTTAAGCTGGTTTAATGGCATACCTCGTCAAGGGATATCAATGGTGCTCGACTCCCTTGAAGTAGCTTTTTCTAGTGGAGACAAAGCCTTATTGAAGTTTTAAGGTGTTGAAATTGGATGGATCTTTCTATGGACCAAGTTCACCTTCAAGTGGGCTTGACCTTGGTCAAGAGTACTCCTCCCTTGCTTAGAGAACATGTGTGAAGGCTTTCATGAACTTGATTGAGTTCCCTAATGAAGCTTGCAAAGTGAATTGGATTGGTTTGGAGTATTGAGTGAGATGGATTTTTAAGGGAGCTCCCCTATTTTTAGTCTAAGAAAATTGAGAAATGGAAATTCCAACTCACTCTAAGAAGCTTGAGGAGACTTGAAAATGGTTCCTCTGGCTTCTCTAAGCTTAATCGAATTGGAGAGTGTTGAATTGAAATGAAATTATGGGGAGTATATCTCCCCCCATAGCAATCAGATGGTCGAGCTTAAAGATGCCATTTTTTATCAATTGACCTCATGTACTGGGTTGTTAGGTCGTTTAGGGTTTGCACATGGGTCGGTTTAGCTAGAGAAAGGTAGTGGAAGTTGCACATGTGGAAAATGAGAAGAGGAATGATCCCCATGTGCTTATTTCCATGGGGGTTGTCAATTTTGACCTTGGGTTGGGTTGGACTGACCCAAACCCAATGGGTTAGGTGCACCACACTCACTGGTGTCCACTTGATCCACTAAGAAGATTCCATGTGGTCATGGTGATAATTTGACCAAATTCCAAGTGAATTTGGCCAAAATTTTCCCTTTGACCTAGGGTTAAAATGGTCATTCAGCTTGGATTTCAATTTGAATATGTTTGGCATGATTGAATAATGGGTTGGGCCAAATTTCAATGAATTTGGAGTTGCTATGATATGATTGGCTCATGTTGACCCATTTAGGTCAAAATGGGTCAACTTAGGTCAAGTTGACCAATTGGTCAAATTGGGTCAAACCAAGGGTTGGGTCAAGTTCATATGACCATTTGAAATATGTTGGCATCATTTGTTTGGTTCAATTTGATTTATATTTGAATTTGGTTCATTTGATTTCATTTAGGTCAAAATGGGTCAAGTTGACCAATTTGACCTATTTGGGTTAGGTTAAAGGTTGGTTTATGTTTGGTTGGTCATTTTAAAAGGATTGGTATCTTTGTTTCTAGTAAATTTGGTTTATATTTTAGTTTGGCTCAATTTGACCTTTTAGGTCAAGTTAAGTTCATGATCAATTGGCTAGTTGGCTTGGGTCCATTGTGGCTTTGATCAACAATCATTTTGGAATAAACTTGACCCAATGGTTTCAATCAATTTGGCTTAGATCAAGTTTTGACTTTTTTATGTCACGTTGAGTCAACTTGGGTCAAGTGACCAATTGGGCTAGGTTAGGCTCAAATGATGACTTGTTCAAGTTCAAACATTGATCATGAATGACTTTAGATCAAGGGTTTCAATTAATTTGAACTATAGGATTTTGGCTAGTTTAGATTTCATTTTGGCTAAGTGTTGACTTTATCAACCCTTAGGCTTGACTTGATTTGTCCCAATTTGAGTGATTGATCATCTCATGATGATTGTTGCTCGCAATGTGAGGCTTAGGTGGGCTTAGTTCAATCCAATTTGGTTAGGATTAAAATTTAGCTCATAAGGGTACTTTAGGTCACTTTGGGTCGAGTGAGCCTAAGTGGGTGAAATGGCTTGGTAAAAGCTTGATTTGGGTTTGATTGAACTCACATATGGACTTATGATAGAAATATAAATCAATTTGCAAGTGATTTGAAGTCAAATGGATTTTGATCCACTAGACAATTTCAAGTTCAAAGGGTCAACATGAGTTTGACTTGGATTTGATTTTTGAATTAATTTTTGATTTGATGATTGAAGTTTATGTTTATATTTCGATTCATGATTATAGGATTGATTGAATCATGAAGAAAAATCAAGAGTTTGACTTTATTTGAGTTTGATTTAGCTAAGTTCAAGAATTTGACTTGAAAGGCTTAGGTTAGATTTTGGTTAAACTTGAGCTTGATTTTTAAATTGATTTTTGATTAGATGATTGAAGTTTATATTTATATTTGGATTCATCATTGTAGTATTGATTGAATCATGAAGAAAAATCAATAGTTTGACTTGATTTGAGTTTGATTTGGCTAAGTTCAAGAATTTGACTTGAAAGGCTTAGGTTAAATTTTGGTTGAATTTGGACTTGAGTTTTGAATTTATTTTTGGTTATTTGAATTTATATTTAATTTATATTTGTGAATAAAAATGAGAATATAAATGGGTTATGAAAAAATTCCTTGAATTTTAATTGATTTAGATTTGATTTGAGCTTAGTCCATGAGAGGAATCAAAATGACTTGGGAAATATTTTGGAATTTGGAATCCAATCATGGACTTCAATCATAGGTTTCAATTATTTAGAATTGATTCATGATTTGAGAAAATATATTGAATTGATTCAAGGTTTGAGTTAGAGTTGTAGTTGATATGAGTTTGGAATTTTTACTTGGAAGAAGGAATTGAGGATTTGGTTCAAGCTATAGGGTAGACAAATTTTCCTAACACCCCTAAGGCATGACCTATTTCTATGGCTAACTCTTTTAAGTCTCTAGGACTAGGTTGAGTGTCCACCTAATCACTCGATGTATCTTAAGACTAAGGAACTCTTAAAGTATAAGTGAAGTCTTATGTCTATGATGGAGGGGTTGAGAGCTCATCCTAAAAATGAGGTCAACAGTAATTCAATTATATTAATCTTTAGATTCATTTCATGTTGAATAGAATTTTGTAAGTTTAATCCTAACCTAGGATTAATAAAACATATAAGAAATCATTCACTAAAGGAAATCAAATTATAAAAAAATGCTTTAGAAAATTACTTAAGATAGGGATGAAAGAGGTTAAGTCTCTTTCTTATATTTACAATATTTAGAGGCTAAGTAATTATCAAATGAAACAAACAAAAATACAAATAAAAATCCATTAATTCTCTAAACAACTTCAAAAGAAACCATCTATCATGTTAATTTGAAGAATTCCAAACTTAGAAAATTATAAATTTGAAGCTTAGCTAAGGCATACCACACTAAGCCTAAGCACACACATTAGAATTCTAAGTCACCACTTCTAGCACTAAGTTAGGACAGTGTATGTTGTGATGTTGTATTTTGTTTTGTGATGTAATATTTTAGACTGGATGTTAGGAATGTGGATCATAGATTGATTGTTAGATCATTTTTAGGCTAATATTATTTTCTATAGGAGATTATCCTTATGGGGACCACTGAAAATAAATATAAATATTTTACTTGCAGGTTGCCTTTACCCCATAAGCATAGCCCACATTAGGCAGGTGGGCTTGGTTACCCATGTGCATGGTGCTAAGTCCAAATTATGTAATATAACTGCTTGGGTTTGTATGTATATTTAGCTAACATCTATCTTACAAGTGTAATTGGATTTTACTTTTCCATAAAAAAATATAATTTTGCAATAGGAATTAGGATTAGTGCTATGGGGTTAGGATAAGCAGTGGCTAGAAGGCTTAGTCCTGGGATGCCATGTGATGCCTTGTAGCAAGCCAAATTAAAAGAAGAAAAAAAGAAAGGAAGAAATGAGAAATAAAGAATGAATACCCCCATAACATCTAATTTAATTTCAATTGTAATTATTATTTTGTAATTCAGGTTCTATAAAGGAAGAGCTCAGCTACCCAATTATTTTCTTTTTCAGGGTGTATGGCAGTACCTGGCCTCACCAACCTTTTATTCTTTAATGGTAGTCTATAAAATGATTATTATTAGGTTTAGCTTGTGCACTAGAATAATAAGATTTTCTTAGTTTCTTCATGATTAATGTCTGAATGTGTGGCTTGGATGCGGTAAGATCTTAGGAAAAAGTTAATTTTTTACCCCAATTAATAACTCATAACTAAATTTTAAAATAATTCACATCCTCACTTTAAAGCTTAGGTTGTAATCAAGATAATTAAAAGATTTAGCAACCCCTTAGCTGAATGTTGTATGTCTAACATCATGCATATCATATTATACCACTCTTGCAAAAAGAGGGCCTCCATTCTTGCACCTTAGGGATCGATTGACCTATGAGAGCACCCCCTTATGGTGGAGATTCATAATCTTTCTCTTTTAATTTGTCAAATAAGCAAACGTCATCATGCATTTAGGCATAAAATATCCTAAAACCTTTGTCCAAAAAATTGTGACAAAAATAATATAAAATTTGAAAAGATTCTGCATTTAGGCTAAGTCATATGCTCATGCTAAACATGATCTAGTCTCTTAGGGAGTGAGATTAGGACTCTAGTCTCTTTCAAAACTAAATAACAGCTTAAACCATCTTGTAATTACATAAGATTGGCCTATATGGATTTAAAGTGTAGGAGCTATTAGCTTGCGACCCCTCCATTCGATTGTAAGTCCAGAAGAGTCGGACGGTTTATCCTCTGTTGTGTAGATAAACCATTATGTCCCCTTTCCGCTTAGATTTGGGTCATGCTTTTAGCTTGTGCTAAAGCTTCCAAGATATAAGATCTGAGGTTGCTTGTTTCCTCTAGGCTACGAGCATAAATCATCACCTCTTAGGCATTTTCATAATCTTATGTTGATGGATTATAAGCCCTAGCATTTTAATAAAATTTCAACTCAAATCAAAATAAATCTTCATTTTCAAATATATAAAGTCTCACCTTATAATAGATTGGAGTGCTCACTAGGCTTCTAGTATCATGAGTACTCCCTACTTATCTTCCTTTAGAATCTAAAAATAAGTCTTTTCAAATTGAACATCCCTATTTGATTTTCCAAAATAACTTATTTATTGATAGCCTAACCTTGAAATCCTTGGAGACATGATTGACTACTTTAGTTGAGAGTATTCTTAGGAAATCCAATTTCCTAGGATGTAATTAACTATGGCGGCTTGCCACCATAGGGAGCTAAAGAACCCAGCATAAAATAAGTCCTGATTTACTTTTCCATGTAAAGTAGGGGAAGAATATCTAATACATATGAAGAACCATCATGCCTTAGTAGTCCTCATTAGGTGATTAGGTCCATTGTAGGGTGATGTTTCTATCTCTTGAGATAGTACATCTTACCTTAATGTCATACTCGATCACTTTAATAAGTACCCCCTAAGATCTGCGTGGTGTCCACCCAGCATCCGAAATAAAACACCATAGATTTTTTAGGGACTTCACTAGGGATTATTCCTCTCTCCATCTTTAGTAATCAATTATTGCCTCCAAGCATCGATAGTGGTCTTATATTTTATATAACCCCAATATTATCATTCTTTTGTTGTTACTTTGCTTATTTCATCCATAAGCAAAGGTGGCCAACATCCTTTAGGTTTTAAGACCTCCCTCCAAGTAGGTCTTAAAACCCCTACTATGTCCCCCAATAAATAAAAGAAGAAGAAGATAAATCAATCAAAGAAGAAAATAAACAAACATAAATTAAACCAAATTAAGAACCTCTTACCACTAGTTTGGTGAAGCAAGGTTCATCCAATATTCAATAAAATTTCAATAAAATCCAAAGTAAAAGTAAATAAAAATCTTTTCCAAAATTCTAATTTCAAACAAAATTAATGAATCCCAAAATCAAAATCAAACAAACAACAACAACAAACAAAAACAAATATCTCTTCTTCAAAAATTTCAAAATCTTTTAAAACAAAATTAACCAACCCAATTTAACATAATAAAATTTGTTAAATGAGGGTTCCCATCAAAACCAAATCAAAACCAAGCAACAACAACAATCACAAGCAAGAGCCTCTTCTCCAAAAATAGTCAAAATTTCTGCAAAATAAATGAACACCATTTAACATAACCAAATTTGTTAAATGAGGGTTCCAATTCAAAACAAAAATAAATCCAACAACAATCAAAAGAAAAATCTCTGCTCCAAGATCTCCAAATCTCCCCAACATATAATTGAACCCCATTTAGCATAATCAAATTTGTTGAATGAGGGTTCCAATTGAAAATCAAAATCAACAATAACAACAAAGAAAAGTCTAATCTAGTTCTCTCTTTTTAACAATGCAGTAGAGATACCAGCTCTATCTTTTTTCTTCTCCACTTCAGTCACTTTCCACCAAGTCTTCCAACAAGCTAATTTTCTCGTTCTCTTATGGGGTGGATGAGGCCATACTCACCACCACCCACATCATTAAGTTTGTGCTTGGCTTTGAGCACTTCAAAGTCACTTGTGAGGGACTTTACCTCACAACCATTAGTTGAGAGAAGGTGGTAGGCAAGAAGCCACTCAATGCAGTTTGACTTACATTCTAATTCTGAATTCCCCTCACTGATGGAAAAGGCTATTGAGGTTCCAATGTCCGTTCAGTAAGTTGCTCCTGCTATAGTTTTAGCACAGACTGGTACTGCCTTTATCGTTTCCCCTATCATGAAGGGGAAGGCTATTTTAGCTTCTGAGATAGTCTCCCCCACCTTTGAGGTCAGTTCTAGTTCCCTTCCAACCCCACTCACCAAAACCCAATGCCATAATAAGAATTGCGAAATAAAGACATTACGAGCAAGTGAACAAAAAGGTAGATGAAGCCTCCCATGTTGCTAAGGAGTCCCCTCATAAGACCTCTCCCCTTTTGAATGGCAGCAGGTTTCACCCACTCTCAGCTTCAGAGGAAGAGAAGGACTACAAGAAGATAACTGCATTACCCCCACCATCTACAGAGTATGAGACAACATCTAGAGAGAGGAGGAGGCCCTATGCCAGTCTGCGGTCTATGCTTCGGAGAGTTGGGAGAGCCCATGGATGCTCAGAGTTTGGCACTTTACATAATCTGAGGAGGCTGATCTCTAAAATGTTAGGGACCATATTCATAGGGAAAGGGCCACTGAGGCCAGGGTGGAAGCCCAAGTGGGCAAGAGAGAGGAGAAGATTTACTAGGCAGTTGATGGCCTCCGCTTTGATTGATTTTCCTAATCGGTGGATTGATAGAGCCAATCATTCTAACTGCATAGTCCTTACTAATTCCACCAATCGCAAGAGGAGATCTCTGGTGAAGAGGCAGCCAGTGTCATTACCATTACACTACTCAACTCGTCGAATACCTTCCCCAGTTCAAGTCCTGCCATCTATAGTCCCCACCAAGTTCCACAAGTCCCCATATGGAGAGAGCTTTTCCTTTGTTGATCATCTATGACCTAAGGATCCCACCATCTACTCCACCCATCGAGGTGAGGCTGAACCCCCCTTCTTGACTTTCCATCCCAATAGTGGTAAATAATGAGTGGCAACCCAAAAGTGTTATGGTCACTCCACCACCATAATAATTAAAGGAGGAGAAGGGAGGGGGGGATACTGAGGTATCCCCAATGATGGTTGAGTCAGTCATAGAGAGTACTCCACCTTTCCATAGTATTCAACATATCACTACTTCAAAGTTTAGTCGAGTCACCATCCAAGATATAGAGAGCGCATCGGGTGGATAACCAATCTTTGGATGATATTCTGGAGGACTATCATGATACAGTAAGGCAGATAGTCGGGGATGATCAATCTGACCAGGAGGAGAGTAGACTAGACTTTGATGCTGATAAGGATGACATGTTAGATGACCTAGCAGAAGTCCACATGGTCAATACTAGAAATAGCTGAGCGAAGAACTCGCTCTGTTCGTGCTTTGAAATTTGTTTTGTTCATGTTCGGCTCATTTATATATCGATCTTGAAATGTCTATTTATATTTGGCTCATTTAACTAAATGAGCTAACGAGCCAAACATGAGCCACTAAGCCATACTTGCATTTATGATATGTAAATGTGTTCATATGTATATATATATATATAATAATAATAATAATAATAATAATAATAATAATGATAATAATAATAATAATAATAATAATAAATAAAATAATACTAATAAAATAATAATAATAATAATATATATATAATATAATATAATATAATATAATATTTTATTTCAAGAAATCGAAATAACACATCGAACAAATGATTGTTCATGTTCGGTTCATTTATATATCGAGCTTGAAATGTCTGTTCGTGTTTGACTCATTTAGTTAATGAACTAGCTGAACACAAGCTACATAACAAGCCGAATATGAGTTGTTCGCGAACAATGAGCTTTTTTGACAGCCCTAGTCGATACCCAAAGATCCCTGCATAGGGAACAACCTAGCTAAGAAAGCATTATAGTTGAGGAGGATAAGGCATTAGAATAAACTCAACACCTCCTCCAACAAATCAAATAGAAGGATGATTAGATTGACAAGATGGAAAGAAGGGTAGAGGAGTTGATGGCAGTGGTCCTAGCCTTACAGAACCAAGCCCTAGTTTCACAACCTTCCCCTATGGAGTTTGATTAGCCTGAGCTAGTTCTTACCCTAGATCATCTTAATTGCACTCCCATGGATGATGACATCGGTAGCTTACATAGAAGGTCACCAATAGTACCTCTATGCAAGAAAATGACAAAAATTAAATGGTGGAGCAGCAGATGAAGGAAGCGTTGGCGCAAGCCCAGGGGAGCTCATCTATTCTAAATGGTAGACCCTACATGGAGGAATTTGATGTAGTTCAATATCCCAAGGGTTTTGTGTCACCATCCTTCATGATCTTTGATGGCAGTCGGAACCCAAGACAGCATATCGCATACTTTTGAGCGCTATTGTTGCATTAGTGGCGTGACGCACTTCTCTTTGCGTTTGTTAGTAGTGTGGGTAGCTTTTGGTACACCAAACTACACAATGGTTCGGTGAAGTCCTTTGCACAACTAAAGCATCTCTTCATCAAGAGATTTATAAGAGCTTAGCAAAAAGTAATTATAGGTGACCTCATTGTAGAGAAGCAAAAGCACAATGAGTCCCTTATTGATTACATTCTTAGATGGCGCAACCTGAGTATGAAATGTGAACTACATCTGCAAGAGAAGCATTCCATTGAGATTCTACTCAATAATATCCATGGCCTGGTCTCCTTCATACTAAAAGGTTTTACCATTAAGACATTTGAGAAATTAATTAGCAAGATGGCTAACCTATAAGAGAAAGCTGAATAGTTGACCTTTTCAACCCAGTCATCCAAGCCAAAGCCTCAGAAGGTCATTGGAAAGAAGCCTAAGAAAGTAGTGGCAGTTGATAAAGGGAAGTATCCAACAAGAGCTAAGCTTGAAAGGCCTAGATTTCAGTAGCCTCTACTACCACCTCCTCTTCCACTACCTCGACCATCGTAACGGCCACCACCACCACCATAGCATCCGCACAATGGTAGTACTAATATCGACCACTAGGTAGTTACATTCCACCTACTCTTGCTGATAAACTCAACAAACCATACTCATTCAAGAGGGAGGTAGTGTAAGATCTTCAAAAATCTTATGAAGAAACCTAATTTTTAATTACCCGAGCCAAGAAAAGTGGGCAAGAGTGATGATCCTAACTACTACCCCTACCACCATATGCTAACCCATATCTTAGAGGATTGTTTCACTTTTAAGGATTAGCTTGAGCATAGCTACAAGTCAAGAGCTATAGTTATCCCCAAAGAATACTTAACAAAATTACCATCTAGTTCCATTAAAGTAATCTCTTGGGATAT
The DNA here is from genome assembly GCA_021442155.1 of Cymbidium sinense. Taxonomy (NCBI): domain Eukaryota; kingdom Viridiplantae; phylum Streptophyta; class Magnoliopsida; order Asparagales; family Orchidaceae; genus Cymbidium; species Cymbidium sinense. The sequence goes on from CM038219.1 coordinate 89,014,812, forward strand.
TTCTGATCCTCTTAATATAAAAGAAGGTTAGGATATCTCTTTATCCCGTACCTCTAAAAAAAATTTCTAAAGTTAAGAAACTTTCTTTGTAGGTGCCCAACTCAGCTCAAACCTTCAACATCAAGGAAGGTTTGCATGTTGTGAAGGGAAACTCAGGGAGAGTGGAAGCTAGCATCAATAACAGCAGTCTCCATTTTCCTAGGATAGATCCATAATGCAACCACCATCTAAGTCTAGCATTCTTTCTTTCACCATAGCAGCAACTACCTACACTTTTTAGGAGCATTGTATCAGTGGATGAGGGCTCCAAACCCCTCATCCCACTTACATTACTTGATTTCTACCATGTACCACCTCCAAAATTAATGAAATCAATGAAGAAAATTGATTACACTTACATCCTTTCCACTTCTGATAATCTCAATTTCATTCCAGTTGAAAGCTCTTAAAGTCAAAGCAATAATAACTCAAATAATTCTAATCATTCCTAATCTAGTTCAAAAATGGATTTTCTTTTTCTGAATCCTCTGGGTTCACCTCTTGAGATTGACTTCGAGTTATCTGACTCTGAGGATCCTTTAGGAGAAGCTATAAGTATACTTGATGAGAAAGTAGAACTTTTCATGGATTCTTTATTTCAAGAAGTCACTGAAGTTAACTTATACAGTGACAAAGTTATACCTCCTAGACTAACACCTCAGGATAAGACAAAAATAAGTTATTGGTTCCAGTGAGTAGATATCCCCTCTACATAATGTTCCACCTATGACATGCTTGTGGAGGACCAATCAAAAGTTGATTGCAACATCCTTATACACCTTAGAAAGTTTCTAGCTAAGTTAAGCATATATTATGCCCTTATCTTATCCAAAGAGATGAGGGAATCATTAATTAAAGCTTTGCTTGATCCAGAGATATGCTTAGCTCAGCTGACTGCTATTGGAGAGGAAGCATGTTACTCGAAGGAGATCCTACGAGTTACATTCACCGATGAAGACCTACTTTGAGGAACAATCAAGCACAACCATCCCCTCTACATTATAGTGGGTGTTGGTAGATTCAAGCTATCTAGTTCTACTTAATCTTAGTGCATCAATCAATATTATAAGCTTAAGAACCGTTGCCTACTTGAGGATCAACATCTCTAAACTCCAAATGGAGAGGATGATGTTGAAAGGATTTAATGAACAAGGCAAGAGGGCCTTAAGCTCTATAGTGTTTCCTTTAGAGATTCATGATTGGAAGACTGAAACCAAGTTTCACATAATAGATTCAGATACATCTTTTATTGCTTTGCTCGGGAGACCATGGATACATGAAAATAATATGATTTCATCCTCTTTACATCAGTTCATCAAGTTCCAAAGAGGTGGAATTGAGTATTACATCAAAGGAAATCTCAAACCCTTTGTAGTTCATGTGGTCGTAATATATGAGGATGCGACCTACTATCTCCCTAAGAAGCAAAATGTCTATTCTCGTGAACTTAGTCAAAATCTAAATGTAAGAGAAAAAGAAAAAAGTGAAAAAGAAAGAAAAGAAAAAGAAATATAAATAGAAAAAGAAAAAAAGGGAACGAGAAAAAAAACCTTAGGGAGGAAGTGGAGCCCGAGATTAGATTCCACCCATAGTTCATTACTCCATTCAAACAAGTGGGGAGGATGACCCGCATCCACTACGATGGGGAAGAGGTAAGTCAAGAGGGAGTCCCCAAGGTGGAAGGCCTCCATACATACCACCCACAAGGAGATTCATCCAAACTTCTAGGAGTACACCTACTATTACAATACTTAGAATCTAGTTTAGAGGATGAGTCTTATGTAGTTAGCACACCGGTCAGCTCTTCTTGATAGTAGATCCCGTTGAAGGTGACACTCAAGCTAGACAACGATGAAGATTGGATTCCCAAGCAAAGAAAAAGTGTATCCAAGTCTTTATTATGTGAAACTATTAGGCATCAGATGGGAACCTTAGCTTTAACCCACTTTTCTCATAAAAAGTTGAGGGTTTGGTAGTTAAGGAAGCCCCCAAGTCATGTACAAGCTAAATGATCCAGAAGTTCTATCCAGGATCAACATCCTCAAGTCAAAAAGTTGATGTAGAACTTAAGAATTATTCATATAAAGAATTAATAGAATTTCCTTTTATTGGTACTCACCTTGTGTTCATAATTTAGCAAAGAAAGGTTTAATCCCACATGCATGATCTAAGAATAGGTCAGGATACTTTAAAAGGCTATGGAACAATAAATGCAAAAGCTCTCAATCAAGTCCCAGACTAGGCTTTGGCATAGTAGGTCCCGTAGATGATGATGATTACCATTTGGTAATCATCAATCATTTAGAATCTAATATGTTCTTTTTAAATCACATTAAATCATATGAGGAGGTGTGCTTAGAAACTTTAGATGATTCATATGATTTCCATGTCAAGGATGCACCTCCAGAATTTCAAGAAGAAATGAAATCAACTATTGATGAACTTAAAGAAATCAACTTAGGGATTGACGAAACTCACACCCAACGTACATCAACTCCCTGTTGAATGAAACTAAAACCAATGACTTAGTTAGGCTAATCACTAAGTTTAAGGACTACTTTGTATGGAGTTATCAAGAAATGCACAAGTTGGCTTTTGACGTAGCGATTCATAAGCTAACAATATAGCCTGATGCAAACCCTATAAAGAAAGCTCCTAAATGCATGTGATTAGATATTGAGCACATGTCATTTCTAAAATCAAGAAATTAATTGATGCTGGTTTCATCCAGGAGGAAAAATACCCCACTTGGTTGACTAGCATCATCCCAATCAAGAAGAAGAATGGCCATATTTGTATATGTGTCAATTTTATGGATTTTAATAAGGCATGTTCAAAAGATGAATTTCCATTACCCATACCAGAACTGATGGTGGACATTGCCTCATCTCATGTAGTCTTCTCTTTCATGGATGGTTCATCTGAATATAACCAAATAAAGATGGCACCTGAAGATTAAAGGAACACTGCTTTTAGAACCTTGATCGAAATATATTTCTACATATTCATGTCTTTCAGCTTTAAAAATATCAGTGCTACATGCCAGTGGTACATGGCATGAATCTTTGATAAACTCATTCTTCACCAACTTGAATGCTACATCGATGATCTTGTGGTCAAAAGCTAAGAAAAGGATGACTACCTCCTTGACTTGGGAGTAGTTTTTGAATGGTTAAGATAATATAACCTCAAAATGAACCCTCTAAAGTGTGCATTCAGAGTAGCTTCAAGAAAGTTTCTTCGGTTCATTGTCTGACACCATCGAATCAAAATCGACCTAGAGAAGATTAAAGTGATATTAGAAATGCCACCCTTAAAAGTCTAACTCAACTCAGATCATTTCAAGGGAGGTTGGCATTTCTGATATGCTTTATATCCAACCTATCAGGTAGATGCCAACCATTCTTAGCACTGCTCAAGAAAGACACCAAGTTCAAGCAGGATGATTAGTGTCATCATACCTCGAGAGCATCAAGTAGTATCTCATGATGTTTCCAATCCTAGCTACCCCTATCCCAGGCAATCCCTTGATACTCTACATTATTGCATTAGATAACTCCCTTAGTGCTTTGTTAGCTCAAGGCAATGATGAAGGGAAAGAGAATGCATTCTACTATCTCAATCATCATCTAATCCCTACTGAAGTAAACTATCCACCCATTGAGAAGCATTGCCTAGCTTTAATCTTTGCATCCCAAAAGCTATGGCATTGTATGGTCTCTCATAAAGTAAACTTAATTACTAGAATCAATCCATTATAATATCTCATGACACTACCGATGCTATCTGGACAATTGACACGATGTTCCATGATCTTATCGCAATTTGACATCACATTCACGATGTGCGATGAAAGGATAGACACTCACAGATTTCTTAGCAGCACACCACTTCTTGTAGATTCTTCGCTTAATGATGACCTATCTGATGAATAAATCATGAACTTAGGGATGCTAGCATTCTTCACTGAGATATATACTTTGATGGTGCGGCTTCCTCCTAAGGAGAAGAAGAACCACAATTTACTCTTCCATGAAAGGTAGGGGTAGGAATAGTTCTCCTAATGTTAGACCATAATATGATGAGATTCTCGTATCATCTATCTGATCCTTGCACCAACAATGAAGCTAAATATGAGGCTCTGATTATTAGTCTAGAGTTATCCATCTTGTTACGCATCTAGAACATCAGCATCTTTGGGGATTCCCAACAAGTTGTCAACCAAATCGTTGGGTCCTATAAGGTCCTCAGGCCCAGTCTCTATCACACCATGAGTACACCATGGAGTTATTGGCCCAAATCCCAGAATTTAACATCTATAAGATTCCTCGAGGAGAAAATTCTATAGCTTATGCCTTAGCCAAGCTTTCCAAGGAGTTGGGATGTCCGGAGGATGAGTCCATATCAATTGAGGTCCATAATAGGCAAGCCCTCCCTTTTATTGATGTTGAACTCATCAAAAAATACTCTCTTGAAGGTGAGGTTATTGTTGCCAAAAAGGATGAAGAATTGGATTGGAGGCAACCCTTGATTGATTACTTAAAAAATGGCAAACTACCTTAAGAGAAGTCTCATGCACATCAAGTGAAGTAGAGGGCACTTTCTTATGCCCTCGTGGATGGTGTTTTATGCCAGCAATCCTTTGATCATATGTGGTTATGTTGTTTATATAAACATGAAGCCTGTAAGATTGTGACCAAGGTCCATTCAGGATTATACAGAGCTCACTAATCCGATCCCAAGATGAAAGCCAAAATCAAGAGTCTTGGATATTATTGGCCATCGATGATCACGAATTGTATGGACGTAGCGAAGTGTTGTCACCAATGCCAAGTACACAGAGTGGTCTTGCATCAACCACCCAACATTCTATATTTAACTTTAGCCTCATGGCCATTCAAATGTTGGGGTACTAACATAGTGGGTCCGATCGATCCTCCTTCATCTAAGGGTCGTTGGTTCATTCTAGCAGCTACAGACTACTTTTCTAAGTGGGTAAAGGTGATTCCACTCATGGAGGTCAAAGCTCAGCATGTGCTCTAATTTTTCAAAAACCATATCATATATAGATTTGACCACTGAATTATATCTAATAATGGTACAACTTCACCCGGAGACACAATATAAATTAGAGATATCTACCATCTATTTTCCACAGGTGAACGATTTAGAAGAAGCCTTCAACAAAAGTCTCATCCAAATACTAATAAGACACTCGATGATAATAAATGACAGTGGCATGAGCAGTTAGTTGAAGCTCTATGGGTCTATCATACTACCTACAAAACTTCAAGTCAATATACTCCTTTCTCCTTTATGTATGGGTCTGAAGCTATTCTACCGTTAGAAGTCCAACTTCTATCACTAAGGAAAGTTTTGGGTGGCAAAATTACAACTAAACTGAACACAAGTTATTTTTAGAAGAGCTCAAAGGTTTGGAAGAGAAATGCATACGAGCATGTCAGAACCTTGAGTTCTACAAAGCAAAAATAATTCAAGCTCACAACAAGTTAGTCCACCCTAGAGCTTTCAAGTAGAGTTTGTTTTAGTTCTAAGGAGACCAATTATTACCCGACATAAGATGGGAGGCAACTTTGAACCCACTTGGGAAGGCCCTTTTACCATATAGAAGGCCTACCAAGCCAGATCATACCAACTCATTAATGATAAAGGAGAACACCTAATGCTTCCAGTTAATGGTATTTACCTTAAGAAATATCATCCATAAAATAATGTTCAAAATATTTTTTCATCAATAAAATTTAGTTCAAATCAAAAATTTCTTCAAATTGAAACTTTTCCATTCGTGAACTTGCATGATGTGTTTAAGGTATGTGTAAGAGAACCCGAGTGACATCCTATCCCTCTTTAGCATAACACAAACACAAAATTACACAAATACACAAATCCATTATTTCGGGCTACTTTGAATCAAGTTAAGTCCCCCAGCAGCCCAGATCATACCAACTCATTAACCATACATTGATTGAGTCTGAGTTTATATTTGAGGATTAGGGTAAGTCCCCCAGTGGCTCCTTCCACTTAACTACTTCAAGTCTAGGTCCAGTCCTTCTTTGTGACTCCCCACTTGGTAGTCACCTTAGGTCAGATAGTAGCTGTTTAGTTGATGACAGACTATCCTGATGGTTAGTTCTATTTAGAAAGATGTGAGTCCCTGATGCTTTTTTCCTAGATTGATCATTGCAAATTGACGGGCACCTTAGGTTGGTTGGTGTTTTCCTTGTTGTTTGAAACCCTCCCGATCGATAACACCACTCAAGCAGATGTGGGTCCCACACTTTCTCTCCAGCATTTGTAAAACCTCTGTGCTTTCTTTAGGGATTAGGATAAGACACCTATAGGCACCTTACATGTGGGCACTCTATTTGGATTATGTCTTTTATGACCCCATCTAGACACTACCTGGGTTACTCTTGGATTGGACAATTCCCCTTTCTAGTAGCCACCCCATGGTTGGAAGCTATGTATTATGGATGTACAAACTCTCCCTTGGGCTAGTAAATCTAAGATAGGCCAAAACCCCCATGGCTCCTTTTTAGTGTGGCTCCTCGCAAACCAACAGGGTCCACACTAATCTAATCAAACAAACAAATAGATGAATGAAATGACATATCTCTTGTGGATTAGGATAAGACCCTCAGAGGCACCTCTTCCCAAGTAAGAATCCTATCTTTTGGGCAGTGTTAGGAAAACTACCTATAGAAATCACTTCAACTACCCTTGAGCTGAGACAAGACCCCCTAATGGCACTCACTCACTAATCGTCCTAGGACAGGTTTGGCTTGATGTTCCATCAATAGGTCACCCCAATGGCTCATCTTACTTGGGAAGATATGAGTCCCTGAGCTTTCTTCCTAGTATAGATATTGCAAATTGACAGGCAACCCTTAGATTAGATAGTCTCTACTCCTCAACTATTAGACTGCCCCATTGGAATGGTAAATCTAAGGTAGGCCCAGGCTTTCATAGTCTCCCTTTAGTATGATCCGGTGCAAACTGGCAGTATCAAAATTAATCAAATTTCAACAAATCAAATCAATCACAATCAAAACAAATTCAAACTCAAACTTACTTTCCAAGTGGATCCAACAACAAACTATTTACCTCATTTTTGGAAGAGGTCATTTTAGCAATGCAAAGATCTCAAGTCCGAATAGAGATTTCCTAATTCACTATTCAAGTTACTATGATTAGTAACTTAGGAAATGCAATTTGAGCTAAGTCCATTCTACTTAGTTTGATGCAAAACCAAATCAAACATCCAACATAAATTAAATTAAGTGAATCAATGTAAATAAAATGAAAATTCAAAGTCAAACCTAAACTCAACTCTAATCAACCTAGAATTGACATAAGTGGACCCACTTGGTCAAAACGTCAACCCACTAAATTTGACTAAATTAAATCATCAAAATTATTTTAATAATCAAATGAATATGTGTGATCATAATAACAAAGGAATTTGAGTCCATGGAGGCCTAGATTAGGTAAATTAAATCCCTTAAATCAAAATAACCTAAATAAGCCACATTGAACTCAAATCCATGAAAAATTAAAATAAATTTAAATTGATTGCCTAAATCATATGGGGATGGTGTTGGGACATAACCCAAATCCCTATTGGGTAAAGTTGGGTCAAATGGGTTATTTGACCCATTATAAATTATGTTTAATTCACTTAACCCAATTTGGTTAAGTGAGTTAAGCAAGATAAAAGAAATAAGAAAATATCAAACCACTTCCAACCAAATCACATGGGATGGGGGTGAAACTTCCTTAAACCCTTATAATGATGGTTTACATCCCTAATCAAGCTACTTAGACTTCTCTTGCATTATTGCATAAAATCCAAATAAGGAAAACTAATGCAAGCAAAGGAATTGGAGAAGTCAAATTTCTTCTCCCTTCTTCCCACCTCTTCACATAGGATAGTTGTGGGATGGAAAAGGAGTGTACTAGCTAGCTTCCAAGGTCCTCCATCACCAAAACTGACCAATGGATAGCAAAGAAAAGGATTAGAGGCTCTCGACCATATAGGAAAAGGAGAGGAGAGACTTCCCCAAGGAAAATTGAGCACACATACACCTTCACATATCAAAATTGAACCAAAATAAAATTTCCCCCTCCCCTCAAGTATCCTTAATCACTATAATCCATCAAAATTGAAAAGAGAAATCAAAAGTTGGCCTAGGGAGCAATCCATAAGGAATTAATCTAATTCCTTTGGCAAGCAAGTTCGATTCAAGCATTCGAACCTTTAGGATCAATTGCAAGATCGATCGTCCAATGAATCAAGGTATGACATTGTTGACCTCATGCTTTTTCTTAGAAAATTTAATTATGGTCAGTTTAAAAGGAAATGTAATCTACAAGTTGATCCAACCATATAAAAACATAGGATATTCATCCATGATCGTGTGGTAATTGAAATCAAGTGATTTCATTGCCTATATCAAAAGATATTAGCAAAATACTATCAACGGTCCTCGGCTCTCACATGAATCAAAGGAGATGATCTCTCTGCCATCTGATCTGTGTATTTGGATTGGACGGCCCAAATCTAGATGGACTGGATTAATTTATGCCCCATAGGAACAGTGGGACTGATCTTGATCGTCTAAACTTTGATCGGATGGTCCGAGTAATAAGAACCACGTGCCCACGCATGTGGCGCCATGACAAACCTGCATGCTCCATGAGGATGGATGTGCCACACAGGTGCATGCCACATGGCACGCGGATGCCACGTGGGACCCCCCCACCCCCACTTAAAAATCATTAAAATCTGTTAAATAACAGATTTTATTAATTTAAAAAATGCATAAAGCTTCTAAAAATCATAGAAAATCAAATATAACTCAAAAAATTACAAATAAAAACTCTATGGATTCATCTTAATGAGACAAATCTATAGAAAATAAAATCCCCAATTTTATGGGGTATTTTTCTCTTAATTTAGGTTAAATTGAAAAACATTAAACCTAATTACTCTCAGATTAATTATCCAATTAATTTAAAACTTTGGGGAAATGAAATTAAGCATAAAATACGCCTTAGGTGAATTTTTGGGGATTTATTTCTCTGAGTTTAAGGGAAATTGCAATTTCATATTCTTAGCCTTTTAATTAATTAAATTAATTAACCCTTAATGAAATAATTAGAAAACTTTAATCAAACAACCTTAAATCAACATAATGAACATTAATGAACATCAGAACACTAATTAACATAATTAAACCTATATGAACCTAATAATCCTTAAATTGACTTAATTAGATGATTAAATGAGTTAAATAATTCAATTAAACAACATGAACTTAATTAAATCATAATAAACCAACTAGTTAACCAAAACATATAGATAAACACTCATTGGAAAGGTATTTCCATGAAGAATAAGTGAAAAATAAAATATCTTAATGAGTCTTAATAAATTAGGTTTGATTTAAGTTTTAATGAAATAATTAAAATCTTAATTACACCCTAATTACATATCTAATCAAGCTGAAACTTTAGGGATATAAAATTGGCATGTAAACCTACTTGGCAGAAATATTTCAAGTCCAAATTGTTTCTGGATTAGGAGTTTTCAAATTTCTAAATTCTTATGTCAATGTTAATCAAATATTGGGTTAAGGAAATTAATTAACCTATTAAATAAAATAGTACTTCAAACCAATCTCAGTCAAACATTAAGAAAACTATTCAGAAACTTATCTAAATATTTTAAGTCAATTTAAGTGATCAAATTCAATCTTAGGATAATGAAATAAAACCTTTGGTTAATAAAAATAGTAATTGACTTAAACTTTAACCTTTGAATCAATGAAATTTAATGAAACCACTCATCTCTAATAAATTTAAATAATGAATCTAAAACCTAGGATAATTAAATTAGATCAAATAATTAACACAAGTGCTTTAGGTTAAGCATAATCCATGAACAAACCTAAAGTATTAATTCATATTAATGAATTTAAATCTTAAGCTCACAATTCTATAATTTAATAACTTAAGTTAAATTGAATAAAATCAAACTCTTTAAATAAACATAAGCCAAATCAAATGAAACCCACATAGATTAATTCAAAATGAAACAAATCAAACAAATTAAATCAAATAATGTAATTCAAACAAATGAAATAACATAAAACTAATCCAAACATAAATAACATTAAAAGGATTAATTAAGATACTTAGGGATCTTAGTTAGACATTTGAAAACCTCATTAGGATTTAGGATGTGGAATAATGTGAGTTTCACCTAAAAATGAAATTTGTTTTATTTCCCATTTTGAAAACTTAAATATTACTTTAACCAAATAAAATAAAAATAAATATGGGAATTAAACCACTAAACCATTTAAATTGAAACCAACCAATGGTAAAAATTAAACAAAATAAAACTTCAAACTTAAAGGCTTAGCAAAGACATACCACACAAACCCAACTTCTACACACAATAGATTACTTAGGTCATAGACTCTAGATCTAGGTTAGATCATTCTTTGATTTTCTTTAAATCTTTTGTGATATGTTGTGTTATGCTTCACAAGTATGTGTGGTGTATTTCTTTAGACTAGATGTCTAGGCTTGTTTGTTCATTAGACTGGATGATAGGCATTCTATCTAGATTTAACACTATTTTCTACAGGGGACTGTGTTAAAGGGATCGCTATAATAAATAAATCATAAAATTATTGTTTGCTTATAGGTGCTAAAAATCCCTTAACATAATCCATAGGACAGGTGGGCTTAGCAAGCAACTAATTCTAAGCCCATATGTTTGTGAAATATAAACTGCTTTGTGTGTTGTGTGTATTTCCTAATATTTATTTTGTAGGGCATAAGATTTATTTTTGAATTCTAAATATAAATTTGAACTTAGAATTAGGGATCTATGAGGTCTAGGATTAGCAGGAGATGACCCAACCAGGAGATGGTGTGGTGGTCCGCTATGGAGCCTGATGGATGTCCCTAAAGAAAGAGACATTCCTAGAAAGAAGACCCATAGATCTAAACTTGTAGTTCTAGAAGGGAACTCAACGCTCATTTTTTCATTCTTCGATGTACCACAAGACTGCCACATTGGCCTTTTTCTCATATAATTTAATTTGGTTTGATTTATTTTGGGTGTGCAATTGAAACATCATGCTTTTTCTAGGTTTCTTTCTATATTATGTTTGTGTTGTGATGAATTCTTGGACATAGGCTCATAGCATAAACTAAATTTTCTACCCAATTAAATCAATCAAAATATAAAAATGAATACAACTCATAATCTTCATATAAAAGCCTAGGCATTAAAGCAAGATAAAACATGTAGCAACCCCTTAGATGGATGTTTTAACATCATGCATAATCATATTGTTTCACTCTTGATTAATGAAGGACTTCAATCCTTGCCAAAGAACCTGGGCTTGACCTTTGCGAGTCTATGATGGAAATACACATTCTTCTATTCTGATTTGGCCCATAACCTTTTCTAATTGCATGCATTAGGCATAAATTGTATTCCTATGGCCTAAAATTAATATTGAGTCAAAAAATTATAAAAATTTGAAAAATATGCATAAGTTAGGTGCATCTTCATACCCTACATGATCTTAAGGATTAGGGAGTGAGTCTAAGTTCATAAATTCCTTTCTTAAGAATGCAACAACCCAACCATCTAGCATTCATATGACTTAGCTTCATGAATTTAAAATGGGCATATGTGGTGTCAGCTGGTAGCCTTCTCTAGGTAGGTTGTAAGTCCAGAAGAGTCAAGGATAGGTTAGTTCCCTCAAGTGAGGAGAATGGCCAATGATTCCCAAGGATAGAACTAGGTCAAGCATCTGCCATGTATCAGAAGCACCTGTAGACTAGGTTCTGGAGTATCCTTTTGGAATAGTCTTCAACCCTAGGCATTTCTACAGTCTTGTGCTACTAGAATCTAAGCCCTAGATTTCTAAGAAAATGATAACTTAAAATCTAAAGTTAAAATCCTAAATTTGAAGCCAATCATAGAATAGTTGGAATGCCTACTAGGTATCCCAGTATCAATAGACATTTCCTATTCTTTTCCATTTGACTCTTGAAAATAACTCTCTTTCCAATTTGGACCTCTCCCAATTGAATTTTTCAAAAATTAGTCCTTTGAAAGCTACCTTAGTAGTCTTTAGGAATAACCATTTATTTCTTTAATCAAGATTATTCTTAAGAAGAGACCCTTCATAAGATGTAATTAACTATAGAGGCTTGCCTTTATAGGGAACCATGATCCCAAGATAAAATAAACCTTGTTCTACTTTTTCATGTAGTTCAGGGGAAAATACTTTGGTTATTTCTTAATGTCATTAGCCTTAGGAGTCTTTTATTGAAATGATTGAATCCATTACAAGAGATCATGTTTATCTTTCAAGATAATATGTTTATTCCTTAATGTCATATTTGGTCATCTAAATAAAACTTTCCTAAACTCTATGTGGTGTCATTTCTTCCCTCAATTCCAGAGAAAAAACCAACATATTTTCTGGTGACTCTGCTGGGGAATGGTTCCTCTCTCCATCTTTAGAAATAGGTGGTTATTTCTATATATCGGTAGTGTACTAGTACCACTCACTAGTTAGGACTGCCTTTTTTTCCATTGGATACCTCTCCATTTCATTCTTGGTTGAGTCTATCCAACATCTTGAATAGAGGTTCTAGAACTCTTCATTTGTCACAGTTAAAAGATTGGGTCCTGTAACCAAATCCCAAAATAAAATGAGAGGTGTGAAAAATAAATGAATAACAAGTCACCTCTATTAAGACCTAAATCTGGTCAAGATGAATTTGAAACCATTCTAATGTGGAAAAGAAATGTTAAATTTAAAGAAGTATGAAAGGTACTTCAAAATTTGAAAAGCAAAACTCCAAACATAAAGTCTCAAAGTTAAACTTATTCTTGATCTTACTTTGGCTTTATACTAAAGCTAAAAATAATCAAGACAGGGTCCTTGAATGGATACCCTTTGTTCTACTACATTCACCTAAGGATGTAAATTGAAATGAAGGAGTTCCTTCAAAACCTAAGAAAATCAAATCAAAAGGATGCATAGTTGCGCCTATTTCCCTTTTACCACCATGATTGAAGTTTGAATTACATTTAAAAATAAAAATCATTCCAAAAATAGAATGCCTTATTGACCTTAAACAAAGGTTAATTAAGGAACTAAATGTAAATCTTCTATCCTTATAAAAGAAAATTTGTATATAAATGTACATCATCTTTAATCATAATTAATTTCCATAAGTCCACTAGAATATTGGAAAATGAACTACTCAAGTTGATTTGCCAATTCTAAGGAGTGACCTGGAGGTAACCTTAGACCTTTCCAAAATCTTAAATTCCTAAGAGTTTGAGATAGAGTCAAAAGTGGAATATGACATGACATAAACAAAGATAAAGTGACAGGATATACTTTTGCTCTTAATTAATAGAAGAAAAGAGAGGGTAGTGAAAGAGAATTCTAATTCTCCTGATAAAGTTGAAATGAATAAAATTTAAACCAATAAATTTAATTTAGCTTCCTTAATGAGAGTTTCCTCTCATTAAATGAAATGATATTTCATGAATGGCTTTAATTAATTTTAAAGCTAAATCCTGAAAAGAAAATAAATGAAGAATTTAATCTTTCTAAAAAAATCATGACCTTAGGATTGGGTCCTAAGGGTGATATATCTATCTCTTAGAACAAAAATATGAAACTTTTATCTCTGGTTAGTTGATAGATAAATCACTTAGGACTTTGTCAATCCAAATGAATGAAGAAAGCCCTAGTTTTCTCTATTCAAAGACTAAGGCATTATATGCTTTCAATACAAAGTGAGCCTAAGGAGAATCCTTTGCAATGTCTTATGACATATTTGACATTGTCTTGATGTTAAGTAGGGTGGTCAAAGATTCCATTACAAGATGAGATTACCTTTATTCTTATATGTGCTATAAAATAAAATACAAGTCAAACTTGACTTTCTAATAGCACATCATCTACCCTAGAGGGTCCTCTTTTAAATGATGATCTCTAAATGAATAGATCATGAGTTCTATTGATCTATTGAGGATAGAGTTAGACCTACCTTCCCTTCATATCAAAAGGAAATTTCTTGAAATCAAATTCAAAGTGGTAGAGTTATACCACCTCAAATTACATTGAAAAGAAATGGCAAATAAGTCATCTTCAAAATGTGATGTTTTGCCCATCTTAGAGAAGTTGCCTACAAAATCAAGCATCATAATGCTCTATTAAAAATAAAATAAAATATGAAATAAAATAAAATAAAAATGAAAAAGAAATGAAAGTAAAGCAAGACATTACATAATCATGTAATTTTCCTTACTTAACTATAAACAATTTTATGATGTGGCATTCCACTATAAAGAAGTTCTAGGGTTATCTTCTAAAATGAAGATAGACTACTAAGAACTTATTAACATCTTTAGTATGTGAAAATTTAAAAAAGAAAATCTCTAAAATATATGTTGATCCGTGCATCGGTCAACATCAAATATAAACATGAGAGTGAATTTATATAGGCTCAATTCTAATCAAGCTTTGATAAGATGATGTCGTATAAATTCAATCAAATAAAGAAAGAAGTTTTTAGCTTCATGAAAATTCATTCTTAAAAACTCAACCTAAAAAAGAACTTAATTTCAATCACATTGTTGATTGAAGCCAAAATTTAAACGTGAAAAAAGCAACTTAGGAATTCATGAAAATCTTTAAATGCTCTTGGATGGTCCTATCCAGCCCCAATAAAAAAAAAGAATAAAAAGGAATCAAATCAAAAGAAAAGGAAGAAACATACTAATTATTGAAGGATGTTCATATTCATCCTAAAGTGTTGATTCTTTAGGATATCATTCAGCTACTCCTAAGTTACCTCACTAAATATTTGATTCTAATAGAAAATTCTGATTTCAAAAGTGTAAAGTTTTCAAGGAAGTCATTATGTCAATCTTAAATGACTCACTCCACTAAATCAATTTGAATCCAAAAATGTAACATCTTTAGAAAGTCATTTTTACCAATCTTAAATGGCTTTACTAGATTTGTTGTTCCATGAAAAGATGAAAAAAAATAGAAATTTTGGATCACATTATAGATCAGTCAAGCAAAGACTTGAATCATATCAAAAAGTCAGTCAATCAATTGTTGTATTCGGACAAAAAGTCAAATACATCAAATTTCCTAGCAAATCATTTAGTGAAGTCATTTCATAAAGAATGAAATGTTATGAAAATGAGTCAAATACACCTATCTTCTTAGTGAATCTTGTAAATAGGAAAATTACCAAATGTAACCATTCATGAAGAAATGAAATCATAGTATTACAAAAAGAAAAGTAAAGGGATGAAAGGACTATATCCAAGAGCAAAAGGAGGAAGTCTAAATTTCTGACCATGTGGACATTTTTTTAATTTAAACTTATCTACATCAAAATAAAGTGGTAGGGTTAGAAGTCAAAAATTATCCCTAGCTAAACAAAATTAAGTAGATATCTCATACTTTGTCATTTTAGCCTTTGCCATGATTGGGTGAGCTCGCTTGTAGGTTAAATAAAAAGATAGTGGATCTTCTTTTCCAGGAGTCTATATCTTTTGAATGGCAAAGATTCTATTGAGTATGCTCTGATACCATTTCAAATAAAGAAAAAAATACCCAATAAAACTAACATAGCTTAAATGAACTAAAAATAATTAGATATCTCATGCTTTATCATTTTAGCCTTTGCCATGATTGGGTGAGCTCGCTTGGCAGGATTAAATAAAAAGATAGTGGATCTTATTTTCCAGGAGTCCATATCTTTTTAATGGCAAATATTATATTGAGTATACTCTTATACCATTTCAAATAAAGCAAAAATACCCAATAAAACTAACATAGCTTAAATGAAATAAAAATAATCAGATGTCTCATACTTTGTCATTTTAGCCTTTGCCATGATTGGGTGAGCTCGCTCGACACATTAAATAAAAAGATAGTGGATCTTCTTTTCCAAGAGTCCATATCTTTTGAATGGCAAAGATTCTATCGAGTATACTCTAATACCATTTCAAATAAAGCAAAATACCCAATAAAACTAACATATCTTAAATGAAATAAAAATAATCAGATATCTCATGTTGTGTCATTGTAGCCTTTGCCATGATTGGGTGAGCTCACATGGCAGGTTAAATAAAAAGATAGTGGATCTTCTTTTCCAAGATTCTATATCTTTTGAATGGCAAAGATTATATTGAGTATACTCTAATACCATTTCAAATAAAGAAAAAATACCCAATAAAACTAACATAGCTTAAATGAACTAAAAATAATTAGATATCTCATGCTTTGTCATTTTAGCCTTTACCATGATTGGGTGAGCTTGCTCGGCAGGTTAAATAAAAAGATAGTGGATCTTCTTTCCGAGTCCATATCTTTTTAATGTCAAAGATTGAGTATACTCGATACCATTTCAAATAAAGCAAAAATACCCAATAAAACTAACATAGCTTAAATGAATTAAAAATAATCAGATATCTCATGCTTTGTCATTTTAGCCTTTGCCATGATTGGGTGAGCTTGCTCGGCACATTAAATAAAAATATAGTGGATCTTCTTTTCCAAGAGTCCATATCTTTTGAATGGCAAAGATTCTATTGAGTATACTCTAATACCATTTCAAATAAAGCAAAAATACCCAATAAAACTAACATAGCTTAAATGAAATAAAAATAATCAGATATCTCATGCTTTGTCATTGTAGCCTTTGTCATGATTGGGTGAGCTCGCTTGGCAAGTTAAATAAAAAGTTAGTGGATCTTCTTTTCCAGGAGTCCATATCTTTTGAATGGAAAAGATTCTACTGAGTATACTCTGATACCATTTCAAATAAAGCAAAAAATACCCAATAAAACTAACATAGCTTAAATGAAATAAAAATAATCAGATATCTCATGCTTTGTCATTTTATCCATAGCCATGATTGGGTGAGCTCGCTTGGCAGGTTAAATAAAAAGATAGTGGATCTTATTTTCCAGGAGTACATATCTTTTGAATGGCAAAGATTCTATTGAGCATACTCTGATACCATTTCAAATAAAGCAAAAATAACCAATAAAACTAACATATCTTAAATGAAATAAAAATAATTAGATATCTCATGCTTTGTCATTTTATCCTTTGCCATGATTAGGTGAGCTCGCTTAGCAGGTTAAATAAAAAGATAGTGGATCTTCTTTTCCAAGAGACCATATCTTTTGAATGGCAAAGATTTTATTGAGTATATTCTGATTTTATATGAAGAAAAAGACACCCAATGTTAATGGACATTTTAACTTTAAACTTCTCCACATCAAAATAAAGTGGTAGGTTAGAAGTCAAAAGTTATCCCTAGCTAAACAAAAATAAGTAGATATCTCATACTTTGTCATTTTATTCTTTGCCATGATTGGGTGAGCTCGCTTGGTAGATTAAAAGAAAAGATAGTGGATCTTCTTTTCTAGGGATCCATATCCTTCGTATGGAAAATGTCTCATTGAGTATACTCTTATTCCATTGCAAGCGGCCTATAACCATAAACAAGAAAAGTTATGGAATTATAGAGCCATTCCAAGTTTAAAAAAAAGAGCTTAAGTAGTTTGGATCCTAACTTTTTTTTCAAAGGCACTCTAACACAATGCAAGAATGTTGCTTAGATGTGTTTGGAGATTTATATAGTCTTCAAGTTTGGGATGCACCCTTAGAATTTGAAGAAAAATCCAAGTCTTCAATTGACAAGTTGATATCAATGATCTAACTCTTTAATGAGTTAGCTATCGATAATTTGATCAAGCCATCTTTTGGGTTTAAAGACTACTTTATCTAGAAATAAATTGAAATGATCTCCAGATATGTTTATAAACTTAAGCTTGATGTCATTTTCATAAACTAAGTCCCTTGATGACTGTGGTCAAATTCCAAAAGAAAAGCAAAATTTTTGCTAAAATAAAAGTTAAAAAATGATGGTTGTATATAAGAAGAAAAGATTCTTCTTGGTTAGTTAGCATCATTATATGACCCACATCTTAGGACTAGGGTAGAATCTTTACCATGAAGATGGGTTCATATTACCCATATTTCATTTGAAAATCAAAAGAGATCTCATGCATAAGATTATTCTTCTTAAGGATAACTTATCTAAAAATTTTCAAATTAAATTAATTCTAGAAAAGAAGAATTGAAAGCATATGATATGACATATGACATTCAAAATCTTTATTAGGATATTCTATTATAGAGTCATATCATTTAGTTTCAAAATATTATGGGAATTTAGCAAAAAGGGTCATGATCAAGATTTCTTATAATCCCACTTTCAATTAGGTAGAGGGTTATATTGAAAATCTTGCCAAAAAAATAAAAGAAACTTCAATATGATTTTGAAGAACAATCATGTTACTATGTATAAAGTCTTGAAATTTACTTTGGAAGTAATTTAAAAGACCTTGTAGTAAAATGTAGAAGGATAAAAAATGCAAAGATAAGAAATTAATCAAAGACATTTATGAAATTTCATTCTATAAAACCTTCAAAAGAGTAATAAATCAACCGAAGAAATTCAATTTCAAACTTTTTAGGAAATCTTAATTTCTCTAATAAGTTAATCCTTTCAATTCCCCTATTTATTAGGGATAAAAAAAATTTTGTCTCCATGAGAATCTAAAAGATTATCTTGATTTTCATTCACTTTAGAAAGCTTTAAAGGAATCTCTTAATTCTTATTGAATCCAAGAGAAGGCCTTATAAGCAGTTGATTTATGTCAACAAAGCAAAAATGATATACATGTCCAAGGAAAAGAAATTCATTTGAGAAGCATTGGTTGACTTTGGTTCTTACTGCCTAATGAACTTCACAGTCACATGCAAGCTCAAAGAGGTAGAATTCTCAGGTTAGTACCTATGATGTCTTTCCTTTAGTGAAATAGACATCTAGCATGGTTCATTGTAACTTTGAGACAAAAATAAGAAAGAAAGAAAAATGATGAACTTCTATGCTTATTGCATAGTAAAGCATTAAGTCCAAAATATACCCAAGTCTTCTTCAAAAATAACTGCCAACTCTTTGAAACCTTCTCCACTAAACTTCTTCATGTGTAAGGAGTATTAGTGAAATCAAGAAAGGGAAGAAAACCTTCTATCACCCTTTCATCAAGTTAGACTAATCAAGTAAGGGTTAAATTCATGAGACTCTTACTTATTAGTCAAAACTTTTGGGGATTAGGAATAAGTCACTTTAACCTCTTTTCCTCGTCCATATCACCTATAGGTTGGGAGTATGCCCTTTGTGGCACCTTTCCTATACATGACTTGAGATAAGAGCAAGCCCTCTGTGGCACCTTTCTCATGTCCTTCTTGGTTTAGAGTAAGCCATTGTGACCCCTTTCATATTACACAGGCAAGTTAGATTGGATCATGTCTTTAAGGAGCCCTCTCCTCTTTTTAGCTAATTAGGATTAATCATGCCCTTAACGTCCCCAACTTAATAGCTAATCATATAGAAGTAAGTCCCTCAGTTGGCATCCTATTCCTATTTTGAGGATTGGGTCATGTCTTTAAGGACCCCTCTCCTCTTTTCAGCTAATTAGAATGAATTATGCCCTTAACAGCCCCATTTTACTAGCTAATCATATAGGAGTAAGTCCCCCAGTTTGCATCTTATTCTATTTTGAGGATTAGATCATGTCTTTAAGGACCCCTTTCCTCTTTTCAGCTAATTAGGATGGATCATGCCCTTAATGGCCCCATCTTATTAGCTAATCATATAGGTGTAAGTCCCTAGTTAGCATCCTATTTTGAGGATTAGATCAAGTCTTTAAGGACCCATTTCCTCTTTTTACTTAATTAGGATGGATCATGCCCATCACTAATTAATCATATAGGAGTAAGTCCCTAGTTGGCATCCTATTTTGAGGATTGGATCATGTCTTTAAGGACCCTTTTACTATTTTCAACCAATTAAGATGAATCATGACCTTAATGGCCCCATCTTATTAGCTAATTATATAGGGGTAAGTCCTTGTTGGCTTCCTAAATTTAAATGGAATCAAGCCATTGAAGGCCCCATTCCTTTGTACTACTCAAATAGATTAAGTCCATGCCCTATTTAGTAGTCAAGTGTTTATGGATTAGGATGCACTCTTCTCCCAACGCTTTTGAGGATTGGATCATGTCTTTAAGACCCCTCTTCTCTCTTGACTAACTAGGATGGATGATGCCCTTAAGGCCCCATCTTATTAGCTAATCACAGGTTACCATTATTCTCAAGTAAGTAAGTCCCAAGGCATCTTCCTTGAACATAGTGATTGGCATTTCTATACATAGGTAGACAGCCCTCACAATTTCTCATGTCTAGGTTTAGTAAGCCATTGTGACCCCTTTCATGTTAAGTTAGATTGGATCATGTCTTTACATCTCCTCCTTTCAACTAATTAGATGGATCATGCAATGAACCCATCTTCTTATCTGTCATATAGAGTAAGTCCCTCTTGGCATTATTTCTATTTTGAGGATTGGGTCATGTCTTTGGACCTCTCTCTTTTCTAATTAGGATAGATCATGCCCTTAGCATTATACTAGCTAATCATTAGTAAGTATTGGAAGTCCCTTGTTGGCATCATATTTAAGAGGATTGGATCATGTCTTTAAGGACCATTTTGATAGGATCATCATTGCCTATCTTATTAGCTAATCATATAGGTGTAAGTCCCTACATCCTATATTGAGGATTGATCATTTCTTTAAGGACCCTTCTCTTTTTACTAAAGATGGATCATGCCCAATGACCCCATCTTATTAGCTAATCATATAGTAAGTCCTCATGGCATATGAGGATTGATCATGTATTTAAACCCCTTTCCTCTTTTTATTAATTATGAATCATGCCATTAACAATCCCATATTAGTATCATATCAGAAAGTCACTTCTATTTAAATTTTTGAGAAATGGAATCAAGCCATTGAAGGCTCCATTCCTTTGGACTACTCAAATAGAATTAAGTCTATGTGCCCCTATTTAGTAGTCAAAGTGTTGTGGATTAGGATTAAGCATTTCAAGCCTCTTCTCCCCAACATAGCTTTTGAGGATTAGATCATGTCTTTAAAATAGTTTCTCTTCATTTGGGATGGATGTAAGCCCCAACTTATTAGCTAATCATTACCATTATTCTCAAGAGTAAGTCCAAAGGCATCTTCCTTGAACATAGTGATTACATTGGGTTTACCATTCCTTCATCCTGAACTTAATAAAGAAAAATGAATCACACTTCAAAACAAAGATTTGTGCAAATGATTAATCCCTACACATATTACATTGTTGACCTCATTTTTGGAAGAGGTCATTTTAGCAATGCAAAGATCTCAAGTCCAAATAGGGATTTCTTATTATTTCTTCAAGTTACTATGCTTAGTTACTTAGGAAATGCAATTTGAGCTAAATCTAATCTATTTGGTTTGATGCAAAACCAAATCAAACATCAAACATAAACTAAATCAAGTGAATCAATGCAAATAAAATGAAAATTCAAATTCAAACCTAAAGTCAACTCTAGTCAACCTAGAATTGACTTAAGTGGGCCCACTTTGCCAAAAAGTCAACTCACTAAATTTGACTAAATTAAATCACCAAAAATATTTTTAAAAAGCAAATGAATATGTGTGATCAGAATAATAAAGAAATCTGAGTGCATGGAGGCCTGATTAGGTAAATTAAATCCTTAAATCAAAATAACCTTTAAGCCACATTGAACTCTAAAAAAATCAAAATAAATTTAAATTGATTGTCTAAATCATATGGGGATGGTGATGGGACATAACCCAACTCTATTGGGTGTAGTTGGTCAAAATGATTTGACCCATAAGAATTAAATCATAAGGGTTAAGTGAGTTATGCAAGATAAAAGAAATAAGAAAATATCAAACCACTTGCAACCAAATCACTTGGGATGGGGATGACACTTCCCTAAACCATTCTAATGAAGGTTTACATCCCTAATCAAGCTACTTACACTTTTCTTGCATTATTGCATAAAATCCAAATAAGGAAAACTAATGCAAGTAGAGGAATTGGAGAAGTCAAATTCCTTCTCCCTTCTTCCCACCTCTTCACATAGGACAGTTGTGGGATGGAAAAGGAGTGCACTATCTAGCTTCCAAGGCCCTCCATCACCAAAACCAATGAAGGGATAGCTAAGAAAAGGCTTAAAGGCTCTCAGCGATATAGGAAAAGGAGAGGAGACACTTCCCCGAGGAAAATTAAGCACACACACCTTCACATATCAAAACTAAACCTAAATGAAATTTCCCCCTCCCCCCAAGTGTCCTTAATCACTAAAACCATCAAAATTGAAAAGAGCATTCAAGGGTTGGCTTACAATGTAAGAATTAACCTAATTCCTTTAGCAAATAAGTTTCAAAATTGAGCTTTAGATCATCAAGCCAATTCTAATCAGGTATGTCATTATTGACCTCAAGCTTTTTCTTGGAAAAGTTGATTATAGTCAGTTTAATAGAAATGTAATCTACAAGTTGATCAAATTGTATAGAAACATAGGATATTCATCCACAATCGTGTGGCAATTAAAATCAAGTGATTTCATTGCCCATATCAAAAAGTATTAGCAAAATACTATCAACGATCCTTGGCTCATACAGCAATCAAAGGAGATGATCTCTCCACCATCTGATAAATGTATTTGGATCGATCTAAATCAATTTACACCTTAAGGAAATAATTGATTTGAACGATCTTTGATGAATCCATTCATTTTGAACCATGCGCCTTGACATCACATACATGGAACCCACATGAAATTACGTGAAATTCCATGCAAAATGATACCACATTGGGACCCCTACTTAAAATCGTTAAAATCGATTAAATAACTAATTTTATCAATTTAAAAAAAAATCGAAAGCTTCTAAAAATCATAGAAAATCAAATATAACTGTAAAATTATAAATAAAAGCTTTATGGATTCATCTTGATGAGAAGAATTCATAGAAAATAAAATCTCAATTTTATTGGGTATTTTCCTTAATTTAATTAAAATATTAAACCTAATTACTCTCAAATTAATAATCAATTAATTTGAAACTTTGGGAAATTAAATAAATACACTTATGAATTTTTTGGGGATTTTTTTGAGTTTAAGGAAAATTGCAATCTCATATGCTTAGCCTTTTAATTAATAAAATTAATTAACCCTTAATGAAATAATTAGAAAAATTTAGTCAAACAACCTTAAATCAACATAATGAACATTAATGAACATTAATGAACATCAATGAACACTAATTAAACTTAATTAAACATATTTGAACCTAATAATCCCTAAATTGACTTAATTGGATAATTAAATGAGTTAAATAATTCAATTAAATAACCTCTACTTAATTAAATCATAAAAAACCAACCAGTTAACCAAAAATTATAAATAAAACCTTATTAGAAAGGCATTTCACTATTGAATAAGTGAAAAATAAAATTACTTAATGAATCTTAATATATTAGGTTTAATTTAGGTTTTAATGAAATAATTAAAACCTTAACTATACCTTAATTACATTCTAATCAAGTTGAAACTTTAGGGATATAAAATTGGCATGTAACCCTACTTGCCAGAAATATTTCAAGTCTAAATGATCTCTAGATTAGGAGTTTTCAAATTTCTAAATCCTTAAGTCAATGTTAATCAAATATTGGGTTAAGGAAATTAATTAACCTATTAAATAAAATAGTTATTCAAACCAATCTCAATCAAATATTAAGAAAACTATTCATAAACTTATCTAAATATCCTAAGTCAATTAAAGTGGTCAAATTTAAACTTAGGAAAATGAAATAAAATATTAGGTTAATAAAACTATTAATTAACTTAAACCTTAACCTTTGAATCAATGAAATTTAATGAAACCACTCATCTCTAATAAATTTAAATAATGAATCTAAAACCTAGGATAATTAAATTAGATCAAATAATTAACTCAAGTACTTTAGGTTAAGCATAATCCATGAACAAACTTAAAGTATTAATTCATATTAACGAACTTAAATCTTCAGCTTCCAAATCCATAATTTAATAACTTAAGTTAAATTGAATAAAATCAAACGCTTTAAATTGGCATAAGTCAAATCAAATGAAACACATATAGCTTAATTCAAAATGAAACAAATCAAACAAATTAAATCAAATAAAGTAATTCAAACAAATGAATAAACATAAAACTAATCCAAACGTAAATAACATCAAAAGAATTAATTAAGATACTTAGGGGTCTTAGTTAGACTTTTGGAAATCTCATTAGGATTTAGGATGTGAAATAAAGTGAGTTTCACCTAAAAATGAAATTCATTTTATTTCCCATTTTGAAAACTTAAATATTACTTTAACCAAATAAAATTAACATAAAAAATGGGAATTAAACCATTAAATCATTTGAATTGAAACCAACCAATGATAAAAATTAGACAAAATCAAACTTCAAACTTAAAGGCTTAGCAATGACTTACCACACAAACCCAACATCTACACACACTAGATTACTTAGGTCATAGACTCTAGATTATGGTTAGATCATTCTGTGATTTTCTTTTAATATTCTGTGATATGTTGTGATGTGCTTCACAAGTCTGTGGTGTATTATGGATGCCTAGCTTATTTGAGTTAGACTAGATGTTTGAGTTCTTTCTAGAGTTAAAACTATTTCTCTGGGATTGCATTAAAGGATCATAAATAAATCATAAAATTATTTCTTGCTGTGTAAATCCTTAACATAGTATAAGACTACTTGCAACTAATATTTGAGTTCATATGTTTGTAAAATATAAAGCCTTTATGTGTTATGTTTTTCCTATTTTAACATCTAGTTTAGAATTTATTTTTGAATTCTAAATGTAAATTTGAGCTTAGAATTAGGTTAGGTTCTATGGGTTCTAGAATTAGCAGGAGTTGAGCCAACCAGGAGATGGTGCGGTGGTCCCCTGTGGAGCCTGATGGATGTCCCTGAAGAAGGAGACTTTCCTGGAAAGAAGACCCATAGATCTAAACTTGTAGTTATAGGCCATGTTGTATAAGGGCAGAACTCGACTGCCCATTTTTCTTTCTTTGGGATGTACAACAATACCCGGTTGCATTGGCCTTTTCCTTATATAATTTAATTTGGTTTGATTTATTCTAGGTGTGCAATTGAAACAAAATGCTTTTTTTAGGTTTCTTTCTATGTTATGTTTGTGCTTTGATGAATCCTTGGATGTAGGCTCATAGGATAAACTAAATTTTCTACCCAATTAAATCAATCGAAACATAAAAACAAATACAACTCATAATCTTCATATAAAATCCTAGGCATTAAAGCAAGATAAATTATGTAGCAACCCCTTAGATGGATGTTTTAACATCATGCATAATCATATTTTTTTCACTCTTGATTAATGAAGGACTTTGTAGAGAACACGGGCTTGACTTTGAGCTATGATGGAAGTACACCTTCTTCTATTCTAATTTGGCCCATAACCTTTTTCAAATTGCATGCATTAGGCATAGATTGTATTCCTATGGCCTAAAATGAATATTGAGTCAAAAAATTATAAAATCTAAAAAATATGCATTATTAGGTGCATCTTCATACCCTACATGATCTTAGGGGTTAAGGAGTGAGTCTTGGTTCATAGATTCCTTTCCTAAGAATATAATAGCCTAGCCATCTTGCATTCATATGACTTAGCTTCATGAATTTAAAATGCACCAGTGGTGTTGACCTTCTCGAGTTGTAAGTCCAAAAGAGTCAGGGATAGGTTTATTCCCTCAAGTGAGGAGAATGGGCAATGATTCCCAAGATAAAACTAGGTCGAGTATTTGACATGTGTCAGAAGCACCTACAGACTAGGTTCTGGAGCATCTTTTAAGAATAAGTCTTCAACCCTAAGCATTTTGTAATCTTGTGCTATTAGAATCTAAGCCCTAGATTTCTAAGAAAATGATAACTTAAAATCTAAAATTAAAATCCCAAATTTGAAGCCCAATCATAGGATAGTTGAAATGTCTACTAGGTATCCCAATATCAATATGCATTTCCTACTCTTTCTCATTTGACTCTTGAAAATAGCTCTCTCTCTAATTTGGACCTCTCCCAATTAAATTTTCCAAAAATCAATCCTTTAAAACTACCTTAGTAGTCTTTAGGAATAACCATTTATTTCTTTAATCGAGAGTATTCTTAGGAAGAGACATTCCTAAGATGTAGTTAACTATAGAGGCTTGCCTTTATAGGGAACCATGGTCCCAGGATAAAATAAATCCCATTCTACTTTTTCATGTAGTTCAGGGGAAAATACTCTTGTACACAAAAGATAGATTATCTTTAGGATTCTTTTATTAAAATGATCAAATCCATTACATGAGAGCATGTTTATCTTTCGAGATAATCTATTTATTCCTTAATGTCATATTTGGTCATCTAAAATAAAATTTTCCTAAACTCTGTGTGGTGTCATTTCATTCCTCTATTCTAGAGAAAACACCAACACAAACCAATCAAACTAAATTAAAGAATCTCAAACTTAATCCTAGTGGATTCAAAATAAGTCAACCAAACCCAAATCACATTAATCAACTAAATAAAAAAATAAAATTAGACAAATTTAACGCAATCTGTATCCCCAGTAGATCCCCCTCTAAATCAACCAAATTAAAATAAAATCAATCAAAATCAAATCAACCAAATTGAATCAAAATAAAATTCAATGAAAATCTTGTCCCCAGTGTATTCTATCCAAATCCAATCATAACCTTAATCCCCACTAGATTCCAATCAAACTCAATCAAACCCATATCCCCAGTGGATCCCTCTTCCATGAATTAAATTAAAATCAACTAAATCAAGACAAACTAAAGTAAATCTATCTCCAATGGATTCCAATCAAACAAACAAATGCAATCAAACCTCAATCCCCCAGTGGATCTCCCCTTTATGCCTTTGGCATTAATCAATCTATAATCCATTCAATTCATTTACAAATCCCCAATGGATCTTCTTTCATGCCCTTGGTACGAAGCCAATTCTCAATTAATCTAAACCAAATCAATTCTTCACTCCCATACCATTGGCATGAAGTAATTTATGTCACATTAGGATTCATGGTTCCATTTACCTCTCTATTTTGGTATGGATGTCCATCATTACTGTGTGTCATCTTTCTTGGACACTATTGATCACCTTGGTCAATGCTAATATGTGCGGTGTGCCTTGTTAGTTACACCACACATATTAGGGCTCCTTTTGTTGACCTCACTTTTGAAGTAAGGATTGACTCATCCTATCTTAGAATTAGGAGACTTCTAGACTCTAGAGCTTCTCTAGTCATTGGACACTTCTAGAGGTTAAGCGAACACTAAACCTAAGCCTAGAGCTTAAGGATGGAATGCCTTAGATTTAAACTATTCCTTAGGACCTAAGGAAACCTACCCATCCTATGGCCTAACCAATGACCTATGCATATCCCTTTAACCAAATCCAATCTCAAACATATCCAGTTAACACCCAATTGAATTCCATTTCATATCCAAGCTCCAAGACAAATGATCTAAACCCAAACCTAAGCTTATCCTAATCCAATCCTATGGGCTTAATTAAACCTCCTTCAATTAAACCAAATTCTTCTAATTTTAACAAAAGCACTCCAACCCTTCAAATCATCATTCTAAACCCTTCCAAAATATATAATCAAGCCAATTGACCAAACCCATTCAATCAACCCAACTTAGCCCATTTGAACCCGAAATGTCCAAATGACCCAAAATCTAATTAAACCAAAATCAACTACAATCACAACCTATCAATCCTGAATTGATTATCAAACTCAATTCAAACCAATATAACTCAAATTGACCCATTTGGTTCACTTGACCCAAACTAACCTAAAGGACCCCTTAAATCCAAACCTGAATCCAACCCAAATTGGATTAATCAATCCATCCAAAACTTTCTACAATGATTGTTGATCACCCTTGATTGTCCAATTGCAATCAATTAGGTCAAACCAAGTCCAAGTGGCCATTTGACCCAAGTTGACCCAATTAGCCTACATAAACTAAATTAAACCAAACTTCATTCTAAACCCAATTGATTGAAATCATTACTTCTAATCAATCATAAATTGAGTATTGAACATGACTTGACCATCAATTAAGCCAAACCAAGTCCAATTGGCCCGTTGACCCAAGTTGACCCAATTTGATCTAAAATACAAAATTAGATCAAATCAAGTCCTAAATCAAATTGATTGGAACTAATGACTCAAATCCATCACAAATTGATTATTGAACATGATCAAAACCTTGGTTGAACCAAATTTGACCAAGTCAACCCAATTGACCCATTTAGCCTAAATTGACCTGAAGGATCAAATTGGTCTAAATCATTCTAAATTCAAATTGATTGAAATCAACACCTACAATCATCTACAAATCATTAATTGAACCTAAACCAACACTTAATCCAAGCCAATTTGGTCAATTTGACCAAATTGGTCAACTTAGCCCATTTGACCCATATGAACCCATATGAGTCAAATTCAAATCTAATCTTATTCAAATCAAACCAATTAAATCAAAACATCCCAAATAGTCATTTGAATATGTCAACCCATGGCTTGACCTAATTTGACCAATTTATCAACCTAACCTAACCTAGCCCTATTTGACCTACATGGGTTAAATTGAGCTAAACCCATTCAAACTTGGCATGATGCATTCTTGGGTCACCATGGGTCAACCCAAATAAAACCTAACCCATTTCAAACCTGAATTGACCTAATATCCATTGGGAAAGCTCTCCAAATGGGACAAAACCCATTTTTGGGTGGTCTTACCTACCACTTTGCATTTGACAGCCTCTCTTAGCTTAGTTTAGACCTCTGACCCACTAGCTAACCTGACCCAAAGCTGGTTGGTTAGCCATGGGTCAAAGGGGGTGAGCTAGCCCATCTCCCCTCATTAGCTCACCATACGAAGCAAGGACACTCCACCTCATCCATGGTAGCCACCTTCCCTCACTCACCCACTCAAGCCGAGCCACCTCAGCACCCCTCTAACGTCCACAACTGCCGTGTCAGCCAAACAGCTACTAATTTTAGAGAGCATCCACACCATACGATTTGAGGGGTAAAAGAGTATACTCCTCCCCATCTCATTCCAACATAGATCAGAGCATACAAAGATCTTCAGAGAGTAGAGGCAATGAGTTCTCGATCTGCTTTGAGCTTCCCATCGCTGGTGACACCAAAGTGGAATGAAACTAAGCCTCCACTCCATCCAACTTCTCTCAAACATCACCACATCCAAATTAACTTCACCCACACTTTTCCCTAGCTCCAATGATCAAGAATGAATCGATTCCTGATCGATTCAAGCACTAGAGACCCTTCAAAGACTAGCTCCAGTGAGCTCCAAAGAGCAATTGGTGAAGGGGAAAGGCACGAGCTTCTCAGTAGGGCTTCATCTCTTCAAAACAAAGCTACCTCATTAATAGATTGTCAGTCCTAAGCTTCAACAAGTTAAACTCCTGCAAACCATAGAAATCATTTATATTCTTGGTCCTTTGTGAAGAAAATTATGTTTTCATGCAAATCCAATCGTAAGATCTCCTTAGATTTCTTCCCTAAAGCTTTCAAAGTCAACCTCGATGCCTCACAAGCTCTGGTGAGCTTGGATCGAGTGAAGGAGGTGAAAGGTGTTTTTCACCCGTCGCTCGGGGAACAACGGATCATCCACCATATGCTATGCGTGATTGAAATGGATGACCATGATTATGCCAATTAGATTTATTTGATTTAATCCTTAGGAACCATAAAATTATTCCCCACCATCCGATCTGAGATTGAATGAGGGGGATGAAAGTGTGTATGCAACCACTGACTCATCATGACATGTCAGTTCATTTAAGTGTCCAATCCCATGGTGCCAGTGGAAAGCATCACCACATCAGCTCTGCGTGGTGCCAATGGGATTAGGGGTTAATTAAGGTTTAAAATGTGATTTAACTAGCCAAAATTTTAAGAATTCATAACTAATTATAGAAAAATCAAAAATATATATAAATAAATCCATTTTGGAAAGGCCAAACAAGGGAGAATTTAATAAAAATAATTTTATTAAGATTTGAATAGTCAACATATCTTAATTAGGGTTTGAATGTCTTTTTAATTAGTTCAATTAATTTCTAATTATGTGGGAAATTTGTCCTAATTTTGGCATGTTCATTTAGTGCCATGTCATCTTCCTCCCACATTTTTCTTGGGATTTATTTACTAGGTAATTAGAGGGATTTGAAACATTAACCTTAATCACCCTCCTTAATTAAATTAACTCTAATTAAAATTATTAAATATTGAAATTCCAATGATTAATAATAATTAGTTTTTGTTAACAGTGAGATTGATTGGGGTACATGATTAAGGCCCCTTCTTAGGCATTTACCTAATTATCTCTCCATGGAATGTTTAATTAACATATGATTTAATTAAGTAATTAATAATTAAAATTTATTAAATTAAAATGGTAATCATTTCAGATAATCTAATTCCAATTCAAAGGTTCCTCTTTATGTAATCAATAACATAAAGACTCTTAAGAAAATTATGACTAATCCATGGGTGTGGAAAAATCATAAAAGTACTTAAATAGATTCAATAATCTAATTAATGCTTAAGCATGAGCCTATTACATTAGGTCCTTTAGGAGCATTGCAATTTTACTTTCTCATTTGCATATCATTTTAGCCTCATGAATAAGTGGTTAATTAAATTGAAGAAGCATAGGAAAGGGTAATTAAATAAATTGCTTAATGATTATAACTTAGTTAATTCATAAAATTAATCTAAAAACTTTTCCTTAAACACATTAAATCATCAACATGGGATGGGATAAAAATAGCAAGTGTTTCCTCTTCTTTAATTTCAATTAAAATCCAAAATCAAAATTAATAAGAAGATTTGGTATTCTTTAAATGATTTTATTTAATGTGATTATCCTTAAAACTAATGTAGTTGAATGAATTACATAGCCATGTTTGATTATTCCTTTTCAATTAACTTAAATGTTGTATGCCTTGTGATATCATGCATTCATACTTTCAACATCAATTAATCAAATGAATTTACTTATGAAAAATTGTATGTGTTGACTTAATCCTACTATATGTATGGTTATTATCATTAATAAATTTAAAAAATCATTTTCAAAGTTATAAATTGATAATAAAAATTTGGAGTGATATTAGCTATGAATATATGTATAGGATTTACATGTGTTTATAGCTTAAGCATGTTAAGGTATGGCTTTATTTCTTATATTCATGTATGGATTTACATATGTTAGAATGGTAATAAGTATATAGTCTGAACATCTCGGGAATATGAGACTTTAAGTAGCCCCCAAGGAGGTCATTTGATTATCTCACCTCCTCAGTTAACAAAGCCATGTACTTATTTAATTTCATTCCTCTATATGTTTATACTAGAATTTAGAAAGAACTTTACTTTACATGAATAAATAATTCAACCAAAAATATAATCTTTTTAATGATTTTTATTTTTATAGTTGTGTATACATTCATATGTATTTAAGATAGCAAGTATATAGTCTAAACATCCCGAGAATATGAGGCTTTAAGTAGCCCCAAGGAGGTTATTTGATTATCTCACTTCCCTAGTTTAAATAATGACACACACTTACATCTTTTATAAATGTGTGTGTGTATTTGATTAAAGATGTGAAAATCCTCTTTTCTATCAAAAATGTATGCATCCATATTCATTTAAGTATTCCAAAAAAATATTGCATGTATATGTTAACTAAGTGTTAAATCATATGTATGTTATAAGTGATGAAAAGGAACGGTTCAACATATTCTATGAGATGGCAATTCAATTATATTAGTCTTAAGATGCCTTTCATGTTAAATAGGATTTTTTAAGATTAACCCAAAACAAGGATTAATAAAACATGTAATAAATCATTCACTAAAAGAAATCAAATCATAAAAAGATTCTTTAGAAAATTACTTAGGATAGGAATGAAGAAAGTTAAGCCTCTTTCTACTCTTTACAACATTTAGAGGCAAAGTAATTATCAAATAAAACAAACAAAAATACAAATTAAAATCCATTACAATAACTTGAAATGAAACCATTCATCATGTTCATTTGAACAATTCAAAACTTAGAAAAATTATAAATTCGAAGCCTAGCTAAGACATACCACACTAAGCCTAAGCACACAGATTAGAATGCTAAGTCATCACTTCTAGCTCTAAGTTAGGATGATGTATTGTTCATTATATTACAAAGGTATACAAGAAGGAATGGTACAGGGTAATGTATTTTGTATTGTTCATTATTACCTTCCATACATATATTCAGGTTCTTAGATTAGTTATGTTTCATTCATGCTTACCTAATCTATATAAGTTTCAAGTTCTATTTTTTATGAATGAATAGTTTCAAAACATATCTTGAAGGTATTCTTGTAAACTTTATAAATTTCACATATTATTTAGTTTATTGTGGCTTTAACATTTTCGTGGATTTTTTTAGTTTTATAATGTTTTGCAAATGGATGTTTTGATTTATCATGATTTATTTTCATGGATGTTTATATTAATTCTCTAAACAACTTGAAATTAAACCACCCATCATGTTAATTTGAACAATTCAAAACTTAGAAAAATTATAAATTTGAAGCCTAGCTAAGACATACTACCTAAGCGTAAACACACAGATTAGAATTCTAAGTCACCACTTCTAACTCTAAGTTTGGATGATGTATTCATAATATTACAAAGGTATACAAGAAGGAATGGTACAAGGTAATGTATTTTGTATTGTTCATTATTACCTTCCATACATATATTCAAGTTGTTAGATTAGTTATGTTTCATTCATGCTTACCTAATTTATATAAGCTTCAAGTTCTATTTTTATGAATGAATAGTTTCAAAACATAACTTGAAAATATTCTTGTAATCTCTATACATTTCACATATTATTTAGTTTATTGTGGCTTTAACATTTTCATGGATTTTTTTAGTTTTATAATGTTTTGCAAATGGATGTTTTTATTTATCATGATTTGTATTCATAATATTAAATTCCTTAAAATTCATGAAAGTAAATTCAAAATACACATTGTATACATTTTAACAATAATAAACTTGTTTAGTTTTCTAATTTAGGGATCAATTAATTGATATAATTAACATTAGCTTAAATTTATACTTTATTTGATCTCATTTACCCCCTTTAATAATTTATGATTTTTATCGGTGTATTGATTACAATCATGGTTATTCAACATATGTTTTGTGATCCATAGCTTAATATGCTTAATTTGAAACTCATTGTTTTTTATATCATTCATGATTATTAATTTGCCTTAATTCTTACTATAAAAAAGGGTTGTTATTAATAAATTAGGTTGTATGCATTAATTTGGAATAAATATGAAATTAGATTTATGAATTATTTTGTGTGAATAGAAATTCTCTTGTAATATCTATCTTTGTTATTCATGCAAATCTATAATTTTTAGCCTTTATGCTTCTATTAACATTTGATATAGTTACATTTGACTTGATGATAATATAATTTTGGTTGGTATCTTAAGTTATCATTTCTTTCAAAGTATTTTTCATTTTGAATGATTAAATGTGGAATATCATATTGCTTCAGATATTGCTAAAGTTTTATTTTAGAGACATGTTTGCATCATTTATATGTTCAATTTTATATTTTTGTCACATATAATATTTATCTCAATTCACATGTTTATTTAAGTCAGTTTCATATAAAAAATTATATATTATATTATATTAAATAAGGGGAGAATATCAAGCATGTTAATCTTTAATTTTTTTCATCACATGCTTAATTTACTTTCGTGCTTAATTAAAGGGGAGAATTTTATTATATAACCAACTTCTATTTTATTGTGAACCTTTTGATGATGTTAAAAGCTGAAGAAATATTGATGTTAATGTATATCACAAGTGATGTTGGTTAAACTTTTAATTTCTAAAATAAGAAATTAGTGAGGGGAAGAAATATCTTTTTATCATTATAATTACCCTTCACACCAAGATCAGTTTGTCATCATCAAATAGGGGGAGATTGTTGACTATACACCTTGTGTATCTCACTATTTGATTTGATGATAACAAACCTTGTATAATATGAACTAATTATCTCTTTGTAATATAAATTATTTACATTAATAGTGATGAATGTCATTCTTAATTTAAATTTATATTGATGTTAAATATATTTTTTTTTGATACTACTAATCAAGGTAAATTCAAGTGTGCAGGAAAATTCTTCAACTCTAGGTTCTTCAGTATATTCAGAATACTGAAGCTATTGAACTTAAATTAGGTGATAATTTTTCTAGGATTAACTATATTAAAGAAAATGAAAAAACTCACTAAAAGAAAATAAATCATTCATTCATTTCAAAATAATTTATTTGAGAATTATTCATAAATTCTACATTTCATATTTATAAATATTCTTCAAATTATTCATTTTGGATAATGTGAACTAAATGGATAAATTTTATTACATTTATTGTGCTTCCATGCAACTTAAATTAAGTTCACATTTCATTAAATTATTCTCATGCTTAGGCATCTTCATTATCCATTTATTCAATGCATGAATCTAAATTAACCAAACATTATTCAATGTATATTTTTCTCTCTCCTATTGTCCTTGTCTTCTCTCTCCTATCTTATCTCTCATCCTAAACCTTTTTGGCCGAATTTTTTCATGATTATTTGCTAAATAAATTGTGAGAAAGTTATTCAAATTATTTCCATAATCATCCCATTTTTTCTAAATTTTAAAAATTCATTTATTTGAATCTTTATTTTAAATTATTTTTGAATTCAAATTGACTATTCTTTTGATTACATATGAAAATTTGAACTCTCCTCTTTATGGAATATTGTGTGAATAATACTATGCTAATCTAGTTGATTTAATTTAAATTAATTTAAATTTATTTGAGATAATTCAAATTTAATTAAAATAAGCCATGGAATTATCTTCTTTCCTTCAATATAAATTCTATTTTTGGAAACCTCCTTTGGCCAACTATATCTTTATTCAAATTAAAATTAATCTCTTAATGAAAATTTATTTAAACTCTCCTAATATTTGATCCATCATAATTTACATTTAATTAAGTACATTAAAAATATATCTAATCTATTTTAGGAAAGTAGCTTGGCCGAATTTTTAATATTCCTTGGAATTTATTAAATAGAGCTTCTATGTTATTTCTTTCCTTCTTTCATTCAATCAAGATGAATTGATTGAATATTCCATGATATTTCATTAAATACTAACTGAATACCATCATGGAAAATTTATTTTTGGCCAACCATATATCATGCTTAATTTAAATTAATAAAAATTTGAATTATTCATTTTTTAATTTAGATAATTAATTATGTCATAACTTGTTTGGTAATAATTCAAACTCTTCTCTCCTTTCTCTCTCTTAGCCAACCCACATAAGCATTAACTTCTTAATTACATTAGTAATCAGGTAATATGATGATTTGATTCAATTTAATTCTTTTTCCAAATTAATTTTCCATCCATATCCCCTTTTTATCAAGTTTCTTCATCATGCTAAATTAATTTAATTTAATTGATTCAAATTGAATCACTTACTAATTAAACTTTCCCTCTTACTTTACTTGGGCGAAATTCTTCTTATAAAATTTAAACTGCAAATTAATTTTTAATTAAACCAACTTTACACATTAAATTCCTTCCTATTTCTCTTTGACCAATTTTTATCTCATTCCATTTATTTTTATTTTTATAGGTTTTTGTTTAAATTAATTCCAACTGAGTTTTCCTCTATTTTTCCTTCCCTTGGCCGAACCTCATGACCCCTTTCCTATAAATAATTTTCCTTAGACTAGGTTAAAGCTTCTTGGAAATTTCTCTTTTAGAAAAACTCTCTCTTGGCTGAATTTTTGCAAAACCTTTAGAGATCTCTTCTTGGTGAATCAAGTGCTAATTTCTTCATCTTTTTTCCATCCTCCAACCTACAAGTGAATAGCTTGAGGATTCGACAAAATAACTTGGAGGATTGGTGGATTTCCTTGTGAGCTTAACCTGATGTTTTAATTCTAGTTTGTGATTTTACATGCTTAAGTGACCTTGTTCTCCTTCTTTGCTTGAGTTACTTATGCATTTAGTCAATTTGTTTTGTGCATAACTTATCTATTTCTATACTTTCTCAAGCTAGAAGAAAGCTTCATGGTTGATGAATTAAAGTGTATTATTGCAAGTTATTTTCTCTTCATTATTCCTACATGTTCTAAAGAGAGATTATTGGTTTTGTGATTATTTCATATAAAATACTTGTGAGTAACAAGTTTTATTACTTCTAAATCATCTCTTCTTTTGCATAAATAATAATTTTTTTAATAAGAGATTTCATTTGAGTTTATGTGATTTAAGATTTCTTTCCCATTTGACTTTTGGAAAACTCTAAGTCTCTTTCAAACAAGTGATTGATTCAAGTTTCAAATCATTATTATGCTATATTTCAAATCATAAATTAAATCACCTTGATTTCAAGTTATCAATTAAAGTGAGCTATCTTTCATTTCTTTGAATTCACTTGTCTTAATATTATTGTAGTTGGATTGTGAGAGCAAAATTATTTTAATATTAAGAGTTAGATCCTCTTTCTCCTTTTTCTTATTTTATTATTGGGTTGTACTTTCCATTAAGAAAAGTATATTGTTGGGTTGTACATGCTCATTAAGGAAAGTACATTCTTGGGTTGTACTTTCCCATTAAGGAAAGTATGGTGTTGGATTGTACTTTCTGATGAAGGATAGTATGGCAAATTTGTTATAATCTCATTTTGACTTAGTAAATTCCTAGCTTAGGTTGTTAGGCGTGGACGTAGGCCAATTTTTGGGGTTTGGAAGAATCACATAAAAATCTTTGTGATCTCTTTTAAAATTTTGCATTTTACTTTTATATACTGTTGTTGATTATTGTTTTATTTCTTTATAGCTTTATCTTTAAAATTTTAAGTTTTATACAAAAGTTTTAAATTAAGTTTTCTAATTTTTTTTAAAACCCAATTCACCATCCCTTGCCCCACTCTTGGGTGTCATAGCCTCTTAACAAAAAAAACTTAATAAATCATAAAAATGACCTAATTTTATATTTAATTGAATTAATTAATTCAAATAATCAACTTGAACTTAAGAAAATCATAATAAATGAACCTAGATTCCAAACATTATTAATAAACTCTCTACAAGAACAACTTCTAGAGAGGAATTTAGAAAATTAAAATAAAACCCTTAAGCAATTTTCTCTAAACAAAGCTTAATTTAAGTTTTGATGAAAGAGTTAAAACCATAATTAAACTCAAATTACACATCTGATCAAAGTAAAATTTTAGGAAAATAAATTTGGCAAGGAACCCCACTTGTCATAAAACCTTTAAATCTAATTGACCCCTGGATTATGAATTATTGAATTTCCAAGTCTATAGGTCAATTTAAAGGAAATAATAAATAAATAATTGAAAAATTACAAAATCCATAATATAAACTTAAAATATTATAGTTAGCATCATATCACTTAAATAAAACGTCCAACTAATTTGAAAGTAAAAATATTAAACATAAGCTAAGGATTAAGAATAATTGATAAAATAGAATTTAATTAAACTCCAAAGTTAATAATCAACTAAATCATGGTAAACTTACTAATAAACTAAATATAAAATTCATTAACCTTTGAACTTTATAACCTATCAACATTAAGTCCATTTATATTAAGGAATAAAGTGGCTATAAATGTAAATGCAAACAAACTCAGTGAGATTAAGTTTGAATAAACCTTAAATGATATAAGAGTTAAAGTAACCTAGAGTAAGTTTAATACACATAAAAATAACCCTTCTTTAGACTTCATGGATCATAGTTAGTAACAGCAATCACATTATACCAAATGACAAAATTAATCTTCTTAATAGAATTATCATTTCTCTTAAGTTATTTAAAAAAAATTCAACCATTCCATAACATATGAAATCATAACTTGAAATCAACTATTTTAATCTAAGTTCATTATCAAACATTAGGAGGGTTAATGAAATAAACAATTAGAAATAATAGAAATAAAAAATATATAAATGGGTTATAATATTAAAACATAATGAAGTGAATGATATCCAAATTAAGATTGAAAGTTAAGTTTACTCAAGTTAATGAAAATAAATATTGATAAGATAACTGAATGAAATTAACTTGAATTGAATAAATAAATAAAATTAATGCAACCAATTGTAATAAGTAAATCCAATTATTCTAAATTAAATGAAACAAAAGAAACAAATTAAAATGAATATAACTTGATGCCTAATGAAACTTAGTGATGAAAGATGAAATGTAATGATAAATAAAATCAGGCATAAAGGTTTAACCTAAACTAAAGTATAATAACATTGATAAATAAAATATAAAAAAAATAAAGAACATTAATTTAAATAACATAATTTAAATGAGCACACATTACATAAAAATAAATATCAACTGAATATAAATACTGTATAAGAAATGAATAATAAATCATATTAAAAGAAATTAAAAGAACAATAAATTTTCAAAAGAATAATAATTAAAATTATAAATTAACTTAAATTAAATCATCCAAATGAACCGAGAAGGAATTAATTAAGATAGTTAAGATCCTATTTAGACCTTTAAGATGAATCTTTATCTTAGGAGAAGATTTCATTTAGGATGTTGAATGGAATTCAACATAAAAGTGGACTCTATTTTATTCTTCAGTTTTGAAAACTTAAACTTCAAAATAAAAACAAAATCACAAATCATTAAATCATTTGAATTGAAACCATCCAAAGGTAAAAATAAACAAACTTCAAAATTCAAATTAAAACTTGAACTAAGAAGGCCTAGCAACATCTTACACTCAACCTTCTTTTTTTCACACACTAGATTGATAGGTCACATATCCTAGATTTAGGCTAGGTTGATCTATGATATTTTATGATGTGATGTGATGTATTTTTCTTATTTTATGGTGTACTATTTTAAACTAGATGGTTAGGATTGATTACCATTAGTTTGGATGATAAGACATTACTTTTATAATCCCTATGGAGATCCCTAAAGAAGAAGATGATCCTTGAGAGAAGACCCATAGATCTAAACTTTAGCTCTAGGCCAAGCTATATAAGAATAGAGCTTGGCTGTCCATTTTTTCTTTCTTTCGGGGTGTATAGCATACCCTATCGCATTGGCGTGTTCCCTAATTTAAATTGGCTTGATTTATTATAAATGTGTAATAGAATCAACCTACTTTTCTAGGTTTCTTTCTATGTTATAGTTTTCATGATGAATGCCTGGATGATTAGGCTCTTAGGAAAACTAAATTTTGTACCTAACCTAAATCTAAACAACTTTAAAAAATAAAGAAACTTAAAACTTCAAATTAATTAAATTCCTATGAATAACTTAAAATCAACTAAAAATAACTAACTTTTACGAACCATGTTAGCATATTATTCTAACTTCGTGAACTGGGCACTTCACCCATTGCAGATAAGGGGCATCTAATCTTTAAGGATAACCACATTCTTGGGAAAGTCTGCTTTCTCATCTTCATTAATCCCATGACCACTTCTAATTGCATGTCATTTAGGCATAAAATGCATACCCTAAGACCTCAAATGAATCATAAGTTAAAACATCTAAAAGTTGAAAAAATGTGCATTAGTTAAGTGCATATCATACCCTATATGATCTTAGAGATTTTGGAGTGAGTCTAGGTTCTCAGATTTTTTTCCTAAAATATAATAACCTAACTATCTTGCATACATGAGTCTTGGTATCATGGATTTAAAATGCACTTAGGTCATGTTAGCTAGCAATCCTTCCAGTCAGGATATAAGTATATAATAGTCAGGGATAGGTTTCCTTTCTTAAGAAAGAGAAAGAGCCAATAATTTACAAAAATGAAACTAGGTTGTGCATCTAACTTGTGTTAAAAGCACTTATAGACTTAGGTTCTGAAGCATCATATTGGAGTAAGTCATCAACCCTAGGCTTTTCAGCAGTCTTCTGCTATTAGAATCTAAGTCCTAGATTTCAAACAAATTGTCAACCTAAACTTCTATTTAAATTCAAAATTTTAAAGTCCAATGATAGGATAGTTGAAATGTTTGTTGGGCATCTTAGTATCAACAAAAATTTCCTACTTAATCTTGATTGACTTCCAAAAATAAGACTTTTCACTTTGCAACATTCCTAATTGAAATTTCAAATTATTATTTCTTTGGAAAACCAACTTAAAAATATAAATAAATAATACCTTTTTTTCTTTAATCGAGAGTATTCTTAGAAAAGATCATTTGTTCTTAAAATGTAATTAACTATAAGGGCTTACCCTTATATGAAACCATGAACCTAGTTTAAAATAAATCCTTCTCTACTTCCCATGTAATTAGGGAAAACTCCATGTTACATTAAAGACCCATTAGCCTTAGGAGTCTTTTATTAAATGATCAAATCCATTATAAGATAGCATGTTTATTTTCTAACATAAGATGTTTTCTCCTTAATGATGGATTTGATCATCTATATAAGAAATTCCTAAAATCTATGTGGTGTCACAAATTTTTCCCATAAATAATTCCCACTAATTTTTATTATATTCATGTCCCTTCACCCTCTATTTTATTTATCTCAAAATAAAGGAAGAATGATTCATCAAGGAAGAGGTCAAGAAGTAACTTCTAACAAATCAATAGAATAAATTTTCAACCCTACCCTTTTAAAAGATCATACATTATGACATTTCTTCTAATGACTCAAATAGGTCAATCTTTTCAAATTGAAATGTCTTCTCATGGGTGACCTTATAATCTAAGAAAGATAGTGAAAGTCTTCCCAACTTTGATGTGTTGCTCTTTTCAAGTTTTACACTTTAGTAGATGCCACCTTTTAAAATAAGTTCTGAAAATTACTCCTAAGAAAGGGAGATAATTTTATTTCTTATTTCTCATCA
The DNA here is from genome assembly GCA_021442155.1 of Cymbidium sinense. NCBI lineage: Eukaryota > Viridiplantae > Streptophyta > Magnoliopsida > Asparagales > Orchidaceae > Cymbidium > Cymbidium sinense. Next base: position 89,056,050 of record CM038219.1, read on the forward strand.
CCTCTGGTAATGAAGTTGTTATAAAAGAAAATATCTTTGTCAAAGGAGGTGCAAAGGCCATGCTAGAATATGATACAAACTAATGAAGTTGTTCTTCAATTGAGATAAATAAGTTTTAGGATTTTATGATATTCTCTTCCCCTCATTCTAAATGTAATATAATTTCATGCACTTTTATACAAGATGATAATAGTGATATTCAAGAAATCACTAATGAAGACACTTGCCTTTGAGATTAAAGGAAGGTTCCACCTTCACTATCAATGAATTGGTTGAAGAAAACATAGCTACATATGATAGTCCTCACTATAAGTAAATGACCATTTTTGGATGGACATTTACATTAAGAAATTGTGGATTTACGTTAGTAATATAGTTTTTGGTAGATTTCTAACAAAACTTATTCTATTGAAAAATCCTTGGTTGGAAATACATTATAATGACAAATACACTCATCAGAAAATGTTTCTAACTAATTTTGAATGAAAATCCATCAAAATTTCTTCTAGATGAACCGGTGAGCATGCATATAAGATGCTCCACCATAAGATAAGTTTCACTAAAAAGATTAATTTTTACTACATGAACCCCAGATATAATTATTTGATTTTGATGATAATGAATATATAATTGAATTATGTCAATTACTTATTTCAAGTGTTTCAAGAAATTTACCATATAGGTTTTCAACCAAGTCAAGAAAGTCAAATTAGCTTAGACTTGAGTATTTTGAGAGTTTTCATAGGAATTGCATAATAAGATAAATAAAGCTCACAAAATTGAAAGATAATTGCTGAAATATTTTCAACTTATTTCTTCTTTTTTTTTTTTGAAATTTTTTGCTAAATTTAATTTGCATTACTTTTTAATTTTCATGAAATTAACCTTTTTGGATAATATGATCACTTGTGTAGATTTAAGTTTTATCCATTGCATCTAAAATTAAGTTTTAGTTTTTTTATTACTTCCTTAATTAATTTTCATGCTTGAATTAATTTTTATCTTTTTATTTTAGCTTGTGATCGTTTATTTATTTAATTATTTAAGTTATCAATTTCTCTCCTATTATTCAAATTTTCTCTAATATCAATAATTTCATTAAAATTTTATTTTATTTTATATTACGCCAAATTTTTTGTCATAATAGCTTGGGAGATTTTATTTGTATTTTTTTAAAATATCACTATATTACTTTCTTCATTTAATAATTTTTTAAAAATCAAAATTTATTTAAATTTTGAATTTTGAATGCTAGCATAATTATTTTCAAATTTATTTTATTTATTTTTGTAATTTCATGGATAGCCTTCTATTTATTTTAATTGAGGTAAGTTTGTTTTTTATTTTAATTTAATTAATTTAGGTCAAATGTAAAGTCAAGTGGCTTTGGATTTATTGCACTTTCCTTTTTTTTTAAATACTTATTTATGAAAATATATGGCTCGCCCCATAATTTTTTTATTTAAATTTAAATTGTGTTTAAATTTAAATTCCTTCTAATTAATTTTTCTTGATTTCTAATTAATGGATTCACATAAATTGGAGACTGATTCTTATATGGAATGCCTTAGCCGTCCCTCTCCATATGGATTATTTTATATATTCTATTTGTAAATTCAAATGCTTTCCAAATTTATTTCGAGATTAATTAATTAATTAAATTGATTTAATATTTTGCATTAAATCTTGATTGACTCCCATTTAGAAAGCTTTGTCCTTCCCTTGCAATTTAAGATTTTAATTTATGTTAGTTTTAAACTATTTTAAGTCTCTTCCTTAATTGATCCCTTAATTAGTTAATAGTTGTTAAGCTATGTTAATACATTCAAACCTCTTACCTCCAATACCTTAATAGAACACATGTTTATGGAATTTGATTTGATTTACATTCAATTCAAGGTACTTTAAATTTAAAAACAAAAATCCTTACATTAATTATTTTCCTTCTCAAATTCTCTCTCTCTCTCTCTCTCTCTCTCTCTCTCTCTCTCTCTCTCTCAAATTAGCTGAACCATGGCTTGATCAATTTATATTTAATGAGTTTCTTTAATTACTTCATTCTTTTTTGCAAAAATTATTTCTAGGCCGACCACTTGCTAAATAATAATTAGTGTGCTCTCTTTGATTCAAGTGTTCAAGTCCACTCCTCTTTTGGTCCATCTTCAAGCATTCTCAAAAGGGAGACTTCTCTCTTCATCAAGCAAGCTTCAAGCTTTGAGAGAAGACTCATTCAAGTCTTGTGCTTACACTTTCACTCATTCAAGAGACTTGAGTAAGATTATTTTAGTTTTCTTTAATTATGATTCTTGATTTTTATAATTTATGTTGCTTGAAAAAGATTTATTTTAACTTAGCTAAAGTTTTTTAAAAATTCTTTTTCATTTATCTTTTAAGTAATTTTAATATTACATATTATTATAAATTTATGTTTTCATCTATAAGATCACATCTTTAAGGCTTTCATACTTGCCTCTTTTCAAAGTTTTCATCTTCAAGATTTTTATGTTTCATCTTGTGCAAGTGTTTTCAAAGGTTGGATTTATTTCAAGTATTTTGCATCAAGTTATTTTAAATTCATATCATTATTTATTTTAAAATAAAAAAGAACAAATATATATATTATGAGCTCTCTTTCATTTTACTTAGTATTACTTAGTTAAAATTGAGACCAAAATTGTTTTAAAATTTCAAAGTTAGATTGTCATCCTTGTATCTTTTTTTTTTTATATACTTTGAAGTTGTTGGGGTTGTACTTGCCCAAAGTAGGAGAGTACATTATTTGGGATTAAACTTGTCCAATATAGAAGACTATGTGATTTAGGATTGTACTTTGCTAGTGTAAGAGAGGATAGGAGATTATTTATAATCTTGTTGATTTAGCCAATTCTTAGTGTAGGTTGTTAAGCATGAATGTAGGCCAATGTTTGGGTGCGATTTAACAATTTAAGAATCTTGTAGGTCTTATTTATTTTATTTTTCACTTATTCTTTATCTTGTTGTATTTATTATTAGTTTATTATTTTTCTTTAATTAAAAATCAAATCATTTTTCATTATCTCTTCATTAACTCTTCATTTGATTGTTATGCACATAAATCACAAGCATTTCACAAATCATTTTTTTTGTTTCTTAAAACTAGAAATGAAACACACTTCACACAAAATACATTGCATAATTTTTCTATAGAACATATTTGGGTTCCAAAAGTTAACCCCTTTTTTATAGGAATGCCTTCAAAGTAAAATCAAACAAAGCATGTGGCACTTGGATAGCAGATGTTTAAGGCATATGATAGGTGATTAAACTAAATTTATACATTTAGAGCCAAGTGAAGAAAGATTTGTATTTTATGGAGCTAATGCTAAAGATAAATTTATTGGTATTGGCTCTATTAGAAAAATTCAATTATTTTAGATAAAGTTTTTCTTGTTGATGGTTTAAAGAATAACTTGATTTCAATTAGACAACTTTGTTATAAAGGTTTAAATGGTGAATTTAATACATCTTATTATGCTATTATAGATAAAAAAATTGTTCTACAAGTAGGTAGTAGATATAAAAATATTTATTTAATTGATTTAAGGAATCACACGGTGCAAATTTAAATTTACTTTATTTTAAAAGAACTTTTGATGATGTTTGGTTGTAACACAAAATATTATGTCATATTAATGTGTATTCTTTGTCAACATTAAATTTAATTTTGATTATGTTTGTGATGCATGTAGTACATTATTTTAAAAATAAAATAATTATTTTTACATCTAGACCCTTAGCACTTTTATATGTAGATTTGTTTGGTCCTATTAGCACTGCTAGCTTATGCAATAAGTTTTATGGCTTTATGATTATTGATGGCTTTTCTTGATTTACTTGGGTTATATTTTTGGTTAATAAGAATTATGCACTTCAAGCAATTAGAAAATTTGCTAAATATATTTAAAGAGATCGATGTTATTTGATTAGTGAAATTCAAATTGATCATGGAGGTGAATTTAAAAATAAATCATTTGAAGATTTTTATGATGAATTTAAACTTAAACATAATTTCTTTGCTCTTAAAACTCCTAAATATAATAGAGTTGTTGAAAGAAAGAACAAAATTTTGATTGAATTAAGTAGAGTTATGTTGGATGATTTTAATTTACTTAATTATTATTAGGTTAATGTTATGAATACCACTTGTTATGTGATGAATAGAATTTATTTGAGACCAATTTTGAATAAGACCCCATATAAGTTGTTTTCTAAAAGGTAGCTTAAGATTAGTCATTTTCATGTTTTATGGATATAAATATTTATTTTGAATAATTGAAAAGATTCTTTGGGTAAATTTGATAGCAAATTTGATGATGAAATTTTCTTAGGATACTCTATCTAGAAGAGCATTTTAATAAAATAAAATTGATTGTGGAAGAATCTAGAATGTCATTTTTGATGAAAAATCAATTGATTATGTTAAAGATGATATCATTAATGATGAGATGGATGATTTTAAGAAAATAAATTTGGAATATAAAGCTAATGATTCCTTGCTTAAAAAGTAAAAATTTAATAAGAATCATCTTAAAGACTTGATCATAAAAGATATTTCCAAAGGCATAGTGACAAGAAGATATTTTAAGGCTGTGGTTGACCATTTTTCTATTTAAGATTGAACCTAAATATGTTGATAAAGTTTCAAAAGAACATTATTGGATTATTATCATAGAAGAAGAGTAAAGTTAGTTTGTAAGGAATGATATTTAGGAATTAGTCCCTATACCTCAAGATCAAAATGTTATTAAAACCAGATAGATCTTTAGAAATAAGTTAAATGACTCACATTGTATTATTAGAAATAAAGTTAGGTTAATTGTGTAGGGGTATACATAAGTTCAAGGGATAGATATTGAGGAATCAATTGCACCAATAGTAAGACTTGATGTCATTAGGTTACTCCTTACTTATGCTTATTTTAAGAATATTAAACTCATTTAAATGGATGTGAAAATTGCAATTTTAAATTAGCTTATTGCCCAAGATATCTTTGTAGAGCAACCCTCCAATTTTGAGAGCCCAAAATTTGTTGATTATGTATTTAAATTAAAGAAAGCATTATATGATTTGAAACAGGCTCCTTGGGCTTTCTATGGTAAGTTGAGCAATTATTTAGTTGACCATAAATTTAGAAAGGGTACAGTAGATACGTCCCTTCCTCTTAAAAACATAGGTGGTGGTTTGATCTTTATGTAAATCTATGTGGATAATATTTTATTTGAAAGTAAAAAATGAATCTTTGATGAGTTCTCATCTTTGAAGAATTTGAAATGAGTATGATGGGAGAGCTTAACATTTTTTTGGGTCTTCAAGTAAGATAATAACAAAATAACACATTTATTTGTCAAACTAATTACAATAATGAATTGATTGAAAGCTTTTGGAAACATCAAAAAGTGAACTTCACAAACAAAGGTGCTTTTTTCCCAAAAAGAGGATAAATATGTGCGTTGGTTTCAAAATTTGTTTACATGCATACATTTATGGGGAGCTATCTAATTTATTTTAACTACATGTTTTACTTTATTTTACTTCATAGTTCACTTTATTATATGCAAATTTTATTTAAATGGTTGATATAAGGTCCACTTTATTTCTTCATCCATATATATTACCAACATAGGTGTGTCATCATCAAAAAAAGAGGGCATTATTGAATACAAGAGCCCCACTACATAATTAATTAATTTTTATGATAATCAAACATATGGTTGAATGATGCTAATGGCTTATTTTAAATTTTTTGAGAAATTCACTAGACGCAACTTACACAATAAAATTTGTAAAGTCAAATGAATCTAAACTAAGGTAGTTCAAGAATTTTTTAAGATTTACAATATAAGATAAATAAGTGCTCATAAATATAAAATAATTTCCAAAATATCTTCATCATATTTATTTTAAATTTTCACATATTATTTTATATTTTATTTACATTAATTTTTCAATAATATTGAAATTATTGTTATTTTGGATAATTTAACTACTTGTATGAGTTTAAGCCTTATTCATTACATCTTAGATTAAGTTAAGTTAATTTTTACTTCATTAATAATTTTTTATTCTTATATTAATTTCTATCCATTTATTTTAGCATGAGAATTAAATTATTCACTTAATCATCCAAATTATTTTCTCTCTTCTATTATTCTTTTTTCTCTCTCCTATCAATATCTTCATTTGAACTTTATTTCTCCATATGCATGGCCAAATTTTAAATATTTTTGGACATGAGAAATTTTATGGATTTATTTTATGTAATGTTATGTTAATTTTTATCATGTAATGGGCTTTAAATTTTAAATTTATTTGAATATTAATAATATATTTTATTTATTTATTTTCAAAATAATATATTTTATTTTGGCAATGATTGGTTGACCATATCATACAATAATTTAATGTGATTTGAATTTTTTTGAAATAAATTTAAGTTAATTCTAATTTAAATTCAAATGAGAAATGAATTTTTACACTTTCCTATTTTAATCATTTTTTTATGAAGTCCTTGACCAGCCCCTTTATTTTTTATTAATTTATTTGAATTATATTTTTTATTCAAAAACCATCTTAATAAATATCCCTTTATTTAAATTGATTGATTGCATTGTTTGGAGATTAATTTATTTATGGTAATTGCCTTGGCCAAAATCCCCATGTAATTTCCTTGATTTAATTGGATTTATTCCCATGGCTTGCTCTATTAATTTCTATCTAATTAATTAATTAGTCCCTCATATTTATTGAATTTGACTTATGATTGAACTCTTTATGAAAAGATTTGCCATCCCATGCATGTAAGCTTATTGGATTTATTTTATTTTAAATTAATTTAAACTCTTTCTTTATTAAATCATATCTTAACTAGCAAGTGCTCCATTACTTTAGTAAATCTATTCTCTTTCTTCCTCTTGTGAGATAGAACACAATAAGATTAATTTTAAATTTATTCAAATGTTATTACATGTGCTCGAATGTTCAAAATCCAAATCCTTCCCTTCATTGCTTTTTCTCTTGATTTGATCCCTCCTTAGCTGAACCATGCATGACTTAATTTATTTTGTGGTTGCTTAATTAAATTAAGTAATCTTCTTTCTTCTCTCTCTCCCATTCTTTGATCGGCCACCTATACATGTTTTGAATATTTTTCAAATTCAAATCAAGTGGTTTGAATTTCAATAATTGAAAGCTTTCCTTTGGTGATTTCCCTCATATTCCTTCCCTTTCCTTTTTCTATTACTTTGGATAGCCCCCACTTAGATTAATCTCTGTGTTTTCTTTCATAACTTCATTCCCTATAGGAAAAATTTACTTTAACTAAACCCTTGCAATTTGTTTTATTGAAGAGATCTTGAGGACTCAAGTGCTAAAGCTCCTCTCTCTTGCTCATCTCTTCAATCACATTCAAAGTGGTGATCTTCATCATCTTCTTCAAGCTTCTTTCAAGTCTTGGAGGAGTCTACATTAAGTCTTTTTTTCATTGTTTCACACTTTCAAATGACTTGAGTAAAGGTGTTTAGTTTACTTTAATTATTTGGTGTTCTGAATTTAGTGCTTTGTTTGAATTAAAATTTTTGTGGCTTTCATTGTTATAACTTTCCCCAAGTTCTTTTTTCTTTAAATTTAAGGAGTTTGAAAGGTTTATTGTGTTTTTTTGTTTTATGAAACTATTCTTTTGAGATTTTTAAGTGCTCATTTTCTAGACTATCTTATTTCACATTGTGCAAGAATATTAAAGATTGATTCTTGCATCCTTATTTCAATATTGATTTAAGTTAATATCATTCTTTTAACACTTTAAACAATTTTAATTAATCTAAAGGTTTCATTCCTTAGATCTTTGATTTTTTACTTTGCGCAAGTCAATCTTAAAGTCAAATTATTTTAAGCACTTTGTAGTAAATTATTTTCTTCATATTTTCAAATCATCAATTCACTTTGTAAAAATACTTTTCAAAGATAGATTTGATTCATGTTCTTTACATTAAACAAGAAGCATTTCATAATTTATCATAAAAAGAACAAATGAACTTTCAGGTCTTTCTTATTTGTCATATTATTGCTTAGTAGGCTTGAGTGTAAAATCTTGTATTTTCTTTTCATTATTTCTTAAATTTGTTGGGGTTGTACTTTCCCAGTGTAAGAAAGTATGTTATTGAAGTTCTACTTGGCTGGTGTTGGAAAGAACAAGATATTCATTGTAATCATGTTTTCATTAGTGAATTCCTAGTCAAGGTGACTAGAGTGGATATAGGTCAATTTTTACGTAAATAATTTTTTTAAACTTTTCAACATTTACTTTTTCACACTTAATTTCATTTGTTGCATTCTTCTTTCATTAGTATTATACTATATATATATATATATATATATATATATATATATATATATATATATATATATATATATATATATATATATATGTGTGTGTGTGTGTGTGTGTGTGTGTGTGTGTGTGTGTGTGTGTGTGTGTGTGTGTGTGTGTGTGTGTTCAACTAGGTTTTACAAATTTTAAAATTAAGCTTTAACTTGAAAATGTTTTTTAAACGCCCAATCCCAATCATCACCCCCCCGCATCCTCTAAGGTGTCATATCTTCTTAACAAATCAAATTATTGGTTAACCTAATGACTAGGAATGTGGCAAAAGTAGACATTAAATTACATGGACCTGATATTGACCATTCAAGATTGGCTAATAAATGTATCAATAATATAAGAATATTATAATAATGAACACTGGATCCATCCTAAGCTAATTGAGTATAAGTCAACCTAAATGACTCAAATTAATATAATTAGGTTAATATGAACAAATTGATTTTAACCGTCATATTGACTAGATTAATTAGAGAAGTAAACTCCTTTAAGTGTCCTAAATGTAGTTTAAACATTACTTCATCTAATTACCCATTAACCTAAATTTAATTTTCCAAATTAGGTGTTTACACCCCTTAAGTTCAACATTCATTTTGGTGTTAATTAAATTAAGCTAATTATAATATACAACCAAATTCTTGTGAGTGATCATAGCAAAGTATGCCATTAATACGCAATTAGTTTAACCTATATTATTTTGACTTTTCTAAGGTGGTAAATATGACAAAATGCATTAATATGGTCCATTTTTGGTCCAAATGAGAATACATGGATCATGATGAAATTGAAGCACTATAAACCCTCAAATGTAATTTTAGAAATCAATCTTAGGAATAATCTCTTAGTTTGATCCATGATTGTTTGACCCTAATAGATAAAATTAATTTCATTGGGCAAATAGTGTGGAATGAGTCCAAGCCATAATGATTATTGGGATTTTCTTGAAAAATTGATTTTTAGATGATTATCCATAGCTCTAACCACCATTCCTTGTAATTCCTTAAGCCCTTAACTAGCCTCACTTAAATTAATTTTTATTAAATGATGTTAGGAAATTTAGAAGAAAACCAATGAGATAAAAGCCATTTAATGCATGTTCTAATCCCTAGAGCCTACTCCCCAAACTACCTACATGAATTCCCATTCCTCCACTTGGTGAAAACACTAGTTAATCCAAAGCTTAACCATGGTTATCCATGGATAAGATTGGTAAAAGTGCCATTAAATAGTATAGGTCTCCCCATGAGATGCAAATGCCATTTATAGTCTCCCTAAGCTCATTGAAGAAGTTTTTGTTGGCTCCATAATTTGGATGATAATAGGCACATGATTAGTGGTCCTAATGATTTTTTAGTGATTTTAGGATTAGTTGATTATTTAAATCAAAAAATTATATGGATACATATAGTCTACATGTAGAGCTTTGGATGATCAAGACAAGTTTAATAATAATAAAGCTCAAGTTCACATTAACAATAACTATATGATCAAATAATGACTATAAATTATTTACTAGAAAATTGTATTTATTAAAATATGTTGAAAATTATTTAAACTACTCATATAATTTTATATTGTTATATAATTTATATCATCAAAATACTACATCACTTCAATTGTTATCATTAAAAATAACTTCTAAATTTATATCTCTGTGCACACATATAATAATTTTATATAGTTGTGAATGAGATTCTTATTTTAAATTTTATTAGATTTGCATCATTTTGAAGATATAAATTATATTCTATTACTATTCATTATGCTCAAAATTATTTAAAATATTACTATTTAAATACATAACTTGCAAAACACTAATAACTATAATCTTTTCAATAATAATGTAGTTTTTTTCCATTCATGAGTTGGAAGTACTTTTCATTTGAAATTTCATTTTAGACTATTAATAATTATAATCAATATATATATATATATATATATATATATATATATATATATATATATATATATATATATATATATATATATATATATATATATATATATATATATATATATATATATATATTAAACACACATATTCATTTCTTTTTATTAGAAAAAAATCTACATCAAATCAAATATTTAAAATCGTATGTTAAAATCATTCCATTTTTAGTGTGTGTGTGTAGATTTGAAGGCATAATTAGCAACATTTGTTAAATTTAAATATTAAATATCATTCTCATGTTTTTTTTATCTTACATGTTTTAAATGGTTTGCTACAAGTATTTGGAATAAATGCAATTGAAGCAACTAGTATATCTATAAACACGACCTCTTTCACAACAAATTTAATTTTTTTAAGAAAAATATATTTTCCATCAAATTAACTTATTTCATGTCATACCTAAATTAAATAATAAGGTTTTGCTAGTCATTAAACAATATATATTAAATTGATATTCAATTCTTTGGTCAAGTGGCTATTATTTTACTATTAACCATCTATTTAATTTGATTCTCAATTTTAAAAAATAGAAGACTTATAATATTTAATTATATTAAAAAAATTATAAGTTTATAAATAAATGAATGTTTGTAAGACTTGAGGCTAACAAAAATTTTAAAAAATTTCTCATAACTTGCTATCTCATTCAAACTCTTATCAAGTGGAAAATTTCAAGCTTCGCTCAAGATTAATTCAAGATTCAAAAATAGAGCAAGATCATTGGAAAATAATAAAGAATTATTCAACATTCGATGTGTTGTAAGATCATTTTAGTGTTCATTTTTTAATTTTGATTTTCTATATTGTTAGATTAAAAGTAAGCTAAGTTCGATTTTATTTTTATTTTTTCTTGAAAGTGTACCTCAAAATTGTTGTATTTTAGATTGGTATGTTTAGGTTGTGAGAGTTTCTCCATCTACACTTGTTGTAAAGAAGATATTATTTTGGTAGTATAATACTAGTTCATGGATTTAGCTAAGCATGAATATAGTAGAAGGCCGAACCACATAAAAATTTGGTTTGTGTGCTTTCCATTACATTCATTTCCATTTCACAATTTTTATTATATCATAAATTATTTTAATAATATATTATAATAAATGTATACCATATGATAAGAATTGGCCAAACAGGTTCTCACAAACAACAAAGGAATGACATAGAAGCATCCACCAATGAGAAGTAGAATTCAAACAAATGCTTCACTTGTACACAATGACTCACCCTGAGTGAGCAAACGTGAGGAAGGGACCATCTTAGTCAAGCAATTAGCAACCAACAGTTCACCTCATATATGACGACTTGCCCACATACGGGTGACTACATAGCCATCTCGTTAAACAACTCGCCTTATCTATGCTAGCAACTGCACTTGAGAACTCTTCACTTGACATACAACACTTACCTTCACAAGCAAGTCCTCTCTTATATAAATGACTTAGCTAAAGTGTACTTTCTATATGTAACTATCCCTCGATCTATAAAAAGGGGAGATTTTTGAGGAGGAGTGGGAAATTTTTTTGGATTTTTTTTCAATACTTTTGGTATTTTTATTGATTTTTTGTACTTTTTCATACAGAGAGAGAGAGAGAGAGAGAAGATATCTTTGTACTTTGATCTTCAGACACTGTAGAATCTCTTACATTTACTATATATTTCAATTGTATATTTATTATTTTGTCCCACTTGATTTTTCCTTACTTCCTAAGTGCCTAAAATAATGTTTAGTATTTTTCCACTAATAGATTTAGATTCAACAAAAGTAACAATAAGTAAATCAAAATTTTAGTATGCTAATTCAAGCCCCTGTTAGTGTGGTATAACATTTAGTTAAAACATTTTACACCCACTTAAATTTTTCAGGTTAGCTTAGCCACCAAAGCTATCTCGAATGAAAATTTATCTATTCATAAGAGGAAGAAATTAAAGTACGTAAAAATTTATATTGGTACCCAAAGGTATTTAAACACAATGTGTGATTGAACACTATAATGACTTTATCAAATTGATATTACTCAGTTGGGTAAGAATTTTATAACATATTGTATTTGTCAAACTCAAATTAAAATTCATTCAAAGAGTGATCTAGCTTGTAAAAAAAAAAGTTTATGTTTATACTTTCACATAATGCTTTAAGTTTTAATGATAAAAAAATTCTAGTTGAATAATTATTTTCATTGATCAGTTATGTGTACAAGTTATGGTTTGTTTTCAATGTAGGAACCAATTAAGTAGCACAATAAAGATTGACTATAGGAGCATGAACAATGATAGATTTCAAAATTTTGATCAAGAAAGTACCCATGAAGACTTAAAATTGAGGAATGGTTGATGCTAGAACACCCAAGTCAAGTCTAAATATTATGTTTTTATTTTTGGTATATATATTTTATTTTATCTTCATGTATTTCATATGTGAATGATGAAAAATAATCAAGCACATATACACCTTAAAGAATGTAAAATATTTTTTCTTTAAAAATTAAGTTTTTTTAGTAAATCTTATAGTATGATCTCCATCCATAATTACTAACCATTTTTTAGTTGCCAAAATTAAATTGGTTAACTCTTAAATTGCCAAATCTAAATTAATCATACTATACAATTATGATTGTATTGTATGATTATTCATTTTGGTAATTATTTCAACTGCCAAGATTATGTCAATTAATTACAACTTTTGCCTAATTTGATTAATCATATAGTATGATTTAAATAATACAATATTAACATTATTTGATAATTACTTGATTTTATTCTAGAATTTATGGGATTCAATTAGTAAGAATTCTCTTTTAATATATTCTTTGTATGATGGGTTTGTATAAGAAAAATAAATAGAGCATAGAGTTTTTTAGTTTGTAGTATTTGTATAGTGTAATCTTTAGTCGTACGTTATGAATAATGATAACTATTTGGGCAACCATATTATCTAGAGTCCCTAACCATAGTAAAATGAATTGATCATACTGTATAATATTAAGTCTTATAGTATGATTGGATTGATTTTTTAAAGAATTAATTTTTCTAAATTTTTATTTAACTTTGTCCTTATAAATAACCTTTTGTGGAGCCTAACTAAAGTGCTTGAACTTAAGAGATCTTAAAGGAAGCTTAAGGAAGATTATTTAGCTTAAGAGAAAAATGGGAAGATTTCTCTCTTCTTTTTTTCTTAAACATCTTTTGTTATTAAGATTGCACTTTTATTTTAGTTATGCTTTTCATCCACCTTGCATTTAAGTCTTGTGATTTCACTTGAGAGTTTATTTTCACAAAGAATTTGTCTAAAATATTTATTGTAAGAAGTTTTTTTGTACCTTATAGAGGGAGTGGCATCCATCTTTCCTGGTAAGAAAAGGAAAGTAGGTTTAAAGTTTCTTCATTATCCATTAAGGAGAGATGCTTCTCCACCTTGGCTTGTTATGCCAAAGAAGAGATAATGGATTTTTAGAGGAGATGTGGAGAGTGGATGTAGTTCTATTGGGTCATCATGCCTCTCTTTCTTTTATTTTTCCATTGCTCTTTTTTGTGTTTGGATTGTTTGTTGTATTCTGTTAAGTCTCTCTCTTACCAAACAATAAAGATTTTAATTAATTTTTCTTATTAAAACTTTTAAAAGCAAACAATCCCCCCTCTTTCCTAGTTGTGTTAATTCTTATAAGTAGTATCAGAGCGGATGGCTTATTTCATGATCTAACAACTACAAGTAGATCCATTAATGGCACGTATAGAATCAAAACACCATGGAAAGGTATTCTATTATTTACCCATCTATTTTTTATGATTTTTTATTTTAGAAAATTTATATGCCAACTTTTATTCAATCAATTAATTTTCAAATGTGAAATATGATTAAAGTTGGATATGCACCTACACATGATATTGGCAATGGAAAATGAATTAAAACACCTTTTAAATCATAGTCAGTAGAAGAGAGGGAATAGTCCAATTAAGTTCTAAATGTTTAACCTAATTTTTTGTGCATTAAAATCTAAAAAATATATGTGTGTTTCCACTTGCAAATTGGTAAAGAAATTTAAAAATGTTTGGTGTCACTTACAAAGAAACTAATGAGTTTAAACAATCTCATATTAACATGTTTTTACATGATTAAGAATTATTTTATATGTTACCTCATGAGTCTATTTTTGATATGTACACACACTTTACTGAAATCATTACTTCATTGCACTTTGGGAAGAGAATTTGTAAATGTTGAAAAAGTTAACAAAATTCTTTATTGTTTACCAAAATCATGGTATTAAAAAGTCACAGCGATTTCTGAGTCTAAATATTTATCTATTTATTTAATTGATCAATTATATGATTCTCTTATTGTTCATGAACAAAAAATTCTACAAAGAAATAATGACACATATGTTAAGAAAAAGGAACAAATGATTGTTCTTAAAGCAAATACACTTGATTATAGCAATGAGAAATGCAACAATAATGATGTGGATGTTGTGCTCATAACAAGGATGTTCAAAAGCTTCATAAAAGATAATAAGAAGAGATTTGACTAAAGGAAAGGTGATGGTAAAATCAAAAATTCCTCAAAGGTCACTAACCCTATTTGCTATGAATGTAAGAAATCAGATCACTTTAAATGACAGTGTACTTCACATAAGTATGCAAATTAAAAGGACAAATAAGAGAAAAAAGGAGATGCAAAGAAAGGGAAAAGATGAACCAACCATGCATTCTAGATTAACTCAATTAGACTCTTCTAAAAAGAAGCTATAGAAGAATCCACAAACTTCTATTTAATGGCAAGGGAGTTTATAGATACCTGATGATGAACATGTAAGTAATCTCATTTATGATGATTTTTTAAATTTTATGATATATTTCATTTTGCATTCAAATCTTTGAAAAATAAATATTCATCTCTATATAAAAATTTTTTCTCTTTGGAAAAGATTCATGGAATATTTCTATATTAACATGAATAGTTGAAAAATGAGTATAAAGAGTTAGAATTTCAAATGGCCAAAATGAAACATGATTTATTTTAAAATTTGACTTTCTTGAATGTGTTTCCATAAAAATAGCAAAAATTGCATTTTGTTTTTATTATAGCATCACGGCACTGTGAACTTAACATGGCGGTGCTATAACTATTAACTATTGATTCAGTGGACAAGTCCATGGTCTGGCATCACAGCTCTGCCATGATAGTGTCGAGGTGCTGCAAGCATGATTTGCAATTTATCAACGTATGAAAATTTGCCCTTCCCACCCCATGAATGCCAATGAGAATTGGGGAATACAATGGCCACACTAGTGGAAGGAACTCTATACAAAGGTGGTGGGGGGGAAGAGTTTCTTCCTCTCTCGGTTGACTCTATTCAAAAGTTTTTGTTGATTCTTATTTTGAGAATCTGCATTTACTGCAAGATCGACTCTCACCCTTATGAAAGCCATCTCTTGTCCACTCTAGATATTAAATTTGCTATAATAATGCTTTTTGAATTCTTTTACCTAGTTTTTTTCTTTTCTGCATTGGATTTTATCAAAGAACTCGCCAAACTTGGGGACCGCTTTCCCTCTCTTCTATTCATAAAGTTTTTTGTTGATTCTTATTTTCGAGAATCTGCATTTACTGCAAGATCGACTCTCACCCTTATGAAAGCCATCTCTTGTCCACTATAGATATTAAATTTGCTATAATAATGCTTTTTGAATTCTTTTACATAGTTTTTTCTTTTTGCATTGGATTTTATCAAAGAACCTCCACTATCAAACTTAGTTCTAGCATGAGAAGAAGAAAAACCTCCCTCTATTGATATTCCATCCGAAACAAGGGAGAATGACCTTGAAATATGAGAATCTAGCATTGCCAGAATGTCACTCTGCAAAATGTTCATAAAAATCACAAAATTCTACAAGAATTTCTCTTCAAATAGTGCATTCTTGACTCGTAGTTCCACGATGCCAAATCTCAACATTGAGGCCCCACACTCTTGGGAAACATAAACCTGTCACTCTTCCTTATGGAGCTGCGGTACCAACTACATGGCACGGTGGCACCAACTCCTTTAATCTCTTGCACTTAATTCAATGCTACAGAGTCATTCCTTAATTGTTAAGGCACCACTCCTTATAACCTATTCTATCATTGAACTTAGTTCTGGTGTAAAATAAAATCCTCCCTCCATTGATTTTAGATCTGGAATGAAGGAGAAGAGTGCCTTGCACTAAATATGTAAAAAAATCTAGCATTGCTAAGGTGTTACACCACCAAAATGTTCAATTATAGGCATTAAATGAACAATGCCTCGGTGTTGTATCATGAGCGCCATGTCGTAAACTTCTTTTATTCTAACAATATGAAAAATACCATCAGCATCATGGTACCGTATAGTAAGCACTGCAGCACTGTAATATTTTAACAATTTTTGGGACATTTTAGAAAAATATACACTTGATTTTTACATATAACAGTGTTGTGGCACTGCGCCAAGCACCAAGGGACCACTCGTTAAGGTGGAGGAATGAAGTGAACATCTATAGAGTGTTGAGGCACAGCATAAAGAGTGTCGAGGCACAGCCTTCTCATGGAGGAATGAAGTGAACCTCTATAGAGTTCCGCAGTGTTGCATAACGAACGCCGCAGCACTACATAATGAGCATGGTGCCACCCGGTCAGGTAGAGGAATGAAGTGATATTCTAAAGAGTGTCATAGCGCTACATAATAGACATTGAGGCATACCCCTCTTGGGTTTTAAGCCTAATTCCTGTTGCATGAGGGCACTAAGGTACTGTAATAATAGCATTGTAGCGCTACCTCTCTAATGTAATTTTTATAGGTGAAGAAATCTTATTATTCTAATCCTAGAGCTTTCCAAAAACAAGAAAACATACACCTAGAAAAAAGAAATATAAATACATTAAAAAATGTATTTATTAATATAAGAAAAAGGAGGGGAAGAAAGAGAAGAAATACAAAAAGAAATATAAAAAGAGAGAAAAAAAACCTACTAGTCCTGGTCATCCTCCTCCTTCTCCTCTTCTTCCTCTAACTCCGGTGGGGTGCTTACATAATGTTTATAATGAGGCACTGCAAGAAAAGATGCCTCACCAAGACCCACATAGAAACCATAGTTTTCAAACATGTGCACAAGCGAGGTATTAAACTCTGCCATGTATGAAAACTGTTGCTGCTACTAACCCATGTATGGTCAAATTTTCTCTCCAATTCCTGCTAGCACCAACTAGTCTCACAGACCATTTTCCTTAGGTTTGAAACTTGTCCTTCAATTTCTTAGAGTTGCTCATTTATGTTCTTGGAGGATTTGGCCCAAGACCGAGGGGTGCATGAACTTTCCCCTTAATGATCTTTTAGTTATGAGAGACTTTTATATAAATACTTCCTCATCAACATCCCCTATCGTGCCCACCTCAACACACAAAGGATAAATAAGGGAAGGATGACCAAAGCTTATTATAGTACTTCCCTCAAGTAAATTATAGATGGAAATATAAATAATCTTACCTACATGCATAGTAAAGCCCTTTTGAATTATAAAATTCAAAATTCCCCTAGTTACCTCAATGATATTCATACTCAATTAATCTTATGCTAGTAAGGACATGACTTGTGTTCTCTATATGTGTGATTTTATCACCAAATAGCACAACATAAAATGTGGATATGACCAGAGCCCTCTGACCGGTGGCTTGGAATTTATATAGCTTCACTATGTTCGGATCATGGCAATAGCCCATATGTTCCTTAATGGCTTTGCTCCATGAGCTATGAATCATGGAATACATTTAGGTAAAAAGCCTACTCTTAGTTAAGGTTGACTTAAGCTTGTCTCCTTAGATAAATATCACCCTAAGTCTATAAGAACACCTTGGATGACTCAATCCATGGCTGCAAATAAGGATTCTTCTACCAGAAATAATTTCTATAGCTTAGTATACTAAGGACCATAATAGCCCAGGATGATGGAATTATGTCATCTTGATTGGGTGTATCATCATTCCCCCCAACATAAGTTTTAAGTTATATAATCTCATCACTCATTATTCGCTATATACAATGCATTAAATGCTTATATTTTTTATTATGGGAATATTTTAAAATATATTTTTGGCATTACAAAGGGATGTAAGCCCAATCTCTTTATTCACTATGTGAACCATACATGATAGTCATTTATGCCACATACACCTCTAAGACACCATCACATATTACTAAGATATGTCTATTCCTTTATCAAGAGTACTCTATAAGAGAGGTAATTAACTATGGAGGGTTGCATCCATAAGAAGTAGAACCCGGATATAAACAAACCCTAACAAAATTTTAGGAGAAATCTGGTTGAATATATATCAATCTGCCTCATGAAAGAATATACTCCTACCCCATCTTATTCAAAGATGGTGGAGTGCATCCTCCATAGTATTTTTTCTAAGCGATTAGATTTCTAGCGACTCCACTAGGGATTACTTCTCTCTCCATCTCTGATTGAAAATATATGGTGTTATCATAAATAAAACAATATAATCTTTTAAAGTTTTAAGATCAGCAACCAAGTTTCTCAATGGAAAACATCAAGAACTTGATGTCTATAAAGCTCGGTGAGGGGTTTATAGTAAGATTCCCTCAAGCAATAATCAATGTTGACTTATCTCTATAGTTCCAATCAAGTTATTCTCCAATTTAGAATAATTTTAGAGTTTGTCTAGTTTCTGCCAGCTAGACATATCTCTAAGCTTGCAATCAAAGGCATTAGATTGCTAAAGGCATTTTCCAAGGGAAAGTGGTTAAATGTGATCATCCCAAATGCTCCCAACCCCAAAGCTATGAGCATAAGGAAGGCTTATATCTTTAAGTGATTATCAAAGGTAGCTCCAACTACCACCACTGAGGATAAGCTTGCCACTAGCTTAAGTTGAAATCCATCATAGTTAACCAACTTAATAATGTATCAGGGGAACATACTGATGCTACCTTTGCCTCGAGCACACATGACTTTGAAGTGTCTTTCTCGGGCACCAAAACTTCTAGGAGCGCCTGAAAAAAAAATATAATGATGCCCACAAAGCTATTGGATTATTTGTGCATGTCAAACAACATCTGACCCACTGGTGGAAGTAAATATGCCAAACAACAACTTTGATCCACTCAGATGGACCAAAAGAAATAGCTCAGGAGGAGCTATGAAGAAATCATTCTGGGATAAGCATATATGTCTTAGTCTACAAAATTGAACATGCAAAGAGGAATTTGTTTCCTCCAAAATTTAAAATGTTCTGAAGGCCGTCAGAAATAGAAACTTTAAGAGAAGAATAAAGAAGTTGGTGAGTCAGGTCACCAACTCTACAAACTCTTACCACAAAAGAGATAGAAATATTCAAAAATATCATGCTTGTTTTCAATAGGACTCCAACCTGCGAGCACCATAGTCGATGAACATTGACAACAAGCCCTCAGACATAAATACAATGAGCAGGCAGCTGAAGGTCTCGACAAACACAACCTACACATGGTGAGCACCAGGGTGTGACATCTGAGATATGTTCTTAGAGATCCCCTACTAGAAGGTCCCAATAACTACATACATCTGGTGAACACAAAGTGTGACATCTAGAACATATACCCAGAGATCCACTAATGGGAGGTCCCAATTGGTTTGGATACTAAAAGAAAGCTCACTCCACAAATGATAAAGGAATAAATTCTCCCATCATCAATTGAGAACATCATCCTGACAAAAGTCAGCTAGCGAATGATAAGGAAGCTAATCAACTCTTCTAGGAAGATGAAGATTCACAACTACTAAAGTGGAATCATTCCCAGTCCTCTACAGCAATGACGATATCGATTACATGGAGGTCAAACTTGTTTGTTGGTCGACACACATTTGTGAAATAGAAATGTAGTTCCTGAACATCAAATTGAAGGAGGACACCAAGAGAACCCTAATCACCAACAACCTAAAGCTGAAGCTCGAGTAGAGGTTATGATGACTAAAGATCTAGCTAACATTGTAATAAGATTATAATGACAAATGGGTTATCAAGCAAAGGGATCAAGAGATCAATCAGCTTAATTTCTGCCTTAATGAAATGAATTGGCTAATAAAAAAGCTATTCGGTCAGCTTAATCTAATT
Organism: Cymbidium sinense; assembly: GCA_021442155.1. Taxonomy (NCBI): domain Eukaryota; kingdom Viridiplantae; phylum Streptophyta; class Magnoliopsida; order Asparagales; family Orchidaceae; genus Cymbidium; species Cymbidium sinense. Next base: position 89,076,546 of record CM038219.1, read on the forward strand.
GTGACTACAACTCAGCACATACCTACAAGGGATCCTCCAAAAATGAGTAACCTAATGGTTGAAACTAGGGGTATACAAAATACTACATCCAACTTGCCAATAGTCACAACACAAAAGTAAGAAACCCAAGTAAAGGCTATAGTAAATATCCATCAAGAAGCGGATATTTTCACCAAGTCCTAAGTGGAAGAACTTATAACTAAAAAGGTCAAAGCACTTATCACTTCAAAAACTATTGAGAAGCTAGTTGGGAAAGCTCGACCATACCCAACCAAATATAATCAAATACAATACCCTAAAGGGTATGTTGTGCTAAAATTCAAAGCATTCTCTGGCATAGAAAATCCATGACAATATTTAGTCCAGTTTAAAGTCACGTGTGGATCATGCCCCACTGTTATGACAATTCATTAGTAGGCTCACTAATATGGCCTTTGACTGGTATACTAAGTTACCCAATGACTCAGTAGAGACATTCACCGAATTGGAGACACTTCTTATTAAGAGATTTGATGGAGCAAACAAAAATGTAATAATAGAAAATCTCGCCTTGAAAAGAAGAAGGAGAGATGAGAGGTCATTAATACATCACCAGATAGGAATCTAAGCTTGAATTGTAACCAGCAACTCATAAAGAGACATGCAGTGGAACTCCTAATGGAAAATATTGATGATCAAATGGCTCCATATCTAGCCATTGCCATGATTAACACATTCCAAGAACTATTGGATCGTATGGCCAAATTTAAGAGGCTACCTAAAAAAAAGGCTCAACACCAATTACAATAATCCATTTAGAAAAGGTAAATAGCCAAGGTCGAATGACATGAAAAAGAATAATGTAAACACAACACAACCTACACATGGTGAGCACCAAGGTGTGACATCTGAGATATGTTCTTAGAGATCCACTACTAAAAGGTCCCGATAACTACATACATCTGGTGAACACCAAGTGACATCTAGAACATATACCAAGAGATCCACTAATGGGAGGTCCCAATTGGTTTAAGTACTAAAAGAACCCCAAATCATTGATCATAAGCTCACTCCACCAAATGAAGAAAGAATAAATTCTCCCATCATCAATTGGAAACATCGATCTGACAAAAGTCGGCCAACGAATGATGAGGAAGACAATCGACTCTTCTAGGAATCTGAAGATTTCCAACTAATGAAGAGCAATCATTCCCAGTCCTTTATAGTAATGATGATATATATCATATGGAGGTCAAAACTATTTGTATGGTTGATACACATTTATGAAATAGAATTGTAGTTCTTGAACAACAATTTGAAGGAGAACACCAAGAGAACCCTAATCACCAACAACCTGAAGCTGAAGCTTGAGTAGAGGTTGAGGTGACTGAAGAGCTAGCTAACATTGTAACAAGATTATAATGACAAATGGGTTCTCAAGTCAAGCAAAGGGATCAAGAGATCAGCGAGATTAATTTCTTTCTTAATGAAATAAATGGTCTAATGAAAGAGTTGTTAGGTTAGCTTAATCTAATTGTGACTGCAACACAACACATGCCTACAAGAGATCCTCCAAAAATGAGTAACCCAATGGTTGAAACTGGGGGTATACAAAATACTACATCCAACTTGCCAATAGTCCTAGCACAAAAGTAAGAAGCTCGAGTAGAGGCTATAGTAAATATCCATCAAGAAGCAGATAATTTCACCAAGTCCAAAGTGAAAGACCTTATAAGTCAAAAGGTCAAAGAAGTTATCACTTCAAAAATCATTGAGTAGCTAGTTGGGAAATCTCGACCATACCCAGCCAAATATGATCAAATATAATACCCTAAAGGGTATGTTGTGCCAAAATTCAAAGCATTCTCCAGCATAGAAAATCCATGACAATATTTAGCCCAGTTTAACGCCACATGTGGAAGTACTGAATAAAATGATGCCCCATTGCTATGACAATTCATTAGTAGGCACACTAATATGGCCTTTCAGTGGTATATTGAGTTACCCAATGACTCAGTAGAGACATTCACTGAATTAGAGACACTTCTTATTAAGAGATTTGATGGAGCAAATAAAAATGTAACAATAGCATATCTCACCTTGAAAAAGAGAAGGAGATATGAGAGTGTCATTAATACATCACCAGATAGATGAATCTAAGCATGAAGTGTGACCAACAACTCACAAAGAAACATGCAGTGAAACTCCTCATTGGAAACATTGATGATCAAATGGCTCCATATTTAGCCATGGCCATGATTAGCACATTCCAAGAACTATTGGATCATATGGCCAAATTTAAGAGGCTACCTAAATAAAAGGGCTCAAAACCTATTACAATAATCCCTTTAGAAAAGGTAAACAGCCAAGGTCGAATGACATGAAAAGGAATGATGTAAACACAACATTCACTTTCGAGATTGATAAAAAGGGGAATGGAGGTGAGGAAATCTCACAACCAGTGGTAACTCCAAGACTAGTGGAAAAGTTGATTGAAGATAACAAGAAGGGGTTAACTCTTCAAGAAAAGATATCTAAGAAGTACTCATTCAAAAGAGAATCTACTACTAAGATCTTTAGACATGCCCTAAATTTGGGACTATAATTATCAGAGCCATGAGGGCTAGACCAAGTGGACAAAGTTGATGATCCCAACTATTATCCATTTCAAGGCTCAGAAGCCACCCAATCGAAGATTGTTTTGTCTTTAAAGATTAGGTAGAGAAGAGTTATCTGAATGGAGAACTCACCTTATTATATATTATGTTAATAAATCCTACAAAGATAAAGATTAAAGTCATCTCAGTTCATCCAATCCCTGATACAAAAAGTAAAAGCGCTAAGCCAGCTAAACCTAAAAGTATGACTGATGATAAAGATAACGCCCCTCAAATGTAAGAAGAAGAAAAAGGTGGTTGGGAAACCTTCATCTCCAAAAACACCAAATGGATGATTAACATTCTTGCGGCAATAGAAGGCATTTGATAGAAGAATTCTCTGTAGCTTGAAGTGGATCCAATGAGGTTCTTCCCTTATAGGGGGCAATTTATATATAATAAAAAGAAGCAGACAAAAATAAGTTAGGCTTCTTCCTCAAAGCCCCATAAACTAAAGAAAAAGAGGAAATCATCAAAATCAAAATTTGAAACATAGAAAATGATCGACTCTTTAGATGAGTACTAACAACCTCCTCAATGGCCTATTAAGCTGAAATAATACATAGCCCATTCAAAACTTGACATAGAGAATTGTGAAGAAGTTTTGACAGAAACTTGTTGTGTCATAAACATTGATGTAACTTCAACCAACTTTAAGGGGGAACTATGACTTTCCAGAGAGAAACACACAAAAAGGAGGGTTGGGTTAGGCTCGAAGAAATTACGTCCTAAGTTAGGTAATAATTCAGGAAGCATTGAGAACTCTAAAAACTCTAAAGAAACACAAAATTTAGAGACTTCTTTTGATAATGGGGATCAAATAGAAGAAGTGACCCAAGTCTAACTAAGGAGTGGAAAAAAATTCTCTACCTCCATTGTGAAAAGCCTGTGACAAAGGCAAAGAAATCCAAGTCGATAAAAATATCTTACCTCCACCACTTTCTAAACCTCAACAGTCAACCAATATATGCATAGACTATAATATTTTGCCACACTTATGCAAGCTCCTTGCCTTGCAAAGCATTTATTATGCTCCCATATTATCTAAGGGTATACATGAGACATTAATCAAAACTCTACAAAATCGAGAACAATATGAAGCATTCTTTGCTGAAGAGAAGATGAAAGATGATTAAACCTCTATAAATTAGTAACCATTACATTCAGTGAGAATGACTTATTATTAGGGACAACTGAGTATAATCGTCACACTTTATGTTACAACTGAAAGTAATATGTTCCTATAAAAGGATATTGATTGATCTTAGTGCTTTGGTCAATTTTATAATGACTAAATACTATGAGAGCTAGCTTTAAATGCTCACTATTTTGAAAAAGGGATAGTATTCTTACAAGGGTTTAATGAAAAAGGGAAACAAACTTTGGGATCCTCTATATGGTTCAGGAGACTACACACAAAAGCTAAATTTCATATGATTAAAGCCTAGGTTGCTTACAAAGCACTTCTTGAAATGTCATAGATTCATGAATATAGCATAGTACCTTCATCTCTTCAGTAATGTATGAAATATACACAAAATGGTGAAGAGCATCGAATTAAAGGTGATAGGAATCTATTCTTAATACATAGAATCAAGATTTATAATGATGCCAAGTACTTCGTGCCTAAAAATATAGGAGAAGTCAGATTCACAAGCAATGTCTCCACCTATAAGGCTAATGCCAAAAATTAATAATGAAAATGTAAAAATACTAATGAATTAAAGCGCCTAGGATAGTTTCCAACTTGGTATCAATATTGAGGATGATGAAGATGAATTGGTACTTTATCAAGCTAGGAAAGCCTCAGTTAGCCAAAGGATAGAAGAAGTTAATACTAGTGGAGTGACAAAATAATTAGAGGAAACTTATGTTTCTCTAATAAGGGTGCTTCAATCTCAGGTCTTCACTAAGGCTATAAAGATAATTATAATGCCAAAGGCACATATAAAAGCTTTAATAGCTTTAAGGGATGAGGAAATAGAACAATTGAAAACCTTCTATGTTCCTCTTAAAAAAGGCTATGATGAACGTTGGATTCTTTTCTACAAACTAAATAAATAAACTCTTAATCCCACACAAATATTGTTCGAGGAAGAAGACATTTTAATCCCTCAATACTACTTGGTGGCTCTAATAAAGCTAGTCAAGAATAATATTTTGCCTACACAATCAAGCATTCAGGCTTGATTATTTATAAAGCTTTAGTAATGGGATAATGCCAAAAATCTCATTGGATATGGAAAATTCACTACATGGGGATTAAGATGTATTGCTTCAGCATCCCCCTTAGTGAGTTTATGTTATACCATATCCTACAAAGAAAAATTCTTTGTAGAAAATATAGATGAACAAAGGGAAGCTTCACACCAAAATGAGGATATACTTGAAGAAGATCTAATCATTGACCTCAAAGAGGCCCAAAGTAATTTGAGAAAGGCAATCAAGCCACCATTGATGAACTCTAAGAAATCAACCTAGGCACTGAGAAAGAACTTAGGCCAACTTTTGTTAATGCTAACCTCACCTTAGAAAGGTTAGAGAAATAAAAGCACTACTCTGTAAGTATAAAGGTCACTTCACTTGGAACTACAATGAAAAGCCAAGACTATTAATAGATGTGGTCGTACATAAACTTTGCCATTAAACTTGATGGTCCACCTATAAAACAAGCATCATGATGAATGTGATTAGAAATTGAAGAGCAAGTTACCCTGAAACCAAAAAGCTCATCGAAGCAGGATTCATCTAGGAAGAAAAATATGCTAACTAGATTGCCAATATTATCCGTTAAGAAGAAAAATGCACAAATTCATATTTACATCAACTTTAGGGACTTAAACAAAGCATGCCCAAAAGATGACTATTAGTCAATGCATAACTCATGGTTGATAACACATCAAACTATGACATGTTCACCTTCATGGATGGCTCATCTGCCTATAATCAAATAAAGATGGATCCGAAAGATGAAAAGCATACATCCTTCCACACACTAATCAATATATATTGTTATAAAGTAATGTCATTTAGCCTAAAGAATTCCATTGCTACTTACCAAAGGGCAATGACTCATATCTTCAATGACATCATACATAGATGTGTGGAATGTTAAGTTGATGATTTGGTCATAATGAGCAAAGATCAAAGTGAGCACATAAATGATCCTAGAGTTATGCTTGAAAGAATTTGGTGTTTCAACTTGAAGATGAATCCGCTAAAATGTGCTTTTGGTGTAGCTTCTGAGAATTTCTAGGCTTTATTACGTGCCATAGAGGGATTGAAATTAATCTCTCTACAATAAAGATGATAATGGGCATACCATCACCTAAGACTTTGAAGCAGTTACACTTATTGCAAGCCATATTGGCTTATATCGAAAGGTTCATCTCTAATTTATCAAGGAGATGCCAAGCTTTTGCTCTATTGATGAAAAAAGATACACTTTTTGTATGGGATGACACTTGTCAAGAAGCATTCAACAACCTAAAATAATATCTATTAAATCCCCCAATTTTAGCAGCACCAATAATAGGGAAGCTGCTGATACTATATATAGCAGCCCTAGAAGAATCATTAGGAGATCTACCAGCTCAAAATAATGAAGAAGTGAAGGAAAACACCATGTATTGCATAAGTCGACATCTAATTGGAGCTAAAATATAATATTCTCTTATTGAGAAGTAGTGCCTAGCATTGATATTCGCTACTAAGAAATTATGGCACTATATGTTATCACATAAGATAACATTGATATCCATAGTTGACCCTGTAAATTTATAATGACTAGACCGACTCAAACAGGTCATTTTGCTAATTTGGGTGTTTCTATTACTTCGGTTGGTATATCATATGTCTCACAAAAAGCTATAAAAGGACAAGCTCTTGCTGACTTCCTAGTTGCTCATCCCTTGCCGGCAATTTCTCCACTCAATAATGAATTACCTAATGAACAAATTTTCAAAGTTGAAGAAGCTCAACATTAATCAAAATGGGAACAACCATTAAAATGTTAACTCTACTTTGATAGAGCTTCATCAATAAAGCTAGCTAAACTATATGGTTTACCTATAGTATATGTCTGGATTGGATTAGTATTTGTACTCCACAATATGGTATTCTCCAATATCTATATAACTTAACAGAACCTTGAACCAATAATGAGTTTGAATATGAATCATTAATTGTAGGACTAGAATTAGAAATTAACATGAAAATTAAGAAACTTCATGTTTACGGAGATTCATAACTCATAATCTGATAGATAATTAGGACACTAAAGATAAACATGCCTGAATTGGAACTTTATCAAAAGAATTTCCTAGAGCTCCTCAAGCAAATACCCGAAATAACAATTATAAGGATGTCATGTTGGGATAATGGTAAAGCTAACACATTAGCTAAATTAGCTAAGGAAATGACAGACTTAGATGAGGAGCCAATTACCATAATAGTCCAAAGTAAGATAGAATTGGCACCAACCCTTTTGCAAGTTTTTAAAGATAAACAAAACCAAGAAATCTCTACAATATCAGAAGAAGAGGATTGGAGAGAACAATTCATCACCTATCTTAACTAAAAGAAAAGTCAAAGAGTCATCAGATCTTGCAAAGAGCATTGCAATATGCTCTTGTGAATTATGTATTACATAGGAGATCAATGACCAAATGTGGCTACAATGCATAGAACTAGATGAAGCCAAGACAATAATGGTTGAAGTCCATGAAGGATTATGGTGCACACCTATTTGGTCCTAAAATGAAAATCAAAGTTAAACGAATTTGGTATTATTGGCCTAGCATTATGCAAGATTACATGGAACCTGCTAAATGATGTCATCAATGTCAAATACATGTAGACACATTGCATCGACCACCTAATATGTTACATCCAATGGTGGTATCATGGCCATGCAAAAGTTTGGAGACTAATTAATAGGCCCAATAGATCCTCCATCATCCAAGGGACATCATTTCATTCTAGCAACAACTGATTATTCTCTAAATAGTCATAAGTGATTCCCTTAAAATATGTTAGAGCAGACGATGTAGTAAAGTTCTTTCGAGACCATATCGTCAACTTATTTGGAGTAACTCAAAGAATTATATCTAATAATGGCATTGCATTCAAGAATGATAAAGTCTATCACTTTAATGTGAAATACAAGATAGATTAGCAATATTGTTCAATATACAACCAAAAAGTCGATGGTCTTGCAGAAGCATTCAATAAGACATTGACTAAACCTCTTAAAAAAATTCTCTCTAAAAATAAAAAGGAATAGCATGACAAATTAATAAAAGCATGGTGGGCATACCATACCACATACAAAATGGCTATAAAAGCAATGACATACTCCTTAGTCTTCAGAGCAAAAGCGATACTACCTCTTGAAGTGGAGCTATTATCACTCTGTATAGTAGTTCAATATGAACTTACAATGAAAGAAAGTATTTGAATATGACTCCAAGAGCTAGAGGCTCTCGATGAATTACAAATATAGGCTCAATAGAGTCTAGAAATATAGAAGTAAGAATGACTCAAGCTCATGACCCTCTAGTTCATCTAAAAGCTTCAAAGCAGGAGAACTAGCACCGGAACGTAGAAGGCCTATCATTCGACATCAACAAACTAGTAGAAAATTCAGCCCAAACTAGAAAGGACCATACATTGTTGAAAAAGTCTACGAAGGGGGAACTTATCAACTCACTGATGCGAAAGGGATAAGACTCATGCCCCTCTATAAATGGCCAATATTTCAAGGGATTTTATGCATAACAAATGCAAATGTCAAAATCAACTATAATATGCATAATTAAAGAGATAGTTTGTATTAAAAATGTGGCAAGAAAAGTACTCACCTCAAAGAAAAGTCTCATGTAAAAAGGGGGAAATTTTATAAACCTTATAATGCAAGGAAAATGCTTTATCGAAGAAAAATTTTCTCTGATCAAAGTTGGCCTATAATTTAAATATGATCCATCATGCCCAAATGGATCAAATCCATAATGTCCAAAAGGACCATATCTATATTTAAACTAAGATCCATCATGCCCAAAGAGGCTAGATTAGATTCATCATGTCCAAAAAGATTATATCTATATTTAAACTAAGATTCATCATGCCCAAAGGGGCTAGATCAGATCCATCTTGTCCAAAAATACTAGTTCCATATTTAAACTAGGATCCATCATGCCTAAGGGGCCAAATCAAATCCATTATGTCCAAAAGGACTGAATCTATATTTAAACTAAGATCCATCATTCCCAAAGAGGTTGGATCATATCCATCATGCATAAAGTACCATATTTTTATTTAAATTGGATTCATCATGCCAAGAATGCGCTGGGTCTTAACTCCAAATCCTAGATGCTATTATGTCTAAAAAGTGGCGAGTCTAAACATAAATTTAGATTTCATATGTTTAAATAAAGATTAAATTTGAATATAAATTTAAACTCTTTGAAATCAGAGAAGATTGAATCAAAGTGCACAAGCATTGCTCTTTTATAAATTTAGATATTTTCTTTTCATAATACATGTAAAATTTATATGCTTCTCTTATCTAGATTAGTTATAGATTGGCAGTTTTATATACTCAATAAGCCTCCATCATGCTTTAGCTCACTACCAAAAGCAATACCGAGAGAGGAGAGTAGGATGCAGAAGATGAGGCATGGTCAGTTTAGATATGTGGTCCAAGAGTTTTTTTAGCCGGTAGTATGTTTGTCTCATTTTGCACTGCTAGATGATCTATTTGATGAGGGATTTCACTCTTTTAAGAAGTTTGATGGTGCTAGATTTGAACTAAAAGGTAGAATGAATTCTCAAGATATTTTAGCATGAGGCATTAATGAAGAGCTATCTCTAATAGCCTTCATTGCAACCGGTTATGCTACTTTGTGTTCCCAGGCCACAACAAGATTTTCCATCCTTTTACTCTCCTTATGGCCAGCTTTCTCGCTCATGGAAAGAGGATAGTGCCGACGCCTACAGCACTAGCCTACTTGTACCATGGATTGAGTAGAGTAAGCATCATGATTGATTCACAATCCTATGATGTGGATGCCTTTTGGTACTATCTACATGAGTTGATTCATGCTCATATTTTAGGAGCAATCAATTGTCCCAAAATACAATTATATTTTGGAGGACAGTGCCTCCATCTGATGATTGAGTTGAGTAGGGTTGCAATCTATTTGGATGATTAGATCTAGACATTCATGTTTGCTCCATTACACATAAGGAATCATTTCCAAATCATCCACAGATTAGCTTTTCATAGCTTACCTACTCAAAGTCTGGGATAGAGATTTATGGATTCTCTCACTGACAGAGGGAATTCTTTATTATTGGCAAAGCGAGGACATAGATGTATAGCTGAATACCTCATCTGGCTAAGACCAACTTGGCTTTCCTATCATTGCCACAAGTCTATGATTCTGTAGGGATATAATCCCAATTGAGTGGCTAGGTAGTACAAGTTCACACAGGCAACACCCATATATGGACTACCATACCAAATGTGTTAGATACTCACTATCTAAAGACATTACCACAATCTATTTTCCTAGTAATAGCTATTATAGAATTGACTTTCATACTTCACTTAGGGACTACTTTGGGCATCTGTATAGCTTTGCATCCTTACGAAAGCCATCTCCCATCCACTCCAGGTAAAGAATTCAATGTAATAATGCTTCTTAAATTCTTTTATCGATTTTTTTTATTTATGCTTTAGTTTTTATCAAAGAACCTTCACTGTCAACTTTGTTCTAATGTAAGAAGAAGAAAAACATTCCTCCATTGATCTTAGATCCAAAACAAGGGAGAATGACATTGAAATACGAGAATCTGACATTGCTAAAATGTCACTCTACCAAAAATTTATATAAAATTTGTTAGATTTTGCAAGAATTTCTCTCCAAATAGTGCATTCCTGACACAAAGCTGCGACACCAATCCCAGCGCTAAGGCCCCACTCTCTAAAAAAACATATCACTCTACCTTATGGTGTCGTGACACTGACTCCTTTAGTCTCTTGCACTTAATTTAATGCTGCAAAGTCATTCCTTAAGCACCGAGGCACCACGGCTTAGAACTTGTTCCACCATCAACTTTAGTTATAGCATGAAATAAAACCCTCCCTCTATCGATCTTAGATCCATAATAAGAGAAAAGAGTGCCCTATACATGTAAAAAATCTAGCATTACTAAGACATTAAACCATTGAAATTTTCAATTATAGGCATTAAATGAATAACGCCTTGACACTGTACCATGAGTTCCATGGCACTAACTTCTTTTGCTCTGGCCATATAAAAAATACCATCAGCACCTCAATGTCATATGGTAAGTGTCATAATGCTATAACATTTTAACTCTATTTGGGACATTTTAGAAAAAATATAAACTTGAGTTTTGCTTATAACAGCACCAGGGCGCTGAGCAACAAGTGTTGGGCCCTGCTCACTCGGGAAGATGAATGAAGTGAACCCATACAGAGCATTACAGTGCCACATAATGAGCACTGCAGCACTATATAATGAGTGCCAAAGCTCCACCCGCTTGGGTGGAGAAATGAAATGAACCTCTATAGAGCACCGTGACATTGTATAAATAGTGTCAAAGCACTGCCCGCTCAGGTGGAAGAATGAAGTGAACCTCTATAGAGCACCACAGTAATGCATAATGAGTGTTGAGGCACCACCTAGTCAAGTAGAGAAATGAAGTGAACCTCTATTGAGCACCATAGCGCTACATAACGGGTGCTGTGAGACTGCCCTCTTGGATTCTGAGCCTAATTCCTGCTGCATGAGAGCACCGAGACTTACCTCTCTAATGTTATTTTTTTAGGTGAAGTAATCTAATTATTTTAATCCTAGAGCTTTCCAAATAACAAGATAATGTACACATAAAAAAAGAAACATAAATACATAAAAGAAAAAACTATGCATTTATTGATATTAAAAAGAAGGTGATAAATAAATTATAAATAAAAAAAGAAAAAGAAGAAATATAAGAAGTAAAAAAGAGAAGGAAAAAACTAATAGTACTGGTTATCCTCCTCCTCCTCCTCCTCCTCTTCCTTTGACTCTACGGGGTGCTTACATAAGGTTGATAATGAGGCCTTGCAGGAAAAGAAGTCTCACCAAGACCTGCATAGAACCACAGTTTTTAAATATGTGCACAAGTGAGTTATTAAACTTGACCATGTATGAAAATTATTGTTGCTGCTGACCCATGTGATGATCAAACTTTTTTTTCAGTTCTTGCTGGCACCAACTAATCTCACTGACCTTATTCGTTAGGTCTGAGACTTATTTTCTAATTTTTGGGAGTTGCTTATTTATGGTCTTAGAGCATTTGGCCTAAAACTATGGGGCACGTGATCTTTCCCCCACCACACTCCTCGAACCAAACCCCTCAATGACCTTTTTGGTTAGGGGAGCCTTCTATATAAAGACTTTCTTATCAGAATCCCCTACCATGACTGCCTCAACACACAAAACATAAATAAGAGAAGGATGACCAAAGCCTATTATAGTACTACCATCAAGTAAATTATAGATGAAATTATAAATAATCTTCCCTGCATACATAGTAAAGCCCTTTTGAATTATAAAATTCAAAATGGCTTTATCCCTTGTTACCTCACTGATATTCCTAGTAGGCATCAGCTTGGTAGAAATAAGATAAAGCTAAGCTTTAGCCTTGGTAGTGAGGCCAGCAGTAGAAAAATTTATAATTTTCTCCTTTTACCTTTTCCACTATGTATTAGAACTTCTAAGAGTGAGGAAATTAAAGGTTTCATTAAAGTCAGGATGATCATTATAATAAAACTAATATTGATCGTAATCTATGTTTTGTAGACCATAAAAACTTACTAGTTTTTTCGAATAAAAATTTGATTATTTTGGTGCTCCTTCATGTTAACAAAGAACTCTTACACTAGGGGATGACACTAGATTTATTGTCATAGGCCAATTTCTCCCAGCCTCACTCAATAATGACACTCTCTATGCATCCACCCGAATTATAGATGCTCCTCTCCCATATCAGATGCTTATGTTTGAGGGTGTGGTGGTACTTTTCCTTGGCCTCCAAACTAACAAACTGATGTCCGCTCTCTTCTTACCCTTACTATAATACTTTATCGGTATAGTGGAGAAGAAAATATTAACTAGAAGAAAGAGAGAGAAAAATCTAGGGAAAAGATCTAAGGAGAATGCATAATGAAAATTTTGTCTACCCAAGGGGTCTATTTATAATCTGGCGTAGCATCACGATGCTATAAAGGCAACGCCAGACGCTAAGCTCTAGGGTTTTGAAATAATGCCTAGCACTGTGATGCTCACATGCAGCACAGTGGTGCTGGTGAGATGGTTAACTCAATTACTATGTTGGTCAAAAGGGACATTAATTATCTTAAATTCTTAAATGGAAAATAACGCATCACATTAATGTAGCATCGATGTCATTAAATAACCAAAAAGTCTATCAGTTATCCTAAACTGACATTTTGACCGACACTGTAGTGCTATATTATTACCGTTGAGGTACTAGTAAAGTGGTCAACATGGTCAATCACATCAGCTCCATAACACTAACCATGCAGCACCGAAGCACCATATTTGTAGCATCAAGGTGTTATGCCACATCTAAGCTTGAATTTATTGTATGGGCCCTGACACAATAACAATTGGCTAAATCTATTGTCTATGGATGCTTCGTGGGCTAACACAAAATAAGCCTGAATTTTCCACATGTGCCCCAACATGAGCATAAAAAATCTAACTCCATTATTTGAGGATGTTGCACTGGATAATTCCCTGATTAACTCCTCTGACTAGGTCCGAGTTACCAAAACCTAATCCTTTCCCAACATAAAAAAATCTAACTCTAGTGTTTGAGGACTTTTTTTGAATATATATCAATCTGCCTCACAAAAGAATGTACTCCTACCCCATCTCATTCAAAGATGGTGGAGTGTATCCTCCATAGTGTTTTTTCTAAGCGATTAGAATGTACCAATGAACTTTAAAAAAGTAAATTATAAATTATTAAAAAAAAACACCCATTCAAAATAATAAATTCAAAGCTAAAAGGTTTGTGCATTCCTTCCCTAACACTCATTATTTTTTCAATAACATTATGGTGTTTATTTTTTTGATTTGTTTTGGGTGTTTTTTTTATATGTGAGGGGACACCACGCAGATCCATAGATGTACTTATTAGGGTGATCAGGTATGAAATTAAGGAATAATATACTATCTCAAGAGATAGAAGGCACTATCCTATAATGGACCTAATCACTTAGGACTCTCCTAACATGATGGGTCTTAAGATTATTACCAGATTTTTTCCACTTTTCATGGAAAAATAAAGCAGGGTTTATTTAAATCAAGTTTGTTAAACTCCCTATGGAAGAAAGCCTTCATAGTTAATTACATCTTAAGGGAAATGAATACCTTAAGAATACTCTCGATTAAAGTAGGTGATTGTTATCTCCAAAGAATTCAAAGATAGAACTATCAAAGGATTAGTTGTATTTTTGAAAATCAAGTGGGAGAGATCAAAAGAGAAGAGTTCTTATTGAAACCAAGGGAGATGAGTAGGGAGTGCTCGTGATACTATGAAGCCTAATGAGAACTCAAATCTATCCTATGGTTGGGCTTTATGTATTTGAATTTGAAGAGATTTATTTATTTATTTATTTTGAGTTGAAAGTTTTGTAGAAATCTAGGACTTATAATTCCATAATACAAGATTGTGGAAATGCCTAAGAGGTGAGGATTTAAGCTTGTAGCCCGCAAAAAGAAACAACAATCTCAAATCCTAAATCTAGGGAGCTTTAGCGTGGGCCAAAACACACCTAAATCTAAGGAGAAAGTGGGTATATGGTTTACCTCCACAAGATAGAGTAAACCACCCAAATTGTGGGATTATTACTGCCTAGAGTGGCAGCCAGTTAACTCCTCCTATATTTTAAATCCATGTAAGTGTCGACCTCATTTTAAGGATGAGCTCTCAACTCCCTCCTCCTTATACATAGGACTTCTCTTAGACTTTAGGAGTTCCTTAGTCTTAAGACACATCTAGTGATTAGGTGGACACTCAACCTATCCCTAGAGACTTAGAAGGGTTAGCGATAGGAATAGGTCATGCCCTGGGGTTGTTAGAAAAATTTTCATACCCTTAGCTTGAACCATTCCTCACCTTCTTTCCTTCAAGTCAAATTCCAAATCAATCTAACGATTTTCTCAAACTTCAAATCAAACTTATTTGATTCCCTCTTAAGGACTTAGCCTAAATCAAATCAAATCAATTCTAATTCATGAAATTTTCTCACCACTCATTTATATTTTCATTTATATTCACATATATAAATAAAATATAAATTTAAATCAATAAAATTAAATTCCAAGTTGAAATTCCAAGTTTGAAATATTTTCTAAGTCCTTAATTCCATCTTGAGGACTTAGCTTAAATCATCTTCAGATCAACTCAAATTCATGAAATTTTCTCACCACTCATTTATATTCTCATTTATATTCACATATATAAATGAAATATAAATTCAAATCAATCAAACTTAATCCAACATTCAAATTCCAAATTCCAAAATCATTCCTAAATCCTTAATTTCCCTCTTAAGGACTTATCCCAGATCATCTTCAAATCACTTCAAATCCTTGAAATTTTTTCATAACCCATTTATATTCTCATTTATATTCACATATATAAATGAAATATAAATTCAAACAACCAAAACCAATTCCAAAAATCAAACTCAAATTCAATCAAAATCAAACCTAAGCCTTTCAAGTCAAAATCTTGAACTTAGCCGAATCGACTTCAAATCATGCCAAACTCTTGATTTTCTTTAAAGATTCAATCAATATTTCAATCATGAATCCAAATATAAATATAAACTTCACTCACTTAACCAAAACTCAATTCAAAAATTAAACCCCAAATTAATTCATATTCTTCCTTTGATATGAAATTGTAAAATGAATCAAAACCCATTTGACTTCAAACCACTTGCAAATGGATTTATATTTCAATCATAAGTTCATATAAAAGTTCAATCAAACTCAAATCAAGCTTTGACCAAGCCATTTGACCCACTTAGGCTCACTTGACCCAAAGTGACCTAAAGTACCCTTTATGAGCCAAATTCTAATCCTAACCAAATTGGATTGAATCAAACTCACCTAAGCCTCTCATCATGATCAACAATCATCATGGGATGATCAATCAATCAAATTGGGTCAAACCAAGTGAAACCTATGGGTTGACCAAGGCAACACTTAGCCAAAATGAAACCTAATATAGCCAAAATCCACCATAAGCAAAATTCATTGAAACCATTGATCAAGACTCATTCATGATCAATGTTTGAACTTGACCAAGTCAACATTTGAGCTTGACCTAGCCTAATTGGCCACTTGACCCAAGTTGACCCAACTTGACCTAAAAGTCAAAATGTGTCAAAACTTGATCTAAGCCAAATTGATTGAAACTAATGGGCCAAGTTCATTCCAAATCACTTGTTGAACTTGATCAAAGCCTTAATTGGCCAACTAGACCTAACCTAGCCCAATTGACCTTGTACCCAACTTGATCGAAAGGGTCATGTTGAGCCAAATTCAAACTTAACCAAAAATTGATTGGAAACAAAGCACCAATCCACTTCATATAACTAACCAAACCTAAACTTACCCATGACCTAGCTCAAAAAGGTCAAATGGGTCAAATTGGTCAACTTGACCCATTTGACCTAAATGAAGCCTTATGAACTAAATTCAAACCTAAACCAAATTGAATCAAACTAAAGCCAAAACATTTCAAATGGTCATATGAACTTGACCCAACCCTTAGTTTGATCCAATTTGACCAATTGGTCAACTTGACCCAAGTTGATCCATTTTAACCTAAATGGGTCCATATTAGCAAAATCATACCAAATTAACTTCAAATCCAATGAAACATGGCCAAACCTATTTTCTCAACATACCCAACATATCCAAATTCAAAAATCAACTAAATGACCAATTTAACCCTAGACTATAGAACAAATTTTGGTCAATTCCTCTTCATACCTACTTGATACTTTCCTAGTAGATCAAGTGAACCCTAGGGAGGGTGGTGCACCCAACCCAATGGGTTTAGGTTAGCCCAACTCCACCGTATGGCCAAACTAAGCACATGGCTTGAAATGGACACATGGGTATCATGCATACACTTGTTTTGAGCAAATGGGAAGTTCATATTCACACTCCCTAGCCCAAAATAAATCACATGACACTTCTAACAGCTCTAACAAACCTTTTAATCTTGGCAATTGATCCAAAATGGTAAACCTATGCTCGATTATCTGATTGCCATTGGGGGAGATATACTCCCCCTAATTCATTTGAATTTTCATTGGCCTATTGTTGATTGAGTGTGAGGAAGCCAGAGGAGTCTTATCCCAAGCTCCCTCAAGCACTTGCCAACTTCATCTTCTTAGTTTCACAAGGTGAAAATAGGGGAGCTCCATTGAATTTTGAACTTAGACAATACTCAAAATCAGTGCAATTCACTTTGCACACTTCATTAGAGAATCAAGTTGAGCTTGCCCAAGCTCTTTCCCAAGTTCCAAAGGCAAGGGGAGATACACTTCAGTCAAAACCAAGCTCACTAGGAGGAGGAGTTGGTTCATAGAGCTATCCACTCAACCTCAAGAGCTAAAACTTTCACCAAAGCTCAACAGATGAAGCTTCTCCAAGGGAATCGAGCACTGTTGAGGTATGCCATTTTCTAACCACTAAGCTCAATGTGGTGTGGAGCTTGTGAAAGAAATTTTGATCCCATGGAATTTTGATTGTTAGATGTGCTTGTCATTAGCTTTAGATGGTGGGGTTTGATTTTCAATCCAATCTAAGTCAATCAAACTCGAATCTTCTCTTTGAAATTGGACAGTCTCCTTTTTTCACAAGGAAGAATAGGGAGGATCTCTGGCTATCCATACACGCATTTTGGATGGATGGCCGAGATTAAATCACATTTATAATTCATTTAATCCCTTATGAATGGAGGCTTTAACCTCAGTCATCTAATCCTTGTTCAGATGGCTGAGGTAATAGAGCATAGTGCTGCCACCATGTGGTGCTACGATGCGACATTTAAGTGGCCACTCAGAAAGCGCCATGTGTAAAGGGAAGCAGCATCAATGCACGTGTGGCAGGCCTTAGGGATTAAGGATTTAATTAGGATTTATTTTATTTCTAATTAATCCTCTAAACTTCTAAAATTCATATCCCTCTAAAGAAAAATCAAAAATATGAGGTAAATTTCCACTGAAAGATAATTCAATCTAGAATATACTAAAATTGGTTTTAATGGGTTTTGAATATTGTATTTCTTGAATTTTGGGTTTTAATAGAAATCTTAATGTGCTAATTACCCTTTAATTAGTCCATTGATTAATCCCAAATTTCTTAAGTGCATTTGGGGGGATGACTTTTGCCTTGCCTAAATTTCTTGGGATTTATTGG
This sequence comes from Cymbidium sinense, assembly GCA_021442155.1. Lineage (NCBI taxonomy): Eukaryota > Viridiplantae > Streptophyta > Magnoliopsida > Asparagales > Orchidaceae > Cymbidium > Cymbidium sinense. The sequence continues at coordinate 89,094,727 of CM038219.1, forward strand.
TGGCTTCGTTGGGGGAATTGCTAATTCATTCCTAATTACCCCTTAATGTAATTAAAATAGATTAAGGGTTTGATTAGTGGTTTAATCCTTTATTGAAGTTGATTAAGGTCTATTTCAGTGAATAGGAGATTTAGAGAATAATTTTTAGGCATTTCCCCTAAGCTATTCCTTAAACACCCTTTTCTTTCTTAATCCTCTCTTAATTAAGGGCTAATTCACTAATTACCCTCTTAATTAATTTCTTAAAATTGTAAAACTTTTAGAACTCAATTAATCTAGTTGGGGTAGATGCTTAAGTGTTCAAGTGCCTAAGTTCAATTAAGGAAATAAAAATTCAACTCATATGTGTGAGGGGTGTTTTGAAATTACTTAAGTTAAATCTCTTAGTTTAATTAATCATTGATCATGAGCCAAATTACATTAGGCCCCTTTCTTCCTGGGTGCATTACAAATTTAAATTTCTTGTAAGGCTTTATGTCATCTCATTGGCTCATAATTATTTGATTAACTATGCTAAGGAGGTGTAGGTAAGGTGTAATTAACTTGCTTAATTCATACCTTAACCTAATCAAAATATAAAATGAATCTAATCACCTAAAAATTGATCAAAAATATCAAACACGTGTGGGAATGGGTTAGGAATAGCAAAATTATTCCATATTTTCAAAGTTAAATCAAATCTAAGGTCAAATAAAAATCACATTAAACAAGCATTGATTTACTTTAAGTTTTCTTATTTCATAAGATTATCTTTAAGAAGTAATTAAAGTGAATGTGTTTACATACTTTCATTGCTTTAGTTCTTTCCCAACATGCTAAATATGTGTGTCATATAATTTCATGCATTCATGCTTTTCAAAAATCAAATTTAGAATTAAAATGTTTCCTTTATGTCAAATTGTGTGTGTTGGCTAAAGTAAGAATATGAGTGGCTATTATCACTATTAAATCCAAATTATTTTCCAAATATAATAATCAATTATTAAAACTGAAAGTGTGTTACTTTTATCTTACTTATAAGTTTGAATGTGAGTAAAGTATAAGGATGTGCTTAGTGTAGGTTTTCCTTCTCTTCTCTTTTAGTATAGTTTTGAATAGGATTTGGCAAAGTGCTTGGTTCATTTGAAAAGAACCTAACACTTGCTTAATTCCATTTCCTATTCATTCCTATGCTATTACTTAAGAAGGATACCTACACTTGCACACATAAATTGCATAAACAAAAATAAATCAACTAACACAAATTTTTGCATTCTTTCTTTTCCATTCATTTCTTTTGTACACATGCTTGTATTTAAGGAAAGTGATATATTAGTCTAGTAAACCCCGGGGTTGTGAAGCTTTAAGTAGCCCCAAGTATGTCTTGTACCATACACCCTTGGTTCTAACAATGGCGTCGTACTCACTTATCCCTTTCATACACTCATATGTGCATGTGCAAAATGAAAAAGAAACCCCTTTTTCTACTTAATGAAAATCAGGCATCATAAGCATTCAAATTTTCTTAAGTAATTTCCTTAGCATGCATCATAAAGTGTGTTAAATATTCTTATTTTATATGTATAGATATGCTTAAGATTTATTCATATGCATGGTATACATGTTGGGAAAGAAATGAAGTGATGTGTGTTTTGTGAATTTACTTCACTTTACTTAATCTTAAAATACCTTTCTTTTGAATAGCTTTGTTTAGAGTTCATCTAAACTTAGGATTAATTAAAACACATAATAAGACATTCACTAACAAAACTAAAACATGAATCCACCTTAGAAATTGCTTAGGTTAGGGAAGGAAAGAGAAGTTCTCTTCTCTTTCCCTCTCTTTATAACTTAGTAATTAATTGTAGGATTTACTTGAACTTAATCAAAACACAAAAAAAAAAATCAACCCAAAATAATTAAACCACTTAAATGAAACCCTCCTCTAAGTTGAACATCCTTCATACTTAGAAAACTCTAACTTAAAGCCATAGCTAAGCATACCACACAAACCTTAAAAGCATACACATTAGGCTAAGTCACCACTTCTAGCTTTAGGTTAGGGCGGTGCATGGTTTGATGTTTGCTTTTGTTTTGTGATGTAATGTTTTAGTTTGGATGTTAGGGTGCATGTGTGTAGACTGAATGGTAGGGAAATCTTAGTCTAACCATTATCTTCTGCAGGGGATTGTGCTTAAAGGGCGCCATAATAAATGAAAATATAAATGCTTTTATTGTAGGTGCTTATAGCCCTAAGCATAATCCAATAGGCTAGGTGGACTTAGTCACTCATGTGTGGGGTGATAAGTCCAATATACATGCTTGGGATTTTTTGTGTGGCATGTTCAGCTAATCTCTATTTTGCAGATGTTAGCTAGATTTACATTTCCTTTTCATGTATTTTTGCAATTAATATTTTGGAATGATTGTTATGGGGATTAGGATGAGAATTGGTCATAAGATCTCATCTTATGCATCATGTGAAGCCTTTGGAGCATCCACCTTCCAACCATCCAAAAGAAGGAACCAAAGAAGAAAGAAGAAAAGAAGAATGAAGAAATGAAGCTTGAAGACCCCATGATAATGAGTTTCTTGCTTAATTGTATTTGACTCATTTGTAATATGGTTTGTATAAGGGTAGAGCTCGGCTACCCAATTTGTCATTTTGGGTTTGTGTGGGGGTGGCCGACCATAATGTCCTCTTATTCTTTTGTGATTAGCTTTATAAATTGATTGATGATTTGTTTAGCTTATGCATTAAGTGGCAACCTTTTTTTAGTTTATTCTTTGCTTTATGTATGGCTTGGATGATGATTATGCTCTTAGGGAAAAAGAAATCTTCTACCAAATTTAACAATTCAAAATTAAAATAAAGAACTCATAACCTCACCTAAAGCTTAGGCTTAAAATCAAGATAAAAGAATTAGCAACCCCTTAGCTGGATGAGTATTTCTTTTATAACATCCATTATTAGCTAGCTACACATTTACATGTATAAAAGTTTTAAGTAAATGGCACCATTATTTTCTACACCAGAGGCATAAGGTACAAGACCTACTTAGGGCTACTAAAGCCTCGCAGCCCTGGGATGTTCAGACTAATATACCACTTTTCTTAGATACATGCCAATGTATGAACAACTATGAGGATAAGTAAAATCCATGTAAAAGTTATGTTTTATTTATTTAATTTATGATTCTTTATTCATTTGCCACATCACACATGCATATGTATAAGAGTTTTAGTGAGTATGATGCCATTGTTTTCTACCCCAAGGGCATAAGGTATACAACCTACTTATGGCTACTTAAAGCCTCGCAGCCCTAGAATGTCCAGACTAATATACCACTTTTCTCAAATACATATGGATGTACAAAAAGAACCAAATGGATAGGGAATCATGCAAGAAATTATGTTTAACTTGTTTGTATGATTTACATGTGCAATATGAAATTCATCCTAAGTCTTGACATGGAAATGCATAAGAATATATTCAAGCAAGTGTTATGCTCTTTCCAAATGAACTATACACTTGTAAATCCTATGTGAATCCATATTAAAGTAGGGAAAGAGAACTTCACAATACACATATTATACTATCATTACATGCAAGCTTATAAATATTTGTAATTAGCATTACTTCATTTATAATAATTGATTTGTAGGTCTTGAAAATAGTTTTTGGTTTAATAGTGCTAATAGCCACTCATATTCTTAATTTAAGTCAACACATGTAATTTTGACATAAAGAAAAATATTTTATTTAATTAATTTTAAAAGAGATGAATGCATGATTTCATATGGAATACAATATTTAGCTTGATTGGAAAGAAATAAAGGAATGTAAATACACGATTTCATTCATCTCAATTAATTCCTAAGAACAATCAAATTAAACAAAGCTATTTAAAATAAGCCAAAATTCTTTAAAGACAATTTTATCTTTGAATTTGATTTGACTTAAGAAATATGTGAGAGGTTTTTAAATCCTAACCCATTTCCCCATGTGTGAATTAGTTTGGTTTAATGAAGAATATTTAAGTTAATTTTATATTTTGATTAGGTTAAGGTTTGAATTAAATGAATTAATTATTCCTTACCTATATCACCTTAAGTTAATTAACTAATCAATAATAAGCCAATATGATATGCAACCACATGAAAAGTAAATTTACAATGCTCCTAAGAACTTAAAAGGGCCTAATGCAATTTTCTTATGATTAACAGTTAATTAAGCTTAAGGGATCTTGCTTAATTACTTTTATGATTTTCTCACACATGTGAGCCAACCGTAATTTCATCATCTCTCACCTTAGGTTATTGAACACCCAAGAAGCTACCCAAGATCAATTGAGGCTTATTTAGGTGTGGATAAATTGATTTTTGATTTTTAATTTCATTAATTTTTAATTAATTGATTAAGCATTTTGGTTAATGTTTTAATTTGAATGATAAAATTAACATAGGGGAGGGATCAAGGGCAAGGCCCTAATTCTAATCCTAAAATTATTTAAGCATTCAATTAAATTTTGATTTATCATTTTTGAAGATTAGTCACTTAATTAATCAATTAATCATTTCATTAGACATTAATTAATTTGATTTTTAAAGATAAAGAAGACTTAGGAAATGAATTAGGAAAAGTATTCTCAATCTCATTCCCTAAGTGATCTTATTGTTCAACAGAGGTGACTATGCTTAAATGATTAATTAAGTTATTGTTCATTCATTAATTATTATTAATTAGATTAAGAGAGTGATTAGGGCTTACTTAAATGATTTTCCTAATTAAGCAATCAATAAAATCCTAGAAAAATAGGGGAGAAAGAGGTCATCCCCCAAAATAACCATAGAAAATTTGAGATTAATTGAGTACTTAATTAAGTTATAATTAAGCTAATTATATTTTTCATAAAATCTTAATTAAGCCAAAATCATTGTTCAAAGTTAATTAATTATAATTTTCTTGATTCTGCTCTGAAATAACTTCAAAATGAGCTTAAGTTTGTATTTTTTTTTTAATTTTTCTACAATTAGTTATGGTTTTTAAAAGTTTCAAGATTAAAAATTGGATTAATTAAGGTAATTAAACCCCTAATCCCATCAGGCCACGTGACAGCTTACTCAATGTGCTTTCCACGTGGTGTGACGGGATTGGTTATTTAATTAGTCATATATGCACGTTGACTCAGCACTGACAGATGCGCTTTCTCTGTGGGCCTTCGATCTAAGATCAGACGGCCAAGATTTGATCCACTTTAGGGAGAAATCAAAGGATCTACCACATGATTTAATCATAGCAATTCATTCAAATCATACTAAATGGATGACATATGATCTATCCCATTTGCAAATGACAAAAAGCGAGCACCGTCCATCTTTCCCTGTTCAATCCAAGCACGGATTAGGATCAAATGGATTCTACACCATCTAAAGGAGCATACAATCACATCCAAGACTAAAATCCCTCGACATGGAATTTCCTTCACAAAAGACCAACAAACGAAAGCCTAAAGCTACAGTTTTCAAAAATTACCTTTTCTAAGCTAAAATTGGAGGTCGGGATCAATGGAGGTAGCTTTTAGTAAAGATGAATCCCTGTTGAAGGAATCCAAGCTCAATTTGGCCTATGATGTTGATCGACCAAACCATGCATGCACACACCTAGACTTTAATCAAACTCAATGTTCGGTGCTCGGGAAGCTTGGGAAGTGATTTGATTGAGTTTGATTGAGTATGGGGAATGGTGTATGCACAAGCAATTGGAGTTTTCTTGCACGGGGAGGAAGTTAGGATCGAAATGGAGGTGTCCTATTTTAATTCTACACACAAAGGGGATGGCTGAGGAAGAAGGTGCTCAGGAGGAGTTGGGAAGCTCTGGGGAGTTTTAAAATCCTCTCTTGAGCCGAATGGGATTGAATCAATTTCAAAAATGGTTGAATTGAGGGAGTTATCCCTCACTTAAGCTAGGTGGATGTACAAGATCACTCCCACAAATTCCACTAATTTGCAACCGTCAAGTCATCAAAGGGGTCACCGTCAATCCAAGGTGGAACGCCATGAGTGGTTGAAGCCATGTCAGGGGTCTCATGGCTTGATATGGGCAAGTGGGAGGGGATATGGTTCTCCTTGCACCCGTCACATTCGGCCATGGATGTGGGAGAGTGACCTCGACTTGGTGAGTTCCCTCTAGTTCAAGGTCAGTTCTAGGGTGCTTAGAGTGGGCGAGTGAACTCTAGGAATACCTCATTTGGTAAAAGGAGGGCTACCATCGGGAGTGCAAAGTGAATTTTGTTACTTATAGTAGGAATCCAAGGTGGAGGCTTTGTCCATTGGGTAGTCAACTTGAGGTGAGCTTGTTTGGGTTTTGGCTTAACTTGGGAGTGGCCTAGTTTGGGGTGTGCTTGGCTGGCCAATAGAGTTCGATGACTTAGTTTTGGGTGACATGAGCTTATTTGGTCAAATGGGTTCATGTAGGTTCATATGGGTTGGGTTGATCAATTTGGCCCAAATTGGGTCAAACCAAGGCTTGGGTTAGGTCTAAATCATGATTTAGAATGTTTTGGTGTGACTAATTTGATATGGTTTGGCTTATATTGCTTCAAATGGGTCAAATGGGTCAGTTGACCAAAATTGACCAAATTAGGTTGGGTTAGGTGTTGAGTCAAGTTCAATTGGTTGATAAAAATGATTGTAGGCTTTGGCTTGGTTTAATTTGGAATTAATTTGGATTTTGGTCAATTTGACCTTTTAGGTCAATTTGGGCTAGGTTGGGTCAAGTTGACTAATTGGTCAACTTGGGCTCAATAATGGCTTTGGTCAAGTTCAACAAGTGATTTGAAAAGAACTTGATCCATTGGTTGCAATCAATTTGGATTAAATCATGATTTGACCCAATTTGGCTTTTTACACTAATTTGGGTCAACTTAGGTCAAGTGGCCAATTTGGCTTAGTTTGGCTCAATTGAGGGTTTAGTCATGTTCACTCATCGATTATGGGTAGGTTTGAATCAATGGTTTTAATCAATTTGGCTTATGATAGATTTTGGCTAGTTAGGATTTCATTTGGGTTAGATGTTGACTTAGTCGAAGGCTAAGATTGACTTGGTTTGACCCAATTCAAGGTGGTTGGTCACCCTATGATGATTGTTGATCATGATTGAAGGTTTAGATGGGTTTGGTTCAATCCAATTTTGGTTGGGTTAGAATTTAGCTCAAGAAGGTCATTTAGGTCACTTTAGGTCAAGTGAGTCTAAATGGGTCAATTGGCTTGATCAAGGTTTGATTCAAGTTTAATTAAACCCATATGAGCTCATGATTGAAATATAAATCCAATTACAATTGGTTTGGAGCGAAATGTGTTTTGGTTCATATGACAATTTTAAGTCAAAAGGGTTAACTTGTGTTCAATTTGGGTTGACTTGGATTTGGTTTAATAATTGTGATTTATGTTTATATTTGGATTAATGATTGAAGGAATGATTGAATCGTGAAGAAATCCATGATATTTTGAGTTTATTTGGGTTTTATTTAGCCAAGTTCAAAAGTTTGGCTAAAAGAGCTAAAATTATGAATTTGATTTAATTTGGATTTGGTTTGGACAATTTGAATTTATATTTCATTTATATTTGTGAACATAAATGATGATATAAATGGGTTATGAGATAATCATTTGAGTTTGGAGTGATTTGGAAGCAAATTTGATTAAGCTTAGGGATGCAGGTTAAAAGGGAAAATTAGGGTTTTGATATGGTTTGATTTATTTTTGGTCATTGGAAGCGGGTTTCATTTATATTTATGAGTATAAATGAAGGAATGATTAATTTATAAAGAAACTAAGTTTGAGTTGATTTGAAGGAGTTTTGGCTAAGCACATGAAGGTGGTTCATATGGCTTAGGGAGAGATTTTTGAAATTTAGAGTTAATCATGGGTTTCAATCATTTGAAATTTGGAATTTATCTATGATTTAAAATTTGATTTGAGATTGGATTTGATAGTTTCAGAAAATCAATTAGGTTGGGGTTGATTTGGATTTGGTTAAGGCTAAGTCCATAAGATAAAATCAAAGGGCTTAGGAAGGAATTTGGAGTTTGAATTTGGTGATGGATTTTAATCATTGGATAGTTGGATTTGATTTTGGAATTTAAATTTGAATTTGAAGTTTGATTTGCAAGAAGGAAGCAAAGATTGGATTTGGGCTATAGGGTAGGCAAGTCTTCCTAAATCTCTAAAGCACAAGCTATTCCTATGGCTAACTCTTCTAAGTCTATAGGGTTATGTTAATGTTCACCTAATCACTAGAAGTGTCTTAAGACTAAATAACTCTTAGTGTCTATAAGAATCCTAGATCTGTGATGAGGAAGTTGAGAGCTCACTTCAAAAGTGAGGTCAACAAAGGGCGCCCAATAGGTGTGGTATGACTGATAAGGCATACTGCACATATTGGTTTTGACCGAGAGGATCAACAATGTGCGAAAGATCACAAGCACTAATAGAAATGATCTACTCCTAAACGAGGTGTAGAAGGAATCAAGATCTTAGTGTAATGCAAATCCACTCATGTCAGGGGCATAAGGGAGGATGAAAGGATCCATCAAGGGATCAAGCATGTGAACCTTCCACAAAGGAAGCAGGTTCAAGTTATCCACTAGGGATAAAAAGCTTGGATTTGGATGCAAGGTATGATTTAGGTAGAGTATCTGCTGGGTATTAGAAAGTATAACCCACAAGGGATAGATGCATAAAGCTTACACTAGAGAAGCAAGTTTAAGTTATCCACGAGGGATAAGGAGGGTTTGGATTTCTTTTGAGGGTGCACTCACTACAGAATGCAAGTTAACTTGGATTTGATTGACTCTACTAGGGAAGTTAGGATGATTGATGGCTCATTGGGGAGAAATTGATTGATTATTTTTTTAAGTTTTGGAATTTGAGATGGACTCTATCAGTTTGAGATGGACCGCATTGAGAAGGGCAATGTTGACCTACGCCTAACTTTTATTTGCCAATCCAAAGGGGTAGTCCACCAGCCACATGGTAGAGCTATCTGACCTAAGGGATTGCCTTTCGGTGTGCAATGGTCAAGTTAGAAAGAAAGCATGGGGACTCACATCCTCCAAAATAAGGAACCACTGGGGTGATTGGTCGCTCGTGTGATAAATCAAACCCAACCTAGGGGACTTATATCAACTCAGGAGTAGTCAAGATAATGTCATTTGATTTAAATGCATTTATTTTAATTTAATGGATCCCTTCAATTTGCAATGGATCCACTAAGAAGGGGCTAATGTCAGCCTAGACCTATCTTAGATTTACAAGTCCAAAGGGATAGTCTACCGGTCGTGGGGTAGAACTAACCAAAGGGGTGTTTTTCAGTGTGCAATGGTCAAGTTAAGAAGAAAGCACAGGGACTCACATCCTCCTAAATAAGGAACCACTAGAATGATCGATCACTTACTAAACAAATCAGACCCGACCTAGGGCTATCCGTTGGTTCGCAATGGTCGTGCTGGAAAGAATGTGTAATAGGCTTTTATCTTTCAAAGTAAAAGAATCGTTAGGGTAACTTGTCAGTGGCTCAACAAGTTGAACCCAACCTAAGGGTAACTACTAAGAGAGTGCTGACCTGGGGACTTATCTCAACTTAAAATAGTTATAAAATTCTATAGGGAATTTTTCTAACACTGCCCTAAAGATAGGATGTCGACTTGGGAAAGGTGCCACTAGGGGCTTGAATTCCTAATCCACATGTGAAAATATATTTTATTTATTTTATATTTGCATGGACCCTATTGTTTTGTGAGGGACCACACTGAGAAGGAGCTTATATCAACCTAGTTCTATCTTAGACTTACTGGACCAAGGGAGAATCTGTGCATCAGTTGAACAAATTCTTTAACCACAGGAGTGGCTACTAGGAAAAGGGGGATTTCCCAAACTAAGAGTAACCTAGGTAGTGTCTAAATGGGGTCGCTAAGGATGTGATCTAAATAGAGTGCCCCAGTGTCCACAGGGGCTTTATCAAAACCCATAAAGAAAGCTGTAGGTAGGTGGCCAACTCAAGGAGGAATCACGGGGACTCACATCTACCAAGAGTGGTGTATCCATCAAGTGGGTCTCTGTTAGCATGGCTATAACCAACCAACCTAAGGTACCCATCAGTTTGTGATAATCAGTCTAAAAAGAAGGCATGTAGACTTATATCACTCCAAAGTGAAACTAATCACTGAGATAACCTGTCATCGACTTGATAGGGGCTATCCAACCTAGGGCAACCACTAAGTGAAGAGTCTTATATAAGGATAAACCTAGGCTTGAAGTAGTCAAGAGGAATGGAGGCACTGGGGGAATTATCCTAGGCCTCAAATATACTCGACCTAGTCAGTACATGATGGCTAGTTCAAGAAGAAAGCATGTAGGCTCACATACTTTTAAATGAAGTCAACATGTGGTAGCTTATCGGCTGCACGGTAAGACCTACCAAACTAAAAAGGCACTCATTGGTTTGCAATGGTCAAGTTAGAAAGAAAGCGACTCACATCCAGATGAGTGACCTGGGGTGACATACTAAGGTAGCATATCATCGACTAGGCGGTAATGAGTGAGTTCCATAGGGGACTTTCTCTCACATCATAATAGCTCAATAAAAAATATATGTGTTTGTTTGTGATGTGAAAGAAGGAATAAGATGCCACTTGGGTTCTCTTACACCTATCTTAAACATGTAGAATTGTTACTTTACCAAGAAAGATTGCTGCTTGGGTTCTCTTACACCTAACTTAGTTAAACTAGTTGAAATAGATGCCTCTTGGGTACTCTTACACCTATTCTAGTAACTCCAGAGGATTGAATGTGCTTTGTGTTTGTGTTTTGAAGGGATAGGATGCCGATTTGGTTCTCTTACATCAACCCTAAACACATCATGGAGGATTCGCAAGCAAAAGATGTTTCTAACACATAAGAGATGGAATTTGATATCAAAATGAAGTTTATTGATGATTGTTTTCAAACAAAATTTATGGAAAATATTTCTTTATGTAAAGTCCATTGATTGGAAGCATCAGGCACTCTCCCTTACAATTTATAAGTTGATAAGATCCTCATTAGTAGGCATTTTCTATGGAAAAAGGGCCTTCCCAAGTGGGTTCAAACTTGCATCTCATCTTTTGAATGGGCAACAATTGGTCTCCTTAGAACTAAAATAAGCTCTCCTACTTGAAAAGCTCTAGGATGGACCAACTTATTATGAACTTGAATCATTTTATCCTTATACAACTCAAGGTTTTGGCATGCCCTGAGGCATCTCTCCTCCAAACCTTCGAGCTCTTCTAACTGCAACTTAGCATTTTACTCTGTAGTAATCTTGCTATCCATAGCTATCCTTAGTGATGGGAGTTGAACATCTAATGGTAGAACAAGTTCAAACCCATACACTAAGGAGAATGGGGTAGATTGAGTTGGAGTTTGTATGTGTTGCGGTAGGCCCACAAGGCTTCAACCAACTACTCATTATCACTTGTCATTTATTGTCTTCAGTATTTGGATGAGAGTTTTGTTGAATGCTTACGCTAGACCATTTTCCTGGATAGTAGATGGTAGATATCTCCAATCTATGTGTCGGATTGATTTTGGTGCTCTTGAATGCAGTACCATTATCAGATATAATTCATTGAGGCACCCTAAACCTATATACGATATGGTTCCTGAAAAATTGGAGCACATACTGAGTTGTGACCTCTCTAAGTGGGATTTCCTCGACCCACTTGGATGCAGCTAGAATGAACCAATAACCCATAGAAGAGGGAGGATCGATCGGGCCCACTATGTTAATGCCCCAACACTCAAATGGCCATGAGGCCAATGTAGGATGTAGAATGTTAGGTGGTTGATGCAGGACCACCGTGCACTATTATTGGTATCTCCTATACATCCATAGTCTATAATCATCACAGGCCAGTAATATCCTAGTCTTTTGATCTTGGCTTTCATCTTCGGACTGGACTAGTGAGCCCCACATATGCTTGAGTATAGCTCAGTCATGATCTTATGCACTTCATGTTTGGCTAAACAGCGTAACCACATATGATCAAAAGGCCGTAAGGTACCATCCACGAGAGCATATGAGAGAGCTCTCTATTTCACCTGATGGGCAAATGACTTCTCTTGAGGTAATTTTCTATGTTTAGGTAATCCATGAATGGTTTCCTCCAATATGACTCATCATCCTCTTTAGCAATGGCAACCTCCCCTTTAAGAGAGAGTCTCTCGATGAGTTTAGTGTCAATAAGGGATAAGACTTGTCTATTTTGGACCCTTATTGAAATGGACTCATCCTCTGGACATGCTAACTCCTTGGCAAGCTTGGCCAATGCATCTACTACAATATTACCTCCTCAAGGGATCTTGTAGATAGTGACCTCTAGGATTTGAGCCAACAACTCCATGGTACTTATGGTAATGATGGAGTTTAGGCTTTAGAACTTTATATGACCCATCAATTTGGTTGATGATAAGCTGAGAATCCCCAAAGATGTAGATGCTTTGGATGCATAATGTAATCACTAACTCTAGACTGATAATTAAAACCTCATATTTGGCTTTATTGTTGTTGCAAGGATTGGAAAGATGATATGAGAATCTCATCACATCATGGTCTGGAGTTAAGAGGACTATTCCTACCCCTGCTTTCCTAGGAAGAGTAGATCATGGTTCTTCTCCTCTTTGAGAGGAAGCTGCACCATCAAAATATATCTCCCAAAGAATTCAAGTGTCCCTTAAGTTAATGATTTGTTCATCGAGGAGGTCATCACTAAGAGAATCGGGAGGTGTGTCTTCTAGAAATCTAATGCTATTTTTTTCAGGAGGGGTACAAATGTGATGTCAAGTTATGATAAAATCATAGGCCATCACACCAACTGTCCAGATAACGTTGGCCGTGTCATGAGATATTGAAATGGATTGATTCTAGAGATCAGATTCACCTTGTGAGAAAGCATGTAATGTCATAACTTTTGAGATGCAAAGATTAAAGCTAGGTAGTGCTTCTTAATAGGTGGGTAGTTTGTCTCAGCAAGGATCAGATGATGATTGAGATAGTAGAGAGCATTTTCTTTCCCTTCTTCATTGGCTTGGGCCAACAAAGTGCCAAGGGAGTTGTCTAATGCGATAGTGTAGAGGATCAATCGCTTGCCAAGGATAGGGGATGCTAGAACTGGCAGTGTCATTAGGTAGTGCTTGATGTTTCAAAAGCGTCGCACTTGTCATCATCCCACTTGGTGTCCTTTTTGACAAGTGCTGAGAATGGCTAGCATCTTCCTGATAAGTTGGAAATGAAGCATCTTAGATACGCTAACTTCCTTTGAAATGATCTGAGTTGGGTTAGACTTTTAGGGGGTGGCATTTCTAAGATAGCTTTGATCTTCTTTGGGTTGATCTCTATTCCCCGGTGCTGAATAAAACCCAAGGAATTTTCCTGAAGCTTCTCCAAATGCACACTTCAAGGGGTTCATTTTAAGGTTAAATTGTCTTAACTATTCTAAAACTACTCTCAAGTCGAAGAGATGGTCTTCCTTTTCTTTGCTTTTGACTACTAGATCATCACCATAGCATTCAACTTAATGATCAATGAGTTCATTAAAGATCTGAGTCATGGTCTATTGGTATCTAGCACCAGCATTTTTAAGGTCAAAAGGCATGACCTTATAACTATTCTGATTGATGTTCAAAAAGTAGTTTTTCTTTCATCCTCGGGGGCCATCTTGATTTGGTTGTCATCAAATGACCCATCCATAAAGGAGAATACTGCATGAGATGAGGCAATGTCCACCATCAATTATGATATAGGAAGTGGAAGTTCATCTTTAGTACATGCCTTGTTTAGATCCCTAAAATGATGCATATGAAAATTTGGCCATTCTTTTTCTTAACTAGGATGACACTAACTAACCAGGTAGAGTATTTTTCTTTCCTGATAAAACCAGCATCAATCAGTTTCTTGATTTCAGAAGTGGCCTATTCCTCAATGTCTAATTACATGCATCTAGGAGCATGCTTGATAGGGTTAACAGTAGGATCTATTGCTAGCTTTTGGACTACTACGCTAGAAGATAAACTGGGCATTTCTTTATAACTCCATATAAAGCAGCCCTTAAAATTAGCTAATAGCCTAACTAAGTCATTGGTTTTTTCTTCATTCAATAAGGAACTGATGTATGTCAGGCATGGATCTTCTTTTGTTCCCAAGTTGATTTCTTTGAGTTCATCAATGGTTGATTTGATTTCTTCTTCAAACTCTGGTGGTGCATCTTTGACTTCAAGCTCATTTGGGTTGTCTGAAGTTTCTAAGCATGCCTCCTCATAAGAGTTAGCATGAATTGAGAAGAAATTGTTACACCCCAAATGAGTGGTGATGACTAGGCAATGGTTGTCATCATCGACTAGACCCACTATGCTAAACCATAATCCTAATCTTGATTGAGAGTGTCTACTTTGGTTGTCCCATAATTTATCAATGTAGTTTGACCTATGTTTAGACCAAGTATGTGGAATTAATCCCTTGTTTGCTAAGTTAATAACATAAGGCGAATACTAATCAAAAGGTAGTTATACTAGATCTTTATATAAATCATCCTCAAGTCCTACACTTCTTGACTTGAGGATGATGCTCCCAACAAAAACCTCTTTGGCCTGACATCTGTGGATGACTTGGGGGCCTCCTTAATTACCAAACCTTCAACTTTCTGAGAAGAAAGTGAGGTTAGAGCTAAAGTTCCTAACCACTGCCTGACTGTTCTACATAATGATGACTTAAATACACTCATGCTTTGCTTGGAGGCCTGGTCTTCATCACCATCTGGCTCGAACGTCACCTTCAAAGGGACCTGCTGAGAGAGGTTGGTCAGCATACTAACCACATGAGACTCATCCTTCGAACTGGACTCTAAGTCTATGTGGATAGTGGGGGTACTCCTATGAGCTGGAACATAGCTCCTACTAGCTGGCCAGTAATGAGGAGGTCTTCCACCTCTAGAATTGCCTCTGAATCTGCCTCTTCCTCTACGTGGTCGAGGTCGAGTCATCCTACCCATGTGTTCATATGGAGGAACAAACTATGGGAATCTAATATCTAGCTCTACCTCTTCCTTGGTGTCTTATTCTCACTAACTTATGCTTTCTTTTTATTTTCCTTTTTTCTTTTCTTTTTCTTTTTCAATTTATTTTTATTTTTTCTTTTATTTCTTTTTCTTTTGATTTTGAACTTTCACCAATTGCACAAGAATATACTTTTTGATTTGTAGGAAGATACTCGATTCCACCCCTTCTGAATTTGATGCACTTATGCAAAAAGGATGGAACCATGTTGTTTGCATGTATCCAAGGCCTACCGAGCAAAGTGGTGAAATATGTATCTAAATCAATTATGTAGAACTTGGCTTCTATCTTCTAGTAATCTATCTTGAATGGTAAAACTATGGAGCCTAAAGCCCTCTCACCTTGTTCGTTGAATCCTCTCAACATCATCTAATCTCCTCGTAGTTTGGAGATATTGATCCTCAAGTAGGAAAAGGTTTTTAGACTCATAATATTCACTGATGCACCTTGATCAAATAAAATATTAGAGAGTCTGAATCTACCCATGTCGACTGTGATGTAGAGGGGACGGTTGTGCTCCATTGTCCCTAAAAGAAGGTCTTCATAGGTGAATGTAACTCCCAAGCTTCTTTTGAAAAACATGCCTCTTCTCCAATAGCGGTCAACTGAGCTAAGCATATTTCTAAATCAAGTAGAGCTTTGATCAATGACTCCCTCATCTTTTTGGATAAGGTAAGGGCATCATATATGCTTCGTTTAGCTGGCAACTTTCTTAGGTGAGCGAGGGCATTGTAGTCAACTATGGGTTGGTCCTCCACAAGCATATCCATAGGTGGAACATCTTGTGGAGGGGCTTCTTGACAACTAGAATCAATGACTTGTTTACCCTTATCCTGAGGTGCTACCTTAGGAGGTAGAACTTTTCCATTATAAAGGTTAACTTCAGTGACTTCCTAAGATGGTTTAGTGAAAAGTTCTACCTACTCATCACGTTCACCTATAGCTTCTCCTATAGGATCATTGGAGTTAGATGACTCTAAATCTATCTCAATGGGTGAACTCATGTGATTTAGAAATGGGTAATCCATTTCAAAATTAGAAAGGATTGGATTATAATTGTTATAATTATTAGCACTTGGAGAGCTTTTTATGGGAATAAAATCATCAAGATCATCAAAAGTAGAGAGAGTGTAAGTGGAATCATTTTTATTCTTGATTAATTTCTTAGATTTGGATGAAAGTACAAAGTAAAAATCACATAAAGTGGAGTGAGGGATCCCCTCACCCCTCCAGATAGTGCTAGAAGAAGTACCGATTGAAGGAACTATGGTACTGTGAAAGGAGTGCTAGACTCAGTCGATGGTTGCGCTAATGTGCTATCTCAGGTAAGTCAAAGCTATAACTACCGGTGTTGGGCTTCTACCTCCCTCAAGTTGTCTTTAGCAACTTGCAAACCTTCCTTAGAGTTGGAGATTTGAGGCTGCTACAAGGGTAACTTTTGATCTTAAAATTATTTTTTGGAGTTCGATGAAAATATCCCAACCTTCCTCTATCTTGAGAAGATCATGTGTATCCTCAAGGATTACTCTAACAGAACTAGGGGGTTGTTCTAGTAGGTATTTCTTAGGGATGATAATGGCACCTGACTTGTAGCTATGCTCAAGCCAATCCTTAAAGGTAAAGAAATCTTCTAAGACATGACCTAGCATGTGGTGGTAGGAGTAAAAGTTTGGATCATGACTCTAAATTAAGTTTCTTTGAGAGGTTCTTAAATATCTTCCTGACTACCCTCTTGAATGAATAAGGCTTATTTAATTTGTCAGCAAGAGTAGGTAAGTGATAGCTACCTGTGATGAATAAGAGTACTACTACGTCTTTGTGATGGGGATACTATTGGCGGTGGTGGTGGAGGCCTATGATAAGTGATATGATGGCGAGGTGGTGGTAAAGGAGGTGGTAGGAGGCTCATTGTTTCGAGGTCGTTGGACCCAAGTGGCCGCTTCCCCTTCAATTATTATGACTACGGCTTTTCTCATTTCTAAGTAGGCTTGGCTGCTGATCAGGAAAGGTAATTGTTTGGCCTCTCCTTGTAGAATAGCTATCTTGTTGATTAACTTCTCAAATGTCTTAATGGTGAAACCTTTAAGCATGAAGGTGACCGGGCCATGAATATTCTTGAGTATAATTTCAATGGCATGCTATTTAGATAGTTGTGGTTCCCATTTCATACTTAAACTATGCAATCTAAGAATGTAATCAACAAGAGACTCACCGGGTGTTGTTGACCTACAACGAGATCTCCCACAGTTACCCTTTGCTGAGCTCCAACAAATCTCTTAATAAAAAGCTACTTCAACTCAGCAAAAGTCTTCATTGAATCATTGGGTAGTTCAACATACTAATCAAATGTGATGCCTGCCAAGCTACTAATGAAGAGTCAAAATAAGAGTGCATCACTGCCACCGGTGTTACAACATCCGACTCTAAAATGTGCTATATGCTGCCAGGGGTTCCCACTTCCATTAAAAATCTTGAAGGATAGAGGCACAAAGCCATTAGGGTATTGGACACCATCAAATTCTTTCATGTAGGGTATACCCTTTAGAACAGATGAGTCACCATAGGCTTAGGCCAATGCATCCCTCGCCTGTTGCTTCACCATATGTTTGATGTCTCTTTCATGCATAGAGGTGCTATCCACCACCTTCTTATGCAAGCTACCATTATCTCCCTCTATGGAATGAATATAGGATGATCTAAAGTGTGTGTCAACTCTCTTCTCACTATGGGAGAAGGCTGTGAAACCAGATCTGAAGTCTGCATGTTGATACAACTACCATAAACTCTTTGATCTTCTTCCCCATTTGATCCATATGATCATCATTCTTTCTAAGCTACTGGAGGAAGTGTTGAGTTGAATGGATGGCATCATCTTCTTCAACTATAATACCTTCTTGATTATGCTGGTCTCTATGGAGGGACCCCCCTAGTATTGGCCATGTGAACTTTGGTTGAATCCTCAAGGAGATCATCCTCATGTATCAAAGCTGGCCTTTCCTTCCTCATAATCGGATCGGTCACACCCTAGAAGCTTTCTCTCAAAATACCAAAATCTCACTAGGGAATGATCTAACCATCGGTATGAATATCGTGCGGTGGAGGGTTATGCTCACAAATAGAGATACCACCTATCACTAGAGTCTCTGAGGGTCATGACTACTAGAAGAGACATGCTCGTGACTGCTAATGGGTAGAGTAGTATCCCAAGGAAGATCCACTATCATGGTGAATGAAGAACTATCCCCTTCACTCTCTATAGCTATTGCTATCACTAGCTCTGATGGTAGTGGTGGTGGTGTGCACCACGATCTTTGCGGAAGGATACTTTGGTGTTAGAAAGTCGTCTGGATGGACTTAGCCCCATCTCGGCTAATAGTTGTGGTCGCCTCACAAAGTGATCTGACTCCTCAATCCTCCAAAAAACACTAGATGAGTGGAGTCGGTCTAAGGGAGGCTGGCTTGATCTAGGGCCAAATCCATCCTAAACGAAAAGGGGAAAATAAACTTCTCAAAGGCCATGTGTGAAAACTGTGAAGACTACACTAACTGATCTGAGCTATCTGTCTACATTTGTAATATAACTTGTATCAGATTTTTGCCTTGATATTTGTTCAACACAAGTGCTAGAAGTTTGGAGTTTTGAGCCCACACTCAATAATTCAAATATGTTAAGTGGGGTTCATTAGAGAGATTTGGATGTTTTGGAGGATAGTCTTTTGCCATTTGATTCTTGATTTTGGAACCCATACTCAACCAATTTAGGTAGGTTGCGTGAGGTTCAAAACTTTGAGCAGAGATTTCTTTCTTTTTTTAGATATTATTAGCTTTTTATGTTTCTAATTTGAAAATGTGGATAGTTTGAAATACCTTTACTTAGCAAATTTGGGTATGCTAAGAAGAGGTTGTGATTGTGTGTTTAAAATATATTTTTTCTTATGAAGATTTGATTGTGATATTTTTGGCTTGAAAATGGGCCTTCTTACTTAACAAATTTGGTATGCTAAGTAGAGGCCACATGTGTTTGATTTGTGTTTGGAGATGAGACTTTCACTTAAAAAATTTGGTATGTTAAGTGAAAGCCAAATGTTGTTGTGAGATAGATTTATTTTTCTTTGAAGAGGGAAGTCCCACTTAACAAATTTGGTATGTTAAATGAAAGTTTAAGTGTGTTTGATATGGAAAATTGGATCCTTAACAAATTTTGTATGCTAAAAAAGGATCAAATGTATGTTGAAGAGAGACCCTCACTTAACAAATTTCGTATGTTAAGTGAAAGGGTAAATGTATTTGATATGTTTTTTTGAAAATGGGATTCCCACTTAACAATTTGGTGTGTTAAGTGGAAATCAAAGTATGATATGACTTTAGAACGGGATTCTCACTTAACAAATTTGGTATGTTAAGAGGGAATCTAATATGGCATGATTATGTGATTCATTCTTAACAAAGTTTGATGTGTTTAGGTAGAACCAAATACATGCTTTGAAAGTGAGACTCTTACTTATCAAATTGGATGTGCTAAGTGAAAGCCTAAATGTATGCTTTTTGAAAATGGGACCCTCACTTATTAAATTGAATATGTTAAGGAAAAGTCAAATTTTATATTTTAGAAATGAGACTCACTCAACAAATTGAAATTGTTAAGTGAAGGTCAATTTTATATTTTGAAAAGAGACCCCCACTTAACAAATTAAAATTGTTAAGTGAAGGTAAAATTTATGTTTTGAAAATGAGACCCCCACTTAACAATTAGAAATTTTTAAGCGAAAGTCAAATTTTATGTTTTTGAAAGTGAGACCTCCACTTAACAAATTGAAATTGTTAACGAAGGTTAAATTTATGTTCTTGAAAATGAGACCCCCACTTAACAAATTGAAATTGTTAAGTGAAAGTCATATTTTATGTTTTAAAAATGTGACCCCCAGTTAACAAATAGAAATTTAAGTGAAGGTGAAATTTTATGTTTTTGAAAATGAGATCTCCACTTAACAAACTGAAATTGTCAAGTGAAGGTTAAATATTTTTGTTTGATTCAAATAAAGATTCCCACTTAACAAATTTGGATATGTTAAGTGGGAATGAATTACATGATTTTCTTTCAAAAAGAACTTCCATGTAGCAATCATGGAGGGTTTTGATTTTGTGATTTTGTGAGTTTCTTAAAAGGTGAAAGTACCTCTATGTAGCAATCATGGAGAGTTTTGATTTTGTGATTTTTGTGAGTTTCTTGAAAGGTGCTTTTGGAAAGTGTCATTTTTGCAGAAGGAATTATTTTCTTTAAATTTTTTGATGAACCTTGCCTCACCAAGCTAGTGGTGAGGAGGTTCTAGATTTTATTATCTCCCTTTTGTTGATAAATTATGTTATCCACTTATTGGGGAACCCAACAGGAGTTTCAAGACCTACACGGAGTGAGGTCCTAAAACCTAAAGCATGTTAGCTAACTTGGCTTAAGAATGAAATAAGCTAAGTGTCAATGGAAAGAAAGATAGTCTTGAACTCACATGAAATGTAAGCGCACTATCCATGATTAGAGACAACAATCGTCTACTAGAGATGGAGAGAGAACCATCCCAGCGGAGTCGCCAGAAACATCTGTGTTGTTTATTTTTTGGTTTATTTTGGATGTTTTTCTATATATGAGGGGACACCACACAGATCCTCATATGTACTTATTAGGGTGATTGGGTATGACATTAAGAAATAGTGTACTTTCTTAAGAGATAGAAGTCACTACCCTATAATGGACCTAATCACCTAATGAGGACTCCTAAGGCATGATGGGTCTTCAAATATACCAGAGATTTTTTCCCTACTTTACAAGGAAAAGTAAAGCAGGGTTTATTTAAATCGAGTTTGTTAAGTTTCCTATAGAGGCAAGCCTCCATAGTTAATTACATCTTAAGGGAAATGAATCCCTTAAGAATACTCTCAATTAAAGTTGGTGATTATTGTCTCCAAAGAATTCAAAGATAGGACTATCAAATGATTAGTTGTGTTTTTGAAAATCAAGTGGGAGAGATAAAAAGGGAAGAATTCTTATTGGAAGCATGGGAGATGAGTAAGGAGTGCTCATGATATTAGGAAGCCTAGTAAGCACTCCAATCTATCCTATGTTGGGCTTTATGTATTTTAATTTGAAGAGATTTTTTTTTTAGTTGAAAATTTTGTTAGAAATCTAGGACTTATAATTCCACAATACAAGAGTGTGGAAATACCTAAGAGATGAGGATTTATGCTTGTAGCTTGCAAAAGAAAAACAACCTCATATCCTAAATCTAGGGAGCTTTGGCGAGGGCTAAAATATGACCTAAATTTAAGGAGAAAGTCGGTATGTGGTTTACCTCCACAAGAGAGAGTAAACCAACTGACTTAATTATGAGTGACAAATTAACTCCTCTTATGCTTTAAATCCATATAGGCAAGTCTTATTCTTTGCAAGATGGTTAGGTTGTTATTTACTTAAAAGAGAAATTAAGTCCTTAAACTTACTTTGTAAGAGACTAGATCATGAAGGGCATGAGTAATGACTTAATCTAATGCAAAATTTAATAAGTTTTTATTTGATTTTTAGACTTTTTGTTTTGACACGGGCAATAGTTTTTGTATGCCTAAATGCATGAGAAATTGGTTATTATCCACATTAGAAGATAAAGAGGTGTTTTCCATCAAAGGCTCTTATAGGTCAAGCCTTTATTCTCTAGCACAAATGGAAGCCCTCTCTTAATAAGAGTGGAATAATATGACATGCATGATGTTATACATGTAATCATAAAGCTTAGAGGTTGCTAAACATTTTTGTTATCTTGATTTAATTCTGAGGCTTTTATGTGATGTTATGAATTATTTTAAAATTTTAATTTTGAGTTGTTAGTGGGATAGAAAATTTATTTTTATCCTAGGAGCCTAAGCTGATCCAGGCCATACAACAATCACCAATCATAAAAAAACTATGAAAATGCATGATATTTTGAATGCACAAGCTAAACAAAATATCACACAATTTTATAAAACTATTGCAAAAAGAGAGCGGTCAGTGCAATTATACCCAAAATGTGAGCTCTACCCTTATACATCCCAGCATAATGAAATAATAAATTACAATTTTGAAGTGATAAGTGTTATGGGGGTCTTCATTCTTCACCCTCCATTCTTCACTCCTTGTCCTTCATCCCTTCATCTTGATTTACTCTATTTCTTTCTTTCTTTCTTTTGGTTTTGATTTGGGATGTAGTTTGCTCCAAGGAATCACATGGTATATAAGATATGGTCTTATAACCAATGTTCACCTTAACCCCAATAACAGTTATCCTAATCCTAATGCAAACTTATATTAAAAGAGATGGAAAGTAAATCTAGCTACACCTGCAAAATAAATATTAGCTAAACACTCCATACAACCGAAGCAGTTATAAGAATAATTTGCACTTAGTACCCCACACATGGGCCAAGCCCACCTGTCCTAATCTGGGTTATGCTTAAGGGTATAAGTAACCTGCATAATAAAAAGTATTTATATTTTTATTACAATGCCCCTTAAGCACAACCCCATGCTGAAAGCATGATTAGGCTAATATCGGCCTAACATTCAGACTATGCATATACACTCTAACATCCAATCTAAAATAGTACATCATAAAACTAAAATATTCATCAAACCATGCACTACCCTAACCTAAAGTTAGAGATGGTGACTTAGCCTAATGTGCATGTGTTAAGGTTTCTGTGGCATGCCATAACTAGACTTTAGAGTTATATTTTGCTAAGTGTGAGAGGTTTAATTTATAAAGGGTTGATTTCTATTTAAGTAGTTTAGTTGATTTGGGAATTTTACTTAGTGTTTTCCTTTGTTTCATGTAGCTTACACTTAGCAAGTAAATGTTATAAAGAGAAGAAAGAGAAAGAGTCTCTCTTTTATCCCTACCTTAAGTAATTTCTAAGGTAAGTTGATTAATGAATTTTCTTTGGTGAATGATTATTATATGTTTTAATTAACCCTGAGCTTCAGTTCACTCCAAATATCCCTATTCAATATGAAAGGCATCATAAGATTAATTAGGATGGATTGCTATCACATAACACACACTCATTCATTTCATTCCATCATATATATCATGCATATGGATAATCCTAAGCATACCTATACATGAAATGTAAATCTTAGCACACTTTGATGATGAATGCAAAGAAATGTATTTGGAAATTTAAAGATTTCATTTGTTGATTGAATTAGGAATGGATGTCTTTATTATGTAGAAAAGATGGATTTTTCATCCAATAGCTAGCTAC
Source organism: Cymbidium sinense (assembly GCA_021442155.1). Taxonomy (NCBI): domain Eukaryota; kingdom Viridiplantae; phylum Streptophyta; class Magnoliopsida; order Asparagales; family Orchidaceae; genus Cymbidium; species Cymbidium sinense. Next base: position 89,118,145 of record CM038219.1, read on the forward strand.
ACATTTACATGTTTAAAAGTTTTAAGTGAGTGTACCATTATTTTTTACACTAGGAGCGTAAGATACAAGACCTATTTAGGGCTACTTAAAGCCTCGTAGCCTTGGGATGTCCAGACTAATATACCACTTTTCTTAGATACATGTCAATGTATGAATAACTATGAGGATGAGAAATATCCATGTAAAAGTATATTTTATTTATTTTATTTATGATTCTTTATCCATTAGCCACATTACACATGCATATGTATAAGAGTTTTCATGAGTACAATGCCATTATTTTCTACACAAGGGCATAAGGTACAGGACCTACTTAGGGCTACTTAAAGCCTCGCATCCCTGGGATGTCTAGACTAATATACCACTTTTCTCAAATACATATGGATGTACAAAAAGAACCAAATGGATAAGAATCATGCAAGAAATTATGTTTGACTTGGTTGTATGATTTACATATTCAATATGAAATTCTTCCTAAGTCCTAACATGAAAATGCATAGGAATAGATTTAATCAATTGTTATGTTCTTTCCAAATGAACTATACACTTGCAAATCCTATGTGAATCCATATTAAAGTAGGGAAAGAGAACTTCACATTACACATATTATACTATCATCACATGCAAGCTTATAAATATTTGTAATTAGCATTACTTCATTTATAATAATTGATTTGTAGGCCTTGAAAATAGTTTTTGGTTTAATAGTGATAATAACCACTCATATTCCTAATTTAAATCAACACATGCAATTTTGACATAAAGGAAAACATTTTAATTAATTAATTTTTAAAAGAAAATGAATGCATGATTTCATATGGAAAATAATATTTAGCTTGATTGGAAAGAAACAAAGGAATGTAAATACATGATTTCATTCATCCCAATTAATTCCTAAGGATGATCAAATTAAATAAAGCTATTTAAATAAGCCAAAATTTTTAAATACAGTTTTATCTTTGAATTAAATTTGACTTAGGAAATATGTGAGAGGTTTCCTAATCTTAACACATTTCCCCATATGTGAATTAGTTTGGTTTAATGAAGAATATTTAAGTTAATTTTATGTTTTGATTAGGTTAAGGTATAAATTAAATGAATTAATTATCCCTTACCTATATCACCTTAAGTTAATTAACTAATCAATAATAAGCCAATATGATATGCAACCACATGAAAAGTAAATTTGCAATGCTCCTAAGAACTGAAAGGGGACAATGCAATAGTTAATTAAGCTTAAGGGATCTCGCTTAACTACTTCTATGATTTTCTCACACATGTAAGCCAACCCTAATTTCATCATCTCTCACCTTGGGTTATTGAACACCCAAGGAGTTACCCAAGATTAATTGAGGGTAGTTTAGGTGTGGGTGAATGGATTTTTTATTTTTAATTTCATTAAGTTTTTAATTAATTGATTAAACATTTTAATTATGTTTTAATTTGAATGAAAAAACTATCTTAGGGGTGGGGATCAAGGGCAAAGCCCTAACTCTAATCCCTAAATCTTTTAAGCATGAATTAAATTTTGATTTCTTATTTTTGAAGATTAGTCACCTAATTAATCAATTAATCTTTTTCATTAGCCATTAATTAATTTGATTTTTAAAGATAAAGAAGACTCAGGAAATGAATTAGGAAAAGTATCCCAATCTCATTCCCTAAGTGATCTTACTGTTCCACAGAGGTGACCATGCTTAAATGATTAATTAAGTTACTATTCATTCATTAATTATAATTAATTAGATTAAGAGAGTGATTAGAACTTACTCAAATGAATTGTCTAATTAAGCAATCAATAAAATCCTAGAAAAAAGGGAGGTAGGTCATCCCCCTAAACATCCACAAAAAATTTGAGATTAATTGAGTGCTTAATTAAGATATAATTAAGCTAATTAGATTTTTGATAAAACCCTAATTAAGCTAAAGTCACTATTTAAAATCAATTAATTATAATTTTTCTAGATTTCCCTCTAAAATATCTTCAAAATGAGCTTAAGTTAGTATGTTTCCCATTTTTATAAAATTAGTTTTGATTTTAGAAGTTTTAAGATTAAAAATATGATTAATTAAGCTGATTAAGCCCCTAATCCTATCGAGCCATATGGCGGCTGATGCATTGCACTAACTCAATGCCCTTTGCACATGGCGCGATAGGATTGGTTATTTAAGTAGTCACATCTGCACGCTGACTCAGTGGCGGTGGATGCGCTTTCTCTGTAGGACGTTCGATCTAAGATCAGACGGTAAGGATTTGATCTACAATTTAGGGAGAAATCAAAAGATCTATTGCACGATTTAATCACAGCCATTCATTTTGATCATGCAGAATGTAAGGCGTATGATCTATACCATTCGTGAGCAAAAGAAGGTGAGCACTGTCTAACTTTCCCCATTCGATCGAGCTCACCCAAGCTTATTGGGATCAAATGGATCCTACCCCATCTCGGAGCACACAATCACATCCAACTGTTGAAATCCCTCAACATGGTGATTTCCTTCACAAAAGACCAACACACGAGAACCTATAGCTACAATTTTGAAAAATTATCTTGTTAGAGCTAAAACTGGTGGTCTGGATAAACAGAGGTAACTTGTCTAGTAGGGATAAAGCCCTGTTGAAGGAATCTGAGCTCAATTTGGCCTAGGGTGTTTGGTTGACCAAACCATGCACGTGCACGCCTAGGCTTCAATCAAACTCCAATGTCTGGTGCTTAGGAAGTGATTCGATCAGCTTCGATTGAGTATGAGGATGGTGTATGCACAAGAAAATGGAGTTTGCTTACACGGGGAGGAAGTTGGGACCAAAATGGAGGTGTCCTATTTTTGTTCTACACATGAGGGGATGGATATGGAAGAAAGTGCTCAGGAGGAGTTGGGGAGCTCTAGGGAGTTTCAAAATCCTCTCTTGAGTCAAATGGGATCGAATCGATTTCAATATTGGTTGAATTAAGGGAGTATATCCCTTAATTGAGCCAGGTGGATGGATGAGATCACTCCCACAAATTCATTGATTTGCCACCATTAAGTCATCAGAGGGGACTCTCAATCCGAGGTGGCACGCCATTAGTGGCCGAAGAAATGTCATGGGTCTCAAGGCTTGATATGGAAAAGTGGGAGGGGATTTGGTTCTCCTTGCACCCATCGAGTTCGACCATGGATGGGTGAGAGTGAGCTTTATTTGGTGAGTTCCCTCTAGTTCAAGGTAAGTTCTAGGATGCTTCGGGTGGGCTAATGAACTCTAGGAATACCTTAAAGAGACACTGCCACCGAGAGTGCAAAGTGGATTTTGCTACTAGTAGGAATACAAGGTGGAGGCTTTGTCCATTGGGTAGTCAACTTGATGTGAGTGTCTTGGCTTTTGGTTTAACTTGGGAGTCGCCTAAGGTTGGTTTGGGGTGTGTTTGGCCAATAGGGTTCCATGACTTAGTTTTGGGTGACATGAGCTTATTTGGTCAAACGGGTTCATGTAGGTTCATGTATGGGATGGATTGATCAAGGGTCAAACCAAGGCTTTGATTTGGTCTAAATCATGATTTGGAATGCTTTTGTGTGAATAATTTGATATGGTTTGCTTATATTTGGTTTTGACTCATTTGGCTTCAAATGGGTCAAATGGGTCAAGTTGATCAATTTGACCTAATTGACCAAATTGGGTTGGATTAGGTGTTGAGTCAAGTTCAATTGGTTGATAAAAATGATTGTAGGCGTTGGCTTATTTTAATTTGGAATTAATTTTGATTTTGGTCAATTTGACCTTTTAGGTCAATTTGGGCTAGATTGGGTCAAGTTGACCAATTAGTCAACTAGGCTTAATTATGACTTTGGTCAAGTTTAACAAGTGATTTTGAATGAATTTGAGCCATTGGCTGCAATCAATTTGGATTAAATCATGATTTCACCCATTTTGGCTTTTGAGGCCAATTTGGGTCGACTTAGGTCAAGTGGCCAATTTGGCTTGGTTTGGCTCAATTATGGTTTGGTCATGTTCACTCATCGATTATTGGTTGGTTTGAGTCAATGGTTTCAATCAATTTGATTTATGATGGATTTTGGCTAGTTTGGATTTCATTTGGTGTAGATGTTGACTTGGTCAAAGGCTAGGTTTCACTTGGTTTGACCCAATTCAATGTGGTTGGTCACCCTATGATGATTGTTGATCATGATTGAGGGTTTAGATGGGCTTAGTTCAAACAAATTTGGGTTGGGTTAGAACTTGACTCAAGAAGGTCCTTTAGGCCACTTTAGGTCAAGTAAGCCTAAATGGGTCAATTGGCTTGATCAAGGTTTGATTCAAGTTTAGTTGAACCCACATATGAGCTCAAGATTGCAATTAGTTTGGAACCAAATGGGTTTTGGTTCATAAGATAATTTTAAGTCAAAAGGGTTAACTTGGGTTTGATTTGGGTTAACTTAGATTTGGTTTGATAATGGTGGTTTATGTTTATATTTGTATCAATGATTGAAAGAATAATTGAATCATGAAGGCATCTATGAGTTTTGAATTGAATTGGGTTTCATTTAGCCAAGTTCAAAAGTTTGGCTAAAAGGGCTGAAATTGAGAATTTGATTTGATTTGGATTTGGTTTGGACCATTTGAAATTATATTTCATTTATATATATGAATATAAATGAAAATATAAATGAGTTATGAGAAAATCATTTGAGTTTGGAGTGATTTGGAAGCAAATTTTATTAAGCTTAGATGTATATTAAAAGGGCTAATTTGGGATTTGATATGGTTTGATTTATTTTTGGTCATTGGAGGGTGGGTTTCATTTATATCTATGAGTATAAATGCAAGAATGATTAATTTGTAAAGAAATCAACCAAGTTTGAGTTGATTTGAAGGAGTTTTGGCTAAGCACATGAAGGTGGTTCATATGGTTTAGGGAGAGATTTTTGGAATTTGGAATTAATCATGGGTTTCAATCATTTGAATTTGGAGTTGATCTATGATTTAAAATTTGATTTGAGATTGGATTTGATAGTTTGTGAAAATCAATTGGGCTGGGGTTGATTTGGATTTGGTTAAGGCTAAGTCCATAAGATAAAATCAAAGGGATTAAGAAGGAATTTGGAGTTTGAATTTGGTGATGGATTTTAATCATCGGATAGTTGGATTTGATTTTGGAATTTAATTTTGAATTTGAGATTTTGGTTTTGCAAGAAGGAAGCAAGGATTGGGTTTGGGCTATAGGGTAGGCAAGTCTTCCTAAATCTCTAAGACACAAGCTATTCCTATGGCTAACTCTTCTAAGTCTCTAGGGTTAGGTTAAGTGTTCACCTAATCACTTGAAGTGTCTTAAGACTAAGGAACTCTTAGTGTCTATAAGAATCCTAGATCTATAATGAAGAAGTTGAGAGCTCACTTCAAAAGTGAGGTCAACAAACATGTTTAAGCATATATCTAATCTATGCATACATCATTCACATTCAGCTTATGCATGGATTCCTAAATCTTTTTTTTAAATGTATAAAACCCATGCAAATCTATGTTCTCAAAAAATTAACTTAAATTTGTTTTGTAGATAATGCCTTCACTCAGGGGCTGGTGGAGGTATATGGTACTCAAACATTAGGTACTCAAGACACATGATAGGGGACAATAACAAATTTGTGAAAGTTAAAAGCAAAGGAAAGGACACCTTTGGAGACAACAGAACTTGTAAAGTATTTAGGTCAAGTACCATTGGTATAAAAAAATTTCTTTAACTATTGAAGAGGTCCTTCTTATTATTAAGCTAACATACTTTTCAATTAACTTTAGTGATTTAGGTGATATATTTTTAACATTATTTTGAAAATTATTATGTCTAAATGCTTTTATATCATAGATTATACCCATAAATTGAGTAGGAGCATTATCTTATGAATTTTCAGCTGAGGCAATGAAAGAAGAGTTGAAATAATTTATTAAAACTAAATATTTTTATGTTAGTGCCTAGACCTTCCTCTCAAAGTATGATTAGATAATAATGGTTTCAAAAAATTAAAATGACTTGGAAGTTGTTAGGAACAAAGTAAGGCATAAGTCTAAAGGATATTTAATTAAATAGATGACATTTATTCTCTCTTCTTCTTCTTCTTCTTCTTCTTTTTTATTTGTTTTTTTTTTTTTTGCTTATTTGGAAGATTCTTTGTAATTTTTTTTAAATTTTTAGTTGGATGATAAAGTGCCTTCTTAAATGGTGTAACAAAAGATGTGTTTGGTCAAATGACATGATGTGAAAACACAACATCTTGATAATATATGATCTGATCATTTATAAATTCAAGACCAATGAACATAGAATTGCTAAGTTAGAAGATTTTTCAATGTTCTAAAATAAATTTAAGTACATCTAAGAGTTGATCAAATTAGTTTCATTAAAATGTATCACCCCATGAGCCTTATTTGAAAAATATCTTACAAGTAAGTCCATTGATATTCATTTAATTGACATAAAAAACTAATTAGTGAATATTTTCACAAAAGCCCTAAAAGTTGATATGTTTAGCTCTCTTTAATCACATGTAAGTTTGATATACTTTTGCGGTTGAGATTTTTTTACTTTCACTTTTAATTTGTCTCTTTGTTTGTGTCATTTTATTTAATTTTTAATTTTTTTTCATCCTTTTATGTGCTTCTTTTATTTATTTTCTTTTTATCTTTATTCTTTACTTTATTTTTATTTATGCAAATCCCCATTGTATTGTAGATTGATCTATTTATATCTTCTAAATAGATTGGGATGATAGGCTGAATGATCCATTATGAAAATAGATTGTATTGTACTATTTATAATTTTACTGTATGATTTACTTACAATGATATTATTGATTCAATCAAACTAGCCATTATTTTTAATGTTGGGAAGATTAATGTCACTTAATCATACTGTATGATTTCTTAATCATATTATATATTAACTCAACCAATATAATCATTCAAATGATCATTGGGATTATTTAAATTGCATTGTATGATTCTCTAATTATACTATATGATTGACTTAGTCAAAATAGTCATTCAAATGATTATTGAGATGATGTAAATCATATTATATGAACCTCTACTCATACCATATGATCAAAAATAAACTTTATAAAGGCACTTCATTCTTCATTATTTTCATAAATTCTCTTTTCTTCTTCACTTCTCACATACTTCCTTGAGTGTTTTGTGTACAAGATTCTTTCAAATGGCCATCAAGAGAGCTCATGCAAATATGCTTGAGAACAACTTTTGATCCAATGATGAGGAAGTTGGGTACATTAAATACAAGGAATGTGGGATAACAAACTCAAAGTCACTAACTCAAGATAAGTTATCATTTCCTATTTTTGATCTCTTTGCAAGCACAACTATGCAATTTTTAATTTCTCTAGCCCATCCATTTGACTTTGAACTACTTTTTAAGCTTTTTCCAAACCTTGTCATCAACTTTATATGTACTATCCTTCAATCTAGAGTTTGTTGTAGGAAAATCTCTTTTATCAATATAGATTTACAAAATATCTCTACATCTCTAATTCTAATCTTTCTTACGATAATATTTCCAATAACTCCACTTACAACTAGTCTTCTATCAATGTAGTCATTAGAGACTCACCACTTCATCAGCACCAATTGTTAGTCAATGGACTTATGTTGAATACTAGTGTTATCCAATATGTGCTTAGGCACAATACCATTTCAAAAGTTAGCGATTCAATCAACATCTTCTTCCATTGTCACTTATTTTTGTATGACCCACACACAATTCAATACTGTAAATCTTTTGAAAATCAAAAAGAAAATACAACCTAGACTTAAGGTGCATGATTACATATGCACTTAAGGCCAAATACAACCTAACCTACCTAGAGGCACACTAACACACTCACTTCACATACCATTATTTTCCCACCATCTATAATGAGAAGTGGCAGCCAACTCATGTAGTAATAGAGACAAAAAAGGAGGAAGTAGCCACAGAGGGGGTGTCATCAGCTCACTATCACTACCCTTAAGATGCTTGAATAAAGCACTTTACATAGCTTGAGCTTATGATTGATAGGCATAAAGAAGATCAAGGAGCATACAAGTGATAGCTTGGTTTTAAGCTCAGTTTGACTAGAATTTTCTAGCCACCATTGCATAAAGAGGGATCTTCTAAGCTTTAAATTCTTTTTATTTTTCTTTTTTGACATGTATTATAGTTTGCTTTATATTTTTTTCCTTTTTTTTTGCATTTGATGTAGTTTGCACTTTTTCAACTAATGTGTCATGTACTTGATGTTGTACTATTGCATTAGTCATTTTCAACATGTGCATTTTACATGCCTTTTCTAGTTAGTATGTTTCTCTTTTCTACCATGTTCTGTAAATTACAAATTGATTCAATATTTTCTTTAATTTTTTAACAACATTCTAATAATCAAGCTTTATTTAAAATTTAAAAAGTGTGTAGTAGAAGTATGAATCATTAACCTAATCGAACATTCTAAAATTTATCTATGATGACATGCATAACTATTTAAGCAGGAATTTTCTTGTGTAAATCATTTTTTATTTACTATATTTTTCATTATATTTTATAATAAATTGATTAAACCATGAATATTAGTGGGAATATATATATATATATATATATATATATATATATATATATATATATATATATATATATATATATATATATATATATATATATATATATATATATATATATATATATATATATATATATATATAACTTTAATGTAGATTGAGTAATGATAAGATTAAGACTAGCATGCATAGAATAAGATAAAACCTCATAAAAATCCCCAAAGTGGCTAGGGAAGCATCAAAAATAAAAAATCCCTAAAGCAGGAAAGTATAAAAATAATCCCCAAAGTGGGGAATTATCAAAAATTAAGGCCTCTCTAGTCTATCATTATGTGACCCTTTATAATATTTCTTCATCTACTTGAATTATGCAATAGCATCTTTATTTATTCAAATGAAATTTAAGCAACACTTTACTTTTGTTAAAAATATGTTTAAGAAAATTAGTAAATTGATTGATGCCATCTACAAAGATTATGAATTATGATTAATAAAATATTGCATAAAAGTAAAAAATTATGGGTTAGTAGGAAATATTTAATGAAACATATGATATGATCATTAGTTAAGCATTCTAAATATACTTATTTTATAAGTTTGTGTGTTAATAAGGATACTTTTAGAAAAAAAAATTAGCTTGACTTTTAATTAACAAAGTATGCTTATCATCAGTATTATTTGCATGATTTGTTCATTTTTTTACTTCAACATTTTTTGACATATCAAAAAGGGCAAAAGATTAGTGTTTTTAGTTTGTTTGAATTTTTTTACATAATGTTTCATGCTTTTGCATACTTTTTTTTTTGTACTTTTGCATATTTTTTGCATCCATTTTTTTGCATATTTTTAGCCATAAACTAAGAGGAGATTATCTCTCTATCTTTTTTTTTCTTTCACTTATTAAACTCCTAACTCAACAAAAAATGTTTTCCATCATGAGAAAGTGGGAGATTGTTAACCCCTTGAGCTTTTACATAATATTTTAAGTTTTTATAATCATAAATATTTGTGATTGCATATTTATTTTTATTAATCATTTATATGTGTAGACTTTGAATGCAAGAACTATAATTAATCAGCCTAGTCAAGGTTAAATATAAGAGCATGAATAATAGTTGATTTTTAAAATCTTGAACAAGAAAAAGCCAACGAAGACTAAATTTAAAAATAGTTGATGCTAGAAGACTCAAGTCAAGTTTAAATATTGTGTTGTTTTAAGTATTTATATTTATTTTTTTTCATATATTTAGCATATGAATGATGAAAATTGACTTAGCACACACACACTTAAGAAAATTTAAAACAAAATTTTATTCTTTAAAATTAAATTTTTTGAGGGAAATCATACAACTTAATCTCTATCATATTGGATGAATGCCCATATTTGTTTAACAATTTATAACCACCATAAATTAAGTTGGCTAACTCTTAAAATTGCCAAATTTGAACTAATCATATTGTATGATTATTCATTCTTGTTAATTGTTTTAGTCACTCAAATTAAATGGATTAATTATAAAATTTGCTTAATTTGATTGATCATATAGTACGATCTAATTATGTAATACAAACTTATTTAGTAATTATTTGAGTTTAATCCAAAACTTATGGTATTTAACTTTTGAGAATTTTTCTCTAATATGTTTGTACTATACAATGGGATCATGTAGAATGAACAATTAGAAAATAAAATATTTAATTTATAATATTCGTATAGTATGCCCCTTGATAATATTATATGAGTAATGATGGCTATCAATATTGGATCATACAATACAATTGGACTGATTTAAAAAAATTCTAATTTTTATTTATCTCTCTCCTCACGAATATTCTCTTTAGGGAGCCTAAAAAAGTGCTTGAATGTGAGAAATATTAAAAGAGGCTTAGGGAAGAGTGTTTAGCTTAAAAGAAAAGTGGAGGAAATTTTATTCTTCTCTTCCCTTAAGGATCTTATGTTGGTAAGATTGCATTTTTATTTTGGTTATTCTATTCAACCACCTTGCATTGAGTCTTATGTTTTAATTTGAGAGTTTGTTCTAGATGAGAATTTGTATCAGATTTTTGTTGTAAGAACTTTTTTTTGTACCTTGGAGAAGGAGTGGCATCCTTCTTTCCTTGAAAAAGAAGGAGAGCTGGTGCAAGGTTTCTCCATTACTTATTAAATGCATAAGCTTCTCCATTTTGGCTTATTGTGCCAAAAAGAGAGTTGATTTTTGGATAAGATTTGGAGAGTAGTTGTAGGCCCGTTGTGCCGAACCACTCTAAACCTTTGTTCCTTTTTTTTTCTTTCTTGTATTGTCTGCTGCTCTTTTCTTTATGGTTAGATTATTAATTTTATTCTATTGAGTCTCCCTTTGTTGATCAATAAGAATTTGATTTAATTTTTGTCTTAAGAAACTTTTAAAAGAATAACAATTCAACCCCTCTATCCTTTGAAAATTTTCAAGAAGTTTAAAATTCTATGTTAATAAAATAAAGTAGGGCCCATAGCCGCATGGTGTTCTCTAAAAATGAAATTTAATGTTTATAATTTAATTTATTTATTAAGTTTTCTGATATGTTATACTATTTTTATAGTAAAAGTATCTAATTTTATTTATTTAATTATTAAAAAATATTAAACATATTTAAAATAGTAAAATCTATTAAATATATTACTATATGTAATAAGTGTTTGATAAAAGTGTGTCAAATAATTTTAAAAAGTTATTTTGAGGATTTATCACTTTAATCCTCTTATACTTTGATATTTTTTAAATAATAATAATTAAATAATATACAATTTTCTAAATATATTAATACATTCCAAATTTTAAATTATTGTATTTTAATCCAAAGCAAAAATTCTATTATGACATTTTATTGCACCAATAATTTATGTTTCTTGATTGCACTCATGTATTAAACTAAGGGTGTATAATTACCATCACATTACTTGTGAATTTGATTTAATTGATTTTAATATCACTCTTTGCTTATAGAGTTGATTATATCAATTGAATCCATATACTCTAATATCTATTAACACAAGTTGGTTACTAGGGCATTTAGCTAGCTTAGTGGAGATTACACATTATAGTATTGGTCCACACAACATCTTAAGATTTTGATTTTCCTCTAGATAGTCTATCAATATTGTGCACATTTGGTCCTTTCCTTTAAGCAAATCTTATAATTTGGTTTTGCACTTTTTATAGATTTCTTATACTTAATTAATTCTCCAAGTATTGTTACATATATTAGTCTATTTCTCTAGACCAGTATTCTTCTTATCCTCAAGCATACCCACTTAACTAAAAAATCTTATGGGCTAATCATATAGATAGTGATTAAGTCATTTTTTCATCGTATTTTCACACACTTTTGATGTGCTAATTCTTTCTTTATAAACTGGGCCTTTGGAATGCATTCTAATTGAGTTTGACTAATATCACCTTTTATTAAATTCTAAACTAATGAAGACATAGTAATTTCGCAAAGTCATTATGTAGTTTAGCCATCCACAGATTAATTGAATACCTTTGGTCCTACATATACACATGTACTTGGTTTTGTTCAATTAGTTTTTTTAAATATATTAGTTATGTTCAATACTTCCATTCAATCTAGATATCTAAAATATCCTTAACTTGTCTAAAACAAGTCTATCTCAAGTGGCCATACTTGCTTAAACACTTAGGTCCTTACTTAATAGTAATTTTCTCTTAACTATTTTCATTATATTGATGCATTTATAAGCATGCAAGGTGATGTCAATATTTGATTAAAATATGTATATGGAAATGACACTAAATCTTACTCAGTAGTCTTATTATAAGATGTAGGGGGTGAGAAGAGAGAATATATGAACTATGTTAATAAATAGAGTAAAATAAGCATGCTAGTAAGCATGAACACTAATCTCAATTTTGAATACCATAAAGAATAACTAGTGTATTACAGAGAGTTAAGAACCTAAGAGAAGATAAAAAAGCTCCATCCAAAAGTTTTTGTGATGCTTATTATAGAATCAAAGAGTTATATATATATGGTTACATAAAACTCACTAAAATGTTGGTAATGAAAGTTGATTTCTCACTATCCACGAGATACATTTTGAAATAGTGATAACTAGAATAAGCATAAAAAAACCTCATTATCGAGATGATAATGGCTAAATCAACTAAGGTGTCAAGGGCAATAAATTAGTTGACTCACATCCTCCAATTATTTTTTTTACTTTAACACCATTATGGCATTAGTCAATCAATTTGGATATTAAATCTCCCTAATGAATCTTGCATCGAGCTACTTCTTAACTTCTTCATAATAGGTTCAACTAACATAGTCTCCATAGACCTCTTCTTCTGCTTAATTGACTTCAATGTTCAAGATGTGATAGGCGACATCAATATCAACACCTAGCATCTCATCAACAAATTAGATAAATACATCCCCACACTCCCTAAGTGTTGAAATCGGTTCATTTCTTAATTCATTGTTAAAAGAAGAAATGACTTAGAAGGTTTTAATAATTTTTCTTTCTTCAACAGTGACTTCTTCTACAACTTTAGTAGCCTCTAAGCTACTTCTCCTTTTACATCCAACTTTAAGTTTCCTTTTGAATACTACTAACCACTATTAAGTAATAAACTCCTGATTAGAGCAAATCATCATGAACTATTATTACTTCTCCCCTCCAAAAAAGTTTTATGGTGATAAGATACATAGATACAACCGCCTTGAATATGTTCAACAAAGGACAAAAAATTAGCATTATATGAAGTAAGAGCCTATACTACCACAAAATTAGCCATGATAGTAAATTGCTTCCTCCCTTCTCCCCAACTAATTGGAAGAGAAAACATTGTACACGCCTCTCTCTATTCTTTAGAATTAGAAGAGAAAACATTGTACACGTCTCTCTCTATTCTTTAGAAAAATCAAATAATAGTTTATAAGTGGAAATTAGATGCGACTTTCCCAAGCCCATTTTATTAATGAAACTTTTAAAAAGAATGTTCACTAAATTCCCTATGTTAAAAGAATGATGTTGATTTAGAAATGCATGATCAAAGTAGTGACCACAATGGTGTGAATATTAGGGTTTCTTTTAATAGGCAAATATTCATCAATAAAGAATGTTGGTGGTTGGCTAACCATGATCTGTTTAGTTAGGTTTATCAAATTCAACTCTTCTAACCAAAGTTGTGTGAGGCTAGTTTGGCGAGATGCCTAGCTCATCTCCACCAAGAGTGATAAGAACTACATCTATGATATGAATTATGTTTTATTTTCATGAGCTCACTTCTTGTCTCTTTATTGGGTGCTTTCAAATATCTTTTAGTATTGGCTTCTAGTGCCATGATGTACTTCAACTTACCAACCTTAATTAGATTTTCAATTTGACTCATCAGATGTTGATACTCTTCAATATCATCATTATGATCCTTATGGTACACAATACTTTTTTGTTGTTACCATTTGACCTAATTAATGAAGCTCCTTTAATATTTTTTTTATTTTGAATGACCTCTACAATCTCAACCATTAAGACTCTTCATTATAGGCAGATGGCAAATTAGAGGTGGTGAACTCCTTCTTCTCTTTTGTCATGCCTCTTTTCTTCAAATTGAATTCACACTTTAAAAAATTGAACTCTATGCTTATCATAGCTCCTTCCTTCCTTCTCTTTGGTTAGGTTTTCAATTTGATTCCTCAGATGTTGTTTCTCTTCAATATCATCATTATGATCCTTGTGGTACACATTACTTTTTTGGGTCATGCAAGTTACAGTTTGACCTCATTAATGAAGCTCCTTTAAAATTATTTTTATTTTGAATGACCTTTATAATCTCAACCATTGAGACTCTCAACCAAGACATTATAAGAAGATGGCAAATTAGAGGTAGCAACCTCCTTCCTTATCTTTAGTTAGGTTTGTCAAATTCAACTCTTCTAACCAAAGTTATGTGAGGCTAGTTTGGCGAGATGCCTTGCTCATCTCTTCCAAGATTGATAAGAACTACTTATGTGATGTGAATTATTTTTTGTTGGCACGAGCTCACTGCTTATCTCTTTATTGGGTGCTTTCTACAAACTTTTAGTATTGGCTTCTAGTGCCATCATGTACTTCAACTTACCAACCTTGACTAGATTTTCAACTTGACTCCTCAAATGTCGATACTTTTAGTATCATTGTGGTGTTTTAATTTGGAATTCGTTGCGGACACCATGCAGATCTTAGGGGGTACTTATTGAAGATCGGGTACGATATTAAGGTATTATGTACAATCTCAAAAGATATAAATATCACCCTATAATAGACTTAATCACCTAATAAGGACTCCTAGGGCAGATGGGCCTTCATATATACTAGAGATCTTTCCCTACTTTACATGAAAAAATAAAGTAGGGTTTATTTTATGTCAGATTCTTTAGTTCCCTATGGAAGAAAGTTTCCATAGTTAATTAAATCCTAGGAAATAGAGATTTTTATGAATACTCTCGATTAAAGTAGTCAATCATAGCTCTAAAGATTTTAAGGATAGACTATCAAAGGATTAGGTATTTTTGGAAAAATCAAAGAGGATGGTTCAATTTTGAAAGACCTATTTTTGGATTCCAAAGGAAGATAAGTAGAGACCACTCGTTATACAAGGAAACCTAATGAGTACTCCAAACTATCCTATTATGAGGTCTTTATATGTTTGAAAGTGAAGATTTGTTTTTGATTTGATTTGATCGATTTGTTGTTGATTGATTTAATTTTGTTGGTTAATTTAATTTAAATTTGGTTGATTAATTCAGAGGAGGATTTCCTAGGGATACAAATTTGGTTAGATTTGTTTGATTTAATTTAATTTTGATTGATTTAGTTGATTGATTACTTTGGTTTAAACTTGAGTTTCATCTTGGTTTAATTTGATAAGTTTAAATTTGATTTTGTTTTAACTTTTTATTTTGCTTGATTAATTTAATTTGGGCCCTGTCAGTTTGTGATGGACTGCACTAAGAAGGGGCTATGTAAGCCTAGACCTACCTTAGATTTACCAGTTCAAAGGGGAAGTCTACCAGCCAAAGAGTAGAGACTATCCAACCTAGGGGTCGCTCGTCAATTTGTAATGGATGTGCTAGGAAGAAAGCTCAGGGACTCACATCTTCCAAAGTAGAAATAGCCATTAGGGTGATCTGTTGATGGCACAATAAGTCAAGCCCAACCTAGGATGACTACTGAGTCAGTGATGCTAGGGGTCTTATCTCAACTCAATAGCAGTCAAGGCAATTCTATAGGGAGTTTTGTTGACACTACCCAAAAGATAGGATCCTACTTGGGAAGAGGTACCATTGGGGGTCTTATCCTAATCCACATGAGATTTCATTTTATTTGTTTATTTTTTTGTTGTTGTTTATTTAGTGTGGACCTTATTGGGTTGCAAGGAGCCACATAAGAAGGAGCCACGGGAGATTTGGCCTATCTCAGATTTACTGGCCCAAGGGATAGTCTGTACATCTGCAGTACAGAACATCCAACCATAGGGGTGGCTACCAGGAAAGGGAAACTATCCACTCCAATAGTAACATGGGTCATGTCTAGATGGGGTTGTAAAGACATAATCTAAATAAAATGCTCATAGGGAAGGTGCCTCTTGGGGTTTTACCCTAATCTTTGAAATATAAATAATGTAGGTATATGATGGCTGGCACAGGGAGAAAGCGTGGGGACTCACATCTACCTAAATGGTTTTATCCACCAGGTGTGTTGCCATCAGCAAGGAAAACACCAGCCAACCTAAAGTGCCCATCGATTTGCAAAGATCAATCTAGAAAGAAAGCATTAGGGACTCACATCTTCCTGCTAATCATCGGGATAGTCATCGATAACTATCCAACCTAAGGAAACTACCAAGTAGGGAGTCACAAAGAAGGACTAGACACAAGCTTGAAGAAGTCAGGAAGAAGAGGAGCCACTAGGGGTCTTACCCTAATCCTCAAGTATAAACTTATGGACCCAGTTAGGGCACGATGGCTAGTTCAAGAAGAAAGCTTAGGACTCACATCTTCATAAATAAATCTAACATCAGTGTAGCTTATTGGTCATGTAATAAAATATACCACACTAAGAAGGTGCTCATTAGTTTATAGTGGTCGAATTAGGAAGAAAGAATGAGGTTTCACATCCTCCTAAATAAGAATGACCACTAGGGAAACACACTAGCTAAATAGTGGATCAAACTCGACTTAGATTAGCTATTAAGTGAGGGTTGCTAGGGTCTTATCTCAACTCAAGGTAGCCTGAAACAAATGGATTTGTGTTTGATTTATTTATGTTTGGGTATGATTTTGTGTTTTTGATGTGCTAATGAAGGATAGGATGTCGCTCGGGTTCTCTTATACCTACCTTAAACACACCACCTAAATTCAATAAATGAAAGCTTTTAATTTAGAGAGATGTTTGATTTAAAATAGAATTTTATTGATAAAAAATTATTTTGAAACATTGTTTATGGGTAGTATTTATTTAGATAAAGTCTATTGATAGGAAACATCAGGTGTTCTCCTTTGTGGTTGATGAGTTGATAAGATCCACCTTTGTAGGCCTTTTCTATGGTGAAAGGGCCTTCCTAACTGGGTTCGAACTTGCCTCCCATCTAGCGACGAGCAATAATTGGTCTCCTTAGAACTAAAATAAGCTCTCCTACTTAAAAAGCTCAAGGGCAGACTAACTTATTATGAGCTTGAACCATCTTTTCCTTATATAACTTGAGGTTCTAGCATGCTTGTAAGTGTCTCTCTTCCAAACCATCGAGTTCTTCTAGCCATAGCTTGGTGTTCTAATCAGTTGTGATTTTACCCACTATCCTTAGTGGTGGCAGTTGGACTTCTAATGGTAAAACAGCTTCAAACCCATACACTAAGGAGAATAGGGTAGATTGAGTTGTAGTTCTATAAGTAGTATGGTAAGCCCACAAAGCTTCAACTAACTGGTCATGCCACTATCGCTTATTGTCATCAAGTGCTTTCTTAAGTATTTGAATTAAAGTTTTGTTGAAGGCTTCTACTAAATCATTTTTCCATGGATAGTAGATGTGTCTCAAATCTATGTTGTGTCTCTAGGCAAAGATGTTGATTTTGGTGCACTTGAAAGTGGTGCCATTATCAAATTTGATTCAATGGGAAACCCAAAATCTATAAATGATATGGTTCTTGGAGAATTGGAGCACATGCTAAGCTTTGACCTCCTTAAGAAGAATTATTTTCTCCCACTTTGAAAAGTAGTCGTAGCTGCGAGAATGAACCAATGACCTTTGGATAAAGGAGGATCGATCAGACCCACTATGTTCGTGCCCCAAGGGGCCATGAGAATAAGGTTAGATGTAGAATGTTGGGTGGCTGATGTAAAACCACTCCATGTACTTGGTACTGGTGAAAACGCTTTGCTACGTCCATGCAATTTGTGATCATCATCGACCAATAATACCCAAGTCTTTTGATTTTGGCTTTCATCTTGGGGCTGGACTGTTGAGCTCTATATAATCCTGAGTGTACCTTGATCACAATCTTACGAGCTTCATGCTTATCTAAACAATGTAACCACATATAATTGAAGGAATGTTGGTATAAGACACCA
This sequence comes from Cymbidium sinense, assembly GCA_021442155.1. Classification (NCBI taxonomy): domain Eukaryota; kingdom Viridiplantae; phylum Streptophyta; class Magnoliopsida; order Asparagales; family Orchidaceae; genus Cymbidium; species Cymbidium sinense. The sequence continues at coordinate 89,136,333 of CM038219.1, forward strand.
TCCACGAGGCGTAGGAGAGTGTCATTTGCTTCACTTGATGTGCTTGAGACTTCTCTTGAGGTAGTTTGTCTTTGTTTAGGTAATCAATGAAGGGTTTCCTCTAATCAAGTTTTTCATCATTTTTGGCAATGGGAACCTCTCATTCAAGACAGTATCTATCGATGAGTTCAACATCAATAAAAGGCAAGACCTATCAATTGGGGATCTCTATTGATATGGACTCATCTTCAGACATGCTAACTCTTTGGTCAGCTTGGCTAAGGCATCCACTATGGCATTTTCTCATCGAGGGAACTTGTAGATTGTGACATCTAGGATTTGTGATAATAACTCTATGGTATACTTGTGGTAATGATGGAGTTTAGGCTTAAATACTTTATAGATCCAACGATATGGTCGACAACTAGTTGAGAATCCCCAAAAATTTTGATGTTATGGATGCCTAGCGAAATGGAAAACTCAAGACTAGTGATCAAAGCCTTATAGTCTGCTTCATTGTTGGTACAATATTTGGATAAATGATATGAGAATCTCATCATATCGCAGTCTGGTGTTAGGAGGACTATTCTACCCTTTCCATGCCTGGGAGAGTAAATTATGGTTCTTCTCCTCTTTGAGAGGAAGTCACACCATCTAAGTACATCTCCCAGCGGTTAATGCTTATATCCCATATGTTCATGATTTATTCATTGAGGAGATCATCACTGAGTGGAGAATCTGTAGGAAGTGTGTGTGCTACTAAGAAATTTATGAGTGCTTGTCCTTTCACCACATAGAGGGGTACGAATGTGATGTCAAACTATGATAAAATCATGGACCATCCTGCCAACTGTCCAGATTGCATCGGCTGTGTCATGATATATTACACTGGATTGATTCTAGAAATCAAGTTTACTTTATGAGAGAGCATAGAGTTCCATAGCTTTTGAGTTGTAAAGATTAAAGCTAGGAAATGCTTCTTAATGGGTGGATGGTTTGCCTCAGCTAGTATCAGATGATGGCTGAGATAGTAGAATGTGTTCTCTTTTCCCTCATCATTTGCTTGGGCCAACAAAGTTCTAAGAGAGTCATCTAATGCGTGTAGAGTATCAAAGGTTTGCCCAGGATAAGGGTAGCTAGGACTAGCGGCATCATGTGGTATTGCTTGATGCTCTCAAACACATGTTAGCAATTATCATCCCATTTGAACTTGGCATCTTTCTTAATTAGTGCTGAAAATGATAGACATCTGCTTGATAGGTTGGAAATAAAGCATCTTAGATATGCCAACCTCCCTTGGAATGATTTCAGTTGGGTTAGACTTTTAGGGTGTGGCATTTCCAATGTCTCTTTAATCTTCTCTGGGTCGATTCCAATTCTACGGTGTCAGACAATGAACCCAAGAAACATCCCTGAAGATACTCCGAATGCACACTTGATTCATTTCATTATTATCTTATAAACTACTCTCAAGTCAAAGAGGTGGTCTTCCTTTTCTTTGCTTCATCCATAACATTAAACTTGGTCATCAGGGGTGAGTTCATTTGGTATGGTGAGGCATTTTAAGAGAAGGCATGACCTATATCAATATTAAAAAAATGTTCCTTTCTTTAAACTTTATTTGGTTATATCTAGATGAACAATCCATGAAAGAGAAGATCACATGAGATAAAGCAATGTTCATCATTAGTTCTTGTATTGATAGTGGAAATTCATCTTTTGGACATGCCTTATTAAGATCCCTAAAATTGACGCATATATAAATTTGGTCATTCATCTTCTTCCCTAGCTACATTGGGGTTTTCTTGAAACAATCATTGACTTTAGAAATGGCATGTTATTCAATGTCTAATCGCATGCGTCTAGGAGCTTGGTTGTTAGGGTTAGCATCAGACTATATCGCTAGCTTATGAACTGCTACGTTAAGAGCTAATCTGGGCATTTCTTCATAACTCTATGTAAAGAAATCCTTAAACTCAATGAGTAGCCTAACTAAGTCATTGATTTTAATTCTTTTCAATAATAAACTGATGTATGTCGGGTGTGGGCTGTCTTCACTCCCCAAGTTGATTTCTTTGAGTTCATTAATGGTTGATTTGATTTCTTCTTTGAATTTTGGAGGTGCTTCTTTGACTTGGAAATCATCTGGGTCATCTAAAGTTTCTAAGAACACCTCCTCATAAGACTTAATGTGATTTGAATAGAACCTATCAGATTCTAAATGATTGGTGATGACCAAGTAGTAGTCATCATCATCCACCGGACCTATTATGCCAAAGCCTAGTTTGGGTCTTGATTGAGAGCTCTTGTATTTGTTGTTCCATAGATTTTCAAAGTATTATGACCTATGCTTAGACCATGTATGTGGAATTAAACCTTTATTTGCTAAATTATAAACACAAAGTGAGTACCAATCAAAAGATAATTCTATTAATTCTTTGTATAAATTATCCTCAAGTTCTACATTAAATTCTTGGATTGAGGATGCTACTCTTAGATAGAACCTATGGATCTTTGTGCTTGTACATGCTTTGGGGGCATCCTTAAATACCCAACCCTTAACTTTTTGTGAGAAAAGTGGGGTTATAGCTAAGGTTCTCACTAATGCTTGATAATTTTACGTAATAAAAACATAGAATCATGCTTTGCTTAAGGGACCTGATCATTATCACTATCTAGCTCAAGTATCACATCTAATGGGATCTGTTGTCAACAAGAGCTAGTCGGTGTGCTAACTACATAAGACTCATCCTCTGAACTAGATTATAAGTCTATATAGATAGCAGGTGTACTCCTAGATGCTAGAATGAATCTCCTGGTAAGTAGAAAGTATGGAGGCCTTCCACCTCTAGGACTCCCTCTGGACTTGCCTCTTCCTCATCCTAGTGGAGGTTGGGTCATCCTCCTCAATTGTTCAAATGGAGTAACGAGCTGTGGGTGGAATCTAATCTTGGGCTCTACTTTCTCCATAAGGCCTTTTTCTCATTCCCTTTTCTTTTATTTTCTTTTTCTTTTTCTTTTTAATTTTCTTTTATTTATTTTACTTTTTTTTCTTGTTTTTTCTTTTTCATTTTGATGAAGGTCATGAGAGAAGACATTTTATTTTCTAGGTAGGTAGTAGGCCGCATCCTCATATATCCCAACCTCATGAATTGTAAATAGTTGAAGATCTCCTTTGATACAATACTCAATTTCACCTCTTAGAAACTTGATGCACTTATGTAGAGAGCATGGAACCATACTGTTCTCATGTATCCATGGTCTCTCAAGCAAAGCATTAAAAGATGTATCTAAATCTATTATATGAAACTTAGTTTTTGTCTTCTAATCATGTATCTTCAAAAGCAACACTATGGAGCCTAAGGCCCTCTCGCCTTGTTCATTGAATCCTTTCAGCATCATCCTCCTCGCTTAAATTTTGAGATGTTGATCCTCAAGTAGGCAAGGGTTTTTTAACTCAAAATGTTAACCAATGCGCCTAAATTAACTAAAACTCTAGATAACCTAAATCTGCTAACATCCACAGTAATGTAGAGGGGATGATTATTGTTTGATCATCCCTAGAAGTAGGTATTCAATTGTAAATGTAACTCCTAAGACTTTCTATGATAAATGTGCCTCCTCTCTAGTAGCAGTCAATTGAGCTAGACATATCTTTGGATCAACCAAAGCTTTGAATAATGACTCATCTCTATCATCATATAGGAAATTTTCTAAGGTGCGAGGATGTTGTAGTCAACTTTGGGCTGATCCTCCATAAGCATATCAATGGGTGGAGCATCCTGTGGAGCGGTTATCTACTCATTGGAACCAATGACAAGTTTTCCCTTATCTTGAGGTGCTACCCTAGGAGGTAGAATTTTACCACTATGGAGGTTGACTTCAATGACTTTTTAAAATGAGGAGCTTGTGGAAAGTTCTACCTAGTCATCGGGTATACCTATAGCTTTCCAAAGGATCATCAAAGTCGGACAACTCCAAATCAATCTTAAGAGGTGAACCCTGATGATTCAGAAGAGAGAAATCTATTTCTAAATCGGAGTGGGATTGATTAGAATTATTTTAGTTGTTATTATTTTGATTTGGAAAGCTTTCTATTGGAATAAAATAACTATGATCATCAAATGTAGAGAGAATGTAAGTAGAATTAATCTTCTTCATTGATTTCTTTAATTTTGGAGGTGGTACATGATATAAATCAAGTAAAGTATGAGGTATTAAGGATTTGGTGCCCTCATCCGCTAATACAATGCTTCTATTGGAGGTGGAGTAGTTGGAAGATGTGGTAGCTACAATAGTGGAAGAATGAGTGTTGAACTCGGATGGTGGTTGAGCTATGGATCTATCCCTAACAAGTGAATGTTGATGCTGCTGTTGGCCTTCCACCCTTCCCGAGTTGTCCCTCACAACTAGTAGACCTTCCTTGATGTTGGAGGCCTGAGCTGAGTCAAGCACATGCAGAGAAAGTTTTTTATTTTAGAAATTATTTTTTTAGAAGTATGAGATAAAGAAATATCCCAACCTTCTTTTATCTTAAAAAGATCAATGTATCCCCAAAGATTATATTGACATAACAGGAAGGTTGTTCTACTAAGTACACTTTAGGGATAACTATAGCTTTTGACTTGTAGCTATGCTCAAGTCAATCATTGAAAGTGAAACAATCCTCTAAGACATGGCCTAGCTTGGGATGGTAGGGGTAGTAGTTAGGATCATCACTCCTACCCAGTTTCTCAAGCTTTCTAGGCATGGGTAGCTGAAAATCAAGCTTCTTAAGAAGGTTCTTAAAGATCTTCCTGACTACATCTCTTAAATGAGTATGGTTTGTTGAATTTATCAGTGACAATAGGTGAAAAGTAGCTACCTGGTAGTGGATACTGATATCGTTGCTATGTAGGCTGCTGTGGTGGTGGCCGTTGTGGCAGTTGAGATAGTGGAAGAGGAGGCAGTAGTGGTGAGGCTACTGAACTCGAGGCCTCTTAAACTCTCATTAGTTGCTTCCCCTTATCAACTACCACTATAATCCTTGGCTTCTTCTCAAAGACCTTTTGAGGCTTGGGCTTAGATGACTGATCTGAGAAGGATAATTTTTGGCTTCCTCTTATAGGTTATCCGCTTTGTTAATTAATTTCTCAAATGTCTTAATGGTAAAACCTTTGAGCATGAAGGTGATTGGTCCATGGATATTCTTAAGAAGAATTTTAATGGCATGCTACTCCTACAACTGTGGTTCGTATTTCAAAATTATGTTACGTTATTTGAGAATATAATCAACAAGAGACTCATTTGATTTTATTTTTCTACAATAAGGTCCCTTATAAATACCCTCAACTGAGCTCCTATAAACCTCTTGATGAAGAGAAGCTCTAACTCTATAAAAGACTTCACCAAATCATTGGGAAATTTGGCATACCAATCAAATGTTATCCTTAAAATTCTTGATAAACTTCGGAAAGTAATGTGTCACTACATGCAACAATGGTTATGTGTTGCCTTAGGTTCCCACTGCCATCAAAAATCTTGAAGGATGGTGGCACAAAACCCTTGGGTTATTAAACTACATTAAATTTCTCTGGGTAAGGTCTACCTTTTGGAATATATGAGCTCTCTTGAGCTTGCACCAATGCTTTCTTTACTTACTGCTCGACCATCTGCTTGATGTCTTTTTCATGCATGGGGGTGCTATTGGTGACCTTCTTATGCAAACTGCCAGCATCTTCATCCATGGGAGTGCACTTGAGATGATCTAGGGTATGTACTAGCTTAGGTCAGTCGGCCTCCATGAGGGAAGGTTATGTAACTGGGGCTTGGTTCTGCAAGGCTAGGACCACTACCATAAACTCCTCTACTCTTCTCTCCATTATATCAATCTAAATGTCTTTCTATTTGATTTTTAGAGGAGGTGTTGAGTCTAATGCCTCACCTTCCTTAATTATAACTCCTTCATGGCTAGGTTGCTCCTTATGCAAGGATCTTTAGGTATCTACCATATGTACATGTCCACTCCATGCTTGAAATTAATCTCTCTCCTTCTCATCAAATAATCCATCTATCCCATACATCCTCCAAATGTCATCCAAAGATATATTCTATTCTGAACCCAGCTCTATAAGTAATGCGAATGCAAAGCGGTGATAGGTCTGGCGATTCAACAACATGGGTCATCCTGATATCCCTTCCTACCTTCTCCTCCAACTGATGGTGGAGTGACCACACTCTTCACTCTTCATGGGAGAGCTCGGCCTCACCTCCATGGGTGGAGTGGATGAAATGGGGTCCTAGGGACGTAGCTGTATCACTAAGGGGGGATGCTCTCTCTCCAGATATGGGCTTATGGAACTTGGTGGGGACTCTAGATGGTAGGACACGAACTAGTAAATGTGGTCATTGAGTGGAGCAGTGTAATGGGGGTTACACTAGCTACCTCTCTGCTAGAGATTTCCTCTTATAGCTCAAACTGGTGAGAACAATCTTATCAAAATGATCGACTGTCACTCGTCGAATAATCAATCAAAGCAAGGTCGATTACAGTGAACCTCCTCCTATCCCTCTTGCCCCTTTAGCCTCATGGCCCTCTCTATGTCAATCCATAACTTATAGGGATCAACCTCCTCAAGTCATGTAAAGTGTCAGACTCTGAGCATCCGTGGGCTCTCCCAACTCTCCTGAGCACGGACTGTAGACCAACATAGGACCTCCTCCTTCTCCCTAGCTGGTGTCTTATACTCTACATATGGTGGGGATAATGCAGTAATCTTTGTATAGTCCTCCTCTCCCTCTGAATTTGAGAGGGGTGAAACCTATTGCCACCAAGAAGGGGAGAAGTCTCATGAGGGGAACCCTTCTCAACCACATGGGAGGCTTCATCTACCTCCTTTGCCACATGCTTGTAATGTCTTTTATTTTTTTTTTTCTTATTATGACGTTAGGTCTTAGTCAGTGGAGAAGGGCTAGAACTAGAGCTGACCTCAAACATAAAGGAGACTATCTCATAAGATAATATAGACTTACCCTTCATGACTAGGGAAACTACAAAGGTGGTACTAACTTGGGCTAAAACTATAATAGGCACAACTGGCATAACTGGCACTACTGGCAGGGGAACCTCTACAACTTTCCTCTTCAAAGAGGGGAACTCAATATCGTAGTGTAAGTCAAACTGTAGATGGCTTCTTATCTGCCAGCTCTTCTCTATTGATGGTGGTAGGCGGTCCCTCGTATGTAACCTTGAAATGCTCGAAGCCAAAGACAAACTTGATGATAGAGGCGGTGGTGAGTATGGCCTAATCCAAGGCCAAATCCACACCATAAGAGAAAGCAAAGATCATTTTGTGGATGACATGATCTTGAGTGAAGTTTAAAAAAAGAAGAGATGGGGCTGGGATCTCTGCTACATTATTGCAAAGAGAGAACATGATTAGACTTTATTTTGTTGTTGTTGACTTTGATTTTTGATTTTGAATTAGAACCCTCATTTAACAAATTTGATTATGCTAAATAGGGTTTATTGGTATGTTGGAGAGATTTTGAAAACTTTGGAGAAGAGACTTTTATTTTTTATTATTATTGTTAGATTGATTTTAATTTTGAATGGGAACCCTCATTTAACAAATTTAATTATGCTAAATAGGGTTCATTTATTTGTTAGAGAAGTTTGCAATTTTGGAGAAGATTCTTTTTGCTTTTGCTTTGGACTTCATTGGAATTTTAGAGAATGTTGGATGAACCTTGCTTTACTAAGCTAGTGGTAAGAGGTTCTTGATTTTGGTTTGGTTTATATTTTGGGTAATTTTCTTTCATTAATTTTCTTTACCTGTTAGAGGTCCAATAGGGGTTTCAAGACCTACTTGGAGCGAGGTCCTAAAACCTAAAGGATGTTGGTCACCCTTACTTAAGGATGAAATAAGCAAGGTATCCAATGAAAAGAAAGATATCATTGGGCTTATACAAAATATAAGTTCACTATCGATGCTTGGAGATAATGATTGATTACTAAAGATGGAGAGAGGAACATATCCCAGAGGAGTCACTAGAAAAATCTATGGTGTTTTAATTTGGATGACGGGTGGACACCACATAAATCTTAGGGGGTACTAATTAAAGTGATCGGGTATGATATTAAAGTATGATGTACTATCTTGAAAGATAGAAATATCACCCTATAATGGATCTAATCACATATAAGGACTCCTAAGAAAGATGGATCTTCGTATATACCAGAGATCTTTCTCCTACTTTACATAGAAAAGTAAAGCAAGGTTTTATGTTGGACCATTTAGTTCCCTATGGAAGCAAGCTTCCATAGTTAATTATATCCTAGAAAATAGAGATTTCCTAATAATACTCTCAATTAAAGTAGTCAATCATATCTCCAAAGATTTTAAGGTTAGATTATCAAAGGATTGGGTATTTTTGGAAAAATCAAGTCAGAAGGTTCAATTGGAATTACTCTTTTTTGTATTCCAAAGGAAGATAAGTAGGGAGCACTCATGATACTAGGAAACATAGTGAGCAGTCCAATCTACCCTATAGTGAGGCTTTATGTATTTGAAAGAGAGGATTTATTTTAACTTGAGTTGAAATTTTATTAGAATGTCAGGCTTATAGTCAATCAACATAAGATTATGAAAATGCCTAAGAGGTGAGGATTTATACTCATAACCCGAAGAAAACTAGCAACCTCAGATTTTAAATCTAGTATGCTTTAACACTAGCTAAAAGCTCAACCTAAATCTAAATGGAAGGAGGACATAGAAGTTTTCCTCCATAAGAGAGGATAAACTCGTCCACTCTTCTGGACTTACAATTGCCTGGAGTAGCAGCTAACACCTCCTACACTTCAAAACCATGTAGCCTCATCTTATTTAATTGCAAGATAGTTAGGCTATTATTTAATTAGAAACTAGAGTCCTAAACTCATTCTCTAAGAGATTAGATCATGACTGGTATGAATTCAGGACTCAGACTAAATGCAAAATTTTACAAATTTTTATATCATTTTGACACATTGATTTGGACAAAGGCTTGAGATAATTATGTCTAAATGCATAATAAAATTGGATTATTGGCTAAATCAATGGGAGTATGTGTTCTCCACTACAACGGATGCCCTCACAAGTTGAGCATTTCCCTATTCAAGAGTGATACAACATGACATGCATGATGTTAGACTTACATCATTCAACTATGGGGTTGTTAAATATTTTAATTATCTTGATTATGGCCTAAGCTTTAAGATGAGGTTATGAATTATTTTAAAATTTGATTATGAGTTATTAGTGGGGATAGAAAAATTAATTTTTCCTTAAAGATCCTACTACATCCAGGCCACACATTCAAACATCAAGTTTTAAGAAACTTATGAAAATTATGATATTTTATTGTGCAACTTAAACACAACAAATACAAATTCATAAATTTCATAAAAGAATAAGAGGTTGGTGCGGCTGGGTACCACCGTACACCTCGGAAGAGAGAAAAACTGGGTACCCGAGCTCCACCCTTATACAACCCAGATTACAAAAGAATATTATAATTGAAATTGAATAGATGCTATGGGGGTCTTCATTATTCATCTTCTTTCTTTCTTTTGATTTGATTTTGCTTTAATCTTTCACAGGGCCTCCAAAGACTATGCCTTCTAACCACTACTCATCCTAAGCCCCATAGCACTAATCCTAATTCCTATTACAAAATTATATATTTTTGGGAAAGTAAAATCTAACTACACAAAATAGATGTTAGCTAAACATATATACATTGCCAAGCAGTTATATATTATAATTTAGACTTAACACCTTGCACATGGATAACCATGCCCACCTATCCTAATCATGGATTATGCTTAGGGGCATAAGAAACCTGCAAGTAGAAGCATTTATATTTATTTTAGTGGCCTCATTAACATAATCACCTATAAATAACAAAAATAATGACCTAACATCTAGTCTATGTACCACAATCCTAACATCCAGTCTAAAATATTACATCATAAAATAAAATAAAACATCATATTATGCACCATCCTAACTTAGAGCTAGAAGTAAAAGTTGTAACTTAGTATTCTAATGTATGTGCTTAGGCTTAGTGTAGTATGTCTTTTGCTTTAGAATTTCAATTGGCTAAGGTTTGGAATTGTTTAAGTTAAACATTAGGGTGGTTTCATTTCAAGTTATTTAAAGAATTTGTGGATTTTAATTTGTATTTTATTTTATTTCATTTGATGTTTACTTACCATATAGGCATTGTAAAGAGAAGAGAGAGGCTTAACCTCTTTCATCCTTACCATAAATTATTTTCTAAATGCATATTATTATGACTTGATTTTCTTTCAGTGAATGATTTATTGCATATTTTATTAATCTTAAAGAATCTTATAAAGGCATCTTAAGATTAATAAAATTGAATTGATAATGTTGCAATCACAGTATATGCTAGTATACTGTATTTGGCACATAAATGATTATGATTTTGGTAGAAAAGAAGAATTTCATTAGTTAGCTAAGTACACACATGTATTTATATGTGGTATTATTTAAGAAGTAGATAATCTAAGACCTCCGTGGGGCTACTTAAAACTACGTATTCTTGGGATGTCTAGACTATATATTTGTTATCTTAAATACATATGAATGTACACACAACCATGAGAATAAAATTCATGTAGAAGATTATATTTTTAGTGATTTATTTACACATGTAAAGTAAAGTTCTATCCAAATTCTAGTATAAGTACACATAAGAATGAAATTAAATAAGTATGTGTCTTTGTTAACCAAGGAAGTGAGGTAATCTAAGACTTCCGTGGGGATACTTAAAGCCTCATATTCTCTAGATATCTAGACTATATATTTATTAATATTCAAACATATGTAAACACATATATGAATCATAAAGATAAAATAATACTTTTGACATGTTTAGGTTATAAGCATATGTAAATCATATATGATGTTCATAGCTAATATCAATTTAACTTTTCATTTATAATTTTAAAAATAATTTTGAAAATTTATTAATGATAATAGCCACACATATGATAAGATTAATTCAACACATGCAACTTTACATATATAAGTATATTCATTTGATTATTTGATTTGAAAGCATGATTACATGATGCAAATGACATACAACATTTATGGTGATTGAAAAAGAATAATTGAACACTTCCATATAATTCATTCAATTACATTAATTCCTAAAGACAATCAAATTAAATAAAATCATTCAAGATTAACCTTAGGCTTCATATGGAATTTGATTTTTGGTTTTCAATTATTAAACTTAGAGAGGAAAAGTAATATTTGCTAATTTTACCCCATTCCATATTGATGATTTAATATGTTTAAAGAGGGGTAATTAAGTGGGTTTTATGAATTAATTAAGTTTGAATCATTAAGCAATTTATTTAATTACCCTTTATTATGCTTCTTTATTTTAATAAATCATTTAATTATGAGTTTCCAATGATATGCAAATGAGAAATTAAATCTCAATGCACTTAAAGACCTAATGCAATGAAGCTCATAATTAAGTATTAATTAAACTAAATAATTTAATTTAGTACTTATATGATTTTCCCACACTCATGGGTTAATCATAATTTTCTTAAGGGTCTTTATGCTATTAAACACATAAAAAGGAATCCAAAAATTCAAATTAAATTATCTGGAGCAATTATCATTTTAATTTGATTTGATTTTGTCCATTTAAATTTCTTAATTAACCTTATATAATTTATGAGTTAATTACCCTCCTTAATGAAATGGATTTGGGAAAATAATTAGAAAAGAGGTCCTAATCAACAACCCCTTGTCATTTTACTATTAATCTGATTAATAATCATTAATTACCTATGTTTTATTATTTAGTATTTTTAATAATTATTAAATTACTTAATGGGGTGATTAAGGTTTGAATTTCAAATTCCCTTAATTACCTTGCCAATAAATCTCAAGAAAATTATGGGAGGCAGAGAACATCCCAAGGAATCAACACATTTAATTTGAGATTGATTAGCCAAGTAATTAGAGCATAATTAAGAAATATTTCAAACCCTAATTAACCATTTTTCACTATTCAAAATATAGAGAATTTATTTTTATTAAATTCTCCTCTATTTACCCTTTCCAAAATGGGTTTACTCATATTTTTGGATTTTTTTACAATTAGTTATGAATTTGTTAAGTTTTGAGCAATTAGACACACTTTAATCCCTAATTAATTTATAATCCTATTAGCGCCACGCTGATGGCATCGCTTTCCACATGGCACCATGGGACAGACCACTTAAACCATTTGATGTTGTGTCCCGAGTCAACAACGGTAGACGAGCTTTAGTCCTCGCCATCCAATCTCAGATTGGATGGTGGGGATTAATCTTGTAGTTCTTAATTGATTAAATTAGATAAATCTAACAGATTAATCATGGTAGTCCATTCTAATCATGTGGAACAGACGGTAGGTGATACTTCATCCCCCGAGTACCGGAAGATGAACACTATCCGCCCTCTTCTACTACCTCACCAAAACCAAATCTTCTTTTTCAAAGGTCAAGTGATTTAAATTAAAATTAGGTTATTGAAGGTTTGATGATTGATTTAGGATTGATTGATGGCTTTGATTACAATTGATTTGGATTTAATTGGATTTTGGCTCATGTAGACCCTTTAGGTCATATGGGCTAGTTTGGATTTGTTGAATTGATTTAGTTTTATTGGCTTGATTGTAGGTATTAGAAGGGTATGAAATGGATGTTTGAATGGTTGGAGTGCTTTTGTGAAGTTTAATTAGATTTGGTTTCAATTGAATGAGCTTTGTGTTGGATCCATATGATGATGGTAAGATTGATTTAGGTTAAAGGTTAGGTTAATTTTGCTTGGAGCTTGGATATGAAATGAAATCCAAATTAGGGTTTGATTGTGTTGATTTGAGGTTGGATTTGCATGAGTTGATAAGTATGGGTCATGGTTTAGGCCATAAGATAAGTAGAACCTATTTTTCCTAAGGCATAGCCTAAGCCTATGGTATACCTTCCTAAATCTCTAGACTTAGGTTTAGTGTTCCCATTATCACTAAAAGTGTCCTATGACTGGAGAAATCCTAGTGCTTAGAAGACTCCTAAATCTAAAGAAGGATGAGTTGATCCTCACTCCAAAAGAGGTCAACAATCATTATTATGATCCTTGTGGTACACATCACTTTTTTGGGGCATGCATGTTACTGTTTGACCTCATTAATAAAGCACCTTTAAAATTATTTTTATTTTGAATGACCTCTACAATCTTGACCATTGAGACTCTCAACCAAGTCATTATAGACGGATGGCAAATTAGAGGTGAAAACCTTCTTCCTTCTCTTTTGTCATGCCTCTTGTCTTCAAATTGAATTCACACTTTAAAAGGTTGAACTCTACGCTTCTCATAGCTCCTTATATCTTCTCAACCCATAGGTTTATGTCTTTTTTTCTTGAAATTTATTGAACTTTTAAAGGGTGTTGCTGCTCACTGTTCTTCACTCCCAATGTCCTTAATAGAGAATTTTACTCTTCAAAAGAAATATGGTTGTTAATCAGCTCTAAGAACTATGCTAGTGTCTTAAGGTGTTGTAAACCTAATGAATAGTGGAATAAATCATTTTGGAGGCCTTGACATAGTACAACATGAGCAATTATAAGCTCAAGATCTCAACATCTGGCATCTCCCTCTAGATGAGAGTGATGAAATTTCTTAGTGACTTCTTATGCTCTTAATAAATTCATAGCAAAACTTATGAACTCTTATTAGGCTTCTAAGCGCTAACAAACTCTACAATGAATGTGCTTGAAATTAATATGTGATGTAATTACCCCTATAGGCTAGTTATTGAACTATCATAGAGTTGATTTCTTTAGACTTATAAAAAATAAATAACACTTCAATATTGAACTCTGTGATAAAAATTTGTGACACCACATAGAATTTAGGAATTTCTTATTTAGATAATCAAATTCATCATTAAAGAATAAATATATTATCCCAGAAAATAAACATCTTATCCTATAATATATTTTAATCACATAAATAAGGACTCCTAAGGCTAATGAGTATTTGTAATATTTCAGAGATTCTTCTCTTAAACTACATGAAAAAGTAAAATAAAGTTTATTTTATAGTGGATCATAGTTCCCTATAAGAGCAATTCTTTATAGTTAATTACATCTTTAGAATAAGGATCTCATCCTAAGAACACTTTTAATTGAAGAAATAAGCAATTATTTTTATAGATTTCTATGTTGGTTCTAAAGAAAAATTATAATTTGGAATTTTAAAAGGGAACACTACAAAGTGAAGGGAGTTATTTTGGAGGCCAAATAGGATAAAGTAGGAAATATCCATAGATATTGGGATCCATGGTAGACATCTCAACTAACCTATTATTAGGCTTTGAATTTTTAAATTTAAATTCAATTTTGAGTTAAAATTTTATTAGAGATCTAAGGCTTATATTCTAGTAACACAAGACTATAGAAATGTTTAGGGTTGAAGACACTTTAGTAGAATACTTCATATCATAAATCTATAATTTCTTCTGACATATGTGAGAGGCTTCACCTAATTAGACCTTTGGAAATTGTTGTCTCTTTCTCTTATTTGAGGAAATAAACCTATCATTGACTCTTCTCGACCTAGCCTAGAAGGGCCGTCAACTAACACCGCATAAACAAATTTAAATCCATGATGTCAAATCCATGAATGCAAAATGGCTACTTTTTGTTAAATTTTTAGAAAGAAATCTAAGAACCTAGACTCACTCCCTAATCCCTAATATCATGTTGGGTATGATATCTACCTAACTAATACAATAATTTTTATCTCTTATATCTTAATTCATAATTCATTTAAGACCTTTATGCAATTAATGTCAATAAGATGCAATTAGAAGTGATCATGGGCCAAATCAAGAAGAGAAGGTAGATTTTCCTAAGAATATGGTCATCCTCAAAGGTTAGATGCCTCTTATGTGCAATGGGTGAAGCACCCAATTAAAGAATTTAGAATAATATGTTAACATGATTTGTAAAAGTGAGTTATTTTCAGTTGATTTTAAGTTATTCTCAGGGCTTTAATTTATGTGAGAAGTTTCAATTTTATTTATTTTTATTTAAGTTGTTTAGATTTAAGTTGGATAGAAACTTTAGTTTTCTTAAGAGCATAACATCCATGCATTCATCACAAAAAATACAACACACAAGGAAACTTAGAAAAGTAAGTTAATTCTATTACACACCCAAACTAAGCCAAGACAAATTTAAATAGTGTACACCTCGAAAGAAAGAAAAAATGGGCGAGCTCTACCCTTATATAGCCTGGCCTAGAACTACAAGTCTAGATCTATGAGTCTTCTTCTAGGACCATCTTCTGAGACCTCCTTTGGGTTTCATAGGAGACCACTAGAATGGTACAGTCAACTTCTGCTATTCCTAGACTTCATAGATCCTAACCTAATTCTAGGCTCAAATTTATTTAAAATAATAATAATAAAAGAAATTCCTAAGCCTGCAAAACAAATGTTAGGAAATACAAACAACACACTAATAGTTATATTTACAAACATATGAGCTTAAAATCAGTTGCTTGCAAGCTATCATATTGGGCTATGCTTAGGGACTTAAGAGTACCTGCAAGAAAATATTATTTAGATATAATTCATTATGGTGACCCCTTCTAGCCCAACTCCTACAAAAGATAACATTAGTTATAGAAAGAATGTTCTACCATCCAATCTAACGAGCAAATAATCTTAGCCATCCAATCTAAAATATTACCCTATAAAATAATAAAATATAACATCACATCATAGAACATTATAGATTGACCTAACCTAAATCTACGATTGGTGACCTAATATTCTAGCGTGTGAAGTAAATGGGCTTGTGTGATAAGACTATTCTAGGTCTTTTTAGGTTCAAGTTTCAGTTTGAATTTTCAATATTTAATTTTGATTTGATTTAGAGACTTTTTACTTTTCATAATTTTGCTTCATAAGTACGTGTCTTTATTATACCAGAGATTTGAGGCATCAAGACCTCCTTCAGAGTAGTAACCATGTGACCTCGATTGTCCACACTATATACTAAACCCTAATTATGAAAAAATTTTGTTTTTTTTATTCTTTTGATTTCTTTTCATCTTTAAATTGGTTTAATTTACCAAGGGTACTTTCAATTTAAATGATTTAATCATTTATAATTTTATTTCCATTTTTAAATTCATTTTATATCAAAATAAAATTTAAGTTGTCAAGAATGAAGATTATAATAAGTTCCATTTTAGGTGGAATCCATTCTATTCAATATCCTTAACCCTAGTAGAATGAAGTCTTTACCCTAAAGTAAAGATTTATTCTAAGGGTTAGACTAAGATCTTAAGTATCTTGATTAACCTCTTCTTGAATTCTTTTAAGTTGGATTTAGTTTGATCTAAAACGTTTAAAGACTTGGCTACTTGGATATCAAACCTATCCTCGACCATTTTTAACTTTTTATGTCATTTTATAAGTAATTGGTTTGACTTATCATTTTAGGTTAATATTTCTTTATGTTTCTTAATCCAATTAATTACTTGGATATCATTTTAGGTTTAATTACATTTGCAACTACATTGTTCCTTAACTTAAATAGGTTTAATGGATTCATATGTTAAGAGATTATAAAATTCAGAGGTTAATGGATCTATAATTTCAGTTTATTAGTGGATTTATCATGATGTAATCAATTATTAACTTTGAAGTTTAATTGAATTTTTTATTTTTAATTATTTTATTAAACACTAAGTTTATAATTAATTAAGTTTCTTGAGTTCATAATGTTAGACAACTTTCCCTAAGTGTCTGATGTTGATAAACATATTTCAAGTTGATATTATAAATTTTATAGTTTTTATAATTTTTTTATTTATTATTGTATTTAAATTAATCTAGAGACTTGGAAATTCAATAACATTCAATCTAGAAGTCAATTGACCTTCAATTTTTTTTATGGAAAATGGTGTTCTTTGCCAATTTGAGTTTTCTAAGGTTTCATTTTTTATTAGATATGTATTTTAAGATTAATTTAAATTTTAATTATTTCATTAAAATTTAAATTAAGCCAAAATTAAGTAAAATTAATTAGGGGTTTTATTTTTCTTAGATTTCTCTATGGAAGATGCATCCATTGAGGGTTCATTTAAATTTTTTGGATTTTTGGTTGATTTACTATAATTTTCTAAGTTCATATTGATTAATTGAATTAATTAATTCAATTAATTACTAAATTAGGTGATTTTATGATTTATTAGATTTCAGAGTGTTTCAATAGGTTATTTAGATTCATTATAATTTATTATGATGATTTAAGGAGATCTTATAATTTTTTATGATTTTCTTAATTCTATATTAATTTCTATCATTAAAATTAGACTTTAGAG
The DNA here is from genome assembly GCA_021442155.1 of Cymbidium sinense. Taxonomy (NCBI): domain Eukaryota; kingdom Viridiplantae; phylum Streptophyta; class Magnoliopsida; order Asparagales; family Orchidaceae; genus Cymbidium; species Cymbidium sinense. Next base: position 89,153,762 of record CM038219.1, read on the forward strand.
TTTGAAATTCAATATCTTCTGATTCACTTTGAAATAATTCAAAAAATAATTTTCTTAAGGTGATTAACCATAATTTTATTTCCCCAAAGTTTCAAATAAATTGAAATAGTAGTTTGAGAAAATTTGAGTTTGATTATTTTCATTTAAACTCAAATTAACTCAAAATTACCTAATAAAAATTGAGAATTGGGCTTAATGGATTCATCTCATTGTGATGAATCCATGAGCAATTAATTGTATTTTTTTATGTGTATTTTTTTACAATTTTTTAATGTTTCTATTAATTTTCCATATTTTTTAAATTCAAAAAACCCAAATTTCTTATTTGGATGTGTCAGCACCACATGGCTCTAACATGGTGCCGCTTTACACGTTATTCCATGTGATTCATCCACCCGCCCATGCAGGAAACACGTGGATCTTGAGTTAAAATGGCAGCGAGATGCGGTTTGATTCAGGTCGTCCGATCAAAGATTGAATGGCTCGAATTAAACTGTGGTTTCTTATGGGGGGTTTAATCGATTAGTCTGACTAAATCTCATCCATTCTTAATTAAAGGAACAGACGATAGAGATTATGTCTTGCTAAACAACGGCAAAAGTTGAGAGTCTATCAATTTTGAATGATTTTTGGCGATCCAATTGGTGAGATCACTCGATTTCAATTCTAAATTCATCAGGGGCTCACATAGATCACAGCTATATGGCTTAATCTACCTTGAGATTAAATTTCTTTCATAAAAGACTAAAACTAGAGGTAAAGAAGGTCGGGTTTAGTGTGACCTCACCGACGGTGATTTTAAGCGGTGGGGATGACTCAGTTAGCTTTGTGGAGATGTGATGAGCCTCTAGGAAGGAGGAATTGGATTACCTTAATGTGGATCGGCATGGAGACTAAGCTTTGCTCATTTTTTAGTAGGTTTGGTCTTTCTTAGGCTTGCTGGTGGTATGGGGTTAGGGAAAGGTTGCACTCAACTTCATTTTTCTTGGAAAAGGTCATGAAATGCTTAATTGGGTTTGAGAATGGCTCTCTTTTAGTTTTCCATGTGTGGCCGAAATCTTTATCTAAGCTTCCATCTTATGTTGTTTGGCCAAGGTGATTGCCACCCTTGGAGGATAGCTCTAAGGGTGGTTGGCTGCTTAACACATGTCCAAGAGTGCTGAGGTGGAGGAGCAAAGAGGAGTGGATTGGTGAAGAAAATTTGTCTTCATGTATTCCTCTCTTACCATGGCATATTCCTACCTTGGATTGACGGCTAAATTTTTAAAATAAGCACATTTAAAACCTTAATTAGCGGATTAGGCTTAAAAAATTTTAATAGTACCGCCGTTTAAGCAGACCGGCCTAATATTTAAAAAAAAATTGTGAACCAGCTACAGTATTTTGATCATACCAGAGCTGTCCATTGTCTGAATTTAGCGAGTTTAGCATCGTTGGAATCAACACGAAATTTTTCACGACTTTCATGTTGACCAAAAAATGTGATTGTGTCTCCTTGCATAGTAGATTTTGTGTTTTCTATTGAAAAGCTGAGGCACAGTTTTAAATATTGCGACCAACTGCGGTATTATGGACGTATCAGAGTCTTCTGTTGTTAGAATTTAGTGACTTTTGTATCGTTGGAATCGGAGAGCAAAATTATCCATGACTTTTATGTTGGACCAAAAATGCGATTGTGGCTCCTTGCATAGCAAATTTCGCCAAAGTTTGAAAAATTTGCGGTGCAGTTTTGAATAGTGTGACCACCAATGGTATTTTGGCTGTTCTGGAGCCATCTATTGTGAGAATTTACGAGCTTGGTATCGTTGGAATCGGCACAAAATTTTCCAAGACTTTTATGTTGACACAGAGATGTGATTTTGGACCATTAAGTAGTAGTTTTAGTGGAAACGTATGAATTTAAAATAGCAACAGTGGATAGATCATTACATAATTTGCAAAAAAAACTTACAAGCATAATAAATTCATAGACATTATCTACTTCTCCAAAATTACTAAAGTGTGACAGTTCAATACCAATAAGATAAATGGTGTAACATAGATAAACTGGAAAGAATGCAATTTACTTAAACTGAAAATATGTAACATAGGTAAACGGTGTCCGATATGCAGTGTACATAAAAAATATAAAACAATGACATAACATTGTACATCAAGCTATCAAATGATCTACAACTACAGAAGACAACTGAGGACATCTAACGATGGTGGTGCCTGCATGGTGTAAGTGCATCACAGTATCTTGTAGCGGCGTCGAGGACGGACTCAGAGATGGCGTGATGCCTCAATTGCCTCGACCGTCACGGCCCGCCGTATCATCGAGGGGTGTAACATCAACTTTTAGTAACCACATGATTTGATTCTGTAAGCTGCTAAAATCAGCCCGACGTGAAATTAATATAGGACGATTCTTTCCACCAGTATACATAGGGAAGAAATCGTCACTAACACTAAGTTGGCCACCATAATACAGTACAAAGCATACAGTGTCTGAACTCATATTTGAATCAAATATGTGTATCGGAGGCAGGAATGCTGAAGAGCACACCTATTTAAATTAGCTAGATTCATGAGTACTACATGAATTGGTTAGAATGATGAAAATAATTCATTGAAGGAGCGTAATCTAGATAGTGGTACCGATGAACTGAAAGAATATCATTTTTAGGTCCCCCGAACAAATATAATATTTAGGTCCTCCGAACTTTCTCTATACTATTCGATCAAAACCTTTTAACAAATGTATTGCATACATAATAAGAAAATCCATAACATAAAGCAAAAAAGATAAAAGCTTAGAACCAATCCTTAATGTAATTCATTAGCATATTTCTCATTTTATAGAAAAAAGTCAAAAAATATAAAAAATACCTACATTACCTAAAATACCTAAAATCCACATTACACTTGCCTAATAACATCATAAAATGCAATAAATACAAATCATATTCACATATTATTCATTTATTTTTAAAAAACAAAAAAAACAAATAACCTTAAACATTCACATACAAATACCTAAACTACCTAAAATACCTAAAAAATACCTAAAATACATAAAATTCACATTACATTTGCCTAATAACATCATAAAATATAATAAATACAAATCACATTCACATATTATTTATTATTTTAAAAAAAACAACAAAAAACTTACTTTTCAGGCGATCGGGCGGTCAAATCCGCTGAAATGGGAGGCGTTGATATGGTGGATCGCCCATCGGGTCTGACGTTTTCCGGCGATGGGGCGGCGAGGATATCCGGCGGTTTGAGTGGCTTCGGCGGTGCCCTAACACAGAAAGACGAATGTGATCGGGCTCTGTCCCGATCTCGATTGGCAATTTTTTGAAAAAAAATATTTCAGTATGATCGCATCGTATATCTTAAATGGGCGGCTTTTATTTTAAAAAAAAAATTTTAAGCTTAATCCGCTAATTAAAGTTTTCAATATGCTTATTTTAAAAATTTAGCCTATATTGACTTGGTGACTTTATTAATTTGATTATTCTTGGCTGCCAATTATCCTAAACTCATCTTAGGATAAGTTTGAATGTATTCCAAGATGATTAATTAAAGCTTGGGTTTAAATCTTTTAAAATTATGCCATTTAGTAACTTTTTATATGGCTTGATCTAGCTTGCTCCATTTGGTGTATTAGCACTCGATTGATACTTCATTTATATCAATTTAATCATTTATGATATTTTTAATCAATGAGTTTTATGAAATTTGAAATTGATCATTTGCTTATTCCATATTTATCCCTTTATTGTTTAAGTGAATTTGGTTGAATTGAATTGAGTCAAATGAGTTTCTTGACTCAATTACAATGTATTTATTTTTCAATTATGTTAATCCAAGCAATTGGGATGCATTGGATTAATTAATTTTACTTATTTTGAGTTTAAAACCCATTTTAGCCTAACTTGGTCTTTATGGGTTAAGATTGGGTTAATTATGTTAAATGAGCATATTAACCAATTTAAATCTAATAATTGGTTGATTTATATTTAATAATCATTTTCAAATGATTTTGAATAATCAATTTGAGTTGATTTTCAATTTGATTTTGATTTGAATTCAGAAAGGCTCATTTAAGCCCAATTAGGTCAAATGATCTAATTAGCCTAAATAAGTCCATAATGGATTTATATTTATTTAAATTCATGATTTAACATATTTATTTTATGATTTGGACCATTTAAAATAATTTAATTTGGTCAAATTTTGGAGGGTTGATCTTTGACTTGGTGGAGCCCACATATGTCAAACCTACGTCAAAAAAGGGTTGAACAGATTTGACTTTGATTTGGATTTGATTTCATGCTTGTCATTTGATTTCGGGGTTTCATTTGATTCTGATTTGGGTTTGTTTTGATTTAGTTTGAATTTTTTTTAAGTTTAAGTGACTTTAGGGTTAAAAAGGATAATTAGGTTAATTATCCTATTCACCTTGATTTAAGTTTGCTTATATTTAGATTTCAATTATTTTGGATTTTGATTTGAATTTAGACTAGGACTATCCAATGCTATTAGGTTAGGTTAGACTTTAGAAAGGTGCACTAGGTCATTGAGTGAAGTGTCCTAAGTGTCTAATTAGAAGATTCCTAATCTAGGATTAGATACCTTAATTACTAGTCTTGAAAATGATGTTAACCTCATCCAAAAATGAGATCAACAAACTCTTTTTCTATGTTTATAGAGAAGTAATTTAGAATTTTTTTGGTGCTTCAACCTCCATGATTTCCCTAGAAAAGCAATTTTTAATAGTCTTCTCTTGTTGTTATTCCTTCTTCATTCTCTTCTTTCCACCTTATGATTAGATAGAAAGAAATCTTCACTAAGTAGTAAGTAACAACATCATCTTCTCTTGACGTAGATGGCAACACTCACACCTCTAATAGTTCTCATTTACACACCACCGATTCAAAATAGTTAGATGGCATTTGAACTCTCAGAGTCAGACTCGACACATGCTTTAGTGCCAATCTGATCTCTATCAACATCTGCACCCTCAACTCATTCATCTATTACATAGTGAATTCTCTTGTATATAAGCCATATTTTTTGAGATCTCCCTTGGGTTGTTTTCTCCTCCATCTCTAGCTCCTTTTTTAGTTTGTGGCATAATTCATGCTTACCACACCTTAAAATGATGTTGAATCTTGATTTATCAGTGGTCTCATTCCACCTAGGCAGTAACTGTAAGAGAAAGAGAGAAAGAACATAAAATTAGAATGAAAAAAATGGAGGGAAATTACAAATAATCTAGCCTTTGAATTATAAGGAAAAAATATCCAACATCCAAAGATCCAAAAGTCCTCTTCCCTATTTATAAGTTTATATCAACTCTAGAAGGTACATGATTGATTACACATATACATAAAATACAAAATGATGAATACAGTGGTATAGTTGACTAAGTTGCATAGTTACTTATGTAGTTACGTGGAGTGTTCCATTCAGTTATAACGGTTACAATTTATTAAGCTTATACCAGATATTCTTAGAATAATATGATTGAATCATGATCCTTATCTTGAACTCGATTGAAGGCGTAGAACCTTATCTTTAACTCGGTCACGATTTGACTATACAATGGTATATTTTTTAAATATCCAAAATAATTTTAAGATAATTTTCATATTTTTTAAAAAATGTACTCTTAACCACCAAATCTTGCACACTATATTGGTCTAGCTCACACTTGTTATTCAGCAACCTCACATTTGCCACTACCAAACTTGTGTTCACTACTAGCCAACCCTAGTTTATAGCTCCATCCCTTATATGCAATTGTAAAAATAAATTAATTTATGTGATATTTAATAATATTAAAATATTTTAAAGATATTAAATATATTTTATTCTCACATTAAAATATAAATGAAGTATAATAAAAAATTTAAAAATAATAATAAAATAAAAATGATTATGAGTCAATTTTCCTAGTTTTTATTTATTTATTTTATTGATTTTCATACTAATGCACATGTTTTCCTTTGTTATTTAATTGGATTACTCTGATGATAATTTTTTGGGGATTTACATACATACTACACAATTCTTATGTATTTACATATCTAATACCTAAACTTTAATTTTTACATATATAACACTCTAATCTTCAATATCACATCAAAAATATTATTTTATTCACTTTTTAAAAATAAAATATACCTTTTTAAGCATAGGAAAATGTTAGATAAGTAAATATCTAATTTTAGATGTTAGATATGTAAATATATAAGAATTGTGTGGTATGTATGTAAATCCCCTATTTTTTTTGCTTCCAGTTTTGTCTTTGCCGAGGTTATTATTTATTTTTTATTTCTGGGTGTTTTGGACCTTGTATCTTTTCTTGCTCCCTGATTTAATTTAACGAGGATAATACTTTTTCTTGATTTAATTGAACTGGTGATCTTAACTATTATTATTATTATTATTATTATTTTATAATTTGTTTTTCTCACGCAAGCTGTGGGGCTGTCGGTGATGCTTTTGAAACCGGATCTACAAGCGTATGGCTCGTCTCGGTGGAACACTAATGCTTTTGGTCTCCTATTTTTGGAATGCGTTAGGCTGTTCGTTTCGTCTTCTAGGGTATGCTTTTCGGCGTCGGTATTATTTATCTATTCGGTGTTGGCTAGCGTGGTTTGTTTGCTCATTTGGTAGCGATGTCGGTGTGATGGTGTTTGAGAGCTTTCTTGGAGCTCTCGAGTTTTGTGTTGCGACTTAATGTTGTTGATCTTTATGGCTTCGTATAGAAACCTTATTTCTTTTTTGATCCCAGTTGTTTGATTTGTTGTTGGTTTGAAATTTTCCTTTAGGTTATTTTATTCATTTGGTAGCTGCAGAGCTTGTACTTTTAAAAGGGAGGGGGGTACTGTCACCGGGAAGTTTTTTGGGCAAAAGTTTGCATTTTACATTCCGTTTTCAAAGAAATATAAGTTTTTGGATAGGGAAATTTACATTCCGTTTTCAAAGAAATATAAGTTTTTGGATATTTTAAGAGGTAGGGGCATTTTTGTTAAGTGTTGGTGAATATGACGAGTGGAGGAGACATAGATTTTGTGATTGATTTGGAAAGTTCTACTAAGTCTTCCATTGAGAATGGATACAGTGTCAGAGAGGGGAAGGATTTATTGTACAGGGAATGGAGCGGCTTAATTCTATGTGATCGTTCAATTAGAGACGAAGAACCTGTGAGCTTTGAAAATAAGATGCATAATTCTGCTGAGGTTCGGCTGGAGAATGGAGAGGCTTGGAGGGCTTTAGTAGATGTGAAGGTTGAAAAGGTGGTGAGAGCTGAGAAGCCTAAGAAAAAGAGTTGTACGAAACCTCCCAAGCCTCCCCGCCCTCCCCGTCCACTGTCACTTGATTTGGCTGACCAGAAGTTCGTACGGGAAATTTCAGAGCTTGCGATGTTGAAGAAGGCTAGGACTGATAGAATGAAGGCTTTGAAAAAGATCAAGAATGGAAAATCAGCTTCATCTTCTGCTGGAAACACTTTTGCCTTGGTTGTTACTCTTATTTTCTGCATTGTGATATTTTGGCAAGGTAAATGTCATCCGTTATTTTACTAAATTATGCTTATAATTGATCTTTGTTTTTTAATTTCTGGGTTCTTTATCTGTGATGTTTGAATAACATTTTTTTTAATTTTGTTGTGCTGTGAGATGGATCAATTTTCGATTTATACTTGTACTCTTGACTGGTGATATTCTTCCTTCTATACTTGTTAAGGACAAAATTGCGTCCTCTTGGCATTATGTATTAATTCATGTTGCTTGTATCATCTCAGGTCCTTATATGCAAATTTAAGAAATCAAGTTGATCTATTTATACTGTTGTATCTGTTACAATGTACAATTTTGAAATGTTTCGCCTCATCCACTGCCAATGTTTCTTTAGTTGTGAGTATCTACTTAATGGAGATGCAGGACTGAAACAAATTCATTAATTCATCTTTCGGTACAATTTGCTAACAAAATCACTTTTTACTATGCATGAGAGTTCCAATTTAATTAAGTTCATTTTTTTCAGATGCATAATCTAACCAAGTGTTGAAATCTGGAAAATGATTTCTCTGAACACCCATGTAAAATGATTACATAACTAGTGGATTCAACAATAAAGAAAGGTTGAGTAGGTGGAAGACTCACACAGGAAGAAGGAAAAGGAAAAGGATAGATCTTCCTTTTTAACGTACCAATGTCCTTGCTTATGTATTTTACCTATTTGCAGATGATATGTTTCTGTTTATTTTGATGCATCTTTTACTGTGCCTTCTGAGATGAATTTTTGATAGGAGGGAATGGTAAAAAAACAGTGCTCTAGTTTGGGTTTTTGAAAACAATTAAGATTAAATGTATAATATGTTCATGGTTTTGAACTACAATTGTAAGCCATGCATGTAAATAAGGAAAAAGCAAAGTAATAGATCGGCACTTGATATTGATTCAAACGGAATGCTCGATAGATAGGTAAAATCAAATTACGAGATCAGTGCTGAATATTGATTTATACCAATGTTAACAATTTTGGCAACAAGGTTTGTTAAACTGAACAAATTTAGTTATAAAATGAGGCATAAGGCTATAACATTTGATGAAAAGTTGTGCCTTGCTGCACAATTGAGATCTTCAGTCAAGTGGTTCTAATGTTGTTGTTGTTTTATTATCTTTTTATATTCAACTTTGTTGCATAATGTTAACTCTAATTTCTTAATTTCATCATGGAATGATTGTTAATCTGGTATATTTTGTTATTCCAACTTGTTTCTTGGACGTCATTCTACCGATATGAAATAACTTTTACAATTTTTGTGGCTTACCAATGCAAGGCAACAAAAAATTTCACGTTTTCAACAATTGGTTCTATCATTTATGTCATATTTATATTTCGTTCTTATAACGACCTACCTTACCTGTTGAATCAGGTTTACATTTCTTGATTAAATTGTGGTTGATAGTTTTATCCATTGATGATTATGTTACATTTGGATAAACATTTTTTGAGTGTGACAAAACTAAAAATCATAAAATGGATATTTGTTAAGAACATGGAAGTTAGAGTTAAAATTCATTATATTAGTGGGGCAATTGGATTAATACCTTGAGAAAATGAAGTAGCGAAAATAAACCTAACTTATATGGGCATTTATGACGACAATAAGATATAGAACTGTAGCATGATAAAGATGGACAGTATAAATTTAACATATCAAGTAACCTTTGGTAGGAATATATGGACTAAGAAGTTTATAAAGCCAACACCAAAGAGTTGCTATAAGGCTAATGATGTTTTATAATAAAGTTGTTTTGCTATTGGATTTCTGCATATCTGAGATTGCATGTTGATTCTATGCATTGGTCAATCTGACTTTTGTAATTATAACAATGATATTGTGACATTCATTCTCATGCAAAAAATGGCCAGAATCTAATTTGTAGTATTTGTACTTTCTTTAATTTGACTTTATGGTAAATCTATTATCTTGCTTGAGTTTCATCTCTTGATATTATAAGCTTACCTGATTACCTCTATTTTAATCATTTTACTAAGGGTATTCATAGGTAAGTAATTTAGAGTAGGCTTATAGTAAGATAAAACAAGTAAAAAATTAGTTTGCGGATGTGTTTATAAGAAACAAGACTTCGAAATAGTAGAATAAATATTGGGTATCTTTTATGTAAGCTTAGTTTAGCAGGTATGGGATTGCTAATTGTCTACTAAAATTATTAGAAGATAAATTGACACCTAAGCATTATAGGATTTAGTATATTGGATCTATTGTTTGGAAAAAAAAATGATAATGTAGATGAGGATACAATTTTTAGAGTTAAGTTTAGGCGGTTAAAATGCAGAGTGCCTTAAGAAGATTATGTTACATGAGAATATCATGTGAACTAGAGAATATTATGTAGACTTAAAAGATATATTTATTAATATGCAATTTACCTTTGTATTATTGCATGTATTTGAGTGTTAAGCAATAAAGAAGTTATCGACAAATAAACTGGGAGTTAAATAAAATAAAAGTAAGATGCATGGAAACATTTGGAGAGATAAATTGAGACATTGTTATTTTTAATGGATGGTCACCTATTAAATTAATGGAAAATAAATTATGTGATTTGAGCTTGTACAATAAAGAGTAATAGATGCATCAATAACATGTGTAGATAAACTCTATCAAATTAAGAATTATAAAATCAATGGTAGAATTCATCCAAGCTAGATAAAAATTGTGCAACAAATTATGCAAAATGGGTTTAATTCTCATGAAAAACTCAATATGAATGGAAGAACTGTGATTCATAAGATTGGTGCCAAAATAATTGAGATGTAATTGATAATGATAATGATTTAATATTTTTTAGGGAGATTTACATGCATAGCACACAATTCTTATGCATTTGCATATCTAATAGCTAAAGTTTGATATTTATAAATATAATAATTTTCCTAAGATTACAAATGGGCACTTCACTTTAAGAAATTAATAATGGTGTTATATTTTTATGTAATATTAAATATTTGGGTGTTATTTATATAAATATGAAAGTTTAGGTGTTAGATGTATGAATATATATGAATTATGTGCTATGTATGTAAATGTTTCTGTTTTCTAATATTTAAACTTTTGGTATTATGCTATTCCTAGGAACATTTATTTTATGTATATAGAGGTGTACCTTCAGTTGATTTTATTGTTTGTATTTACTTATTAGTTGAATTTTTGGTTTTAATTATAAAAAAAAAAAAGCAAATTGAAAAACTATACTTTAAAACCTTGATAATTGAGTATTTATTTGTTTTGTACACTTCATTTCATCTTGAATTGAATTTATTTATTTTTTTGTTAATTTCTATAATATTGAAATAATATATTGAGATTAGAACATTATCTCTTGAAAATCTAGCAACAACAACAACAACAACAAGCCTTTATGTCACTACGTGAGGCAGCTACATGAATCTTTTGTTTTTTTCCAGTGTGTCTGATTAAGTATCATATTTTCATTTAATTCTAATAAATTAAGATCATTTTTTATACTTTCTAACCAAATCTTTTTAGGTCTACTTTATCTTTCTTAATATAGGCTAAATCTGATACATCTACTCACTTAATTGGATCATCGTATGGCCTAAGTTTTATGTGACCAAATCATCTAAGCTTACTGTCTCTAATCTTATTGACCACTAGAGCTACTCCAATCATATTACGTATATATTCATTTCACATTTTATCTCTAAATGTAAAGCCACTCATCCACTTGAGCATTTTCATTTGTGCAACACTTAATTTTATGCTTCTCTTTTACTAGCCCCACACAACAAGCCTAATGCATTCTTCCACTTCAATCAAACAACTTGAATTCTACTAATAACATCCCCATCTATATCACCATCACTATGAACAATAGATCTGAGATATCTAAAATGATTACATTTTTTAATGAAAATGACTTGATCATCCATTATCACCACTCAACGACTAAATTTTCTATAACTAAAAGTACACTCTATTTATTCAGTTTTAGATCTACCCAAACGACTTTAGACTCTAAAGTTGGATCTCCATAATTTATTTATTTTTCTTGTACTCTTCTCTAATCTTATCAATAAGAAGAATATCATCAACAAAAAGCATATACCAAGATACATTTTCTTGTAAATGGTACACCAAGGTACATCCTTTCAAATCTAGCATTCTAAAGAATTAAGCACTCATCATTACATGCATAAAAAAATAATCTCAAATCTTCATTGGCTATCTAAATTGGAACTAAATTGCATACTAGTTGTATGCTTCTCCCTAGCTTTTGGTTTATCTCCTCTAACCTCTTATGGACATTTACGTTCACTTTTATTTTTTATTATATATTTTATTTTTTTTATGTTTTGATTCAAATGCAAGTATGTTTAGTAGTTATTATTTTTTTTAAAAATACTAAAAACATACAAAAAGTTACTTTGAGTGTTTTTAAAAACAAAAAATAAAAACACTTAGTGGTCTTTTTGGTTAACTTTTATTTTTTTTATTTTCAGTTTTTTTGTTTTTATTTTATTTGTTCATATTTGGGTTTGAAATAAAATATGTTTGGTATTGATTTTTGGTAAAAACACTCAAAATATCTAAAAGTTATTTTCAATATTTTTTTATAAACAATTTGATTTATTTTTAAAAATAAAAAATACTTAAAAATACATTAAACAAATATATTTTAAAAAATTACATGAAAAATTAAATTAATCTGTTCCCCAATTGCCATCTCCAATTGCAAGGGTCATATCATCTGTTCTCTTCTCGATTAGAGCAACAATCCCAGCTTTCTGCAATGGAGCCACTCGGCAGCATACAACAACGTCACACGATGTCGCTATTTGGAAAAGCTGCATGAAACGAACTAGAACGACAATTTGGTTTTATAATGTTGAAGGAAAGTTAAAAACAAGCTGTTTGGAGTACATTATGATGTTTCATGATATCATACCTCCCGTTCTAATTCTGTCTCAAGATTATAGAGAAGACTTTTCGCATCAATAATCAGAATAAGAGGAGTCGTACCAGCATCTAACCCTGTAGCAGCATGTTATGCTGCTGGAGGTATTGATGATGGTTTGGCAGTTGTGGCGAGTGCTTCCTCTAAACTCTTTTTGCAAAACTCCTTGGAATTGCTATTTAGTATAATCTAGTTCATGTCTCCTGTCAGAGCTTACGAGAATAGCCAATGGAAATGGCAGTCTGTTGCTTGTCAGCAGTCAATATCCAGACCTTGATCCCAGCTTGCCTCAAAGATTTAATGGCTTCAGGAACAGCTTGCTGAAGCTTATCTTCAATGCCAGACGCCCCTAATATGCTGATATTGCTTTCTATATTAGCTGCATCTGCTTTTAGTAAACTTCCCTTCCCAAACAATGCTGTGCTTGCTTTCTCGTAGGAAGAATGTCAATCCTCAAATTCCATCCTATTCATCGTTCGCATGCCAATAACCAATGTTCTCAAACCCAATGTTGAGTAGGTTTTAAGGTGTGTTTCGGTTGCCTGAATTATGTTCATGTTCGATGTTTTTTCTAGAACACCGATCATTGAACTGTCTGCACCTCTAACAAAAATCTTAACTGTTTTATCAGGAAAGCCAACTATTTCCGTTGCCTGAATTATGTTCATGTTCGAAGATTTTTCCAGAAAACCAATCATTGAACTGTCAGCACCTTTAACAAAAATCTTCACTGTTTTATCAGGAAAGACAACTATAACTGACATCCTCTTTCTATCACTGTCAAACTCATGAAGACCCAATATATCAAACCTGCACATACCATGACATTGAATTTATTAAAACTAAAGTATACCTCAAAATTGTTAATATAAACTCTAAGTTCTCAAGTTGGCCTTTAAAAAATACACAAATAATTAGTTTTTAAAAATAATATAAAAATAAAAAATAAAAAATAAAAAACTATAAAACAAAATTGTTCTTAAACATGCCCTTAATTTTTCATTTTGAACTGCACAAAATCTTGCACCTTTCTCTCATTGGAGAGACAGATAGTGCTCTGTACCTCCCAACCAGAAAGTCAATGATATTGACATATTTCTTGATTGAATAGCCATGACGGTAGGTGATGGAAGCATAATACATAGAATGATTTTTACTGTAATATTCATTTATCCTTGAACAGTAGTATCTTGCAGATGGTCATGGATCTACTTTATGCTGCAACCTCGGATTTGACATGATAATCCCATTTGCAATGCTAACCAAAATTTTGAAGACTGCCTGTTTAACTTACCTTGACACTAAATGGGCAGAATTGAGGCATTTACATACATAGCTTACAACTCTTATATATTTATATATTTATTACCTAAATTTTAATATTTAGATCAATAACATCTAAATCTTTAATATTACACTAAAAATAATACTGTTATTAACTTTTTTAAAGTGAAGTGTATTTTTTTGAAGTGTAAAAAAAGTGTTATATTTATAAATATCAAATTTTAGGTGTTAGATATATAAATTCATAAGAAATGTGTGCCTTACTGCAAACCTTCCTAAATTATTTTAGATAATGGAGAAAATATTATGTTTGAACCTTGTGTACTTAAGATAATTTTAAGATGACCAAAGCTTCCAGGATAACATGCGTATAATTGAATAGCTCCTTTCATGTTAGCTCTCTATGTAGTGCATTCTCTCAACTAATATCACCTTATTTTAGGAGGTTTTACTCTGGATGTTGTCTCCTTCATTTTAACTTTTCTGTTGAAATGATCAGGTGTTTCTCCTATTGATGCGCATAAGTCTATTAAATTATTTGATTTTTTTTAGTCGTGACAATCTATTTCAAATTCCTTACTACACATAACCCATTGAGTGTTATTTCAATTTATGTGCAGTCGTATCTATGGATTGCGCCTTTCAATTATAATTTAACAGGAAAAGCAAGTGTTCAATTGTCCGTTGTGAACTTTTTATTTAATGAATGACAAGCTTGCATCGTTAGTTATTTTGGCAGAATTTTAATTCATGTCCCTGATTTTCTCATGCTTATTCGCTTAAACAGAAGCCCTATTAGAAACTGTTTAGTATCAACTAAGAGTTTTCACCTGTTTTCTACCTATGGTCTGGATGTTCTCTCCATCTAGGAGTCTTTCCAAGAGGCCGCTCAAACTCAGCCTTTCTAGGATCTCCACAATCATCGATTGGAAGTACTACTAACAGCAGCAGCATCATTTGATTTCAGTTTTACCATAATGCCTCCACCAACGCTGGATCAAGCTGAGCTTCTCCAAGTATGCTAAGTCCATTAACCACTATTTAGGCATGAAGAATCGTCTCTTTGCAATAATTATTGAATCATTGGATCACAATTCTTCGTACTTGAAAACCAGTTGTTTGAATTCAGGATTTTTAACGCCCGTCTTTCTTTTTCTTGTTCTGATGCAAATGCAGAGTGTTAATCTGAAAGGGAGCTTTCTGTTGAAAAAATGGGGAGCAGCTTAACGCCCAGAGCTTTGGATTTCAGGTTCTTTCTTGAATTTGGAGCAGGACGGTGTTTTGGCATGTTTCCTTCGTAATCCGCATCTGTATATTTGATGGGTCTTGGCTTGAGACCACACTGTATGCATGAGAATATTTGATGAAGGTTTGTAGTAAGCTGTTTAGTTCTCAGTTCTATTTTGCCACACGTTGGTATTATCTATAAGAGGGTTGACGGCGGCAAAATTTCTATTTACAAGTGGTTTCAAAAAAATGATATTTCGGATAGAAATCTTAAGAAAAAAAATTGTAAGCGTTGTTTAATATTAACCACCTCTGTCTTGTATGGCAAGAACGATCAGCAACCAATTTAAATACAAACTATTTATGTAACCACTTTGTATTTAATCAATAAGTTTTTTGTTTTTTTTTTTGAATAATCATTGATAGCTTCTTGGCTTTTTATTATTTTATTGAGGTTTAGGGCCTGTTTGGTAAAGCTTTAATTTTTTTAAAAATGATTGTAAAGTTATGGAAAAAATAATTGTTTCAAATATTTTTTTTTTTTTTGAAAAACTTAAACAACAGTTTTTAGATAATCATCATATTTTAATTCTCAAAAGTAACTTTTTTTATCATAAAATTTTTTTTTTAAAAAAAATGATAGCCAAACAAACAATTGTATTGCTTTCTAGTTGTTTTATGAGAAGTATATGTAAAGTTATCTCAAGCGCACTTTCAGTTTGAAAACTCTAAATGAAATATTATATTTTCCAAAAAATTAGTTATTTGAAAATAAATAAAGTATTTTTTTTAAAGGAAAGTGTTTTCTAAATCTAATATGTACGTCTCTAAATTCTTTTAAATATATGTGCAGCTTTTTGGATCAGCTGTGCAACATTGATCAAGTTTAAATAGTTGCCAAAAATTCAATTAGCTATATTGTTGTTATTTGGATATTTCTTTTTTCTAATGCTTGGGGCCCTCCCATGCAAGATAAAAGAAATTACAGAATTTCTATAGCTTGCTTTACTGGGCCGCAAAGCACAGTAAATGTCCATGTGAAATAAAGGAAACAAGATTATGTGAAATAAATTTACCTATATTTTTAGAACTTAAAATATAATGTCCATTATGTGAAACAGTAAGATTATTTCATTATGTAGGAGTTGGTTATATGAATCTTTTTTTTCTTTACTGTATTCTATTAATTGTCATAAGCTTATTTAATTTTAATAAAATATGATCATTGTTATAATTATAATCAAGTCTTTTTTAGATCCATTTTGACTTTTTTAATATAGTTTAAATCAAATACATGTGTTCTCCTATTTATGTCATCGAGCATATGACATAAAATGCAGGGGTTGATTATATGAATCTTTATTCTTTATTGTGTTCTATTAATCATCATATGCTCATTTAATTTTAATAAAATATGATCATTGTTATAATTATAATCAAGTCTTTTTTAGGTCCGTCTTTGACTTTTTTAATATAGTTTGAATCTAATTTATGTGTTATCCTATTTATGTCATCGAGCAGTCGACGTTTATGTGGTTAAATCATTTGAGGCAACTCTCTCTAATCTTAATTGCCTTTGGAGCTATTCCAATATTTTCACATATGTATTTATTTTATATTTTGCCTCTAAGTATAAAAGCGCCTCATTCACCACTTTTAATGGTTAACATCCTGAGTATTTTCATCTCGACAATACTTAATTTTATGCTTCTCTTTTAATGGTCAATATCCTGCATCATAAAACATTGCAAGTCTCACCATCATCTCATTAAATTTTTATTTTAAGTTTGTGATATTTTTATATCACACAATAGGCTCGATGTATTTCTCCATTTCAACTACATTTCTCGATCACTTTGAATAACATACCTGAGATATCTCAAATATTCATTCTTTTTAATGACTTGATCACTTATTGTCACAACCATGCCATTAGATTTATTACTAAAATTATATTTCATATATTTGATTTTAGATCTAATAAAACAAAAGTTTGAAGACTTTAAGATTGACCTCTATAATTCAAGTTTTTCTTGAGCTCCGATTCTAGTCTTATTATCAAAAAGATGAATATCATTAGCAAAAAAAACATTTGCGAAGTTACATCCTCTTATAAAAGTCAATTTGAGCATTCATAACTAAGGCAAAAAACACAGGCTTAAGGACAATCCTTGATGTAATCCAACTAAAATAAGAAAAATACTTGTTCAGTCATTGTATTTGAATACAAGTAACATCTTTTGTATAGATATCCTTAATGACTTTGATATACACCATATTAACTCTTTAATTTTTTAGAACTCTCTAAAGCACTTCTCTTGGCATTTTATCGTATGCTTTCTATAAATCAACAAATATCATATCTAGATCCTCCTTACTCTTTCTAAAATTCTCCATCTAAACTCTCAGTAAATGAATATGATGCATTGTAGGCCTACACAACATGAATCCAAATTGGTTTTTGAGAAACTTTTATATCATGTCATAACCTATGCTTAAATAGTCTCTCTTATAATTTTAATGTATGATACATTAACTTAATACCTCTATAATTTGCACACTCATGTGCATTACTTTTATTATTAGGAACAAGAACCAATAAACTCTTTCTTCACTTATCTGACATTTTGTCTTTAAAATAATATTAAAAAAAGCATAGTAAGCTAACAAATTTTTTGATCTCCTAAATATTTCTACACTTATATTAGAATATCATCAAATCCTACTACTTTACAACACTTCATTTTCTTTAAAGCTTCTCCAACTTCAAATTTACTAATAAGATGATAAAAATAAATTTCTTTATTTTTATTTAGGATACTAAGGTCACTAAAGTCAATCATATTATCATAACATTCATCGATAAGTTTATCAAAATATGTCATTCACTCATATTGAATATTCTCTTTTATGAGAAGTACTTTTTAATCATAATTCTTAATGCACTTCACTTGAACTAAATCATTACTTCTCTTAACTCTTTGCTTGGCTAATTTATACATGCATCTTTCACCCTCTTTATCATTCAATCTATTATATAAATCACTAAATAATGAATCCTTTGCATCACATAATGGTTTTTAGAATCCCTACGAGCTATATATATATATCTTTCATAATTCTTTGAGCTTTTACATATAAGCTAATTTTTATGATAATTCTTACTTTTTATCTTTTTTGCATAGTTTGACTCCACCACTAATTATTTTCTTACTAATAACATCTTTTCCTCTTGATCCTTCTAGTAATTTTTTTTTTGCAACTTGAGATCACTTGGTACTTTTTCTTGCACAACATTAGCTTTCTTATGAACATTTCGAATCCTAAGATACTGTAGTTTATTCTTAGAAATAATTCTATTAGTGGTCTTTAAGTAACCCCATCTAATAATCAATCTATATTTATTAGGTTCATTCTTAAAAGTGATAATATGCTTTTCTCTTTTTCTTCTAAATAAAGTATTAGTAATTACAAAATCAAATGCTAAAGTAAAATCTAATATAGTCATATTTTCTTCATTAGTCACTCCAAAGCCATAGTTACTTTGAATGCTTTTAAAATCTTCTGATACTTCACCAAACACATCAATTTAAATCTTCTTCATTAAATACTCTTTCTCAAAAACTATCCAATATAGTAATTCTTATAAGACCTTTCAAAATTTTATTTTAAATATACATCTAATCCTACTTGAGAAGCATAAACACTCTTAACATTAATAATCTTAGTATGAACAATAATATTTAAAGTTAAAATTCTATCTCTACTTCTATTAATTTTTATAATATTATCTTTCAAACTCATATCTATAATCATGTCTACACCATTTATAGTATGACTCCTTCCTGAGTACTAAATTTAAAACTTAAACTATGAAATTCCTTAGTTTTTTCAATAACCCATTTAGTTTTTATAATACATAAGGTATTTATCTTTCTTTGAATCATATATATATATATATATATATATATATATATATATATATATATATAGAAATATTTATATTCTAAACTCCTATCACTAATCTCTAAAAGGGCTTTCTTATAAAACTCCTAAAAATCTCTCCTAAGGAAGCACTTCATCAAACACCGCCTTCTTAACATTTACATTCAAATCATTTAAAAGGACATCGGTAGTGTTGATTCAATGGATATGATTGTATTTGAGGTTGAAAATTTTAAGGTACTAAATGCTAGAATTATTTATCAAATTTCAAATAATTTAAGGGTAGGTCCAATACATGTCTTTCCCAAGAAAGGAGGAATCACTATGGTATAAAATGAAAATAATAATTTAGTCTCACATGCATTCATTAGATGGAGAGTCTATATGAATTATAGAAACGAGAATAAGGTTACAAGAAAGGATCACTTTCCTATATCATTTATTAATAAAATGTTAGACAAGCTTGCGAATGATTCATTTTATTATTTTTGAGATATGTATTTAGGTTACAACCAAATATTAGTAAGACAAAGGACAAGGAAAATACCACTTTTACATGCTCATGTGAGACATTTTCTTTCAAGAGGATGTCCTTTAAACTGCACAATGAACCAACCACCATCCAATGCTACATGATGGTTATCCTGTTTGACATGGTGAAATATTTTATCAAGATCCTTACAGACAATTTCTTTATGTTTGGATCTTTATTTGAAGCTTATTGAAATGTTTGGAGGTAGTGTTAAAAAAATTATAAGAAAATAAATGTGGTGCTAAAGTAAGAGAAATATTAGTAAATGGCAGAGGCAAGCATTATGTTGGGCTATAAAATGTTTACAATAGATATAGAAGTGGGAAAGGCTAAGGTTATTGTGATTGAGAATTTTACACTTCCTACAATAGTGAAGAGGATTTATATTTTTTGAATATGCAACTTTCTATAGAAGGCTTATTGAAGATTTTTCTAAGATCACAAAAATGATTTATAATTTGGTAGCTAAATAGGTTCTATATAATTTTGATGAGAAGTATTACAAAGCATTTAAAATTCTTATGATAGCTCTTATATCTTCATCCATAATTATATCACCAAATTGAAGCGTTTCATTTAAGTTGATTTTGTGATGCTAGTGACTATGTGGTTATGTTATTAAAGTAGCTCATCATGAAGATTTATATGAATTATGTATAAAAGACACTCATTATAATATTAGAGTTATTCAAATTGACAAAAAAAAGGCTCATAAAGGTCATTTGCTAGATCTTAAACTAAAGCCCTAGTATTTTCAAGAAAGATGGATGCTAAGCACACTAACTCATCAAGGCCCATTTTATGATTTAATTGTGAATTTTAAAATTCAAACTATTTATGTATAGAATTTGAAGTGGTTAGATCTAATATTAGCATGCAAAATGGGTGTATGTCATAAACTTATAAGACAATTTAATGCCTCACTTAATGTTGGCACCCATATTTTTTTTTCAAATTTTGAATTTTTTATATTGAATGATAATTATAATGGCTATATATATATCCTCATTTGTTGAAATGAAAAGAATATCTTTTATAATTACAAATTATTTTTTTTAATGGTTTGAGAGCTTGGTGGCCCAACCTTGCAATATTTGGTGAGAGTGCTCTTCTAATACCTAAAGTAACTTGTTTTAATATTTTTCACATTTCTTAACATAATTTCATACCATCCACTAATCATTCAACTTCCCTTCATTAGACTATACCTTTCCACTCTATAGTACTTCTACTTTGCTAATTGTGAGTTAGTAATAGTCTTCACACAAACGTCCACTAACTCTAACAATACTAATTATCCAATCCATATTATAGGTAAACATCCTAAGAAAAATCATCGATAAAAATTTGCGAACATTTATATCACCCAGATTCTATTTCTTAAATTTAACTTCTAAATTAGCCAAACTAATCCAATCTGAACTACTCTTTTTATTCTTGCCACAATACTCCTCCCTCACCATCCCACTATAAACTTCAAAAGCCTTTTTCATAATTCTTAACTATAGATATATAATCATTCAACTCACAAAAGGCCACCTGCACCATAAAATATACTTGAATAAATATTTGTGTTGTGTTCTAAATGATTTATTATGCTAGTCACACACTTATGAAAGCCCAACAAAACTATGATATACAAAAAGGAGACCATTATTATGGTGTTTTCATTTGTTAAGTTTAGAGCATAGTTTATTGGAACTAAGTGATAGCGTACATAGATCATGCAACCATTAAATTTTTAATTAAGAACAAAGTTTCCCAACTAAAATTAATTAAATGGGTGTTACTATTATAATTGTTTGATCTAAAAATTTTGTGACAAGGACTTCTAAATATGGTGGTGGATCATAAAAGATTAGGGCTTGAAAAAAATGATAATCAATATTTTTGACCAATCATTGAGACTTTCCTTGATGAAAAACTTTTGTTATTAAAATAACATTGGTGCCATGGTTTCTTGACTATATTAAATACTTGCCTTCAACCCTTAAATGAAAAAAAATTCTTATTAGAGGTGAAGCATTATTTATGGTATGCATCTTTTAATAGTATGATTAATATATATATATATATATATTAATTATTGATCATATTATTAAAAAATCAATACTAGTGGAAGAGAAGTACATAGTTTCCACACATCTAATTATGGAAGACATTTTGGGTCAAATTATATAACTACAAATGTTCTTCAATCTAGATTCTATTGGCCCAAATTGTTCAATGACTCATAAAATTTTATGGCTAATTGTCATATGTGGCTTATAAAATAAATATTAGTAATAAGAGCAATATGTCACTAAATAGTATTTTAGAGGTGAAATTGCTTGATGTGTATTGGACTGAATTCATGATCCCTTCTTACCATCATTCAATAATCACTATATCTTATTGGTTGTCGAATATGTTTCTAATTTGTAAAAGCTACCACCCAACTTATGAATGATGTAAAGGTGGTATTCAAACTTTTGAAAGAGAATCTATTTATTAGATTCCACACATCCTTCTAAGGTGATAGTTAGTGATGAAGGATGACATTTCTATAACAAGCATTAGATGTCTTATTAAAGATGTATGTGGTTAGGCGCAAAGCATCTATAGCTTATCATCTTCAAATTAGTGTTCAAGTAGAGATTTTTAATTATGGGTAAAAGTGGATATTATATAGAAGACATTATTGAGAAATAGGAAGGACAAAGCATTAAAACTTGTTGATGCCCTTTAGGCTTACATAACATTTTAAGACTCTTGCTGGAATATCTTCTTATCACTTGGTTTTTTGATAGGCATGCAGCTTTCATTTTTTTCATAACTAGTGATGCACTAATTGAAATAAAAGATAGTTACAAAAAATTTCCTTTTGTATAATACAATCCTATATTATCACTAATCACAAGCTATTTGACAACATCATTTGGGTAGAAGAAAATATTGGTCAACTAGTTAGCCTCACCTAGCTTTGCTAAATGGTTAGCAACACAATTCCCCTTTTTTTATAAATGTGAGAGAGTTTCATTTAGATAGACTTTTAGAAATTCTAAATATTTCTAAAAGTAGAATACAGTTCCCTAGGGATTGACTTCCATAAAAGTTTGAATAAAATTCCAAGAGACAATTTCAAACTATAAAGGAATGGTTTAGAATACTTGTGTGATTTGAAGGGAAAATAATAATCAATTCTCCATAGTAAGTAAAGAGGACATAACCATAGATGGATCATTAAAAAACAAATAACTTTACCATTCTAGTCCATGATTTCCCCTCCAAATCTAACACATTGTTTGTTTCTTTAAAATGACCCATCAATATTAATTTTTAGCTTGGGGAAGCATAGTTTTGTCTAATAAATGAGTGTGTATTTGGGTACCAGCTTCTTATCGATTTGTCCCATTTTCATTAGAGAGTTTTCTTATTTATAGCTTAACGCATTTAAAATGCCATTGGCTTGAGCTATTTTGAGATAAGAGCAGATTTGTTGCATAATTTGGTTAGATGCCTTCTTCAAATTCTCATGTTTTGAGTTGTATTTATCAAACTAGATAAACTAAAAAACTAGTAAGGGCATTGTTGACCTCACTTTTGGTGAGGTTGACAATCACCTTTAGACCCAACATCCGATCTAGGCACTATAGTTTTCTTAGAGCTAAGACACTTCTACTGTCAAGATGAACACAAATCCCAAGCCTAGGAAACTTATAGGATTAAACCCTAGGATTAGACCTCGACTTAGGCTAGATAGGACCCACCGATTCCAAATCTAAACTGAATTCTATACCAAACCAAATTGAAACCAAGAACAATCCTAACCACAAATACCAACAAAATTATATTGCCAAAACCTAATGCCTTGGCCTAGTGAGCTAGTGGACCCCAATATGATCTAAAATACATGACCCATATAGGACACCATGGCTCAAACCAAACCAAAGTCAAATTGATTTTCTATCAAATGATCATTTGAAACAAAACTTATATTCAAACCCAATTCTACCCAATCGGTCTCAATTTTTCCAAGTGGCTAAGTTGACCCAATATGATCCATTTGGGTCAAAAGGGGCTAAACTCAAAATTGATCAAATCCACTTGAAATTGAACTACCCAAACCTTTCTAAGTCTTAATTGAACTTGATTGAACCTTAATTGCAATCCAATTTCGCCAATTGATCTACTTGACCCAATTTGACCTAAAAGCCTAAATTGAGTAAAAAATTAAATCTAATCCAAATTAAACCTAATCAACTCTTGCAATCATCTTTATACCAATGATCGATCATATCACAACCTTGAATTGATTCTAGTCAATCCAATTTGCCCAATTGACCTCTTAACCCATTCGACCTAAAAACCCAAATTGAGTCAAAGCTTGATTCAACTGAAGTTGATCTAAACCAATCATTATAATCACTTCTAAAATTATTTTACTATGATAAATCATCCAATTGCAACAATTGAAACCAATTAAGCCAATTTGGTCCTTTGACCAAATTTAACTTAAAGGGCCAAATTAAACTAATATTTAATATAAACTAAATTGAATTGAACCAACACCTACAAACATTCTCAAACTGATTATTGCACACCTCTCAATATAGATTAAAGCCAATTTGATCAATCCATACTAATTGACCCATTTAGCCCAGTTTAACCTAAAGGGTGAAATTGAATCAAAACTCAATCTCATCCAAATTGTATCAAACTAGAGCCTTCAATCATCTTCAAATGAACAATCAAACATCACTTAACTCCCAATTCAACCTAATTTAGGCAATTTGACTAAATAGGTCAACTTGACCATTTGACTCATACGAACCTATATGAGCTAAATTTGAATCTTATTTAGATTGAACTAAACTAATGAAATCAAGACATCCCAAATCATAATCTCTTTGGTCCAAATTGATTAATTGGTCAACCTAACTCAATTAGACCCAAATTGACTTATATGGATCCAAATGAGCCAAATCTAATCAAACTAAGTCCAAACTTAACTAAACTTGGTAAGTTCATCCTTGGACTTTCCTTGACCTATCAAAGTGGACCAAACCAAAGGAGAACTTGATTCAGCTCAGATTAAGAAAACCAAGGGTTCCAAATAAGAAAAAAAATCACAAAATAGAATGGTTCAACCCCTCCCTTTAGCTAAGGTAGCCACCTTAGCATGCCTTGAGCTCTCCTTAGCTAAGTGAAGATGACCCAAGGCTAGTTTGTTTAGCCATTGATCAAAGAGGTCATCCTCATCATGATCAATTGAGAACCACTAAATTCAAGCTTGGAGAGGTTCTAAACCAACTTTGATAGTTTGTGCTTGATAGAATGTTCACCGAGGAGGCAAGGGAGGATCTTCTCAACAAGGCTTTGTCTTTAGTAGACAAAGCTGCCTCACATGCTGGGCCGCCAGTCTTAAGCTCTAATAAGTAATTCATTCAAATTCTTTTATGAAGAGGATTTATTTATGTGACATGAATTTACACAATTATGGCACCCAAGAGCAGAGGGGGAGGGATTGAATTGGGTGTTTAAAAGTATTTTCAAAGTAAAACTTAATTTGATTTCTTTGTATAAAAATTAAATGCAAATAAATTTTCCTTGGTTATCCATAGTATTATAACCAGTAATAATGAAAAGTAAAAGAGAACATAAAGATTTTTACGTGGTTCGGCCAAACCCCAAAAACTATCCTATGTCCACGCCTAGCAACCCAAGCTAGGAATTCACTAAATAAAAATGATATTATAACAAATCTCTTGTACTCTCCTTCATGGACAAGTATAACCCAACACCATAATTTCTACACAAGCAAGTACAACCTAACACATACTTTCCTACAACGATCAAGTACAACCCTAACACAAATCAAGACAAGGAAAAAAAGAAAAAAAAATCTAACTCTCAATTTTAAAAGATTTTTGTACTCATAACCAAAACTATACCAATATTAAGGCAAGTGAATATTAATTAAGGATAGTTCACTTTAATTTTAAATTAAAACTGAAATAAGATATTCAATCAAGTATTTAAAGCAAGTAGGTAACTTAATGTTGCTTTGAATGATCTTTAAAAAGTTTTAAATGATTTTCTTATATGATTTTGAAATGCCAACTCAAATTAAATATGAATCACCTTAATATGCAATGTTAAATCATAAAACTTTAACTTAAATTCTTTTTCACTAAAAATTTACTTTTATTAAAATGATAAGTGAATTTACAATTAGGATAACTAAACAATCACTTAAATAAAGATTGAAATGATACCCAAATAAAGCTATCACATAACCTTTATGCAAATTAGTTGAAAGAAAGTTAACCACATGCACAGATTAATTTAAAAATATTGATGAAGTGGTCGACCAAGTAAGTGAGATGTAATGTTAGGCACAATCAAACTTAACCAACAGATTGTAAACTTTAGGCCAATATGATAAACAAAATATATTTAAATGATTAAGCACTATTAAAGTCTTTAAAAGAGCTTTTGGCCAAAAACATAAATAATGGATAGTGAAATGATTAAGCACACAATAATTTAATTATACTATGCTTATTCACTTCATGAAGTTTCTTGTTTGGCTGAAAGTTGACATAAGGAAATTGAATTATTGTGTGCTTAATCATTTAATATTCCATTGGTTTTTTGTTTGGCCGATAGCTAACACAAGGATTTAATTTGTTGTGTGCTTAATCATTTCACTATCCATTGTTTATGTGTTTGGACAAAAGCTCTTATAAAGACTATTGATTTTATAGTGCTTAATCATTTGGACTAAAGTTTATAATTGGTTGGTTAAGTTTGATTGTGCTTAACATTACATCTCACATAGTTATCCACTTGGTCGACCAATTCATCTTTATTTTTAAAATAATTCGTGCTTCTGGTTAACATGCTTTCAATTAATTTACATAAAGGTTATGTCATAGCTTTCTTGTGGTATCATTTCAATCTTTATTCAAGTGATTGTTTAGTTATCCTAATTATAAATTCACTTATCATTTGAATAAAAGTTATTTTTTGCGAAAAATAATTCAAGTTAAAGTTTTGTGATTTAACATTGCATATTAAGTTGATTCATATTTCGTTTATGTTTGCATTTCAAAATCATATAAGAAAATCATTTAAAACTTTTTAGAGATCATTCAAAGCAACATTAAGTTACCTACTTTCTTTAAACAATTGATTAAGGATCTTATTTTAATTTTAATTTAAAATAAAAGTGAACTCTCTTTCATTAATATTCACTTGCCTTAATATTGGTATACTTTGGCTTATGATTGCAAATTCTTTTAAAATTGAGAGTTAGATATTTTTTATTTTCAAATTAAAATTTAATTTGATTTCTTTGTATAGAAATTAAATGCAAATAAAATTTTCTTAATTATCCATAGTAATTATAAGCAGTAATAATGAAAAGTAAAGGTGTAGAAAAGTAAAAAGAGAATACAAAGATTTTTACTTGGTTCTGCCAAACCTCAAAAACTGTCTTATGTCCATGCTTAGCAACCCAAGCTAGGAATTCACTAAATTAAAATAATATTACAACAAATATCTTGTACTCTCCTTCATTACAAATATAACCTAACACCATACTTTCCTACACAGGAAAGTACAACCCAAGAGATACTTTCCTATAGCGGGCAAGTACAACTCCAACACAAATCAAGACAAGGCAAAAAAAATAAGATTTAACTCTCAATTTTAAAATATTTTTGCACTCATAACCCAAACTATACCAATATTAAGGCAAGTGAATATTAATGAAATATAGTTCACTTTAATTTTAAATTAAAATTGAAATAAGATCTTCAATCAAATGTTTAAAGCAAGTAGGTAACTTAATGTTGCTTTGAATGATCTTTAAAAAGTTTTAAATGATTTTTTTATATGATTTTGAAATGCAAACTTAAATACAATATGAATCAACTTAATATGCAATGTAAAATCAAAAAACTTTAACTTGAATTCTTTTTCACAAAAAAATAACTTTTATCCAAATGATAAGTGAATTTATAATTAGGATAACTAAACAATCACTTGAATAAAGATTAAAATGATACCACAAGAAAGCTATCACATAACTATTTTATAAATTAATTGAAAGAAAGTTAACTAAGCACATATTAATTTAAAAATAATGATGAAGTTGTCGACCAAGTGGATAACTAAGTGAGATGTAATGTTAAGCACAATCAAACTTATCCAAGAAATTATAAACTTTAGGCCAATATGATAAACAAAAGATATTCAAATTATTAAGCACTATAAAATCAATAGTCCTTATAA
The DNA here is from genome assembly GCA_021442155.1 of Cymbidium sinense. Taxonomy (NCBI): domain Eukaryota; kingdom Viridiplantae; phylum Streptophyta; class Magnoliopsida; order Asparagales; family Orchidaceae; genus Cymbidium; species Cymbidium sinense. The sequence goes on from CM038219.1 coordinate 89,181,545, forward strand.
GGGCTTCTGGCCAAACACATAAATAATGGATAGTGAAATGATTAAGCACACAATAAATAAAATCCTTGTGTTAGCTTTTGACCAAACAAAAAACCAATGGAATATGAAATGATTAAGCACAAAACAATTCAATTTCCTTATGTTAGCTTTCAACCAAACAAGAAACTAAAGGATGATGAAGTGAATAAGCACAATATAGTTAAGTTAACCTTATACAATTCAAAGCCAAGAAGAAATAAAGGAAATATAAGAAACTTAACACCTTAAGGAATTCAAACACAAAACCTCTCGGTCAAAGGAGAAACACAACAATCCTTCACTTTTTTAATCAATTTTTAGGAAAACTAATATCCAAGGGAGAGAGAAGAATGATGAATAATGTCTTCACTTAAATCAGTAAAAATCTCCAAGAGTTTGTTTTAGTAAGGATCGACCAAGGTGGAGAAAGTGAGCAAGAGAGCAAGAGAAAATAGTAAATATAGGGAACCTTTTTCAAGTTAAAACAAGGCTCTTAAATAGAAGAGGGAGGAGTCCAAAGCATGATACAATATGAGGGAAATTGATTAGGTAGAAATTTGAATTTCAAATCCAAGGGATATTGGATCGGCCAAGGAGATATTCAAGAGGCTCCTTTGCAAAATTGAATCAAGTCAATATGGAAGTATTTTGAATGGGATTCATGAATAGAGCAAGAATAAAGATCCTTTGAATATTTCAGCCAAAGGAGGTCCATGGTAGATAAGCGAATGAGGAGATTTTGAATAAAATAAATCCATTGAAAATCAATTCAAGAATTTCGGCTAAGGGAGTTTCCAAAAATAAGAAATTCTAAAATTAATACAATGAATCAAAGTGAATCTAATATAATTATGTCATGAATTATTTAAATATTAAATTAACTAAAATTAATTTAATTTTGAATTCAAGTGGCCAGCCCCCTAAAGATAATTTCCTAAAATGATTTTTAATTAGAAAGAAATTGGTTTAAATAAAGGCTGATTTTGAATTTAAATTTAAAATTACTTATAATAAATTAATTAAGTCCTAAATAACCAAAATAAATCATGCTTGGGACGTTTAAAATGTTCCATAAAATATTTGATTTAATTTGGCAAGAGTATGTCATGAATGAAGAAATTTGAGTTCAAAAATAATTCAAAATAATTCAAATTCAAAAATTCAAATTAATGAATTTTTAAAATATAAAATATTAAGAAATATTATATGGAAATATTTTGAATGAAATTCACACATTTTATTACACAAAATGCATTAAATTTTTTTTTTCAAAACAACATTAAGATGAAAATGATAATAGGAGAGAATAACGAATAATATGAGAGAGAATAATAATAAATGGATAATTTCAAGATAATTCAATTTTCATGCAATAAAAATATGAATAAAAATTATGATTAGCATGGGAGTCATTTAATTAAGTCTAAACATAATTTATCTTGCTTGAACACACATTTAATGAAACTTATTTCTTGGACTTAGTTCATATTATCCAAAATATATAATTTAATGAATAATTTCAATTTTAAGATATGGAAAATATAAATGATTTTAAAATGATGAATCTAAAATTGAATGAATCATTTATCTTATATTAGTGAGCCTTTTATTTTCCTTAATATAATAATTCCTAAAAACTTTCCCCCAGTTCATGTCCAATAGCTTTAGCCTTCTGAATTTACTGAAGAACCTGGAGTTGAAGAATTTTCCTGCACACTTGAAATTAGCTTAATTTATAGCATTTAATCTGTACTTGTTATCATTAAAATCAATCTCATATGAGGTTGGGCTCATGAAGTCACCAATCTCTCCTTTTTTGATGATGGCAAACCTATGTTGGTGTTAAATTGTGATGAAGGTGCACAGTGGCCTTTCATCGACCTTTGAAAAATATAATTTACATTAAAGAGAAATTATAGCAAAGAAATAAATAAGAATTTAAATAATTTAATATTTTAAAGAAAAATTAAACAAGAATATAACATGATTATAACCTAAAAAATTTCCCACTAAAACTATGCATCATAAAGAAAAAGAAAACCAATATACTATTTTCTCCCCCTTTTGACAATATCAAAAAAAAATTAAAAAAAGAATAATAATAAAATTACATGCTTGGATCTAACATGCATAACATGCCTCTTAGGGTAAAAAGTCTTTCTTTAGGTAATGGTTTAGTAAAAATATCAATAATTTGCAAATCCATGCTAATAAAATTAATATTCACATCTCCTTTATTAACATGATCCCGAATAAAGTGATGTCTAATTTCTATGTGTTTAGTTCTAGAGTGTTGGATAGGATTTTTTGTTAAATAAATTGCATTAGTATTATCATATTTAATACAAATGTGATCTTATTTAAGTACAAAATCTTCTAATTGTTGTTTTAACCAATGAACATGAGAAACATAGCTTCCAACAGCTATATACTCAGCTTCAGCAGTAGAAAGTGCAATGGAGTTCTATTTTCTAGATGTCCATGATACTAAAGATGATCCTAAAAATTGACATGTTCATGATATACTTTTCCTATCTTCTTTACAACCTCCAAAGTTAGCATCGAAATAAGCAATCAAGTCACATGAAAGTGAATTATTAGGATATCACAAACTTAACCTAGAACTTCCAATTAAATAACAAAAGATATACTTATTAGTAGTTAAATGTTATTCTTTTAGAGCAACCTAAAAATGAACACATAAACATACAACAAACATAATATTAGGCCTACTAGCAACAAGATACAAAAGAGAACCAATCATACTTCTATGAAGTTTCTGATCAATAGGTTTTCTTGACTCTTCTAAATCATTCTTAGTAGAGGGGTTCATGAGAGTTTTACTAGATTTAAATTTTTTCATAAACCTTTTTATCAAGTCATTGATATACTTAGTTTGATAAATGAAAGTACCTTTTTCTTATTACTTTACTTGAAGCCCTAAGAAAAAATTAAGATCATTGATCATACTCATCTCAAATTCTTTAGACATCAAAGATGAAAACTCAACACATAAAAATTCATTTGTACTACCAAATAAAATGTCATCCACATAAATTTGAAAAATAATCAAATCATGGCCTAAATTATTAAGGATAAGGATGGTATTTACTCTACCCTTCCTAAAGCCATGATATATAAGAAAGCTACTCAATCTATCATACAAAGTTCTTGGAGCATGTTTCAATCCATACAAGGTTTTCTTCAATTTAAAAATATGATCATGTAATTTTTACATCCATTTGAAAAAGTTTAAAGTCCTTGTAATAGGAATAAGAAAGAAGCAATCTAATAGCTTCTAATCTAGCTATAGGGGCAAAGGATTCTTTAACACTTATCCATTCAATATGAGTATATCCTTGTGCAACCAATTTAGCCTTATTTCTAACAATGTGTCTCGAGTCATCTAATTTATTCTTAAAAACCCATTTGGTTCCTATAACATTTTGATCTTGAGGTCTAGGAACTAATTCTCACACATCATTTCTAACAAACTGATTTAATTCTTCTTCCATATCTACAATCCAATAGTGATCCTCCAAAGCTTCATCTACAAAATTTGGTTCAATCTTGGATAAGAATACAAAATGATTTATCATTTCCTTAGATTGTCTTATAGTTCTAATACCTTAGAAAGGATCTCTAATAATCAAGTCTTTGGGATTATTCCTAATAAATTTCTAATATTTTAGGTAAAGAATCATCTATAATCTCTTCCAAATTTGTTTTCTTAAATCCATCAACCTCATCTTCAATTATATCATCTCTAATAGGATCTACAGAATTTTCATCGAATATAACATGTACTGATTCTTTAACTATCAATTTTCTTTTATTATAAACTTTATAGGATCTATCATTCAAAGAATATCCTTAAAAGATACCATCATCGAATTAACTATCAAACTTTCCTAAAGAAACTTTACCATTATTCAAAATGACGCACTTACAACCAAAGATATGAAAATAAATAATCTTAGGTTTCTTGCTGAAAAAGAACTCATAAGAGGTTTTGTTTAAAATAGTTCTTAAGTAAATATGAGTCATCACATAACATGTAGTGTTAATAGCTTCAGCCCAAAAATATTTAGGCAATTTATAATTATAAAGCATAGCTCTACCCAATTCAATTGAAATTCTATTTTTCCTTTCAACTACACCATTTTGCTGAGGGGCCCTAAGAGCAGAAAAATTGTGTTTAATACCAAAGTATCACATAAATTTTCAAAATTTTTATTTTCAAATTTACCCCTGTGATCAGTTTAAATTCTACTAATAAGAAGACTTCAATCTCATTGAATGTGCTAAATAAATTTTCTAAAGTGTTAAAATCCATCATTTTTATGAATTAAAAACATAACCCAAGTAAATCTTGAATAATCATCAACAATAATAAGACCATAGAATTTTTCACCTAAGCTGGCAGTCCTAATGGGACCAAATAAATTCATATGCAATAATACTAAAATTGTAGAAGTAGAAACAATATTTTTATTTTTAAAAGAATATTTAGAATGTTTTCCATAACTACATGCATCACAAACATAATTAGAATGAAAATGAATTTTACATAATCCATCTACAAGATCATGTTTTGTAATTTTGTTTAAAGAATACATATTAATGTGACATAATCTTTTATGCCAAAGCTAAAGTTCATCATGTGAACTTTTGAAAAAAAGTAAATTTAAATTTGCATCACTAGTATTTTCAAAATCAATAAGATAAATATTTTTGTATCTATAACCAATAAGCAAAACATTTTCTTTATTTCTAGTAATACTGACATTAAGTTTTTCTCACATAATTTACTAATGGAAATGAGATTATGATTTAAACCTTCAACAAAGTAAACTTTATCTAATGTTATTGAAATTTCGAAATATAAGCAATGGCAATTATTTTTCATTTAGCATTATCACCATAAACCACATGCCCATATTTACAAGGTTCTAAAGTAAAAAATTTAGATTTATCACATGTCATATATCTTGAACATCCACTGTCCAAGTACCACAGATCTTCTTTGATTTTCCTTTGAAGGCATTCTTACAAAATAAAATCAGGGGTCAACTTTTAGCACCCAAACATGTTTGGGTCCACATCCCAATGAAAAGTATCCAATGAATGTTGTGTAGTGTGTGTAGCTAATGCATTTTTATTTTTGGGTATCCAAGTATAATTTGATCTAGGCAGTGCTTAAGATATTTTTGCATAATAATCAAAGGATACTTGACCTTTTATATTGCAAAAATTGCATGTAACATTTGTATTTTCGTAAGGTCTAAGTTTAAATGATTTTGATTCATTTAATGACTTATTTCTAATGAATGGAACATATGAATGTGATTTACTATATGTATTTAATTTTGCATGAAGTAATAAATTCTCTTCTTTCAATTTCCTCATAAGTGTTGATTGATCTAATAAAGCATCATTCTTAGACTTTAAATCAAAATATTCTTTTTCTAAAGATAAAGCATGAATTTCTAGAATTTTCTTTTCTTTTTCTAACATATTCAATTTTCTTTTCAGATTTTTATATTCATGTGCTAATTCATTAAATACATCATCTAATTCTTCATAAGAAATATCTTCACCTACCTGACTTGAAGTATCCGCATCTGCCATCAAACATAAGTTTGCTTCTTCCTCTGAAGTGCCACACTTCATTCTTCTGAATCAGAATTTGCCCAAAGTACTCTTTTCTTTTTCTTAAGAGCCTTTTATTTTTCCAAGACTTTTTCTTTTTTGATTGCTTTTCTTTATCAACAATATTTAGGCAATCACTTCTTACATGTCCTAGCTTCATACAATTATAGCATACAATTCCTTCACGTAAAATCAACTTTTTAGCAGGCAATTTATGAATTTTAGACTTTTCATACCTTGCTTTTTCTTTCTAATCATATTTTCCAATTCCTTGAAAGCATTTCAATTTCATCATTATCAACATCTGAATAAGAGGAATTTTCTTCACAACTGTCTTCCACCTGTAAAGCAATTAAGTTTTCTTTCTCTTTCTTTTGGAAAGAGTCATTTTGATCCCTTTGTGTTATAACTGTTCATAAGCTATCAAAGAACCAGGAAGCTGATCAATTGTACATGTAGTCAAATATTTAGCTTCACTACTAGTAGTAACTTTTGCATCCCACTCTTTTGGAAGGCTTTTTAAAATTTGGTTTAATTCATACTAATGTACTAATCTATTTATTTGGGCATCTTTAACTATGTTAGTACCTTTATAAGTAAGAATTAATTTATCCTAAATTTCTTTTGCAATAGTAAGCATGGAAATTCTCATATAATCATTGGGAAGTAAAGCATAATATATAATTTTAAAAGCTTTTGCATTTAATTCATCTAATTTTTTTTCATAAGAAGACCATCCATCAAAAGGTTTATCAACTTTCAAACCATTTGTATCAATAATGGGTGTGTGATATTGATCTGTCAATATATGCCACATTCTAGAATCTTGTCCATGAATAAATGTACTAATGTGATTTTTCCAATAATCAAATGGAACATTATGAAAAATGATGGCCTATATGTAGACTATCCTTCAGGTAATGTCGGGGATGAAATGGGTGTTTAAAAATATTTTCAAATTAAAAATTAATTTGATTGTTTTGTATAAAAAATTAATTGCAAATAAATTTTTCTTAATTATTTACGACAATTATAAGTAGTAATAAAAGAAAGTAAAGGTGCGGGAAAAGTAAAAAGAGAACATAGAGATTTTTACATGATTCGGCCAAACCCCAAAAATCGGCCTATGTCCATGCTTAGCCACCTAAGCTTGGAATTCACTAAATCAAAATGAGATTACAATAATCTCCCATACTCTCCTTCATGGGAAAGTACAACCCAACACCATACTTTCTTACATGAGCAAGTACACCCAACACATACTTTCCTACAATGGGCAAGTTTAACCCCAACACAAATCAAAATAAGGAAAAAAAGATACAAATATATAACTCTCAATTTAAAAAGATTTTTGCACTCACAACCTAAACTATAAAAATATTAAGGCAAGTGAATATTAATGAAAGAAATCTCACTTTAATTTTAAATTAAAATTGAATAAGATCTTCAATCAAGTGTTTAATGCAAGTAGGTAACTTAATGTTGCTTTGAATGATCTTTAAAAAGTTTTAAATGATTTTCTTATATGACATTGAAATGCAAACTTAAATGAAATATGAATCAACCTAAATTTGCAATTAGGATAACTAAATAATCACTTGATTAAAGATTAGAATGATACCACAAGAAAGCTATCGCATAACCTTTATGTAAATTAATTGAAAAAAAGTCAACCACAAGCACAGATTAATTTAAAAATAATGATGAAGTGGTCACCAAGTGGATAACTAAGTGAGATGTAATGTTAAGCATAATCAAATTTAACCAACCAATTAGAAACTTTAGGCCAATATGATAAATAAAATTCATATGGTTAATAATTATAAAATTAATAGTCTTTATAAGAGCTTTTGGCCAAACACATAAACAATGGATTGTGAAACGATTAAGCCCACAATAAATTAAAATTCTTGTGTTATCTATCAACCAAACAAAAAACCAATGGAATATGAATGATTAAGCACACAATAATTCAATTTCTTTATGTTAGCTTTTGATCGAACAAGAAACTAAAGGATCATGAAGTGAATAAGCATAGTATAATTAAATTAACCTTATACAATTCAAAGTCAAGGGTAGATAAAAATATATTATAAACTTAACACCTTAAGAATTCAAATGCCAAGGGAGAAAACACACAAATACTTCACATTTTCCAATAAATATTCAAGCGAACTAATGTCCATGGAAGAGAGAAGAATGATGAGGAATATTGCACTTGAATCACCAAAAATCTCCAAGAGTTTGCTTTAGAAAGGATCAGACAAGGTGGAGAAGGTGAGCAAGAGAACAAGAGCAAATAGTAGATCTAGAGAACATTTTTCAAGTTGCAATAAGGCTCTTAAATATAAGAGGGAGAAGTCTATGGTTGGTGAAAGCATGATACAATAAGAGGGAAATTGATTAGACAGCAATTTGAATTTCAAATCCAAGGGATATTGGATTGGCCAAGGAGATATTCATGAGGATCCTTTGCAAAATTGAACCAAGCCAATGTCACTGTATTTTGAATGGGATTCATGGAAAGAGCAAGAAGAAAGATCCTTTGAATATTTTGGTCAAAGGAAGTCCATGGAAGATATGTGAATGAGGAGAGTTTGAATAAATTAAATCCATGAAAAATCAATTCAAGAATTTCGTCCAAAGGAGTTTCCAAAAATAAGAAATCCTCAAATTAATGCAATTAATCAAATTGAATCTAATCTAATCATATTATGTATTATTTGACTATTAAATTAACCAAAATTAATTTAATTTTGAATTCAAGTGGATGGACCCCTAAAGATAATTTCCTAAAATGGACTTTATTTAAAAGGAATTGTTTTAAATAAGAGCTGATTATGAATTTAAATTTAAAATTACTTATAATAAATTAATTAAGCTCTAAATAATTAGAATAAATCATACTTGGGACGTTAAAAATATTCCATAAAATATTTGATTTAATTTGGCAAGATTATGCCATGAATGAAGAAATTTGAGTTCAAAAATAATTCAAATTCAAAAATTCAAATTAATGAATTTTTAAAATCTATAAAATAAGGGAATATTATATGGAAATGTTTTGAATGAAATTCGCACACTTTATTTTATAAAATGCATTAAAAAATTTGGTCAAAATAATGTGAAGATAAAAATGATAATAGGAGAGAGAAGAAAGAATAATAATAGTGAGAATAAGAATAAAAAAAATAATTTTAGGATAATTCAATTTTCATACAAGAAAAATATGAATAAAAATTATGATTATCATGGGAATGATTTAATAAAGTTTATACATAATTTATCTTGCTTGAATACACATTTAATGGAACTTAATTCTTCCACTTAGTTCATATTATCCAAAATGAATAATTTAATGAATAATTGTAATTTTAAGGTATAGAAAATATAAATGATTTTTGAATGATGAATTTAAAATTAAATGAATCATTTATTTTATCATAGTGAGCTTTCATTTTCCTTAATATAATAATTCCTAGAAAATGCTCACTTAGTTCATGGCCAATAGCTTTAGCATTCTGAGTTGATTGAAGAAATTAGAGTTGAAGAATTTTCCTACATACTTGAATCTAACTTGATTAGTAACATTTGAACATGTGTTTATTATCATCAAAATCATTCTCATATAAGATGGGGCTCATGAAGTCAACAAAATCAAACCATAGAATCTCCTTAGTTCTCTTCCCTGATTGATTTGAAATCATTTCCCTGTTAATTTGAGTTTTAGTGAGCTCAGATTGAGCGAAGAGGGAGGGATGGTGGTCGTCTCTCACTAGAGGTTAAAGGCATATCATACATCATCTATTCCACGTGATTATAATGGACAACTACAATAATTCACGTTAAAAACTAATTGATTTAATCCTTTAATCTGTAGGATTAATTATGGTTATTTGATCTGTGGTTGGATGGCGAAGAAGAAATCACATTCGCTACCAACTCAATGCCATGGGGACGCTTAAATGGTGTCACGCTGCATAATGATGAGTCATCGCTTGTGTACTTTTTTAAAATCAATTTAAATGTATTTAACAAGGAAGACCTTAGAAAATCATAACTCATTGTAGTCAAATCTAAAAAAAATGTAAATAAATATTCTGTGAAAAGCTTAGATAGAGGAGAATCCATAAAAAAATAAAAGCCCTAGTGTACAATGACTAATTAGGGTTTGAATGCTTTCTTTAATAGTGAAATTAAACCCTACTTGTCTAATTAACTTGAAACTTTAGGTGAATGTTCATGAGATGACCTCTGCATCCCATAATTATTTTAAGTCCATTGGTTGGGTAATTTAAGAAATCCAAACTTTTAAACCCTAATGGGCCATTTTGTGTATTTAATAAATTTGTATAATTAGGAAAATCATGAAATTTATTATGGAAGCTTAAATGTATATTAAAAACTTAATGGTGATCAGAAAAATTAATTAGAGCCTTGAGTTCTAATTATTTTCTAAAATCACCATTAAATGTGACTTTATTAATTAATTAAATCATTAATTGCCTTAGAACTTAAAATTTTCACAACTAATTACCTTTGCCTTTAAAAATTGTGATAAACCCTTCTTTGTATTCTACAAACAGAGAGGTTTCCAATGAAACCAAAATCCATAATTGGTTTGGGGTATTTTGAGTTTAATTGATGATTTTGGGTTTCTCCATTTCTTCAATTTGTCTAAAAATATTATCCCATTTGCATTAGAACATTTAGTGCATGTTTTCATGTTTCTATGTTCAATAATTTTCTCATAATTTTTGGGCTTATATTTAAGGTCTAATTAAATATTTATCTCTTTGGGGTTTAATTACATAATACAACTAATTAACCTTAATTAGATCATTAAAATCACTTAAACAACATTTAAACCACTTAATGAATATAAAGGTTAAGGGATAACTTTAGTGTGTTTGTGTCTTTATTATTATTATTATTATTATTAATTAACTCAAAATTTTAAGTTATTAAATAAGAAAAGTTGATTAACCTAAGTGTCATTATTTTTGTATGAAAAGTCTTATGACTTAATGGTGTTAAATGGAATAGTTTATGATGTTAAATGGATTAGCTTATGATGCTTGATTTCTTTACTTCAATTTTTTTATAAATAAATACTTCATACTCCATGTACATTCATATTTCAAAAATCAAAGATTTCATTTTATTGCATTCGTATGCTCAATAATGTGGTTATTATCACTAGTAAATTTCAAATTATTTTAAAAATTTAATAAATTAATATACATTATAAATTACGTTTTAATGGAGATAAACAAAATAATTATATATGTACATGCATTGAAAGGTACATCTTATGCTAGGACATCTAATTTGAAGGAGGTCTTAGATACCTCGGCACCCTAGTTTAATAATAACTCACACCTTAAAAAGTGTGTAGTGTAATATATATGAGGATTAAAATATTTTAAAATTAATATCTTAAAACTTATTAATTTTTCTTTGCATATTTATGTTGGCTTTATGAGCCTCATGTTCACTCTGATTAACTTTGATGATAACAATGTATGCTTGGATGTTATAATGTATATTTTATGTGTTTCAAATATATTAATTTCTAATTATATATCCAATACATCTCACAGTATGTTTGATGAAATTTCAAGTATGAAAGAATGAAAGATAGATCAAAATGGATAACGTGAAGCTTAAGAGCCAATATTTTTGATTATATGCATTTATAACTATCTTAGCGGTTCATATGAGTTCAAATGACATGAATTAATTTGCTCACAACTTAACATATTGTTTTTATTTATTTAAAATAATGATAATGAGATTAATTTATATAAATCTTTATCTAATTAACATTCAATGCTTCATACATAGCATTTTAATTGCCAAAATAATAAATGATAATTAATTATGACTATGAGTGTAGTTCATATATTTAATATAAATAAAATTTTAATTTAATTTATAGGTTATATGATAACTAATATATGTATGATTATATCTAAATTATATCATAATATTTAAATGTTATATTTCAAAATTAACAAAAATATGTGAAATTTTGTATTATAACCAAAGTCATTTTATAATAAAAAAAGTTAAACATGATTTTATCTCTAATGGATTCTTTGGATTATTTCCTTTAATTTCATAGGTTACATGACCCACGTTTGATTAAAATTGAATTTATTATGACTTTTCAAATATTAGCTGATTTTAATAATGAATTGAATATATTAAGAGCCATATTTGATTATTTTTGACTTGCCCATATGACTAGCCAAATTTTGGCTATTTGAATTTAATATTTATTTAATATAAATCCTATTTTTATTGAATATTATATTATTAAATGGTAAAATGATGTTAGAATAATATATTTCTTTGAAATAATTCAAAACGACCTTCTTACTTATAAATAGCTCTCATTCTCTTCATGAATGGGCTGCTCGTTCAAATTCAAAATATCTCAAACAAATTTTAGAGAAAACTTCCTAGATTTTCCTTCTAAGTGTTCTCCAAATATTGCAAGATCAAATTCTTGGTTTTCAACATTCTTCAACTAAGTAAGCTTTCTCAAATTACTTGAGTTTGTTTTTCTTGATCTTAATCTCTTTTAGTTGTTCATACTATTTTCAACATCTATTTTTTCTTTGAAATTATTAATTTTTGGTGGATTAGTTTTTGGGCATCAAAGTTTAAGATTTTCACATCAAAGTTTCTTGAATCATTTTTTTGTGAAAAATAGTTGTGATAGTTTGTTGGATTTATGTCATCGTGCTAAAATTTATTATCTTCCTACAAATTTCTTTTGGTTTCTTGAAATATTTTTCTTCATTAGACTTATTTGAAATATCATTTATTCTTAAATTTATTTTAGAGGAATATTTTAAGCATTTTAAATTAATTTATTATGCTGAAAATATTTTCATATTTGCTAGATCTCTCTTTTAAATTAAAAGCTTACTAGTTTATTTAGATCTATCCTATACTAATTTTATTTAAATATTTTGTGATCAGTTGCATTAATTGAAAACATCATTCTGGTTAAAATAAAATAAATTATTCCTATAATTTTAGAATATATGCTAGATCTATTATATATCAAGTTTCTTTATCAAAATAAAATTTATAAAAAGTTAAATTATTTTATTTATCACTTATCATTTTATTCCAACTAATTTCCATTATTTAAATAATTTTATCTCACTAAAATTTAGTAAATCTTGTAAATTTTCATTGTTAAATAATTAAAAAAAAGAAGTTTAGTGGCGAGTTAATCATTCTTACACTATTATATACATACTTAATATAGTTTAACTTAAACTGAAACTTATTCCTTGCTTAAATTTATTTTATTGTGCATTGTGAATTTATTTTAAAATTATTTTATATTAATCTACAAATTGTAATAACATAAATATCTTAATAAGATCACTTTAAGATATTTATTTTATTATTTCTGATAAAAATTAAGTGAGCATTCTATCTTGTCAAAATTATAAGTTGTAAAGTGAACATTTATAAGTTGTGAGATCACTTTTAGAATTATATAGCTTAGTATATTTGTGAGAGATATATTTATTAAAATTTATTATTTATTATTTTTCTTTTCATGCTATACAATTTTTTATTGTATCGCCCATTATAGGAGAGTACTTTGTAAATATTTTTTAGTGGATTCTAGCCGAGGGTGGCTAGCATGGCGTAGGCGGTTTGGGGTTTAGCCAAAATAAAAATGTGATTATTGTCTCTCTTTACTTTCTTGTACTTTATTTTTTGCATTAGTATCTTGTCATTATAAAATCAAAATTAATTTTCTACTAAAAGTTAAATTTTTTAATAATAATACATCTCCCCTTAGTGACTGGGTATCGAGCTAGGCTCTTTTATTAGCTTAACATCCAAGAGTAGATCTTTTCATTATGGGACAAGGTTTCCCAAATGGTTCACTACCAGAGGGACAATCCACTCATAGACCTCCACTTTTAGATAGTGTACCATTTGATTATTAGAGAAATAGAATTAGTACATTTTTAAGAGGTCAGGATGCATGCATGTGACACATCAATATCATACACATAGAAGTAAATGGCATTAAAGTAGAAAAACCTTTTGAGAAATGGACTATAGCTAAAAGACAACTTGATGAATTAAATGCTAGGGCTTATAATACTTTACATTGTGCTTTATTATCTTATGATTACATAAAAATTTCTATCTTAAGTACAATAAAAGAAATATGGGATAAATTAATTATAACTTATGAAGGAACTAATGAAGTTAGAGATGCTCAGATAAACAAGCTTGTTCATGAATATGAGTTATTTTGTATGTCTCTTGAATCTATTTCTGATATGTATACTAGATTCATAAAAATAATTAACACATTGAATTCTCTTGGAAAAACATATAGGAATCAAGACTTAGTCTATAAGATTCTTAGATGTCTTCCAAAAGAATGGGAAGCTAAAGTAACAACTATTAGTGAAGCTAAGATTTATCTACTTATCCACTTGATCGACTTTTGGGTTCTTTGATAGCACATGAACATGTTATTGCTCAAAGGGATAAGATGGATAACTCAGCAAAAGGAGAAGGAGAAAGGAAAAGCCATTGCATTACAAGTTGATGATAGTGAGCATAACACCTCAAGCTCGGATGGTGATAGTGATGAGGTGGTCATGATATCCAAAAGGTTTGGGAACTTGCTAAGGAAAAAGAATCAAAGGTAAAAAAAAAATTAAAAACTATAAATTTCAAATTAAGAAATTTCATGCAGGTGAAGGGATAATTTATACAATTGTAAAATCAGAAGAAAAATATGAAGGAGAAAAAGTACCATAAGAAGAAGAAGAAGAAGAAGGTTTTATGGGCCAATCAAGATTCAAATGAATCAAGTACTTGCTCATCTGATGAATAGGTCAATATATGCCTTATGATAAATGGAGAATCTCACTTAGATTCTCAAGAGGTATGTAATGATATATCTTACTATGAATTAGATGATGCTTTTAATGATTTAGTTATTGAATATATAAAATTAAAAAGAAATTACAAAACTTTAGAAAAAGAACATAGACATTTAGATATGTTTTTTTTTATTTAAAAATGAATGTGATAATTTGAAAAACAAAAATAATTCTTTATTAGATTATTCCTTACTTGTATGTAAACTTGAAAGAGAGAATATCTTGTTTAACACAAGATTAGAATTATGTTTGAAATCACAAGTTCATTATAATGCTTCATCAAGTAAAACATTTAATAATAAAATTATTTACATCATACACATCCCATATATCTTATAATTATCATAAAAACATATGCAAACACTAATGTTTGGTGCAACTATTGTGATAGAAAAGGGCATATTTCATTTGATTTCTATGCACATAAATTACAAAACACTAAGCAATCATCTTATGTATGGGTACCAAAAGGTACAAGCACTACAAAAATCACACATTCTAGATATCTTGCTTCAAATTTAGAATGTGGACACAAACATGTTTGGGTTACAATAATTAACATGTGATTTTATTTTGTAGGAATGCCTTCAAAGCAAAATCAAAGAAGGAATGTGGTACTTGAACAGTGGATGTTCAAGACATATGACATGAGATAAGGATAAATTCACAACTTTAGAATCTAGTGATGGAAGATTTGTTACATATGAAGATAATGCAAAGGGAAAGATCATTGGCATTGGTTCAATTTGTAAGAATTCTATCACTTTAGATAAAGTTTTTCTAGAAGAAGGATTAAAATTAATTTCTATTAATCAATTATGTGATAAAGGTTTGAATGTAGTATTTCAGGCATCATATTATATTATAAAAAATAATGAAAATATTTTGTCAATAGGACAAAGACATAAAAATATTTATGTCATTGATTTAGATAGCTTTCATGATGTGAATTTGAATTTACTTTATTTTAAAAGCACTAATGATGATATATGGTTATGGCATAAGGGACTATGTCATATTAACATACACACACTCAATAAAATTGCTAAACTTGATTTAGTAGTTAGATTGCCTAAATTAAATTTTTATTCAAACTATGTTTGTGATGCATGTATTCATGGTAAGAATTCTAATAGCTCATTTAAAAGTAAAAATATTGTTTCTACTTCTAGACCTCTAGAATTGTTGCACATGGATTTATTTGGTCCAATTAGCACCTCCAGCTTAGGTGATAAAAATTATGGTTTTATGATTGTTGATGATTTTCTATATATACTTGAGTTTTGTTTGTAGTTAATAATGATGATGTTTTGGTGAGTTTAAAAAGTTTTCTAAATATATTTAAAGAGAACAAGGTCTTTTAATTAATAGGGTTCAAATTGATTATGGTGGCAAATATTAAAATAAATTATTTGAGGATTATTGTGAGGAACATTAGATTAGACATAATTTTCTTGCACCTAGAACTCCCCAACAAAATGGAGTAGTATAGAGAAAATTAGAATATTAATTGAATTAAGTAGATCTATGCTCGATGAGTATAAATTGCCAAAATATTTTTGGGAAGCTATAAATAATGCATGTTATGTGATGAATAGGATTTATTTTAGACCAATTTTGAAGAAGACCCCCTATGAATTATTTTTTTGGAAAGAAGCCTAAGATTGAATACTTTCATGTATTTGGATGTAAATGCTTTATTTTGAATAATGGAAAAAAGCCTTTAGGTAGGTTTGATTGCAAATCAGATGATGGTATTTTCTTAGGATACTCTCTTTCCAGTAGAGCTTATAGAGTTTCTAATAAGAGAAAAATGATTGTAGAAGAATCAATACATGTTATTTTTATTTAATTGATCCCATTAAAATGAAGTGATTGATGAGATTGATAATTTTAAGAAAATATCTTTAGAAGATAATGTGGATGATTCATTGCCTAAAGAATGAAAATATAATAAAAATCATCCAAAAGAATTGATTATAGGATATCATCAAAAGGAGTTATGACCAGAAGACATAGTAGAGAAGTTATATATCATTCAACATTTTATTTGAGGTTGAACCTAAAAATTTAGAAGAAGCATTAAAAGATAATTTTAGATTATTACTATGAAAGAGGAATTGAATCAATTTGTAAGAAATGATGTTTGGGAATTAGTCCCAAGACCCCAAGATCAAAATGTCATTGGAACAAAATGGGTCTTTAGGAATAAGCTAGATGACTCAGGTTGTATTATTAGAAATAAAGCTAGGTTAGTTGCACAAGGTTACACACAAGTTGAAGGGATAGATTTTGAAGAATCGTTTGCACCCATAGCAAGACTAGACACTATTAGGTTACTCTTTGCTTATGCTTATTTTAAGGATTTTAAACTTTTTTAGATGGATGTCATGAGTGTATTTTTGAATGGATTTATTGACCAACATGTCTTTGTAGAGCAATCACCTGGATTTGAGAGCCTTGACTGTCCAGATCATGTGTATAAATTAAAGAAAGCTTTATATGGTTTAAAATAGGCTCCTCATGCTTGGTATGATAGGTTAAGTAATTTTTTGATAGATCTTAGATTTAAAAAGGGTAGAGTAGATACCACCATATTCCTTAAAGGCATAGATGCTAATTTGATTATGGTACAAGTGTATGTAGATGATATATTATTTAAAGGTACAAATGAATCTTTGTGACATAAGTGCTCATCTTTGATGTCTAAAGAGTTTGAAATGAGTATGATGGAAGAACTTAATTTTTTCTTAGGTCTTCAAGTGAAGCAACAAGAAAATGGCACATTCATTTTCCAAACCAAATACACAAATGAATTGCTTGAAAGGTTTGACATGAAAAGATTCAAATATAGTAAAACTTCTATGAGCCCATCTACAAATTGGATTTTGATGAATCGGGAAAATCTGTTGATCAAAAACTTTATAGGAGTATGATAGGTTCACTTTCATACCTTGCTATTAGTAGACATGATATTATGTTTATTGTTTGTTGTGTGTTCATTTTTAGGCCAACCCAAAAGAATCACATTTAATATCAGTCAAGCATATCTTTTAGTATTTTATAGGAACTTTTAGGTTAGGTTTATGGTATCCTAAAATTTATTTATCATGTGATTTGGTTGCTTATCCTAATTTTGATTTTGTTGGATGCAAAGTAGATCAAAAAAGCACATCAAGCACATGCCAATTTTTAGGATCATCACTTGTGTCTTGGTCTTCTTGAAACAAGCTTTTATCCACTAGAGGCTAGATAGGTGCAGTTGTTGCTCAGTCTTTGGTTAAAGCAACAATTAGAAGATTTTGGTATTAAGAAAGATCATATTCTAGTATAGAGTGACAATACTAATGCTATTAGCTTGACCAAAAATCCTACCCAACACTCCCGAACCAAGCATATAGAAATTAGACATCATTTTATTAGGGATCATGTTTTGAAAGGTGATGTTAATATTAATTCATTAGTACAGATTTACAAATTATAGATATTTTTACAAATCCATTACCAGAAGAACATTTCTATACTTTAAGATGCATGCTTGGAATGTTAGATCCTAATATTTAAAAATATATGAAGTTTGTTCTCTCTTTTTGATATTGTCAAAATTGGGAGAAGAGTAAAATGTTGGTTAGTATTAAGTCTAATTTATGCTTATATTTAGGGGAGCATCATTATTCATCTCTTGTGCACAAATTTTATTTAATAAAAGACAAATATTTAAATAAAAACTATGATGAAATGTCAATTTGCACCTTCATCAAAATCAATCTCCAATATTAGTTTGTTATCATCAAAAAGGGGGAGATTATTAGCTTTATGAGCCTCATGTTCAATCAGATTAATTTTGATGATAACAAATGTATGCTTGGATGTTCTAATGTATGTTTTATGTATTTTAGATATATTGATTGTTAATTATATCCAATACATCTCACAGTATGTTTGATGAAATTTCAAGAATGGAAGAATGAAAGATAGATCAAAATGGATAATGTGAAGCTCAAGAGATAATATTTTAGGTTATATGCATTTATAACTATCTTATACATTCATATGAGTTCAATTGACATGAATTAATGTTCTCACAACTTAACATATTACTATTATCTATTTTAAATAATGATAATGAGGTTATTTATTTAATATCAATGCTTCCATAGCATTTTAATTGTCAAAATAATAAATGATAATTAATTATGACTATTGAGTGTAGTTTATATGCATAATAAAATTAAATATTTTAATTTGTTTAAAGGTTATATGATAAATAACATATGTATGATTATATCTAAATTATATCATAATATTTAAATGTTATATTTCAAAATTAACAAAAATATGTGAAATTTTGCATCATAGCCAAAGTCATTTTATAATAAAGAAATTTAGATTTGATTTCATCTCCAACAGATTCCTTGGATTATTTCCTTTAATTTGATAGGTTACATGACCAATGCTTGATTAAAATTGAATTTATTATGACTATTCAAACATTAGCTAAATTTAATAATGAATGCATGCTACATGCTTTGAATATATTAAGAGGCATATTTGATTATTTTTGACATGCCCATGTGACTAGCTGAATTTTGCTATTTAAACTTAATATTTATTTAATATAAATCAATTTTTTATGGAATATTATATTTATATATAATAAAATGATAGAATAAAATATTTCTTTGAAATAATTCAAAATGACCTTCTTGCTTATAAATAGCTCTCTTTCTCTTCATGAATGGGTTGCTCATTCAAATTCAAAATATCTCTAGAAAATCTAAGAGAAAACTTCCTAGATTTCCCTTCCAAGTGTTCTCCATATATTTCAAGATCAAATCCTTGGTTTGGAAGCTTCAACATCTTCAACTAAGCAAGCTTTCCGAAATTACATGAGTTTGTTTTTCTTGATCTTAATATCTTTTAATTGTTCATACTATTTTCACCATCTATTTTTTCTTTAAAATTATTACCTTTTGGTGGATTAGTCTTTGGACATCAAATATTTTTCACATCAAAGTTTCTTCAATCATTTTTTGTGAAAAAATAGTTGTGATAGTTTGTAATTTCATCTTGTTGAAATCTTCCTACAAATTCTTTTGGTTCTTAAAATATTTATTCATTAGTCTTATTTGAAAGATCATTTATTCTTAGATCTATTTTATAAGTATATTTTAAGCATTTTAAATTAACTTATTGTGCTAAAAATATTTTCATATTTGCTAGATCTCTCTTTTTAATTAAAAGTTTACTAGTTTACTTAGATCTATCATATGCTAATTTTATTTAAGTATTTTGTGATTAGTTGTATTAATGGAAAGAATCATTTTGATTAAAATAAAATAAATTATTCTTGTAATTTTAGAGTATATAATATATCTATTATATATCAAGTTCCTTTATCAAAATAAAATTTATAAAAAGTTAAATTATTTTATTTATCACTTATCATTTT
This sequence comes from Cymbidium sinense, assembly GCA_021442155.1. Taxonomy (NCBI): domain Eukaryota; kingdom Viridiplantae; phylum Streptophyta; class Magnoliopsida; order Asparagales; family Orchidaceae; genus Cymbidium; species Cymbidium sinense. Next base: position 89,201,612 of record CM038219.1, read on the forward strand.
ATTCCAACTAATATCTTTTATTTAAATAATTTTATCTTGATAAAATTTAGTAAAGCTTGCTATTATTATTGTTTAATAATTTTAAAAAAAAGAAGTTTAGTAGTGAGTTAATCATTCTTACACTATTATATACATACTTAAATAGTATTTCTTGAACTTAAATTTATTACATGAAATTTATTTTATTGTGCATTGTGAATTTATTTTGAAATCATTTTTATATTAGTCTACGAATTGTAATAGCATAAATATCTTAGTAAGATCACTTTAAGATATTTATTTTATTATTTCTTATTAAAATTAAGTGAGCATTCTATCTTATCAAAATTCTAAGTTGTAAAGTGATCATTTATTCACTTTTTGAATTAGATAGCTTGGTATATTTGTGAGCGATATATTTGATCAAAATTTATTATTTTGTATTTTTATTTTTGTGATGTAAAATTTTTATTGGGGTTGTACTCACCCTATTGTATTAGATTACATGTTGTAGGGGTTGTACTCGCCCCATTATAGGAGAGTACACTTTGTAAGCTATTTAACATTTAGTGGATTCCTAGCTAGGGGTGGCTAGGCGTGGTCATAGGCCAATTTTGAGGTTTGTCTGAACCACATAAAAATTGTGTGACTATTATCTCTCTTTACTTTACTGTACTTTATTTTTGCTGCATTGAGAATTGTATCTTATCATTATAAAATCAAAAGTTAATTTTCTACTAAAAGTTAAAATTTTTAATAACACCCAATTTTTAATAAAGTTTTATTTTCATTATAAATTTATTATAATCTAGGCTATATAAGAGTAGAGCTCGACTACTCATCTCTTTTTTTGTGATGTATGATGGTACTCAGCCACACTGACTTCTTATTCTTTTAAACGTTATTATGTTTACATTAATTATGCATTACAAATGATATATTTTTCTTAAGTTTCTTAAAGCATGTTTGTTTGCTGTATGGCTCAAATGATAAGCTCTTGAAGGACTTAAATTTTTTACCCCTACTAATTAACTTTAATTAAAATTTTGACCACTCATAATCTAACCACAAAGCTAAGGCATTTAATCAAGATATAAGAATTAAGAACTTATAGTTTGTGATGAATGCTATAACACCATGCATGCATAATATTTCATTTCTTGCAAATACAAGGTCTCCACTCTTGCATGTTAAGGGACATGACCTGACTTGTGAGAACAGTTTCCTTATAGTGGAGAACACCCCTTTCTCTTTGATTTAGCCATAACTCCATTTCATCATGCATGTAGGCATAAATGCCTCCCAAACTTGAGTTGAAAATGATGAGTCAATATTAAATAAAATTTGTAACTTTTATTACATTAGTCTAAGAATTAATTGTTAATAGTAATCATGATCTAGTCTCTTAGGGAGTGATTTTAGGACTCTAGCTTTATTCTTAACAAAAATTAACCTAGTCATCTGGCATTTACATTAGACTAGCCCACATAATTTTGAATTGTAGGAGGTGTTAGCTAGTAGTCACTCCAGGAGGTTGTAAGTCCAGAAGAGTTGGGATGATTCACACCCTTGGGTAAGGATATATCAAAATATCCCATTTTATTGAGTAAACTTAGCTCGAGTTACATAGCTTATGTTGGAACACCATTAGACATAGGGTTTAGAGGCACATGATTCTCTTTTGCTATGAGTGCAAGACCTCACCTCTTAGGTATTTTCATAATCTTCTATTGTGAGAATATAAGCTTTAGCATTTTTAATAAAATGTCAATTAAAATAAGTATAAATTTCTCTTCAAAAATATAGAGCTCAATCATAGGATATATTGGAGTATCTCACTATGATTTCTAGTATTTGAGTGCTCCCTCCTTATTTTATTTAAATCTAAGAAGAACTATTCCATTTAAACTCTCCCACTTGATTATCCAAATTTATCCCAATCCTTTAACATACAAACTTTAAAATCCTTAGAGACATCAATTGACTATTTTATTCAAGTGTATTCTTAAGAGACCCCCATCTTCAAATATGTAGTTAACTATTAGAGCTTTACCCTATAGGGAACTAAAGAAATTGTTTAAAATAAATCTTGCTTTTCTTTATTCTTGTAAAGTAGAGGAAGAATCTCTAGTATACATAGACCTTCCAATCTTAGGAGTCCTTATTAGATGATTGAGCCCATCACAGGGTGATATTTCTACCCTTCAAAGTAGTACATCATTCCTAGATATCATATTCAATCATTTCGATAAGTGCCTTTTAAGATTTGCATGCTACTCCATCATAAATTATAAATACCATAAATTGTTTTGGTGACTCCTCTGGGGAAAATTTTTCTCTCCATCTTAAGTAGACAATCATTATCTCTAAGAATCGACAATGGACTTATGTTTGTCATAAACTTAAGAGCACCTTTTTTTTGAATTCCTTATTCATTTTAGTTTTTTGATAAGTGCAACTAACATTTTCCCTTGGTTCTAGAACCTCTCATGAGTAGGTTCTAGAATCCCCATTGGACACCCAATGGGTAAGTTAAACAAATTCTGATCATCATGCAAAAAAAAAAGTAACAAAATCTCAAATTTTAGAGAATCTTAAAATCATATATTGAAACCTATTGTCATAACCAAAGTTGATAAATTAGGTTTATTGATCCTTTAAAATTTCTTGAATCAACCTTATAGTAAGGATCAAATACAAAATCTACCAAAATCAATCAAAATGATTCTAAACTGTAAATGCTATCTAGCATAGACAAAGAGTTTAAATCCAAAATTCAAATAAAAAGAAGATAACAAATGAAATAAATTTTCACAATAATTAATCCTTTGCTTTCCTCTAATAGAAGCAAAGCACCAATCTCCATTATCAATGACAATAATATTCATGTCATTGGACAAGCTCATCTTTTCTTTTTCTTTGAGTGTTGATTTGGCCATGGATCAGGCTTCCGCACCTCTATTCACATCATCAAGTTTGGTTTGGGCTTTGTGCACTTCAAAGTCACATGTGATGGCCCAGACCTCACCACAGTTAGTAAGAAGAAGATGGAAGACAAAAATCCACTTCTTCAATTTAGCCTGTAGTTTGGCACATAGCTTTTCTCTCTTAAGAGGAAAACCTTAGACGTTCCACCATGATCATCTATTATTCCCACCACATGGGTAGTTAGGACTAGCTTCACCTTTAAGATAGCCCCATCCTTTAAAGGGAAGGTAGCGGTTGTGTAAGAGGTTGTCCCATCTACTTTTGAGGTCAGTTCTAGTTTTTTCCATGTCCCTCTAGCCAAGACTCAATGTAGGAACAAGAAAACTAGCTAAATAGACACTATAAAGGATGTTCAAGGAGATAGAGTCTGCATCACATGTTGTTGAGGATGGTTCTTCACGTGAGACCTCTCTCCTCTTTGGGAGTTGGGGGTAGTAGTTTTCACCCTCTCTTAGGTGCAATGGGAGAGAAGGATGTGAAGAGCATAGCTGCATTGCCCACACAACCCATGGAGTACAATAGACCAGATAGGGAGAGGAGGAAGCCTTATGATGATCTGAGGTCCATGCTCAAGAAAGAGTAGAAAGAGTCCACAGATGCTCAGAGTCTACCTTAGTACATAACTTGAGAGAGATCATCTCTAGGAGTGTTAGGGATCAGAACTATAAAGAAAAGGCTATAGAGGCAATTATAATAACCTAGGAAGAGAGAGATAGAAAGAGATTTGCCAGGCAATTAACGACCTCTGCCATGATGGACAGATACTTGAGTTAGTGAGGTAAAAGAGCTGACCTATTCAACAACATAGTTCTTACTGGTCCTAGCCAGAGGAGGAAGTCCTCGGTAGAGATGCAGTCGATGCCATTAATACAACACCGCTTGACTTGCTGTCCACCATCGTTAGTCCATGTGCCACCATCTGACATCCTAACCAAATATCAGAAGAGTGCATCTAGGGGAAATCCCCACCCTTGGTGATCTATTTACAACTTATGGGCCATCCTTCATCTTCTCACACTGATGGTATAAGGCTAAGGCTCCTTAATTTGGCCTCAAATACCATTCATAGGGATGGAGTGGTGGATTAAGAGTGTAACCACCATTTCACTAACCTAGCAGAATAAGGAAAAGAAGTAAAAGGATATAGAGGAGCTCTCTTTATTAGTAGAGCCTGTCATGGTTTTGACCATCATCAGCCCATGATGTTTAGCATGCTATACCCATAGGGGATCATATGGTAGAAGATTGCCACCCTAGGTATATCCTTGTAGATCCAGAGGACATAGATGGCCATTTCTTTATAGAGATCTTAGAAGAGTATATGACAATGATTAAAGACACGTAGAAGGAAGGTTAAGAGGGAAGTGATGATGAGAGGGTCAATTTTGATATAGAAGAGGATGACTTCTTGGATAATGTAGTAGACGTTCATATGGTAGAGACCAGGACCTCTTATCATAGAGAGAAACACCATAGTGTTGATGCTTAAGGAGTTGTAGTTGAGGAAGGTGAGGCATTGTACTCAACTCAATAACTGTTGCATCAACTTAGGATAAAAGATGATTAGATTGATTGCATAGAGTGGAGGATGGAAGAGTTAAAGCCAATTGTGTGAGTTGTTGACCTCATTTTTGGATGAGGTTAATTTAGCAATTAGAAGATCTTAATCTCAAATAGGATTCTCCTAATTCAATGCTTAGGACACTATACCTAGTGACCTAGAGAATTTGCCTTGGGTTGGATCTAACCTATTTTCCTTAGGTAGGATCAACTCAAGCATCCAAATTCAAAATCAATTAATCAAATCAACAATCAATAATCATCAATCCAAGATGATTAAAAGTCAAATTACATTTAATTTCAAAAATACCCTTGAGTTGATTTTGAATTGGGTCAAGCTAAAATCAATGCACTCAATTTGGACTCAAATTCCAACCCAAATCAAATGTACTCCAAATGAAAACTCAAAATGGGTAGCACACATTAGTCTAGGGCTATGTGATGCCATAATCATAAAATAAAAAAGGGGTGAAAATGGGAAGAAGAGAAATGCTAATTTCCTTCTTCCATCTCTTCCCATGCAAACTCCTTCTTCCTACCTCATCCATTCCAAGACAAAAGCCACCTCTTAAAAGATTGCTGCCTTCAAGTGAAGGAGGCAATCAAGCAAGGAAAAGCCAACAAGGATTTGGCTTCTCCAAGGGAAGAAAAAAAATGATAAGAAGAGGAAGAAGAGAAGAATAGTGTTTGGACATGCATGGAAATCTTGCAAGGAAGCTCCTTTCCTTTGAGGTGAACATCCCATTATGTTCACAAGGAAAAGGGGAGTTGATACCATACCTTTCCCCGGCCACCTTGTCGCCGAAAAGGCACTGTTCATGCCAAAATGGAGCACCCTTTAATGGTAAAACCCAAAGGAGGGCCGAGATCATTTTACGTCAGGAAGGCCGAGAACCACCAAGGCCGAGATCAATGCTTTAAGCTCGATCAACGGGGCAAACCACGAGGAGACAAGCTGTCAAACGCCACAATCTCTTTGAATTGATCTAAAGCTTATGAAATTGACCTCTCCACCAAAGATTGCGAAATCTAGGTTTTCCATTGATGTCCTCCTCTATTTTCTTCAAGCTTTCAATTTTAGGCTTTTTCAAAGAAATTTGGAGTGCCAAATGGATCTAACTACATAGATTGATCCCAATCATTGATTATTTTGGGATTGAAATCGAGGAATAATTCACCATTGATCACTGCTGGTTGATGGAAAACCATCAACGACAATCGGGTTTCATCATTTAGGGAAGAAGACGGTCTCCGGACCGTTCGATCCTTCTATTTAGATCAGATGGTCCAGATATAGGCACACAATTTGATTTAAATCCCTTAAGGATCATGGGGGTGATCCGCAATCGGACGGTCCAGATCTAGGCACATAATTTGATTTAAATTCATGGGCAATCCGTGATCGGTCAGATCGCCCGCATTTTTTGCCGTGACCCATTTTCATCCCCACGCTGGCGGCGGTGGTATGATCCCGTTGGACTGAGAGATCAGTATGGACCATTCGATCTTTGATTGTATGGTCCGTAAACGATCCCGCTCATTTCAACTCCGCCGCGTGGGACCCTCCCCACTTAAAACCGTTAAGATTTGTTAAATAACGGTTTTAAAATTATTTAAAAATTATAGAAACTTCAAAACATCATATAAAATCAAAGAAAACTTATAAAATTATAAATAAAATCTCTATGGATTTGTCTTGATGAGAGAAATCCATAGTAAATCCTAATTTTTATTAGGTACTTTTCCCTTAATTTGAGTTTAATTAAAAAATATTAAATCCTAATTACTCTCAAATTAATAATCCCTTTGGGAAATGAAATTAAGCATAAAATACACCTTAGGTAAATTTTTGGGATTTAATTTTTTGAATTCAAGGGAAATTGTAATTTCATGTATTAAACTTTAAATTAATTAAACTAATTACCCTTTAATGAAATAATTAGAAAACTTTAATCTAATAACCTTAAATCAACATAATGAATATTAATGAATATTAGAATATTAATTAAACCTAATCAAACCCATATGAATCTAATAAATCACTAATTAACTCAATTAAGTAATTAAAAGAATTAAATAATTCAATTAAATAACCTTAACTTAATTAAATCAAAATAAACCAACAAGTTCACCAAAAATTATAAATAAACCCTCATTGGAAAGGTATTTCAGTGAATAATAAATAATAAATAAAATCTCTTAATGAATCTTAAAAAATTAGGCTTAATTTAGGTTTTAATGAAATAATTAAAACCTTAATTACATCCTAATTACATTCTAATTAAGTTAAAACTTTAGAAACATAAAATTGGCATGTAACCCTACTTGCCATAATTATCTCAACCCAATTGGTCTATAAATTTGGAATTCTTGATTTTCCAATTCTCTAGGTCAATATGAACTAAATAATAATTAAGAAGAATCATTAATTCATTGAATCAACAAATAAATTGAACTAATCTGAAATAAACATAAAAATACTTAGGGTAATTCATCAAAACTTCCTATGTCAAAGAATTTAATCAAATATCAAAATTTTAAGAAAATCAATACTTAATGAAATTCAAACATAATTAAACAACTTAAGTTAAGTTTAATGAAACCACTCATCCTTAATGAATTTAAATAATGAATCTAAAACCTAGGTTAATTAAATCAGATTAAGAATAATATATGAACAAACCTAAGGTATTAATTCATATTAATGGATTTAAACCTTAAGCTTACAAATCCATGATTTAATATTTTAAGTTAAATTGAATGAAAAACTTAAATCAAACTCTTTAAATTAACATAAGCCAAATCAAATGAAATCCATATAACTTAATTCAAAATGAAATAAACCAAACAAATTAAATCATATAAAGCAATTCAAACAAATGAAATAACATAAATCAAATCCAAACATAAATAAAATAAAAAGGATTAATTAAAATAATTAAGGATTTTAGTTAGACTTTTGAAAACTTCATTAGGATTTAGATGTTGAATGGAAAGAGATCCGTCCAAAAATGGAATCATTCCATTCTTCATTCTTGAAAACCTATACAACTTTAATCAAATAAAATGAACTTAAAAATGGGAATTAAATCATTAAGCCATTTGAATTGAAACCAACCAATGGTAAAAATTAAACCAATTCAAACTTCAAACTTCAAACTTAAACTTAAAGGCCTAGCAAAGCCTTGCCACACAAACCCACTTCTACACACACTAGATTACTTAGGTCACTGACTCTAGATCTAGGTTAGATCATTCTGTGATTTTCTTTAAATCTCCTGTGATATGTTGTGTTGTGCGCATGTATGTATGTATTGTACTAGATGCCTAGGCTTATTTATTCGTTAGACTAGATGTTAGGGCGTTCTTTCAAGATTTAATATTATTTTATGCAGGGGCTATGTTAAAGGGATCTCTATAATAAAGAAATCATAAAATTGTTGTTTGCTTGCAGGTGCTAGAAATCCCTTAACATAGTCCATAGAGACAGGTGGGCTTGGTAAGAAACTAATGCTAAGCTCGTATGTTTGTGAAATATAAACTACTTCATGTGCTGTGTGTATTTCTTAACATCTATTTTGTAGGGCTTAGGATTTTCTTTGAATTTTAAATGTAAATTTTAGCTTAGAATTAGGTTAGGATCTATGGGGTCTAGGATTAGCGAGGTGACCCAAGAGATGGTGCGGTGGTCCCCTGTAGAGCTCGATGGATGTCCCTAAAGAAGAAGACTTTCCTGGAAAGAAGACCCATAGATCTAAACCTATAGTTCTAGGCCAGGTTGTATAAGCACAGAACTCACTACCTAGTTTTCTTTCTTCCGGGGTGTACAATAGTACCTTGCTACATTGGCCTTCTTCTTATATAATTTAATCTAGCTCGATTTATTTTGGGTGCACAATAGAAACAACATGCTTTTCTTAGATTTTTTTTCTGTGTTATGTTTGTGCTGTGATATATGCTTGGACGTAGGCTCAGAGGATAAACTAAATTTTATACCCAACTAAATCAATTGAAATATAAAAATAAATATAACTCATAATCTTCATACCAAAGCCTAGGTATTAAAACAAGATAAAATATATAACAACCCCTTAGCTGGATGTTTTAATATCATGCATAAATCATATTATTTCACTCTTGGTTAATGAAGGACTTCCATCCTTGCAACCCGGCTTAACCTTGAGAGCCTATGATGAAGTACACCTTCTTCTATTTGGACCATAATCTTTTTCTAATTGTATGCATTAGGCATAAATTATATTCCTATGACCTAAATAAATCCTAAGTCAAAAATTATAAAAATTTGAAAAACATGCATTAGTTAGGTACATCTTCATACCCTATATGATCTTAGGGATTAGGGAGTAAGTCTATGTTCATAGATTTCTTTCCTAAAATTGCAACAACCCAACCATCTTGCATTCATATGACTTAGCCTCATGGTTTTAAAATGCATTTAGGTGGTGTAGGTAGGTAAGTCCTAAGAAGGTTTAGTCAAGTGAAGAATGACCAATGATTCAAGAATAACTAGGTCAAGCATGGGAAGCACAGACTAGGTTCTGAAGCATTTTTTTAGGAATAAGTCTTCAACCCTAGGCATTTCTATAGTCTTGTGTTACTAGAATCTAAGTCTTAGATTTCTAAGAAAAATATAACTTGAATTCTAGAATTAAATCCAAATTTTGAACCCCAATCATAAGATAGATGGAATGTCTACATGGCATCCCAGTATCAATAGACTTTTCTTAGTTTTTCTCATTTGACTGTTAAAAAAAATAACTCTCTCCTATTTGGACCTCTCTTAATTGAATTTCCCAAAATCAATCCTTTGAAAGCTACTTAGTAGTCTTTAGGAATAACCACTTATTTCTTTAATCGAGTATTCTTCTGAAGAGACACTTCTAAGATGTAATTAACTATAGAGGCTTGCCTTTATAGGAACCATGATCCCGTGATAAAATAGACCATCTACTTTTCCATAGCTCGGGAAAATACTCAGTACGAAAGACCCATTAGCCTTAGGAGTCTTTTATTAAAATGATTAAATCTATTACAGGAAAGAATGATTATCTTTTGTGATAATATGCTTATTCCATAATGTCGTATTTGGTCATCTAAATATAATATTCCTAAACTCTATGTGGTGTCATTTTTTCTCTATTCTAGAGAAAAGGACCAACATTAGTCTTAATTATTTGTTAACACCCTAGACCACACTTATGGAGATTGATAACATCAAGTTGGTGCACATAATTGATCGACATAAAAGCACCAATCCTTTGGAAGAAGACATAAGCAATTTACATTAGAAGGGTACATACAAGATAATTCTCCATTAGAGAGACATTGAACATATGGTGGAATAACAAGTGGAGGCATTAGAAAAATCTAGGGGAACTCATCCATTCTAAAGTTATTGGATGTAGTACAATACCCCAAGTGGTTTGTGTCACCATCCTTCAAGGTGTTCGATGGCGGAACCCATGTCAAGATAATACACTTTAGGTCTAGTTCTTGCAACACATGTGGGAATGATGCTTTACTCTTCAAGCAATTTGCTAGTAGTATTTATAGAGTCACCTTCAATTGGTATGCCAAATTATCTAATAGTTTGGTGAAGTCCTTTGCAAAGCTAGAATAACTTTTATGAAGAGATTCATAGGAGCTCAGTAAAGGGTAATTATTGGAAAAATCATAGTAAAAAAGTAAAAGTCTAACGAGTCCTTAGTTAACTATATTCTTAGATGGCATAACTTGAGTATGAAATATGAACCATAGCTCCAAGAATAGCACACCATTGAAATTCTTCTAAAGAATACTCATGGTCTGATATCTTTCATGTTTAAGGGATTAACATTCAAAAATTTGAAAAGGTATTCATCAAGGTGGCCAACCTATAAGAGGAAGCCAAATAATTATCCTTCTTAGACCGGTCTTGCAAGCCGATGCCCTATAAGGTATTCAAGAAGAAGCTTAGGATGGTGTTAGAAATAGATAAGGGAAAGAAGCTAGCTAGATCCACTCTAACTGGCATAGACCTCAATAACATTCAATCCCACCTCCTCTTTTACCTCCAATGCCATTACAACAACCTCTACCATATAAGTACCAATATCCACCACCAAATAGCTATTTTCCACCTACTATTGTGGATAAGCTTAATAAGCCTTATTCCTTCAAGCAAGAGGCAATCAAGAAAATTTTTATGAAACTCCTCAAGAAACCTGACTTTCAACTACTTGAACTTAAAAAGCTGGAGGAAATGGGTGGAAGTGAGATCCTAACTTTTACCCTTACCACTACATGTTTCATCATATCTACAAAGATTATTTTACCATTAAAGGTTGACTTGAGCTTAGTTATAAGTATGGAGCCATCATGATGCCTAATGAATACATAATAGAACATCCCTCTTATTCTATTAAAGTAATCTCTAGGGAATCACTAAATCCTCTTAAGACCAAAGAATATTAGGATATCTCTTTATCTCAAACCTTTAAAAATATATTCTTTAAAATCAAGAAACTTTATCTGTAGGTGCTTGAACTAGCTCAGTCCTCCACCCCACAGGTAAATGATAATTTAGAGATGGTGAAAGCTAAGTAGAAGCAGCCACCAAAAGCCCGAGATAGTACACTAACACAACCACCATCTGAGTTTACTACTTTTTGCTACACATGCTACCTCTTATAGTACTGCTACCAATTTTACTCACTCTTCTACTACTTCTAAGAGCATTGTATCCATGAAAGAGGGCACCAAGCCACTCATGCTGCTAACTTTGTATGACTTCTATTTTGTACCTCCAAAGTTTTATGAAGAAGAATTCCACTTATATCTATCTCTTTTTAATGAGCCTGTCAATTTCATCCCAATAGAAAGCTCTCCAAGTCAAAATAATAATCTAAATGATTTCAATCACTCTCTTTTTGATCTAGAAATTGACTTTCTTTTCTTAAATCTTCAGGGTTCCCCTTGAGATAGAGTTGGAGTCATATGATTTTAAAGATTCTTAGGAGAAGCTGTAGGTGCACCCCTAGGTAGATCATTTTATGAATCCCTCAACTGAAGAGATCATTAAAGTTAATTTTCATAGTGGCAAAGTTCTATCTCTTAGGGTGGCACCTTAAGATAGGGATAAATAAGTCATTGGTTTTAGCGAGCATATATGATGCCCATCAGCAGATATGCTTTTTGAAGATCTGCTTAGATTCAACTACATCATCTTGTCACATCAAAGATAGTTGCCAGCTAAGTTAAGCATATACGATGCCCTTATCTTATCTCAAATCTTTACCTAATTTTGAGATGCTTACTCAACTAGCTATTATGAGATCAATTGAAGAAGAGGCATATTTCTTAAAAAAGGTTCTATGAGTCACATTTTTAGATGAAGATTTGTCACTTGGAATAATAGAGCACAACCATATGCTATACATTATAGTGGATGTGGGCAAGTTTAGATATCTAGAATGCTGGTTGACCTAGATGCATCATTCAACATCATTAGTCTAAGAACCTTTGCCTACTTAAAGATTAACATCACAAAATTTCAATATGAAAAGATGACGTTGAAAGGATTTAATGAGGAAGGTGAGATGGCCTTACGCTACATCACACTACCATTGAATATAAATGATTGGAAGATTAAAGGTAAATTTCAAATTATAGATTTATATACATATTTTATACTTTGCTATGGTAATCTTAGATTCATGAGAACAACATGGGACTATCCTCACTATACCAGTGCATCAAGTTTATTTGGGGTGGGTTAGAGTATTTTGTCAAGGGTGATCTAAAGCCATTCTCGATGAATAAAGTTGGGATCTATGAAGTTGTAGCTTATTACCTCCCTAAGAAATAAAGTATTTATTCTCATGAACATGTTCAAAAAGAAAGAGAAAAAGAAAAAGGAAAAAAAGAAAAAAAAAAAAAAGAAACAAAAAAGAAAGAGAAAAAGAAAAGGAAAATCAAAAAGAGAAAAGGGTGCGAGAGGAATATTTTGAGGAGGAAGTAGAGCTTGACGTTACTTTCTTTCCACACTTCACCACTCCTTTCCACCTAGTGGGTGAGATGTCCTAACTCCCCATAAGGCAAGGGCGAGGTACTTAGAGAAGGCATTAATGAAGGGAGACCACCATACATACCCCATCTTGAAGCCCCATACCAGCACCTCGAAGCCTTCCTACGATCTACGTAGACTTAAAATCTAGCTCAAAGGATGAGTCCTATGTAATGAGTGAACTAGCTACTTCTTCACTTTCGAAGACTTTGTTGGAGGTGACACTTGAAATTTACAGGGTTCCTAAACAAAGCATAAGTTTATTTGAATCATATTGTGTGAAATAATTAAGCAATGTACGAGTACCTTATCTCTAACCACACCTTCACCATAAAATATTAAGGGTTTGATAGTTAAGGATGCACCTTGGTTATATGCAGATCCTAAGTCTCAAAGATTTTATCAAAGAGCAACATCCTCATGTTTATGTGTTGATGTAGAACTTGAGGATGTTTCATTTACAGAATTAAGATAAGTTTTATTTGGTTAGTACTTGCCTTGTGTTTCAAATTTAGCAAAGAAGGGCCTAATACCACACACTTGGTTTAAGCACATGTCAACATATTCTGAAAGCTATGGAAACATAACTACAAGGGAGTTGATTAGTGGCTTTGATCATAACTGATTTGGCTCGATTAGGTTTTGGATCATTTGAACTCTTTAGGTCAAGTGAGTTAACTAGGGTTAAGGTCCATATTAATTTAGCTTGGAGCTTGGAAAACCAAATTCAATTAAAATTTATTGAATAGGCTTGAGGTTGGTTGTGTATTATTTACATGAGTTCATGCTTGGATGGGTGGATGCATGATTTTTCATTTAAGCCATAGGATAGGTAGAACTTATTTATCATAAGGAAAACTTTTGGCTTAAGGTTATGTTCTCAAAGTCTCTAAGCTTAGGTTTAGTATTTTCTTAATCACTAGAAGTGTCTTAGCACTAAGAAAATCCAAGTGTCTAAAAGATTCCTAAGTCTAAGATGAGAAATGCTAATCCTCACTCCAAAAGTGAGGTCAACAAAAGGAACCCAATAGATGTGGTATAACTGGCAAGGCACACTACACGTATTGGCGTTGATTGAGATGATCAAGTAGCATCTGGGAAGGTCATGAACACTAATGAAGGCTATCCATACCTAAGTGGAGGCGTAGATAAAACTAGGATCCCAATGTAGTTCAGTTCATTTCATTTCGTGCCAAAGGCATAGGACAAGGGTTGTTCGCATTTTATTTCTATACAATTTGGTTTTGCGTCAAGGTAGAAAAGAATGTTCCACTGGGGATTACATAGTAATTTGGTTGGATTATAGATTGATTCATGCCAAGGGGATGAAAGGGGATTTGTTAGGAATTGATGAGATTTGAATGAATTTATACTTGATTTAACTTAGTTATTGATTAATTTTATTTGATTTTGGTGATTCGTGTTGGTTTGGACTTACATTTGATTATTGTGTTAATATAGACCCTGCTAGTTTGTGATGAGTCATACTAAAGAAGGGCTACAAAAACTTGGACTTACCTTAGACTTATAGACTCAAAGGGGTAGTCTACCGGTAGTATAGTATAGATTGTCCAACCTAAGAGTTCCTTATTAGTTTGTGATGGCTGTATTGGGAAGAAAGCTGGGACTCACATCTTCCAAAGTAGAATCAACCATTGGGGTGACCCATTGATTGTACAATGAGGCAAATTCTACCTAGGGTGACTGTGAGGGTCTCTGGGGCTCTTATCTTAGCTTGGATAGTAGAGGTGATTCTTATAAGGAGTTTTGTTAACACTGCCCAAAAAGATAGGATGCCTGTTTGGGAAGAGGTACCTCTAGAGGTCTTATCATAATCCACAAGAGATGTCATTTTATTTATTTATTTGTTTAGTGTGTACCTTATTGGTTTGTCATGAGCCATGCTAAGAAGGATCCACGGGGCTTTGGCCTACATTAGATTTATTGGCCCAAGGGATAGTCTGTGCATCCACAATATAGACCTTCCAATTATAGGGGTGGCTACTAGGAAAAGGGATTTGTCCAGTCTGATAGTAACCTGGGTCATGTCTAGATGGGGTCATGAAGACATAATTTAAAGAGAATGCCACAGGGAAGGTGCCTCTAGGGGGTCTTATTCTAATTCCTGAAACATAAATCATGTAGGTATACGGTGGTCGATTCAGGGAGAAAGCATGGGACTCACATCTACCTGAACAATTTTATCCACCAAGTGGGTTATTATTTGGAAAGTGAACACCAGCCAACCTAAGGTGCCCATTGGTTTGTGATGATCAATATAGGAAGAAAACATCGAAGACTCACATCCTTCTAAGTGAACGGATCATCGGGATAGTCTGTCATCAGTTAGACAACTACTATCTATGACCTAGGATGACTACTAAGTGGGGAAGTCACAAAGAAGAACTAAACCTGAGCTTGAAGTAGTTAAGAGGAGAGGAGCCACTGGGGGTCTTACCCTAATCCTTAGATATATAGATTTAGACCCAATCAACATACGATAGCTAGTTCGAAGAGAAAGCTTGAGGACTTACATCTCTATGAACATGATTAGCTATCAGGATGGCTCACTAACTGCATAGTGAAGTGCATCAAGCTAACAAAAGGAACTTATTGGTTTGCAACATTCAAACTAGAAAGAAAGCATGGGTCTCACATCCTCCTAAGCAATATTGACCACTAGGGAGACACACTAGCCAAGTAGTGATTCGAGCCTGACCTAGAGCAGCTACAGAGTGAGGGCCACTAGGGGTCTTATCTCGACTCAAAGTAGCATAAGGTGATTAGATTTTTGTTTGATTTATTTGTATTTATGTGCAACTTTATGTTTGCATTATGCTGATAAGGTCTAGAATGTCGTTCGGGTTCTCTTACACCTATCCAAGACACATCGAGAGTTTGGTAATTCAAAACATTTTAACTTGGGAAATGATTCGATTAAAATAGAATTTTCATTGATGGAAAATTATCTGGGACATTGTTCATGCATAATATTTCCTTATAGAGCCCATTGATTGGGAGCATCTAGCATTCACCTTTATGATTGATTAGTTAATAAGATCCATCTTGGTAGGCCTTTTATGGTGAAAGGGCCTTCCCAAGTTAGTTCAAACTTGCCTCCCATCTTGCAATGAGCTACAATTGGTCTCGTTAGAACTAAAACAAGCTCTACAACTCAAAAAGCTTTAGGAAAACCAACTTATTATGAGCTTGAACCATTTTTGCTTTATATAGCTCGAGGTTCTGACATGCTTGTAATGGTTTTCTTCCAAACCTTCGAGTTCTTCCAATTACAGCTTAGCATTCTGCTCTGTCATGATCTTTCTACCCCAACTACTCGTAGCGATGGGAGCTAAACCCCTAATGGTAAAATGGCTTTGAACCCATACACTAAGGAGAATGAGGTAGATTGTGTTGGAGTCCTATAGGTAGTACGGTAAGCTAATAAAGCTTTAAGTAACTACTCATGCCACTATCGCTTATTATCATCAAGAATTTTCTTGTGTATTTGGATGAGAGTTATATTGAAGGATTTTGCTAAATTGTTTTTTTGCAGGTAGTAGATGGTAGAATACCTCCAATCTATGTTGTGTCTATGAGCAAAGTTGTTGATCTTGGTATTCTTGAAAGCAGTACCATTAGATATGATTCAATGGGTTACTCCAAATCTATAAATGATATGGTTTTTGAAGAATTGGAGCACGTGCTGAGCTTTGACTTCTCTAAGAGGAATTGCCTCCACCCACTTAGAGAAGTAGTCTGTAGCTGGTAGAATGAAATAGTTGCTCTTAGATGAGGGAGGATCAATCAGACCCACTATGTCAGTACCCCAACACTCGAATGGCCATGAGGCTAAAGTCAAATGTAGAATGTTGGGTGGTTGGTGTAGAACCACTCCATGTACTTGGCATTGGTGGCAGTGCATTGCTACATCCATGCAATCCACAATCATCATCGACCAGTAATACCTAAGTCTTTTGATCTTGGCTTCCATCTTGGGACCAGATTGATGAGCTTGATATAATGCTGAGTGCACCTCAGTCATGATCTTGTGGGCTTCATGTTTGTCTAAATAATGTAACTGCATATGATCAAAAGACCATCGATAGTACACCATTAACGAGGGTATAGGAGAGTGCCCTCTGTCTTACTTGATGTGCTTGAGATTTCTCTTGAGGTAGCTTGCCTTTGTTTAGAGAATCAATGAGGGTTTACCTCCAATCTAAGTCCTCATCCTTTTTGGCAACAATAATCTTCCCTTCAAGAGCGTATTTATTAATGAGTTCAATATCAATAAGAGGCAGAACTTGCCTATTATGAACCTCTATTGATACAAACTCTTCTTTCAAACATGCCAACCCTTTGGTGAGTTTGGATAAGACATCGATTATAGAATTTTTTTTATCAGGGGATTTTATAAATTATGACCTCCGGGATCTGGGCTAATAACTAAATTGTATACTTATGGTAGTGATGGAGTTTGGGCTTTAAAACTTTATATAAGACCCAGTAATATTATTGATAACTAGTTATGAATCCCCAAAGACATTGACACTTTGAATGCCTAGTTAAATGGCCAACTTTAGACAAGAGATCAGAGCCTTATATTTGGCTTCATTATTGGGGCAAGGCTCACACATATGATATAAAAATTGCATCATATCACAGTCTAGTGTGAGGAGGTATATATCTATGCTTTCCTTACCTGGAAGAGTTGACTCTAGTTCTTCTCCCCTTTGAGAGGAACCTGCACCATCAAAGTACATCTTCCAATGGAGGGTGTTTGCATCCCCTAAGTTCATGATTTATTCATCATGGAGATCATCAATGAGCGGGGAGTTTGCATGAAGTGGATGCACTACTAGGAAGTCGCGAGTGCTTGTCATTTTATTGCACAGTGGGGTACAAACATGATGTCAAACTGTGATAAAATCAAAGACCATCATGCCAACCTTACATATAGCATCAACCGTGTCATGAGGTATTGCGTGGATTGACACTAGAAATCAAGTTCACTTTGTGAGAAAGCATATAGTGTCATAGCTTCCAGACTATGAAGATTAAAGCTAAGCAATGCTTTGCAATAGGTGGATAGTTCACCTCAGTAGGTATTTGACGATGACTGAGATAGTAAAGTACATTATCTTTCTCCTCTGGGCCAACAAAGTGCTTAGAGAGTCATCAAATGTAGCAATATAAAGTATAAGAGGTTTTCTCAGGATAAGGGCGGCTAGCACTGGCGGCGTCATAAGATATTACTTTATGCTTTCAAATGCATGTTGGCATTTATCATCCCACTTAATTTCTTGACTAGTGTTGAGAATGGTTGACATTTTCCTAATAGGTTGGATATAAAGTGTCTTAGATATGCCAACATCCCTAGGAATGATCTAAGTTGGGTTAGACTTTTAAGGGGTGGCATTTCCAATAATGCTTTGATCTTCACTTGGTCGATCTGAATTCTATGGTGTTAGATAACGAACCCTAGAAACTTCCCTGAAGTTACACCAAATGCACACTTCAAAGGGTTCATTTTAAGATTATAATGTCTTAACCACTCAAAAACTACTCTCAAGCAAAGAGATGGTCTTCTTTTCTTTACTTTTGATCACAAGATCATCGAACATAACATTCGAGTCAGTGGTGAATGTGTTTGTAAAAAATTCAAGTCATGTCTCGCTAGTATGTAGCGCCAGCATTTTTGAGGCAGAAAGGCATGACCTTATAATAATAAATTTTGATCAGGGTTTTAAAATCAGTGTTCCTTTCATCTTTAGGTGCCATCTTTATTTGGTTATATCTTGATGAACCATCCATGAAAGAGAAGACTGCATGAGATGAGGCAATGTTAACCATTAGTTTTGGTATCGGCAGTGGAAATTCATCTTTTGAACATGCCTTATTAAGATCCCTAAAGTCGACTCATATATAAATTTGGCCATTTTTCTTCTTAACTGGAATGATGCTAGCCAACCAAGTGGGGTATTTTTCCTCTCGGATGAAACCAACATTAAACAATTTCTTGACTATGAAAATGACCTATTCTTGTTGTCCAATCGCATGTGTCTAAGATCTTACATGATGGGGTTAGGATCAGGCTGTATCGCTAGCTTATGAGGTACTACTTTAGGCCCTAATCTGAGCATTACTTCATAACTCCAAGCAATTAAACTCAATGAGTAGCCTAACTAAGTCATTGGTTTTAGATTCACTCAACAAGGAACTGACATATGTTGGGCATTGATTATCCTCAATCTCCAAGTTGATTTCTTTGAGTTCGTTGATGGTTGATTTAATTTTTTCTTCAAATTATGGTGGTGTCTTTAACTTGGAGCTCATCTAGACCATCTAAAGTTTCTAAATGCACCTCCCCATATGAGTTAATGTAGTTTGAGGAGAACTAATCAAATTCCAAATGATTATTAATGACCAAGCAATAATCATCATCATCCATTGAACATACTGTACCAAAGCCTAGTCTAGATCTTGTTTGAGAATTCTTGCACTTATTGTCCCATAATCTCTTGAACACTCTGACTTGTGCTTAGACCATGTATGCAGAATTAAACATTTCTATGATAAATTAAGAACACAAGGTGAGTACCAATCAAATGATAATTCTATTACTCCTAAGTAAAATCTTTGGGTTCTACCATTCACATATGTTTTGGGAGCTTCCTTAACTACCAAATCCTCAACCTTTTGTGATTACAGTGGGGTTAGAGCGAAGACACCCTTACGTTGTCCAATAGTTTCACATGAAAGAGATTTGGATACATTCATGCTTTACTTGGGGACCCAGAATTCATCACTGTTGGGCTATTGTGTGACCTCCAATAGGCTCTACTAATGTAAAGACATAACCGACATGCTCACTATATAGGACTCATCCTCTAAGCAAGATTCTAAGTCTATGTAGATGGCAGGTGTACTTCTTGATGCTAGAACGAACCTCCTAGTAGGTGGTAGGTATGGACGTCTACCACTCCTGGGGCTCCCTCTAGACTTTCCTCTTCCTCATCTTGGTGGAGGTCAAGTCATCCTTCCCACTAGCTCAAATGGAGTAACGAACTGTGGGTGGAATTTAATGTCAAGCTCTATTTCCTCCCCAATGTCTTCTTCTCACTCCCTTTTATTTTCTTTCTCATTTTCTTTTTCTTCTTCTTTTCTTTCTTTTTCTTTCTTTTCCTTTTCTTTTTATTATTAATTTTGATAAAGTTCACTAGAGAAGACATTTTGTTTATTAGGGAGGTAATAGGCTACATCTTCATAAATCTCAACCTAATGTACTACAAATGGTTCAAGATCTCCTTTACACAATATTAGATCTCATCCCTAATGAACTTGATACACTGATGTAAAAAGGATGGGACCATGTTGTTCTCATGAATCCAAGGTCACCCTAGCAAAGCATTAAAATATGTATCAGAATCTATTTTGTGAAACTTGGCTTTTGTCTTCCAATCGTCTATCTCATGACACCTAGAGAAAATTTCTTGGTTTTAGAAATAATTTTCCAAAAGTTCTATACTGTGTATACCTACAACTTCTCCTAAAGGACCATCAGAGTCAGATGATTCCAAATCTATCTTGAGTGGTGAACCTTGAAGATTAAGAAAAGGTCAATCTATTTCTAAATCAGAATGGAATTGATTGAGTTATTCAAATTATTATTATTATGACTTGGAGAGTTATCATTGGGAATAAAATCACTGAGATCTTCAAAAGTAGATAAGATGTAAGAAGAATTATTCTTCTTCATTGATTTGTTCAATTTTGGTGGTACATGATAAAAGTTAAGTAAAGTAAGTGGTATAAGTAGCTTAGTGCCATCATCCACATATACATCACTTCTGCTGGTGGTGGCGGAGCTAGTAGATGTGGTAATTACAATGGTGGGAGGATGAATGCTCAACTCGGATGATGGTGATGCTATGGAACTATCCTAAGCATGTGATGGCTACTGTTGCTGCTGGGCTTCCACCCTACTCAAGTTGTCCCTCACAAATAACATACCTTCCTTAGCATTGGAGGTCTGAGCTGAATCAGACACCTACAGAGAAAGTTTCTTGATTTTAGAAATAATCTTTTTAGAGGTATGAGATAAAGAGATATCTCAACCTTCTTTTGTCTTGAGAGGATTGGATTTATCCCAAAGACTACTTTAATATAACCAGAAGGTTATTCTACTAAGTATTCTTTGGGGATCACTATGGCTCCTGACTTGTAAATATGCTCAAGATAATTCTTGAATGTAAAGTAGTCCTCCAAGACATGGCCTAGCATGTCATGGTAAAGGTAGTAGTTTGGATCATCACTCCTACCCACTTCCTCTAGCTTTCTAAGCCCATAGCTAGAAATCAAGCTTCTTAATAAGGTTCTTGAAAATTTTTTGATTACCTCCCTCTTGAATGAGTATGGCTTGTTGTGCTTATTGGCAAGAGTAAGTGGATATTAGCTACCTGGTGGTGGATACTAGTATTGCTACTGTATAGGCTATTGGGTTGGCCTTTATCATGGTCAAGGTAGTTAAAGAAGAGGTAGGAGTGAAGGATGTTAAGCTCTGAGACTCTTAAAATATGCTCTCACTAGCTGGTTCCCCATATTCACTATAACCATTACTCCTAGCTTCTTATCAAATACTTTCTGGGGTTTAGGCTTAGATGACTTATCTGAGAAGGGTAATTATTTGGCTTCCTCTTATAGGTTAGCCACCTTGCTGATTAGTTTCTCAAATATCTTTATGGTAAAGTACATGAGCATGAAAGCAACCAAACCATGAATGTTCTTGAGAATAATTTCAATGGCATGCTACTCCTGCAGCTGTGTTTCACATTTCATATTCAAGTTTCACCATCTGAGAATATAATCAACAAGGGACTCATTAGGTTTTTATTTCTTTACAACAAGGCCCCTACAGTCACTCTCTACTGAGCTCCTATGAATCTCTTGATAAAAAGCTACTCTAATTCCACAAATAGCTTCACCAAACCATTGGGTTATTCGGAGTACCAATCAAAGGCCACTCTAGAAAACTACTAACAAACTATTAAAAGAGTAGGGTGTCACTACCACCGACATTACAATAACTAGCTATGAATGTGCAATGTGCTGCCTAGGGTTCCCACGGCTATCGAATACGTTGAAGTATGGTGGTACAAAACCTTTAAGATATTGAACTACATCAAATTCGTCCAATTAGGGTCTACCCTTTGGAACTGATGAGCTCCCTTGGGCTTGCACCAATGCCTCCTTCACTTGTTGTTATACCATCTATTTAATATCTTTTTTATGAATGGAAGTACTATCAATTATTTTCTTATGCAGGCTACCAATATCCTTATCTATTGGGGTAGTGCTTTCGGGATGATATAGGATATGCACTAACTTAAGTCTATCATCCTCCATAGCAGTGGGTTGTGAGACAGTGCTTGATTCTATAATGTTAATACCATTGCCATCAACTCCTCTACTATCCTCTCCATTATATTGATCTGGTCATGCTTGAGCTTGATTTGTTGGAGAAAGCATTGAGTTAAGTTTGATGCCTCACCTTCCTAAACTATGATACCCTGAGCATATTAGCTAGGTTTTTCCCTATGCAAGGATCCTCTGGTATCAATCATGTGAACTTCAGTAGTATCATCCATAAGGTCATTCTCATCGCATTGAAGTCTATCATACCCTCATATTGGTTAGAATGATCATCTCAAACTATCTGTCTCACTGTGGCATGATAGTCCTTTAATATCTCCTCTAATGATCAGTCATCCACTCTACTCAAAAGTATTGGGACATATATTGGGTGGTGACTTGCTATTAGATTGTGCCTTGAAGAGGTGATTCACTGTTTATTCTGGATAAGATGAGTGTTACTTTTGACCAACTCGACAACCATGGGAGTCATCCTGAAGTTTCCTTCTTCCTTCTCCTCCAGCTATGGTGGTGGAGTGACTACGACGCTCTTGGACCATCACTCTTTCTTCTCTACAATTGGGGTGGGAAGTTGAGTAGGAGAGCTCAGCTTTGCCTCAACTGGTGGAGTAATGGAGTGTGGTCTTTTGGACATAATCATATCACCAAGGCTGATGTCTTCTCTCTAGATACTAATTTATGGTATTTGGTGGCACTTTGGATGATGGGACATGGACTGATGATAGTGGTCTGTGAGTGGAGCCGTGTGAAGGTCTTCTCATATGGCTGGAACTACCAAGGACTATCCTATCTGAATGATCGACTCTATCAGCTCTTCATGGGATGGTCAATCAATGCTGAGGCCGCCGACTATCTAGCAAACCTCCTCCTATTTCTCTTGCCTACTTGGGCACCTTGGCCTCCATGGTCTTTTCTCTACAGATCTGATCCCTTACACTCCTAGGGATCACTTATCTCAAGTCATGAATGGTGGTGGACTCAAAGCATCCATGGGCTCTCCCTACTCTCCTGAGCACAAACCTCAGACTAGTATAGGGCCTTTTCCTATTCCTATCTGATGTCTCATACTCTATAGGTCATGGGGGTGTTATTGCTATCCTTCTAACATCTTCCTCTCTCTCTATAGTTGAGAGAGGGTGAAACCTACTATCACCAAGAAGGGGAGAGGTCTCATGGATGGACCCTTCTTCAACTATATGGGATGATTCCTCAAGCTTCTTATCCATGCGCTCATAGTACTTCTTGATCTTCCTATTCTTACTGTGGAGTTGAGTCTTGGTCAAGGGTGCATGGAGAGAGGTAACCAACCCTCGAAGGTAGGGGAAACAATCTCAGATGCTAGAATTGACTTCTCTTTAAGGGTTGGGGCTATGTCAGAGGTGGTACTAGTCCTAGCAAAACTGTGGAAAATAGAAGTGGTACTCATAGCATGGGAACCTCTATGGCTTTCCTCTTTATGGAAGGGAACTCAATATTTGACTGGAGATCAAATTGAAGAAGTAGTTTCTTGTTGGTAACTTCCTCCCTACTCACTATGCTAAGGGTAAGAAAAGCACAAGTAACTTTAATGTGCTCAAACCCAAGGCCAAACCTTATGATTTGGGGCGAGATGAGTATGGCCTGATCCATGGCCAAATCCACACCCAAAGCGAAGTAAAAATGAGCTTTCTAGAATACATGGTGACTAACTGCTTGAACGAAATAGAAAAGGGGCTTTTCTCTTTACTATTGGAAAAGAAGGACATAAAATTAGGCCTTGCTTTATTTGTTGTTCTTTTGACTTAACTTTAAATTGAAACCCTCATTTAACAAATTTGGTTATTCTAGATGGGGTTCATATGTATATTGGAGAGATTATGATTTTTTTAGGAGAAATGTTCTATTTATTTTGAACTTCATAGAAAGTGAGTTCAAATGAATTTTGATGATGTTAATGGTAAGAGGTTCTTTACTTTATTTAATTTATTTTAGGTGATTTCTTTGATTAATCTTTCTTACCTATTAGTGGTATAATAGGGGTTTTAAGACATACTAGAGTGAGGTCCTAAAACCTAAAGGATGTTGACCATGCTTTCCTAAGGGTGAAATAAGCAAGGTGCCCATTAGAAAGAATGATAATCATGGACTCACATAAAATATAAGTTCACTATCAATTTTTTGGGGTAATGATTGTCCACTAAAGATGGAGAGAGGAACACTCTCCAACGGAGTCACCAGAAAAATATGTGGTGTTTTAATTTCGAGCCATAGAGACACCATAAAGATCTTAGGGGATATTTATTGAAGTGATCGGGTGCTACATTAAGGTATGATGTACAATCCCAAAAGATGGAAAAATCATGCTTCAATGGACCTAATCACCCAATAAGGACTCCTAAGGTAGATGGGTCTACGTATATACTTGAGATATTTCTCCTACTTTACATGGAGAGATAAAGCAGGGTTTATTTTATATTTAGTTCTTTAGTTTTCTAGGGAAGCAAGCTTCTATAGTTAATTACATTTTAGGAAGTAGTAATTTCTTGAGAATACTCTTGATTAAAGTAGTCAATATGTATCTCCAAAGATTTCAAAGCTAAACTATCAAAGGATTAGGTATTTATAGAAATCAAATGGGAGAGGCCTAGTGAGTGCTCCAATCTCCCTTATAGTGAATTTACTTTTTTTAAAAAAGTTGGAATCTTATTAGAATAATAGGGCTTATAGTCCATCAACACAAGATTATGAAAATGCCTATGAGGTGAGGACTTATACTCATAGCCTAAAGAAAGTAAGTAGCCTTGGAACCTGAATCTAAGATGCTAGCATAAGATAAAAGCATGACCTAAGTCTAATTAGAAAAAAGGGACATAATGATTTACCTCCACAAGAGATGATAGACCCACCCTAACTCTTCTAGGCTTACAACCGTCTGGAGTGGCAGCCTGCTAATACTTCTTATGCTTTAAAAGCATGTAGGTCGGTCTTATGTAGATGCAAGATAGCTAGGCTATTATTTAATTCGGAAGGAAGCTAGAGTCGTAAACTCACTGCCTAAGAGACTAGATTATGATCAGTATGAAAACATGACTTAGACTAATGCAAAAATTTATAATCTTTTACACCATTTTGACATATTTATTTTGGACTAAGGCTTGGAATAATTATGCCTATATGCATGATGAAATAAAGTTATGGGCTAAATCAAAAGAAGGAGGTGTTCTCCACTACATGGGATCGCCCTCCAAGGTCAAGCATATCCCTTATCGTGCAAGAATGGAGACCCTCCCTATTCAAGTGTGACATAAGATGATATGCATGGTGTCATAACATACAACATCCAGCTAAGGGGTAGCTAAATCTTTTATTTATCTTGATTATGAACCTAGGCTTTAAGGTGAGGTTGTGAGTTGTATTAAAATTTAGTTATGAGTTATTTAGTGAGGATAGAAAATTTAATTTTATCCTAAAGAGCCTAACACATCTAGGCCACACATCAAATCATCACACTTTAAGAAATCTATGAAAAGCATACCATTTATATTTCATAAATTAAACACAATAATCAAATATATGAATTTCATAAAAAAAAATAAGAGGCTAACACAACTACACCTCAGAAAAGAAAAGAAATTGGGTAGCCGAGCTCTACCCTTATGTAACTCGGATTACAATTGAATTTTTATAATTACAATAATTATTATAGGACCTTCAGCCTCTTATTGCTCTTTCCATCTTCTGGATTGATTGCTCCATGTTTCACAAGGCCTCCGAGGTCTTTGTCTTCTAGCCACTACTCATCCTTAACCCCATAAAACAAATCTAAATTCTTATTAAAAAATTACATATTTAAAAAAAATGAAATCTAACTCTACCTGAAAAATAAATGTTAGCTAAACAAACATATAAGCCAAGCAATTATACTTCACATGCTTGGACTTAGCACCGTGCACTTGGGTAACCAAGCCCACCTATCCTAACTGGATTATGCTTAGAGGCATAAGAAACATGCAAGCAAAAACATTTATATTTACTTATTATTACAGCAGCCCCTTTAACATAATCTCCTATAGAAAATATCATTAGGCTATTAATGACCTAACATCTAGTATACTCATAAATAATCCTAACATCCAATCTAAAATATTACTTCATAAAATAAAACATAACACCATAACATACACTGGCGTAACCTAGAGGCTTAAATTAGTTTCTTAGTATTCTAATGTGTGAGCTACGGTTTAGTGTGGTGTGTCTTAATTAGTCTTTAGAAGTATAATTCTCTAAAGTTTAGGATGTTTAAGTTAAATATTAGGGGAGGTTTTACTTTAAATCTTTGAATTAATTGATTAATTTATATTTATATATTAGTTTTGTTTCATTTGATGCCTACTTGATTATCTAATTATTATGAAGAGAAGAAAGGGGAAGTTGACCCCCTTCATCCCTATCCTAAGTTATTTTCTAAAGTTATTTGTTTGGGTTAATCATAAGGAACTTATTCAAACATAAAAGGCATCTCAAGATTAATAAAATTGGATAACCATTATATGTATAACATTCCACCACTTCTTTCCATCATCAATAGTATACAGATTTCTTTATTTTTATTATTCATGGTATTTGATTTAATACACTTTTATACACATTTTGGACACACTTGAATGATCATTAATGCATGTATTTTTGTAGTAAAGAAAGTTCTCATCCCTCAATTAAGCATATATACACATGTATTAGATTTAAGCAAGTACGTGTCATTATTAAACCAGGGAAATGAGATTACTTAAGACCTCCTTGGGGCTACTTAAAGCCTCATGTTCCTGGGATGTCTAGACTATATACTTGCTAGCTTAAATACATGTAAACATATACACAAGCATCTGAAGGAAAATCATGCAATGATTATATAATAGCAAATCCTTTATTCATATAAAACAAAGTTCTATCCTAAATTCTAGCACATGCATACACATGAATGAAATTAAGCAAGTACGTGTCATTGTTAAACTAGTGAAGTGAGATTATCTAAGACCTCCTTGGGGCTACTTAAAGCCTCGTGTTCCCGGGATGTCCAGACTATATACTTGCTAACTTCAAATATATGTAAACATACACATGAATCATGAAAATAAAATAATCGTTTACCATGTTTGAGTTATGGATAAATGCAAATTTCATTGAACATTTATAACCAACTTTAAATTAAAATTTATATTATTAGCTTATAGTTTTGAAAATAATTTAGGATTTATTTGTGATAATAACCATAGTTTATAATAATATTTATCTAACACATGAAACTTAGATGTAATCATGTTCTTTTGATTCTTTTTGAAAACATGAATATATGACACAATTGACATGCACATTTATGATGCTTAAAAATAAATAATTAAACATTACCACATAATATCTCAATTACATTAAGTCCTAAGGACAACCAAGCCAAATAATTATTCCTTAAGACTAGCCAAGAATCTTATGAAATTTGATTTTTGTGCTTGAATCATTAAGACCTAAAGAGGAGAAATGATACTTAGTATTTACCCCATCCCATGTTGCTGATTTAATATGTTCAAAGGAAGTAATTAAGTAGGTTTTATGGATTGATTAGATTCAAGTCATGAAGCAAATTAATTTAATTACCCTACCCTAAGCTTTTTTAATTTAATTTACCACTTGATCATGAGCCTTCAATGATATGATTTTAAGAAAGTAAAATTTGCAACCTAAAGGGATCTAATGCAATTAGACTCATGCTTAAGAGTTAATTAGATTAAAGAAGAAAAGAACCTAATTTAATTACTCTTAAAATTTTTCTCATACCAATGAGTCAACCATAATTTCTTTAATAACTTTATGTTATTAAACACATAAAGGGAAACTAATGAATCATATTTGAATTATCTAAACCAATCACCATTTTAGTTTGATTTCTATCTTCTCATTAGTTTTCCTTAAATAATCCCTAATTATTACATTTGTTAATTAATCCTCCTAAAGAAATACATTTAGAAAAATAATTAGGAAAGAGGCCCTAATTATTTCTCCTCACTATTCCCACTATTCACAGTGATTAATTATCATGAATTATTCTAATTTTCACTATTTAACAATTTTATTAAATATTAAATTAATTAATGAGGGTTTTTAAGATTAAAATTCTAAATTCTCTAAATTACATAACCAATAATTACTGGAAAGTTATTGAAGGCAGAGGACATCCCAAAGAATCAGGCCACCAAATTTAGAAGTAATTAACTAAGTAATTAAACCTTAATTAAGGAAATTAGCCTAAGCTTCAAACATTAATTAAGCACCATTCACTCGACATAAATTAGGAATTTTTTTCCCTAAATTATCCTCTGCCTAACCATTCCAAAATGGGTTTATTTGTATTTTTTTGGATTTTTTTATAATTAGTTATGATTTTTTCAAGTTCTAGCCATTTTATTATATTTTTAAAGCCTAATTATCCTTTTAAACCATCGGTGCCATGTGAATGCTGACACGATAGGGCTTTCTGCATGGCACTATTGTATTGGCTATTTAAACTATCCGACGTGGTGACTTAGAGGGATGCGTTTCATCCGCCATCCGATCGCCAGATGGCTTAGATTAATCCCTTGATTTCAAAGGATTAAATCATGATTTCTAGCATAATTAATCATGGCTATCCATTCTAATCATGCGAAACAGGCAACCAATGATTCTTCATCCCACGAGCATCGAAAGACAGACACCGTCCACCATTTGCTGCTCAATCTGAGCTTACTAGAGCTTGTTCGATGGTAAAATCAACTTGAAAACAATCTGTGATGAAATTTAAGAGGATCATATGATGATAATCGCTTGAAATCATAGTTCACTTCAAAAAAGACCAACACCTATGGGAGGAAACTATGGTTGCTGAATTTTTACCTCACTGGACCTATAGACTGGTGGTCCATTGATATAGGTAGCTTCATCTTAAAGAGATGAATCCTTATTGAGAAGATCACAAGCTACCTCCCCACTGATTGCTCTATGAACTAAATGCAGTCGCAAAGCTCACCGGGTTGGTCTAGAGAAATCTTCCAGGGCTTGAATCACTCAAGAAATGATTCATTTTGGTTCACCATAGTTAGGTTAAGGTGTAGAAAGAGTTAATTTGGGTTTGGTGGAGATTTTGGAAGCTTGGATGGACTGAGATTTCGAGTTTGATCGGGGCTGGTCTCACCGACGATGGAGTACACGAAGAGCTCGTGAAAGGGTATAAGATTATACAGAATGCCCTATGGAAGGTCTATGTTGAGTTTGAATCCACAAAGAGTAGTATACTCTCCTTCCCAACTAAACCATGGGATGAGATTAGTTTAGCCTTTGGCAACCGTCTGGCCGGGATGGTGGCCGGATGTGGTAGGGGACTGCTGAGGTGGCTTAGGGTGAGAGGTTGAGGGAGTGTAGTGGTCTGACATGAGTTGGACAACATCCTTTAAGTGTACCAGTGGATTTCCATGGGTGAACTTACCCTCTCATGGCCAAAGAATGAATCCAACAGCCTTGAGTTAGGTTGGGTCAGTGGTTCTCTTATCTAAGAAGAACTAAAGGTGACTGTCATGGGGTGGGGAGCTAGAAAACCCATCTAAATGGAGATTTTGTCTCAATTGGAGGGTTGGTTCAATGGGTTTGACCCAAACTAGGTTCACCATGGGTTGGGCCCACTTGGGTAGGCCCATGATGACCTAATGATGAGTCATGCCAAGTTTTGTTAGGTTTGGGCTTGGTTTGGTTGGGTTTGGCTCAATTTGATTTATGTAGGTCAAATGGGCTAACTTGGGCTAAGTTAACCAATTTGACCAAATTGGGTCAAATCAATGGTTTGTGTTAGTTTAATTGGTCATTTGGAATGCATGGGAGCCATTAGTTTGATTCAATTTGAGTTGGATTTGAATTTGGCTCATATGGTTTAATTTGGGTCAAATGGGTCATGTTAACCAATTTGACCAAATTGACCAAATTGGAATGGGCATGGGTTAGGTTTGTGTTTAATTGATCATTTTGGAATGATTGTAGGTGTTGGTTTGAAATGATTTGGATTAGGGATTGATTTGGTTCAATTGGACCTTTTAGGTTAATTTGGGCTAAGTAGGTCATTTGGGTTGGCCTAGTCAAATTTCCTTCAACTGATGATTGTAGGGTGTACAACAATCAATTTATGATTGATTAGAGGTATTGGTTGCAATCAACTTGGATTGAAATGAGATTTGGCCCAATTTTCCCCTTTAGGTCAATTAGATCAACTTGGGTTAAGTGGTTAAATTGGCTTGACTTGACCCAATTGATTGCAATTGGGTAATCAAACCAGATCAACAATCATTATGAAAAAGATTAGATGAGTTGATTTAATCCAATTTGGGTTTGATGAAGTTTGAATCAAATTTATCATTTAGATCTCATTGGGTCAAGTGAAGAGTTGAATGGGTTGAATTGGGTTGAGTTGGTGTCAACTAGATGTTGAGAGGGACTCAATGATGGATTTAAAGTTGATTAGTGGCTTTGATCATAATTGATTTGGGTTCAATTAGGTTTTGTCTCATTTGAACTCTTTAAGTCAAATGGGCTAACTTGGGTTAAGGTTTAGGTTAATTTGGCATGGATCTTGGATTGAAAAACCAAATTCAATTAAGATTAATTGAATAAGTTTAAGGCTGGTTGTGTTTCATTTACATGAACTCAAGCTTGGATTAGTTGGATATGCATGAGTTTTTTGGTTTTGTCCTTAGGATATGTAGAATCTATTTATCCTAAGGCAAACTTTTGGGTTAGGGCTATACTCTCTAAGTCTCTAAGCTTAGGTTTAGTGTTTCCTTAATCACTAGAAGTGTCTTAGCACTAAGGAAATCAAAGTATCAAGAAGGTTTCAAAGTCTAAGATGAGGAAGGCTAATCCTCACTCCAAAATTGACATCAACAAGGACACAATAAGGAGAAGCAGTTGAGGAGATGATACAATTGAGAGAATAATTCACTAATGATCTAATTAATATGTGAAATGTTTTTATTATTCTTAATTTTACTTTCTTTACTCTTTAGCTTGGCTTTATATTTAAGTACTTTGTTTGAAGTATGTATCTTATTTTCTTGATGAAATTTAGTAGCACTAGTTGAATTAAAGATATTGTCCATTTTAGATACACTAAATTCTTTGTATACAAAAATTTTGAGCTCTATATGCTAATACTTTTGTCTGGTCACTTAAACATGTCTTAGAAAACATTAGTTAAAGGCTTTCCAGTGCCTCTAGAATTGTGAACTACAACTGTGGTTTATAATAATGCATATACACTTTACATTGAGAAGATAATTATGGTCACGGATTTTACAGATGTTCTCAAAATCAAGCACCATTGACTGCAATTTTCTTTAGATGGGTTGATGAATATGAAAAAATAGGTGCAAGTAGTGATCATGTTTGGAGAAGAGCTTTAGAAAATTAATTTTTCAAAATACTTGTCTAGTTGGAGATGACACTCACTATTTTGTTATGATTACATGTAGCAACTATTATTTTAATTTTCATATTGATAAACTTAATAAATTTTATGTGTATTAAATTACATGTTGCAACTATGTGAAAAACTATATTTATGTGTATGTATAAACTTTACAAAATTTTATTTTGTCATTTTATTCAAAATATTTTAAAAATTATGCTTTTTCGCTACTATAAACACATAAGGGTACTTTGGTCCTTTCCCTGAAAAATCAGTCATCTCTATAAATTTGAAAGTAAACTTCTATCTCTTTCTTGTATAGATTTTTTTTTTTTTAGATTTCATCCATTCGTTTGGGAGAAAAATGGATTTGATGTTTTGAAAGGTTGTTGCTATTTTTAAGTTAGAACTTGTCCAAATTTATTTCAAAATTAGTTAAACTTGGTTAATAATATTTATTTGTATGTAGATTTAAGATTTTACATGTTATGTTTTGTATTTTTTGTAAATTTTATTCTAGAATTTTTCTATTATATATTTTCCAATTAATGTAATATGTTAAATTGCTAATTATATAATTAATAAATTTTTGATGAATTTATATAAATTTTATAATATGTCTTATTTAATTCTATAAAAAAAGAAATTTGATGATTATAGTCTACTATGGCTAACTACCTAGAAGACATAAAAAAGTTCATAGAGAACAACTTAGGCACTTAGGGTGTTACATTACATTTGGTTATGATTATGCAATTATTATAATTTATATAACTAAGATAGAATGTTAATTTAATCCTTAGACTTTTTAATTTGCCCATGTCATTGATATTCATAGTAAGCGATCATGAATGTACAATAGATTACATCTATGCAAAAAAGGATTAACTGATGAATTTTTAAGTAGTGTTGAGCACTTTATGCACTTGGCATCTCAACTTCAATCTTACATTTCTGAAAGAGTGTTTTGATGTTCATGTGCAAGACATATGAATCAAGCCTTTTTAACATATGATGAAGTTAGATTAGACTTGTATTGCATGGTTTTCTAGCTAAATTATTGGTTATGGGATTTACATGGTGAGTTCAAACCACATATTGATTCTAAAACTGGTGCTTCTATGAGTTATGCATGCCTTATTGGTGAATATAATTCTGGATGAAATTGTAAAAAAATATCCTACGATGTTGCTAGAGCTGAGTTTCCAGTGGAGGAGTAACTTAATAATGAAGCTTAAAAGTTCTGAGACCTGCTAAAGGTAGCACAACAACCATTCTTGAAAGTTTGGATGAACCACACTAAAATGTTTGAGGCCATAAGAATACTAATATTAAAATGAATTTAATATGCCACATGAATGCTTTAACAAATTTGTAGAGTTTTTGAAAGAGGAAAATAAATAGGAAAACTTCATTCCTGAATACTTGAGATGTTGTTGCCAAAGCTAGGTCTTAGCTAAGAAAAAATAAACTGTTGTACCATTGATTGTATGCTATGCTACAAGGACAGTGCACAGGATATTGAATGCAAATTTTGTGGAGCACTTAAGTTTAAGCCACATAGTAGAAAATAATGCAAACAGAAGGATGTATCGCGCAAGCATATGTTCTATTTACCTTTAACTTCATGTCTACAAAGACCATACATTTTCATGCATCAAGCCAAGAACATGTGATGGCACCATAATAGAGCAAGTGCGTCACATATCTTGAATCATCCATCAAACCAAGAAGCATGGAAGCATTTCAATTGTACTTATCCTAAATTTATAGCAGAGCCATGAAACGTCAGACTTGGACTATGTTTTGATGGTTCCACACCATTTAGTCAGTCAATGCCACCTTATTCATGTTGGTCAATTATAATTACACCATATAATCTATTACCAAAGATGTACATGACCACACCATATATGTTATTAACTCTAATTATACCTAGGCCATATAAGCTTGAAATAAAGATTGATATCTTTTGAAACCATTAATAAATGAACTGAAAATATTATGGGACAATAGTGTACTAACATATGATATTGCTATTAAAAAAAGTTTTAGATGAAAGCAGAACTAATGTGGACTATTAATGACTTTCTTGCATATAGAATGCTATCATGGTGGAGCACTATTAGGAAGTTAGCCTATTCATACTACATGGACTTATCAAAAGCATTCATTCTTAGAAATGACCAAAATAATTCTTGGTTTTATTGTCACCGTATGTTCCTCTCTACTGATTATCCTTTCAGAAAAAATAATGATGCATTCATAAAATATTGGGTTGAGAAGGATATGCCACCTCCAAGATTGAGTGGGGATAATTTATGGCATATTGTTAGTTCTATTCAAACTATGATTCTACTATGTTATCTAACAATCATCTTTCGGGTTATGGTGTAACTCATAACTGAATGAAAAGGAGTATTTTTTTGGGATCTATCATACTAGAAGTCTAATTTGATATGGCATAATCTTGATTTCATGCACATAGAAAAAATAATTTTGGTAAAATTTTCAACACAATGATTGATGTTAGGGCTAAAACTAAAGATATTTTAAAGGCTAGGTTTGACTTAAAGGAATATTACCATGAAAAAGAGTCATAGTTGAGAGATACTATAGTTAGTAGAGTTCAAAAGCCTAAAATCAATTACTGTCTCACATTAGAATATTAGAAAATGATATGTGAGTGGATACAATCATTGAAGTTATCATATGTGTACACATCTAATTTAAGAGGATGTGTTGATTGAGAATAGAGAAAATATTTAGAATGAAAAGCCATGATTACCACATTTATTTATAATGCTTACTTATAGTTGCATTTAGTGCTCTACCAGAGCAAATACAAAATCCTTTGATCGAACTTATTCTTTTCTTTAAGGAACTATCTTTAGCTCGATTAAATGTAAAAGCTCTAAGATAATTGGAAGCTAATATTTCAGTCATTATCTATAAGCTTGAAAAGATATTCCCTTGCTCTTTTGACTCCATGGAGCTATCATACGAAGCTAGAGTGGGAGAACTAGTACATTATCACTGGATTTAACCTTTTGAGAGGTAGCAATTTATTATTAGTTATAATATCAATTATAATTCAATTTAAGCCTAAATATTTCCCAAAATTCATGCAAGTTCTTGAATAAACTGAAATAACTATGAAGAATAAAACACACCTCGAAGGCTTAATATATGAAACTTATTTCGCCCAATAGGCTATAAATTTTTGCTCCAGCTACTCTCAGCCACATGCACATATGAATGATTTCAATGGTGTTAGATCTTCATAGTATGTGTTATTTAGTTTTTTTAACTATCAAGAAAAGCATTGGGTATAAGAAAATAAAGATATCTGATTAATAATGAGCTTAGGGCAGTGACAGTTAATGTTTTTATAAATTATGATTAAGTTCAACATTTTCTTGAGTAAGCACGTCATTTCTATAATATTTTATTTTACTTTTAAGCAAACACAATATTCACCTAATCATGTTAATTTTATGATTTAGTTCAAATTATTCGTAAACTCACTAAACTTGAATGATGCTATCATTATCAATAAGAAGGCCGAAGATGAATTACCAACTTGGTTTAGATTACATGTGAGCAAACATCACTTGGGTCTTAATATATTTTCTAAGTTATATACAAAAGTTTTTTATTCTTTGTTCATGATTGGAGGAATGTAGTGCAGAATTAGAACCTTCACGACCTAGCTTGGGGTCTAAAATGACTTATAAATATGTGAAAATTTTATGATCTTGATGGTTATAGATTTCACACAAGTTCTTGATCAAAAGAAAAGAAAACATATAACTGTGATGCTTCTAATTTAGGAAGCACACATTCAGATGATGAGATAGATTATTATGGTTTCCTACAATAAGTTATGCAATACAGTATCTTTAATCAAATAAGAGGAATATCATTTTATTCAATTATTGTTGGTTTGATCCTGTGCATAATAAAGGAATAAGGAAGCATAAATCATATGAGATCATTGAAGTGAAGTTGACTAGAAAATATTCTAAGTATGATATATGGAGAAAATTTGTGGCACCACATAAATTTTAGGAATTACTATTTAGGTAATCAGATTTGTTATTAAAGAATCAACGTATTATCTCATAAGAGAAATATGTTATCCTAAAATAGATTTAATCACTTAAATAAGGACTCTAAAGCCTAATGGATATTTTTAATATTCTAAAGATTCTTCTCTTAAACTAAATGAAAAAGTAGGACAAAGTTTATTTTATACTGGGATCATAGTTCTTATAAGGGAAAGCCCCTATAGTTAATTAGATCTTATGAATGATGATCACTTCCTAAGAATACTCTTAATTAAAGAAATAGGCTTTTATTCCTATGGATTTTAAAGTTGGTTTCGAAAGATGATTAAATTATAATTTCAAAAGGAAACATTTCAAAGGGGGAAGAGTTCTTTTTGAGTCCAATTAAGATAAAGGTTGAAATGCATATATTAGTAGGCATTTCAACTATCCTACCATTGGGTTTTATATTTTTGAGATTAAATTTATTGAGATTTGAATTCACATTTTATTATAAATCTAAGACATAGATTCTACTAGCACAAGACTATAGAAATGCATGTTGAGGAGTTATTCCTAAATGATGCTTCAGAACCTAAGTCTATAATTGCTTCTAACTCAAGTTAGAGGCTCAACCTGGTTTGACTTTTAGAAATTATTGGCTATTTCTCTCACATGAGAAAAGAAATCTATCATTGACTCTTTTGGACTTATAACTCACCTGAAAGTGCTACCAGATAACAGCACATAAATAAATTTTAAACTCATTAATTTGATCTTACGTATGCAAGATAATTGGGATGTTTCATTTTAGAAAAGAATCTAGAAACATAAACTTACTCCCTAGTCTCTAAGATCATGTCAGGTATGACATGCACCTAACTAATGCAATATATTTCATTTTTTATATCTTGACTCACAATTCATTTAAGGCTTTTTGAGGTATGCCATTTAGGCCTACAATGAGATGTAGTTAGAAGCGATCATGGGCCAAATAAAAATATGAAGGCATAGTTCCCCAAGAAGGTGGTCATTCTCAAAGATCAAATGGCCCTTAAGCGCAATGGGTGAAGTGCCTAATTCAATAAGTTAGAATAATATGCTAGCATGGTTTGCGAAAGCTAATTATTTCTAGTTAATTTTAAGTTATTCTTAAGGCTTTAATTTATATTTGAAGTTATGAATTTCTTTAATATTATTTAAGTTATTTAAATTTAAGTTGGGTAAAAAATTCAATTTTTCTTATGAGCCTAACATCCAAGCAATCATCATAGAAAACACAGCACAAAAAGAAACCTACAAAAGTAGGTTAATTCTATTATGCAGCCAAAATAAATCACACTAAATTTAATTTAAAAGAACTAACTAGTACAACCGAGTACTGTTGTACCCCTAAAAGAAAGAGAAAAATGGGCAGCCGAGCTCTGCTCTTATACAGCCTGGCCTAGACCTAAAAGTCTAGATCTATGAGGTTCTTTCTCCAAGATTTTCTTGTTCTTTAGGGACATCCATAGGCATCACAGGGGACCTCTACGCCCATCTACTTGTAGGGTCAGCTCTTGATATACTTAGACCCCATAGATCCTAACTTAATTCTAAGCTTAAATTACATTTAAAATTCCAAAAATAAATTCCTAAGCACTGCAAAATAA
Organism: Cymbidium sinense; assembly: GCA_021442155.1. NCBI lineage: Eukaryota > Viridiplantae > Streptophyta > Magnoliopsida > Asparagales > Orchidaceae > Cymbidium > Cymbidium sinense. Next base: position 89,238,797 of record CM038219.1, read on the forward strand.
ATGTTAGGAAATACAAATAGCATACTAGCAATTACATGCAAGCTTAGCATTAGTTGATTGGCAAACCCACCTGTATTATTGGGCTATGCTTAGGGACTTATTCATCACCTATAAAAAAAAAGGAAATTTTATAATTTATTATGCAGTCCCTTTAGTGCAACCTCCTACAAAAGATAATATTACTTTAAAAAGAACGTCTCCAGTCTAACAGAAAAATAATCCTAGACATCCAATTTAAAATAGTACACCACAAAATAACAAAGAAAAATATCACATCACATCACAGAACATCATAGATCGACCTAACATAAATCTAGGGATGGTGACCTAATAATCTAGTGTGTGAAGAAAATAGGCATGTGTGGTAAGACTGTACTAGGCTTTTAAGTTAAAGTTTTGATTTAATTTTTGAAGTTTGTTTATATTAACATTGGATGGTTTCAATTTAAAAGGTTTAATTATTTATTATTTTATTTTTATTTTTAGATTCATTTCATATTAAAATGAAATTTATATTTTCAAGAATGAAGAATATAATCAATTCCACTTTGGGTGAAACCCATTCTATTCAACATCATAAATCCTAATAGAATGAAGTCTTCACCCTAATGTGAAGATTCAATCTAAGAGTTTAACTAAGATTTTAGGTATCTTAATTAATCTCTTTTAGATTCATTTTAATTTGATTTAATTTGATTAATATTTTAATTTTATTTTAGAATTAAGACTTTTTTCTTCTTTTCATTCCTTTTAATTTTGTTAAATACTTTTTGATTTGGTTTATAATGTTTTGATTTATAGTATTTGATTAAAATTTAAATTTTTTCCTTAAATCTTAATTAGAGATTTAATTTGAATTTGTTTTCATTTTAAGTTTTATTCATTTGCTATTTTATTTTATGTTTTATAACTTGAGTTCATTTTTAATTCATTTATTTAAATCATTTTATTCATTTAATTTGTTTTGTTTATTTATTTGACTTAGACTAATTATGTTTATTTATTACAATAATGTTTATGTTATTTTGGTTTGACTTGATTTAGTTTTTATTTTGATTCATTTATATGAGATATTTATTTACTTTTTTTACTATGATTTAATGTATTATTTTTTATTATGAATTTTGCTTTATATATATATATATATATATATATATATATATATATATATATATATATATATATATATATATATGATCTATATATATATATATATATGTTCAATTTATGTTTATCTTATGCTTATTAGATTAATGTCTTAATTTAAGTTTTAGTTTTATTTTATTATTTAACTAATTTATTACATTTCACTTTCATAATGTATTGATTTATAAATTCTCAATCCATCATTTAAGTTTGCTTGATTTTAATTATATTCATACATTCATGTTATTAGTGTTATGTTAATGGATTTAAATTGACTTAATTGAATTCAACTTATGATTCATTCTTAGTTTAGATTAGTTTATTACATGTTAAAGTTTAATCTCTTGAAGTGAAATTTTACCAATCTTAACCTAGACCATTTCAATTATTTAGGTTATTTAAGTGTAATTAATTTATTTAGTCACCTTGATTTATACTTTAGGATTATGTGACTTATTAACTTGAACAAATTTAGGAAATTTTCATGCAAATGAGTTTCACATTTGAGTATAGATTTCAGAGGTTAACTTATTTTTATTTTTATTGATTAATTAGTTTAATGTGAATTTCCTAAATTAATTATTTAAGGTTAATTTATGTTTTTAATTATTTTATTAAGCTCTAAGTGCATAGTTAATTGAATTTCTTAAGTTCAGAGGGTTAGAAAATTTTCTTTAAGTGTTCTTGTGTTAATTGAAATGTTTCAAGTTGAGTTTCTAACTTTTTTAATTTTATAATTTTTAATTTAATATTTCATATAAATTGACCTCGAGATTAGAAATTTAATTACTTCTAATGCAAAGATCAATTTGTCTTAAAATTTTTATGGAAAAAGGGTTGCTAATTTGACTAAAGTTTCATTTTGATGAGATATATATTTTAAGATTAATTGAGATTTTAATTATTTTACTAAAACCTAAATTAAGCCTAAATTAGGCAAAATTAATTGGTGGTTTCAATTTTCCTATATTCCTCTCTAAATGATGCATCTATAAAGAGTGTTTTTAATCATTTGGTTGATTTTTTATAATTTTCCTAATTTCATATTGATTAATTAGTTTAATTAGTTCAATTAATTACATAATTAGGTTATTTTATGGTTTATTGGACTTTAGAGTTTCAAGGGAGAGTTTCAAGGGAGTGTTTAGGATTATTATGGTTTATTATGATGATTTAAATTATTTTCATAAATTTTCTTGATTTTTCTAATTTAAAATTTATTTATTTCATAAACATTAAGGTTTAAGGTTCGAAATTCCATATCTTTTTATTTGCTTAGTAATAAATTATGAAAACTTTATTTAAGGTGTGTTTTAACTCTAATTTCATTTTTCCAAAATTTCATATTAATGGAATAGTGGTTTGAGATTAATTTGAGTTTGAATATTTTCATTTAAACCCAAATTAACCAAAAATTATCCAAGATTAATTGGGGAACCCATAGAACCTATATTTAGAATTCTCTAATAAATATTTTTTTATAATTTTTTTGAATTTTTTTGGTATTTTTAATTTCTATTTATTTTAAAAAAATCAAGAATTTTCTGATTTAAATGGTCGGCACCACATTGTGTCACTTTATGCACAAGATCCATGTGGATTCCATGTTATTTTGGTAGGGTACGTTATTTTATTCGAGTCATCAAATAATCTTTTTTTAGGATTTTCATAGGGATCAGGAACCTGGAGATTTTATTTCCTTTAATGGTTTCAAGCTTCTATTGATTTGAGAAGATTCCAAGCGATCTAGCCAGTGAGATCTCTTGATTTCAATTGTAAAACCATCAGTGTAAATGGAATGCATCTATTTGGTTTGATCTCGCTTGAGATCAAATTTATTTTGAAAAGTACCAGGACCAAAACTTAAAGAGGTCAACTTGATGGCGTACCTCATCGGTGACGGTCTCCAATAGTGAGAATGATTCAAAAAGCTCTGGAATGATGCATTGAGCCTCTAGGAGGAAGGAATTGGACTACCTCCTCTCCAATCACTCTATGGACCATGGTCCATGTGTTTCTAGCAGCTCTGGTCATTATCTAGCTTGCCTGCATGTGGGGATCAGGAGAAAGGTGTGCTCATCTTCTTTTAGCTTAGGGAAGGTGATATGATGCTCAATTAGTTGAGAATAGCTCTCATCTCTTTTTCCATGAGAGGCAGAGATATTTATGCCATGGAGAGCTTACCTTGGTAAGCCAAGGTGATTGTCACCTTGGGGTAACTCCAAAGGGTGATTAGTTAACTGAGATCTATCCAAGGTAGTGAAGATGAAATGGGGAGGAGGAATCAAAGAAGCATCTTGGATTGGAAAAGATTTTATTTGCAAACTCCACTTCATTTCTCCATGTGATGTTTTCCTTTTTGAATGTACTTAGGCCTTCCTAATTTACTTAATTTTGGCTATCAATTACCCAGATCTCATCTTAGAATGAGTTTAGGTACATTCCAAAGTGATTAGTCTAGGTTTGAATTCAAATGCTTTGAATTATGCCATTTAGGTATTTTTTTTAGCTTGATCTAGCTTGTTCCATTTGATGGATTGATATCAGATTTAGGTTTTAATTCATTTGATCATTTATAATGTTTCTAATTTATGGGCTTCATGAGATTTGGGATTGGTTATTTTCTTTTTTTTAACATTTAATTCATTATAGTTTAAGTAGATTTGGTTGGATTCAATTAAGTTAAATAATTTACTTAGTTTAATCATAATGTATTAGTCTTTCAATAATCATAATCCAAGTATTTGGGATAAGTTGGGTCAATTTGTTTCATTTATTTTAAATTTAAAACCCACTTTGGCCCAATTTGGGTTTAATGGGCTAAGATTGGGCTAGTTAGGTCAAATGACCATATTAGCTAAATTAATCCCAATAATTGGTCATATTATGTGCCAAATGATTTTTAAAATGAGTTTGGAATTTGGATTAAGTCCAATTTATCTTCAATTTGAATCCAAGGAGATCCACTTAGACCTATTTAGATCAAATGATCTAATTAACCTAATTAAGATTTTAATGAATTTATATTAATTTAAATTCATGTTTAAACATGTTTATTTTATCATTTAGATCATTTGAAATGATTTCATTTGATCAAAGTTTTTGTGGGTTGACCTTTGACTTGGTGGGATCACATAAGTCAAATCTAAGTCAAAAGGGTTAACCATATTTGACCTTGATTTGGATTTGATTCCATTTATTTTATATTATGATTTCATGGTTTCATTTGATTTTGATTTGGATTTGTTTAGATTTAATTTGGATTTTATTAGGTTTAAGTGATTTTAGGGTTAAATAGGATAATTAGGTTAATTACCCCATTCATCTTAATTTAAGTTCAATTAAATTTAGATTTTATTTATTTTAGATTTGAATTTGAATTTGGTCTAGGTTCATCCAATCCTATTAGGTTAGGTTAGTACATAGAAAGATGCACTATATCATTAAGTGAGCTGTCCTAAGTGCCTAATTTGGAGATTCCTAATCTATAAATAGGTATCCTAATTACTAGTCATGTAAATGATATTCTCATTCAAAAAAGAGGTCAACATGATCCATTAATGCTTGCATATCAAGCCACATAAGTTTATACTTAAGATATCCATAAAAAAAGAGAGAAAATGGAATGGGCTATGATAATTAAAATTAAACCTAGAATAAGAGTAGATGTTAAAAACACCATTGAACTGTATATCAAGAGGATGAGATTGCAGGTTTTGAACTTCCACTTGATGATGTAGAAATTATAAGTTTGATTGATACTAATGTTGATTATGAGAAATTTGTTCAGTCTAAAGATGAGAGCAATGAGGATGATGATGAACATGATATTATAAATTCAACTTCAAGTGATTCATCGAAGTAGAAAACCTAACATATGCGTTAAAGGTAGCATACATTTTTTTTAATAAGTACTTGCACATTTTTATATATTGTATAATAAAATTTTACATACTTTAATTGCATAATAAATTTATTTATACACTATACCTCCATACTACAATTCACAACTATCTTTTTTACATACTCTTTTTTTTGCATGGTAGTCATTTACATACTACAATTAACAATAACTTTTTTTAGAAACTATACTTGTACCTCCATGTTATTACAATTTTCTACTATTTCTATTAAGTTTTTACATAATCTTATTTAAGATAGATCTAATCATTTTATTTTATTTTAGTTACAGATGGCATCAGGTAGTGGTGATGATGCTCCATGATGATCCTTTATGAGCCTTTATGTGGAAGAAGAAGGTTGTGTTGCAACCCACTATTTAGGTTACCACCATAGTCAACACCATAACCTCCATTTTGATCTTGCCACCTTGAACATCTAGACTAAGTTGGCACATGTGCCTACCATTCTCTAGATGCTTTTACACTACACTATTTTACCCATATTAAGCATATGTAGGTCTTAGAGAGCCAAGTTCAGTATACGCTGCATGATCAGCTCGATACAAGTATGCCCACTAGCCATCGATGACATGTACTTTTATTGAGCCAGAGGGTGACACGTAAGTTTTTTTAGTTTTACTTTTATTAAATTATTATTCTAATCTTAATTATAATTTTTAGGTTCAATCCATTTAAGAAAGTAATACATAAAAGTAGGGATATTATAAGGAGAAAATATGATTCTCAATATATTTCATTGTAGAAGGTCCCCATTGAGGTTCGGGACATGTGGTTCAAGCAATTCAAGGTATTGCACTACATATTTACACATTTTTAAATGCTTTAGTTTATCTTGAAGCACAAATAATTATAACTAATTTGTTTTATGTTATAAAAATATTTTAGCTGGCTACGAGCACATCAAGAAAATCAAAAAAAAAAAATCCAAAGGCTCAACTTGTCTACATGATATGTTCACAGATATAGACAAGTTTGGGTGAAGACCTCTTTGGATTGAAGAAGATGTGTGGGCTGACCTCTATAGAGTATGCGCCTCCGTAAATTTTGTAAGAGGGAGTAGGAAAAGCAAAATTGAGCTTCTAATTATGGGGGCATAGGCACCTCTTTGTATACTAGAAGCTCAATACCACACATAGAGTACAGAAGAAGGATGCTAAGTCACTCATTACTTGCATTAATTGCTCTTATAATCATGGTTAATTAATTTTATTGCTATGTTTACAAGCTAAAGTTCTTAGATGAGAGCCCATTATTACCGAATTACATAGTAGAACACATCAGCATTAGGTTGATCAGCAGTAAGTTGATGTTTGATCACGGAGAGCATATGTAACTTTACTTTTAATTTCTTGAATTATAACTCAATGAAGAATATATAATGTTTAAATCATATTATTGTTTCCTGTAGAATGACTACATGAAGTTGGAAGAAGTTGCTAGTCAAGGATTTACTAGTGCAGAAAGTTCTAGTGGACAATCAGAGCAATCAAAGTATGGCATTTAGAAAGAGGTTATTAGAGGTAAGAAGAAGGGATAAATTTATGACTTAGGCTTATAGGGGTTACACACCATTCATTCTCTGGAACAAGCAGTTGGTCGATCGATGAGATAGTTCATAGGCATGTCGCTATGGTGGTGGAGAACATGGAAGCAAGGATGACTACTGAGATGGAAGCCCGGAAGGGTATGATGGAGGCTAAAATGGAGAAGATGAGCATAGATGGCAAGAAGGGGATGGAGCCAAAGGTGGGGGATGAGGAGGAGGATGACGATGATGTAGGCGATGGCAAGGAGATTGGTGATGATTGGGTCTTATTTGTGCTTTATTTTTATTTTTAGATAATTTATTAAGATGTTAATGATTTCAAACTATTAAGTTTGAATGTTTTGAAATTATTATTTAATTTCAATGTTTTCTAAGACCTGGAATGAAAGAAATGTTTGAAATTAGTATTTATTAGTATTGATTTCTTATATAGATTTTGTGGGTATGTTAAAATCAACTATTAAGAAATTATAAAGCTATTATCTAATTCTTCTACAAGTGTACAAATTAGAGCATATGCAAATGAATATTTTTAAATTCTTTAAAGGTTTTCGATGAATTTTCTATTGGTAAGTTTGATACGTGTCGTTAGCAAGTCACCGGTGGAAAAAATTTCTGAAACAACAATCTTCTATAAAAATTCTTGCCAAAAATTCTCTATCTCACTTTATGGATGGGATATTCATATGGCCTTTCCGTCAGTTATTCATGAAAAAAATCTCCAATGAAAAATCCACCAGAAACTGATTTACATCGGATTTTTGGTCCACAAAAAATCATTTTAAACCAAGGTTTTACCGTCAGGGTACAATTCATTGGAAACAAAGATAACCAAAGGATTTTGGTTGATTTATAATGAAATATGATTAAAATTTGGATCAATAATAAATTATGTTCATGATGATCAACTACATTTAAATGTGATATTTTATCATCAGTGGAGTTAGATAGAGAATGATTTTTTATTGAATTTATATGAGGATTTGATGAATGTACCAGTTTGAAATAAAGGGTGGATGAAATTTCTATAGCATTAGATTAGTATTGCTGCCCAACACAGACGCATCTCTAGTCTCTCATGGATAAGTTGGTTATTGAGAAAAAAAAGAAGTAAAGGTTAATAACTACGCGACATTATTGCAAGCATACTTATTGTTGCCTTACATTTATGCACTTTGATGTCAAAATTAATATCTTATATCTAAATAATTTTAGTAAGATAATTTTTTTTGTTGTATGTTAACTAGAAACTACTTCATAATGATTGTAATTAAAACTAAAACTTTAATTTTTTATTTAAACTATAATACTAGGTTTTACAAAGTTTTTTTTAAATGCTAAAAAATAAACTATAGATTATATATATATTATTCTATTTTTTATATGATAAATAATTATTAAATAGATTTCTCATTTTCTTAACTTAAAAAATTGTTTTAGGTGAGTAGAATTCTTCCTTAAAATCATTTATAAAAATATAATATAGGTTATTCTTTTAAAACAAATATTTAAAGTTTAAAAATATAACAAACGAAAATGGCATGGTATGAAAATGGCTATGAAGAATCACACCACATCACAACTGTAGATTCACGACATACTTAAAATGCATGGTAAAGACATTTTGCTCTTTAAATAAATAAATAAAAAGCTTTTCGCAATGAAATCTTTCCTATCTGAGTTGCATAGTGGATCACATTATTGAAAAATAAGCTTCTATCCAATATATTTGATTTATTGAGTTGACAAGATGTTTTTTTAATAAAAAATCTAAATTCAAAACACACGTTGACCACTAAATTTAATTTAATTGCAACTAAAACTCAACTTTCTAAAAGAAAACTTCTCTCTAATAATCCTCATAAAAAAATATCAAATACAAGACTAGAAATAAAATAAAAGAAAACTACGTTGCTAATTTAATTCTCATTTTGCATTAATTACTCTTCAAATTTTCTTCATATTAATAATCTCCCTAATTCCAGCAGTACCAGTGAACTGAAGGGAAGACTGGAAATTCTAACAAAACTACAAGGAAATATATTTCTTTTATCATTAGTATGATATTCTTAACAGTTTTACAAAACACAGACTTGGCAGGTAATCCATTCTGTTAACAGATTCCAACCGTACAAAAAATTTCAAAGAACTTTGGACACTAGCATTTTCAACAAGCCCAATATTTTTAACCAAACCAAACGGTCTACAAACCTTATCGTCATCTAGCCGTACCTCTGCCTGTTATAGACTTTCAAATCAGCAAAACGGATATATGGGAGAGTTTTGTGGATCTAAAATAGGTAATTGGAAGAAGATGCAGCACGCATTAGCGGTTCAAAATCACCATTGTTTAACTGATAGCTGGTTGCTACTTCAGGACGGAGCCAACGGAGATTCTGGTCGCAGAGATCGGAGTATTCACTATCAACAAAGCTATAGTAGTGAAGAGGTGCAGGATGAGTACTGTTGCATTGTAGCTGAAGGATGTTTTGAAGAATAGCAGAAGGCCTTTCGCTGCTGCTTGAAGGTAGCGAGGCAGCAGCACTTCTGATAGTAAGCTGGACTTTATTGCAGGGCTGGAGTTTTAGTTTCATTCTTTTGGCAGCTGCACCAATTGGTAGCTCTGAGTTGGCGATGGCCTCCAAATTGTATCTACTAAACTCGAAATTGGTAACTGCATTAGAGCCCCTGAATTTAATTGCTGCAATATCATAAGCTTCAGCAGCCTCCTCTTCTGTAGCTGAATTAGATAGATTTGATTAGTATAAGAGGTAGGCAAGTAAAAGTGGAATATGATTGCCAACTTAGGGTCTATTTTGGTCTGAAGAAAACCAAGGCAGAGATCTTTGTTGATGAAATTATGGAACTAAAAAGTGTATAAATGATCATAATGATGTAAATAGTGCAGAAATGGTCATGATGAAGCACTCAACTCCCATGTTTCGCCATTGTAAATTACTTACCAAAAGTTCCCAGGTAGAGATCTTTGTTGCCTGTAACTCGGCCTATCCTAGCCTGCCAACGGCCATGCTGGTGATGCCTTTATGATTGCAGTTAGGCATTATCATCAAGCAGAGTTAGAAATTATATTACAGTTAAAGCAGCTCAAGAAATAGTCCAATACAAGATTTAGTTCAAGTAACAATGCACAGAACTCAAGAAAGAAAGTTTACAGTTTCTACTATCAGTTTACCTAGTAACACCTCTGTAGATTGAAGCGCCCCTAGAAAAACCACTGCTCTTCCTGTAAAGTGCAAAACAATATTAAGATTCAACTACATTAAATCCCCATTCTAACCTGCTAAAGAAAAATTGATTAACAAAAAAGCCAAACCTTCTTAAGGATGCAATGAATTCTGGTTTGGTCATGTTTTGCATCTCCTCCATCTCTCTACAGTAATTTTTCACCTACAAAGGGATATTTTCTTTAGTTCTTTTCAATTCAACATTCCAGCAATTGCTTCCCCAGATAAACATTGAGTCGAATAATTGACAGTGCTTCTTTCTCAACAGATTACAGATGTGATCGGAGATCGTGCCAACATTATGTTTCTAAGGAGAAACATCAAAAGAGGTCATTAAAACTGTGTGAAACAATATAAATACACGTGCATTTTTAAAGTAACCTTGAACCGGGAAAATTTACCCTTAAGCACATGCACATATTAATTGGCTTTATGAATATGCGATTTTGAGATTTATTTCGGTTTTGCATGAGGTCAATTTTCTTTTATAATTTATAGTATTTTTAAAAACATATTTATTTGATTTATTTGTAAACATTTTTTATTTTTTTAAAAACAAATCACATTTTTCCAAAAAAAAAAAAACACTTTATATAACTTTTAGATGTTCTGAAAATTTATTTATAATTAAAATGTAAAATTAAAATAAAAATTAAAACAAAATAGTCCCAAAAGGCCACTTATTTATTATATCATTTAAAATATGACGACGACACAAAAAATTAGTAGTTTGACAATTGTAGCTAAAATGGTTCTAATTAAAACAAACATTCATTAACGTTAACCTTACGCAATCTATTAAATAACTCCCTACTAAATGCCTTCCCTCGCTTTTCATGCACGTTATCTAAAAACTGTTTGGTAAGCCCGTGAAAAAATAAATAAATAAATAAATAAGTCTAATCTATTGTTGTAATTAATTAAAAAAAAGGTGGCGGGGCAAACGTGTACCGGAAGTTTCGTTGTTGCTGCCAGGCCCCAATACTTCAAAGCAGCCAGATCATAGGCTCTGGCGGCCCTCTCTTCATTGTCATACCCACCTACAAGGCATGCAAAACTCAGATACCCTCCAGAATACATCATAAATGGCTTTACGACGAGGAATTTAAGCAGGTTGCTCACCTAGATAAACTGCATGATGAATATCCGGAAATTTGCATGTAACATGTTGGCAAAAACACACGTCAATAGTAGAAAAAAGTATTATATAAATCCAAATCTTAACATTTATGTTCTATAATAAAAGCTGATATAAAAGCATACATACACTATTAAAAACAATAATTAGTGTCATCAGATTTCAATGCTTTACCAGTACATGAGTAGAAAGAAAATCTGTGAACTTAAGCCAATCAAAACAGAGGTAATTTAAAATAAGAAACAAGCAGTACGTGAAACAGTCTTAAAAGAGATATAAATTGGGAGCGGCTCTCTGGGTATATATGTCTATATAAATTTTGCTCTGTTAACTTATCTAAATCTCAAAGTATAATAAGGCAGAAAAATAACTTGTGATGAAGAAATGAAGGGACGAGTTCCTCCCGTTTCTAATGATGGCCCATCACATCAATCATCCAGTAAGACTTTATGATGGTTTAATTTCTTTGACGTTTGACATGGACGAGTTGGTACTGTAGGCCTCCCAACAAGGTCCTGAGCTTACGGCACTGTCCGTGGGCATAAGCCAAAAAAGTTTTTTATCCTGCCCCCACCCCATCAGTGCGACACGTTATGCACACCTCTCTCTACTGACAAGAGACGTGCCATTTATCAGAACACCCGCTTTTGTCCTCCTATAGATGATCTTATTGAATAGGTCTTTTGATCTTGGAGGGGTTTGATAATCAGGTTGCAGGCTGAAATTATACTTGAGTTCAATAAGCAAAAGGAAAATAATAAGAGAGAGAGAGAGAGAGAGAGAGAGAGAGAGTTACAATTCTTAGGCTCCTTTTCGAAATTCATAAGATGTTTCCATGGCTTTAAAGTTAAATGGCAATATTATATAAATGACAAACAAGAATGCAAGCTTTTAAAAGATACATGGAGGATCATTTGCTTGTGAACAAATAAAATAAAAGAAGGCAAAATTATGATTCCAGTAAACACTCCATTAAGCTAAACATCCATAAATAATGGAATTTAGCATCCATTGAATCTCAAGGATAGATAGTCCACAAACGTAGCAAAAGATAGACCAGCCAACAATAAACAATAAAGTGGTATGGAGAGACCATATAACCGATAAAACACTGTGATCAACCTACTAAAACCGCAAATTGATAAGTCCAATAGGCATAATATCATGCATATATATATAAGACAAGAAAACCTGAGAAACATCATGCATCTATCAAGCTTGGATGAAGATTCAGAATTTTAGGTTCCTCAGTAAGGGAATTATCAAATTTATTATTTATTATAGTGGAAAGAATCCAAGAATCAAAATCACGAGGACATAGACCATCTATCCCTTCAGTTTCAACTTATAACTATTGATTTATGAACAATGATAATCTACACAAATTGGTTACACTCGGAAAAAAAAAATCATTCAAGCACCTTTCATCCTCGTCACAACTAATGGCTCTTTTTTTAAATTTGACGTAAGATTTACCTTAACAAGCACTAAGATGACAAATGTGTGAGTCTTACGATTGCCTTATCTACAAATGGATGTTCGAAATAGATCAAACTAATAATGTACAACACTTAATGATTTGTGATGTGGGCCTGCATAAAAGAAAAAAGATCTAAACTAAAAAAAAAAAAGATTTGCTCAAAGATCAAATCTAACAGTTCAATTTTGAAGACTCATAGGAAAACCTGATAAAACAGGTTAAGATCTACAAGCAAAGAAACATTTGTGGTCATCCCAAAGCAGAGCATGAATAATGATATATTTAGGAACAATGACACCAATTAGCATCTGTCATCAATATTGAAACATATTATTGCCATCACCTATGTCAGCTGATCATCAAGGTCTGCCACTCTTCAAATGCTGATGTCCTACACAAACTATAGCCTTACCAAAATTTTGAAATGATAAAATTAAACTGCCTAATGTTGCCCACCAATTAACTTTTGAAATTGACCTTTGCCTTAAGCATATTAAAGAAAGGTATTCTGCATTCATCAAATATTGATCACAAATAAAAGCCTTCATATTTGTCCAATGTAACCTCATATAAGGAGCATGATTGAACAAGATCATCGCTAGATGTACAAAGGAATTTCTATTGTTCGTCAACTACCAACCGTCAACTATCACTTAATGATAATCCAAATTCTCAAAGAAATTACGACCATTATTAAAAATTTCTCTCTCAATTCATTTCTACTATATCATATCAATATCTTTTTTAATTACATATAATTGGATCTTTTATGATATTCAATTCATCATGGTGAAATTATTTCAACAAAATTAAACCCAATAATTTTTCCTTTGCTCTTATTTTTTACATGAAAATATTATCTTTAAGAAGTTAACCTCAACTTATTCATTTGTATAGATTTTTTTAACACTAAAATGATAAACTCCCTCTATCACTAGGAGTAAGCCAATATGCAATATACAGAAAAAATATCTTCTTGAATAATTTCAAATATTGAGATTACTCCATTTTATATTTTGCATCATTAAAGTCCAAAAAATAGGATTATTAACGGGTCATCTGGGATCACTATTGTTTTTTATTTTGTATTTTTTTATTTTGTTTTACTTATGATTTGATTAAAATAAAATATATTTGGTGGTGAAAGTTGCTTTTAAAAACACTCAAAATACTCTAAAGTTGTTTTAAAAATTTTAAAAATGTTTTGACCTATTTTTGACAACAAAAAATAAAAATACATAAATCATACATCAAACATATTTTTAAAAATAACATAAAAAAATAAATAACAAAAACACAAAATAAAATTTATCCCAAACAAGTCTAACCATTCCAAAGTAAATGAAAGAACTACGGCAAAATTAATAACACTTAATCAAGTCATCTAACATTATAAATTTCTAGAAATAATTATTTAAGTTTTTAATTTTAATTTGTATTTTAATAAATATAATAATATATATTCAACATATTTGCATGTTGGCCTATATTTTTTTAATACTTTATACCATTCTTCGTTTCATTATTATAAATTATTTTATAATCCATAATATAAAAGAAAAAGTCAATTTTTTTAAATTTTTAAAGGAGTTATATGTGATAAAAAAAAGAATGTTAAGTTCAATAATAAGCATTACTCAACTATCCATTGAATATAACTTACTAAATCGTAGTCATTTTTTCTTAAATATTTTCGTGGAAAAAGTTTTTAAATCCTTTAAATAATTTTATTTGTACTGAAGTAAAAAAAAAAAAAAAGAAGGCCACTTGTTAGTTGTTGGCAAAACGTTCCAAGGCTTTTCACAAAACTGCGTCTCCAAATGAAGGGGTTCTTCATGTGGCTGGCTGCCTACGAGCCGAGCCACTATCACATCGAAAAGAAGCACGGTCACAGCTGAACTGAACTGTGATTTGCCAATACAGAAATATTCTATCAATCATACTGTTCTAAAGATCAGACGTAGAGTAAGAGAGAGGAAATAAGAAAAAAATCAATTTTCTATTTGGAGTATAAATGGGCGTAAATAACCTAATAAATATCATGATACCATGAGAGAGATAGAGAGAGAGAGAACGTTGTGGGCACCTTGGCGTCCCTTACGCTTCTGACCCTCGCGTCGCCACGTGTTGTCCCAAAGGTGGGCCTCAAATCGACCCGTCCACCTGTGTCTGCCAAGCCAGCACACGTGTGCCAGATCGTCAAGTTAATGCACTTTCTAAAAGATTCTAAAGATGATAAACATGCATGCCAATTTGTTATAGAACATAAAAATTATAGTTGTTTATTAATAAAAAAAATCCCTTTCAGCATCTAGAGCCCCCTCATAAAAGAGACTGCAATAGCTTCTTACAATGTTAGATTTTTGTTTTTCAAACAATATTTCAGAAACTACAAATTAATATGTTTACTCATGCATGATTGTGAGTTTTTTTTAATCTTGGAAATATGAGTTGGCCACTTTCCATTTTAAAACTTACACTCTGAATGCATGCAGGTTTTTCAGATTATGTAAACTAATTTGGACATGCAGAAGGCATCCTAATTACAAAAACACAATCTATTTTTAAAATTACGAGAGCATAGCATGTCAAGTATAGAATACATTAACCCAAATGGACTGCATTTTTTCCCATCAAGTAAAACCAAAACGATAATCGAGGAGTTGCTTACCGCGTAACACCGCGATAAACCGACGTTCTCTGGCAAGAAACCAGCGGCCCAGCCAGCAGCTTCGTAGAATCCACCGCCACAGTCTGCTGCTGCTGCAGATGTGACAAAGAAATGTCGGAATCGGTGGAATGACCGGCAAGGCAGAGGAAATTGTTCCCTGTGGCTGACGACGAATCCTCAAGATCAGCGAAGCCGACGGACATGGGGGCATCAGTCATGGAGGAGGAGAACTGCACCACATCATCCACGGATAAGTCGTGAACAAAAGGCAGCGCGTGGTGGCCTCCAAGGAAATCCTCTAGCTTCACTGCCGGGGGCTCGGAAGTTAGTTGGCGAAGCTCGCCATCCCCGTCGACGTAAATGGTGTCAGGAATGAGCATTTCGACCAAAGAAGGGAAAGAGAGCCGATTCCTCGCCAGCGCCATATGTTGTGTATTATGGATTAGAGAAGAAATAGATCGAGAACCCGCTTCGGTATTCTGAAATAGAAGGCGATAATTAGGATTTTGGTGAGAGGAGAATGAGAAGATTTACAGACATATCTTATTTTCGAGAGTATTGTTCCCAGCTTTTAGTGGCCCCGCAGAGTCAAGAAAGTGTCTTCGCGATTGAAACACCTTTACGGGTATTGTGGGCGGCGACAAGAAAAGAGAGGGAGGTTGAAGGACCTGTGAAGTGTTGAGAGAGAATTAGACATTAGAAGGTTGGACACAATTTTTTATATATACCTCTGGAAGAAATGGTGAGAAGGGCGCGGTGCAGGAATTTTATTTTTTTTCGTTTTGGGCGCTTTTGCTGAATTTACCATGATAGCCTTCCCAGCCTAGCCGTATCATTTCGTCTATGCTAGATGGTTAGGCCTACTTGATTATATATATCTGTTGACATCCGAAATTTTTTTTAAGAGTTCATCATTTCATATTTTAAAAAGTATCATCAAATTTATTCATTTATATTTCAAATAGATATTAATGATTTTAAAATATATTTAATTAAAATATATTTTTTTAAAAAAAAATATATATATATATATATATATATATATATATATATATATATATATATATATATATATATATATGAATAAACAGCTTACAATTAATAACATTTTTTATTCATATTTTAAAAATATTGAATAATTACATCATTATCAATTTTATTATATATATCATTCTCAATATGTGATCAAAAAAAATATTCATGCAATAATCTATAATTTTATTTTATTATCAATTTCTTGTAATACTCATAACAAAAAGGACTCTTTTAATACTTCCTATAATAATTATAGATTCAATATTATTTTTAATAATTTAAAAATAATATAATATAAAATATATTATTTTTTTCTTTTAATTATTTTCTGTAAGGTATTTTAATATCTTTTAAAAATAAAAATTGTTCATCAAACTGAATATTAGAACATAATTTTCCAATTAATTATTCATAATCATTAAATTTACTAATATAAATTTATTTTTATAAAATCATTAAAACTATAATATAAGTAAAAAATTATATTTATGTTGTTCTAATTCTAGTAATAATATGTTTCTAATATTCTATTCATCGTTATTATTTATTATATAAATAAATTTAACTTAATTTTTTAAGAAAAGTAAAATATTTTTAATTATTTATTATAAATAAAAAATAAAAATAATAAATAAGTAATTTTTTATTTTTTTAAATTATTTTAACAAATAAAATCTAAAATTTGGAAGGATCAAAATATGATTTGTTTTTATATATGAAAGTAAAATAAAAAAGATTGTTATAATTTCTCAAAATCTTATATGGGGGCTCCGCCTATGTATATATATATATGTGTGTGTGTGTGGCATATATACCTCACTGGCAATGGATATGATCAATCTCAGAAGATGCCTAAAAGTAGCTCTATTAAGTTTTCTTTCCCTTACCTACCTCTTATCAATGCCTTCTTCCCAACCTTTATGTGGCTCTTCCATGGATTTCTCCTAATGATCATGTGTTCTTAGATTTGAGTTCTAAGGTTGGGACATCTCTCTTTTACTAGATGTTCTAATGGACCATTCATAAATCTTGAAACTCTCAATCTCTTCCTCTTCAATCCTCTATTTAGGAATTTGAACTCTCATCATTAGATCCCCTCCTCCTTCGTTGAATTAGAAGGATCTAATAATTATCCAAGCTTCAAAAATGTCCACATTTTTTTCTCATCTTTATTCTTTATTTTTTAGTCAAGGTTACAAAAGGTTTAAAGCCTTAAAATCTTGCTCCGATTGGGACAAGAACAAATAGTACCCCTTCTATGGAAACTTTCTTCAACTTATAAATAAACTTTAAAAGTTAAAAGGTACTTTTAAAATTCACTACCTAATAGATGGCTTTTTCTTATTTAAATTTTCTTGTATGGAAGATTTATGAATGTTAAATTGTGGGATCCCATGGTTCATTAATGGCAAACCTTTTATTTGCAAATACTATAGTTGATTATATTCTTATAGAAGAAAATTTTAAGAAGATTTCAATCTGGATTAAACTAACCAAACATCCTCGATGTTGTTTCTCCAAAGTTGGTATTTCAAAAATTATAGCAAAAAAAAAGAAACCTTTTATTTTGGATTCTATTAATGCTACCCTTCTAGTCTATCATATGCCTCAATTACATTTCAAATTTCAATTAAATCAATCTTAGCCAATATATTATGATTTTTATTAAAGGTAAGGACATTGTCTAATATGTTATTTATGGGTGGAAGCACTCATAGTGTTAAGAATTTTACATTTCTTTTCACATGATCATTCTAATTGCTACAAAATGCCAACAATTAGCCTCCTACTAACATTCTTCCTCCTTGAAGGGGATGGAGAGGTTTGAATAGTCCTAAGGAGTAGCCATTCCTTCATTGATTACTTGACTCTTGAGTTAAGTTCTTAATCAACATATCCTTACCTCTTTATCCGATAGTAACTTGGGCGAATGATCTCTCTCCTCCCAATAACATTTTGATGACACACTTATTCTTGCTTTCGATAAGCCTATTAATCGAGCATCTATTGTTAATGATGAGAGCATATTGGTCAAAGGTTTATTAGCTAATTCAATTGTTAATATACATAACATTGTTGAAGTTAACTCACTGATAACAAAGAGTAATATTTCTACTTCCATAGTTTCTATGAACATACATGTGAAGGCTAATCCTATGATATCTAATTTTGTAGATCATTATGCTCAACCTATTACCTCAAAGAGCAAGAAAGTAAGATAAAAGGAGGCATGCCTCTTATTACATAATTGTTTATGTCTTTCCCTAATATCATTGAATAGAATATGAGAGTATTTAATAGTGATGCAAGAATTAATGATTATAAAATATTTGTTAAAGACAATATGGTTGATCTTATCCATCTTCTTAAGACTAAAATCTATATATCTTCCATACTTGTTATGGAAGATAGTGTCATACTTCTTATTTATTAGATTATTAATGACTTTTTAATGGTAGTATGAGATTCTTTCAATGGAATTAATGGCTAGAAATAGATGTGAGAGTTTAGTTTAATGTATTAATAAGTGATTTAGATTTTGCAGGGGAGAGGTGAGGAGTTTATAGGGCTATAGTGGAAGAAATGACATGACTAATCCAACTTAAGCTAGTTTAAGATGACTTAAAAAATTATTGTTTACATCTTAAGAAAATAATAAAATGAAAAAATGTGAATAAATGAATGAATGAAAATGAAATAAATTGAATATCTTGGCTTGAGGTGCTGCGATGTTGCCATCGTAATGCCTAGGTGTTGTCACTGTCTTATAGAATCTAGATGCTTAAACCATCCTGACGGTTGCCTAGTTAAATTACATAGCGCCACATCACTATGATGCCAGCGCCGAGGCGCTATCACGATGACCTTCAATTTTAAAATTAAGAAAAATTACTGTTCTCACCCTAGTAGTAAGAATTACCTAGGTGGAGTTGGGGGAGCGGTTATAGGCCGTAAAATCGCCCCCATTGTGGGAAATCCACAATAAAAAAGGGAAAACATTCCCTGTTTCCCTTTTTCTTCGTTCTCCCTTATTCTCACTCTAACCCCCCCCCCCCCCCCCCCCCACCTCCACGTTTGCTCTGATCGCCTCACGCCTCAACAGGTGTTCTTTCGCTATGAGGGCGATCTCCTCATGCAAGAAGCAAGATCAAGGTTAACTCTCATCGATTCTAGGTAAAAAAACTTAAGGAAATACTTTCTTTATGCAAGTTTCTTTTTGAAAATAAAATTTAACAAGATTTTCACCATCGATAGGAAGAAGGGAATTCTTCCTAAGAACACTCTCGATTAAGGAAATATACTTTTATATCTATGAATTTCAAAGCTTGTCTTAAAAGGATGTTTAATTTGAAATTTAATAAGAATGCTTTCAAGGGGAATAATTCTTTTTAGAGGCTAATCAGGATTGAGTAAGAAATACTTATAGATACTAGATTTCTAGTAGGCATTTCAACTATCTTATCAATAGACTTTACATTTTTGCAATGAAATTTAATAAAATTCTGAATTGAAATTTTATTAGAAATGTAGAACATAGATTCTAATAGCATAAGACTATAGAAATGCCTAGTGGTTAAGGACTTATTCCAATAGGATGCTTCAGACCTTAAGCCTACAAATGCTTCTAACATAAGTCAGAGGCTAAACTAATGTAAATTTTTTTAGAATTATTGAATTTTTTCTGACCAAAGAAAAATGAAACTATCCACGACTCTTCTAAACTTATAACCTGCATAAAAGGGTTTCCAGTTAACACCACTTAAGCAATTTTTAAAAACCATGAATATGGTCTTATGTATGCAAGATGGTTGGGCTATTGCATTTAGGAAGGAAGTTAAGAACCTAACTCACTCCCTAACCCTATGATAATATTTGGCTTGTTATGCACCTAACTAATGCAATAAATTTTGTCTTTTATAAATATTTTGACTCATAATTTATTATAAAGGCCATTGATATGCAATTCATGCCTATACTGAGATGCAATTAGAAAGGTCATGAGCCAAATAAAAAAAGAAGAAGGCACACTTCCCAGGAAGGGTGGTCATCCTCAAAGGTTAGATGCCCTTATGTGTTCAATGGGTGAAGCACCTAATTCAAGAAGAATAGACAATATGCTCTCATGGTTTACAAAAGTTAATTAGTTCTAGTTTCTTTTAAGTTATACCTAGGGTTTTTAATTTAAATGAGGTTTTGAATCATTATTTCATGTTTGAGTTATTTTTAATAGGATAGAAAATTTATTTTTTCTATGAGCTTAGTGTGCTAGAAATTTCATCATAGAGTACAACACAAAAAAACCTAGAAAAAAAATACATTTCTATTGCACACCCCAAAATAAATCAAGCCATATTAAATTAATAAAATAGGCTAATGCAGCAAAGTACTACTGTACACCTAGAAAGAAAGAGAAAATGGGCAGTCGAGCTTTACCCTTATATAACACATCCTTGAACTAAAATTTTTGATCTATGAGGGTCTTCTTCCAAGATCGTCACCTTTTTTAGTGACATAGGTTTCACATAGGACCAATAGCAGGTGAAGTCAGCTCCTACTATTTGTAGACCACATAGATTCTGACCTAATTCTAGGTGAAATTACATTTTAAAATTTTAAAATAAATTCATAATCCCTACAAAATAAATGTCAACAAATACACACAGTTCACCAGCATTTTATATTTCAATTATACGAGCTTTGCATTAGTTACTTGCCATGTCCAATTGTTCTATTGAACTATTCATCGGGACTTAAACTGCACCTGCAAGCAAACATCATTTATTTTATATTTATTAAAGTAATCCCTTTAAGCATAGCCCCTATAGAAAATAGTGTTAGCCTAAAAAGAATGGCTTGACATCCAAACTAGTGGGCAAATAATCCTAGCCATCCAGTCTAAAATATTACATCATAAAATAAGAAGAAGAACTATATCATTTCTAATCACAGAATATCACAGATCATTAACCTAACCTAACTCTAGGGTGGTGACCTAATAATTTAGTGTGTGAGAATGAGGCTTGTATAGTATGTCTGTACTAAGTTTTCATTTAAGTTTAAGTTCAACTTATGGTTTAGTTTAAAATTCATAATGTTTCTTTTTAGGCACATGTCGTTCAGAGGTTCAAGTTATCAATACCTCCTTTAGACCAATAGCCTTGTGACCTTGGGTGTCCAAACTACATGCTATATGATAGCTAGTTATGAAAAGTTTTATTTTCATTTGGTTTCCTTTATTTTATTTTAGAATTTGTTCAATTTACCATTCAGCAATTTCAATTTAAGTGATTTAATTCATTTATGAGTTTATTATATTTTTCAGGTTTATTTTGTGTTAAGATAGAATCTTGATTTTAAAGAATAAAGAATAAAACAAAATCCACTTTGAGAGAAACTCATTCTATTCAATATCTTAATCCTAGTAGAATGAGATTTTTATATGAACATAAAAATCTATTCTATGGATCAAACTAAAATCTAAACCTATTTGAATTTATTTGAAAGATTTGTTTGAATTTAGATTTAATTGATGTTTATGTGTATTGATTAGGATCTTGTGTTTATGAAAGATAATTTTAAAGATTATTTATTCTTTTTTATTTGAGTTTTAATCAAATTGATTAATATATCTTAACTTAATTAGTTAAGAATCTAGATTTTATTGAATTTTACTTATTTGCTTGATTATCTTTTGATTTAATCAATGTTTAATCCTTCTTTTAACATGTGAAATATGGTTTGGATTTGTCCTTCTTTTATTTCTTTTGATTTGATTAATATTTCTTAATTTGATTTATGACCTTTAATTAAAATGTAAAGTTTTTATTTAAACCACAATCAAAAGATCAATCATTTATCATGATAAGGTTTAATTTAATTTCCATTTTTTTAAATGGTTTCATTCACTTATATTTTATATCATTTAATTTTTATATTATGCAGGATATATATAATTGCATGACTTATATTTTTGATTAAATACTCATTTAATTTCATATGTTATAATTATTTAATCTATTTTATTGGAATTAAATTGATCACATTCATTTACTTCATTAATTTTTTATGTTTAATGATGATTTCTAATTGATTTTGGATATTAAATTTGAATTGGTTTTAATTTAATTGGAAATAAGGTCTAGTAGGCCAATTTAGAACAAGTGATCTTATTAACCCAATTAATACCTTATTAGATTTAGATTTATTTAGATTCATGTTTAAACATGTTCATTTTATGATTTTGAGCCTTTGGAATTACTTAATTTGGTTAAATTTTAGTGAGTTGACCTTTGACCTGGTGGGGCCCACATAGGTCAACCTTAGGTCAAATAGCTTGATTATCTTAGCCCTCATTTAAATCTATTTTTAATTCCATTTATATTCATGCATTTACTTTGTGCTTTTTATTTGATTTTATTTGAATTTCTTTGGGTTTAGGTGATTTTGAGCTTAAATAAGATAATTGAGTTAACCACCCTAATTATCTTGATCTAAACTCCATTGAATGTTAATTCCAATTAGAATATGTTTAATTTAACAATATGTTTGGATTTAGATTTGGTTTGGGTTCACCTAATCCTATTAGGTTTGGTCAAATCCTAGAAGGATTCATTAGGTCACCAAGTATAGTATCCTAAGTGTCTAATCGAGAGGCTTGTAATCTATAATTAAGTGTCCTAATTACTAAATTTAAAGATGATGTTAAGCTCACCTAAAAATAAGGTTAACAAATGGACCCCTAATATGTGTGGTGGACTAACTAGCGTACACCGCACATATTAGCATTGACTGAACTAGTCAACATAACTATAAGCATAAGCTTGATGGGGTTTAAATTTTGTTTTTAAATTTGGAATTTGTATTTAATTTTGGTTTCAATTTCAAGTTTTATTATAATTTTGATTGTGGAAGATAGGAATAAACATGCCTAAAGTTGTTTTGATTTGAAATGATTCATTCTTAGGAAACTCAAGTTCACTAGTCTCTAATAAGAATATAAAAGTTATTAGGAAAAGACTTAATAAGGAATCTAATCCTAACATGGTCATGAAAGCAAAAAAATATGCCTTCAAGGGACTTATTCTTGTCTAAACTACAATAGGTTTTCAATAGATAACTTAGAAAGATTACATTAGGACTCATATCTTTCTAAGTGGGATTAGCCAAGAGGTAGTCTAAATGACTAGCCAATTTTAAAAGAAAGGATCTATAGGTAGACCCAAAGATTTTTATTTCCTAGAAAGGGTGCCAATATGGATATTCACTCTTCTCCAAACTACATGAATTTTAACTAGAAAATGATGCCACTGGGAGATTTACTCTATCTGGTTAGCTATTAGGAAGGGATCTTAATGATTTAATTCCAACCTTAATAGCTACGCCAAAGAAAGGGGCCTTTAATGGTTTCATTCCTAATTCTCTAAATTTTGACTAATAGGTAGCATTCACATGGACTTAGCTCCAAACATAAAAAAGTGTATAAGAATGTGGCCTAATAGTGGCTTATTTCCATTCCTAAATTCCTTTTATTTTGTTATAGAAATGAGTTATAAAGACTTAAATCCTAGTTTAGTAAGATTAAACTAATAGAAAGGGGCCTTCAATTACTAAATTCCACCTTAAATAATTTGAAAGGAAAGGAGTCAAAATGACTTAATCCTATCCTTATATTTTAAGAAGGATGCATGCTAAGGAGTAAATCTAAAAAATGCCTAAAGGAAAAATTGGTGACACCACATAGATTTTAGGAATTACTTATTTAGATAGTCAAATTAATCATTAAGGGTAAACATATTATCTTGAAAGATAAATGAATTATCTTGAAAAATAAACATATTATCTTATAATGAATTTGATCACTTAAACAAGGACTCCTAAGGATAATGTGTCTTATTAATGTTCCATAGATTATTCTTTTAAACTACATGAAAAGTAGGGCAAAATTTATTTTATATTGGGATCATAGTTTCCTATAAGGGCAAGCCCTTATTGTTAACTACATATTAGGAATGTGGATCTCTTTATAAGAATACTCTTGATTGAAGAAATAGGCTCTTATTCCTATAGATTTCAAAGTTGGTTTCGAAGGATAGTTAAATTGAAATTTCAAAAGGAAACACTTTAAAGCGAGAAGAGTTCTTTTCGAGGCAAATTGGGATAAAGTAGGAAAAATCTGTAGATACTGGGATGCCAGTAGGCATTTCAACTATGCTACCATTGGGATTAATATTTTTTTGATAAAATTTGTTAAAGGTTGAATTAATATTTTATTAGAAACCTAGAGCTTGTATTCTAACAGCCCAAGACTACAAAAATGCCTTGGGTTGAAGATTTACTCATAGAAGTATGCTTCAGAACCTAATAATTGATTCTAACACACATTAGAGACTCGACCTAGTTTAACTTTTGAAAATTATTAGCTCTTTCTCTCACTTGAGAAAAAGAACCTATCTTTGACTCTTCTGGACTTATAACCTATCTAGAAGGGCTATTAGCAAGCACCACCTAGTTGAATTTTTAAATCCATGATGCCGGTCTTATGTATGCAAGATGACTTGGCTTGTTACATTTAGGAAAGACTCTAGGAACCTAAACTCATTGCCTAATCCTTAAGATCATGTTGGATATGATATGTACCTAACTAATTAAACATATTTTAGTTTTTATGTCTTTGACTCACAATTCATTTAAGGCCTTAGCGTATGTAGTTTATGTCTAAATGACGTGTAATTAGAAGTGGTCATTGGCCAAAGAAGCAAGAAAAGGTAGACTTCCCTAAGAAAGTGCACCTTAAATGTCAGGTGCCTCTTATGTGCAATGGGTGAAGCATCCAATTCATGAAGTTAGAATAATATGCTAGCATGGTCCGCAAAAGATAGTTATTTCTAATTACTTTTAAGTTATTCCTAGGGCTTTAATTTATGTCAGAAGTTTTAAATTTCTTTATTTTGTATAAGTTATTTAGATTTAAGTTGCATAGAAATTTTATTTTCCTAGGAACTTAACATCTTGGAATTCATCACAGAAAGCACAACATAGGTAGAAACCTAGAAAAGCAGGTTGATTCTATTACACATAAAGTAAATCTAGCAAAATTAAAATTAAAAGAATAGGATATTTCTGTCAGGTACCACTGTACACTTGAAACAAAGAGAAAATAGGCAACCGAGCTATGCCTTTATGCAGCCTAACCTAGAACTATAAGTCAAGATCTCTGGGGGTCTTTTCTTGAATATCGTCTCCTTCACTAGGGACCTCCTTTGAGCTTCATAGGGGACCTCTGTACCAATCTGCTAGTAGGGTTAGTTCCTGCTATTTCTAAATCCCATAGATCCTAACTTAATTATAAGCTTAAATTACATTTAAAATTTCAAAAATAAATTTCTAAATCCTATAAAATAAGGAAATGCAAACAACAAACCAATAATTATAGTTGCATACATACGGGCTTAGCATTAGTTGCTTGCCAAACCCACTTGTCTTATTGGGCTATGCTTAGGGACTTATTCATCACCTGCAAGCAAATGATAATTTTATAATTTATTATGACAGTGTCTTTAGCATAGCTCCTTATAGAAGATAGTATTAGTTCTAAAAAGAATGTCGTACCATCCAGTTTAATGGATAAATAATCCTAGACATCCAATCTAAAATATTACACCCAAAAATAATAAAAATATCACATCACATCACAAAACATCATAGATCGACCTAACCTAATTCTAGGGTCGGTGACCTAATAATCTAGTGTGTGAAGGAAATGAGCTTGTGTGGTAAGACTGTAATAGGCTTTTAAGTTCAAGTTTTGGTTTAATTTTTGAAGTTTGTTTATATTACCAATTGATAGTTTCAATTTAAATGGTTTAATAATTTACCATTTCATTTCCATTATTAGATTCATTTCATATTAAAATGAAATTTAGATTTTCAAGAATATAATAAGTTTTAGTTTGTGTGGAACCCATTCTATTTGACATCTTAAATCCTAATAGAATGAAGTCTTCACCCTAAGGTGAGGATTCATCCTGGTTTAATTAAGATTTTAAGTATCTCAATTAACCTCTTTTGGATTCATTTGAACTTGATTTAATTTGATTAATGTTTTAATTTTATTTTGGAATTAAGATTTGTTATTCTTTTCATTCCTTCTAATTTGGTTAAATACTTCTCGATTTGGTTTATAAGTTTTTGATTTATAGTCTTTGATTAAAATTTAATATGTTTCTTTAAATTTTAATTAGGGATTTAATGTCCATGTTATTATGGCTTAATTTGAATTAGTTTTCATTTTAAGTTTAATTCATTTATAATTTTAGTTTATGCTTTATATCTTGAGTTCATATTTAATCCCTTTGATTTCATCTATTTTATTTATTTATTTGTTTTAATTATTTATTAAATTTAGACTGATTATATTTATTTATTACATTAATGTTTATGTTGTTTTAGTTTAACTTGATTTGGTTTGCATTTTGATTTTAGTTTATTTTACTATGATTTATTGTATTAGTTTTTTTATTATGGCTCTCGCTTTGTGTGTGTGTGTGTGTGTGTATATATATATATATATATATATATATATTAATCCAATTCGTTTTTCATTTGATTTTAATTTTTTCTTTGATCTTATTTATTGATTAAAATTCAATTTATGTTTATCTTATGTTTATTAGATTAATATGTTAGTTCAAGTTTTAGTTTGATTTCATTATTTAATTAATTTATTTTATTTCAATTTCATAATGTATTGATTTATATATTCTCAATCCATCATTTAATTTTATTTGATTTTAAATATATTCACACATTCATGTTATTAGCGTTATGTTAATGGATTTAAATTGACTTAATTGAATTCAACTTATAATTTCATTCTTGGTTTAGGTTAGTTTATTACATGTTAAAGTTTAATCTCTTGAAGTGAAATTTTACCAATCTTAACTTAGAACATTAGAATTGTTTAGGTTATCTAAGTGTAATTAATTTATTTAGTCACCTTTATTTATGCTTTAGGATTATGTTACTTATTAAATTAAACAAATTTAGGGAATTTCCATTCAAATGAGTTTCCCATTTAAGTATAGATTTCAAATTTTAATTAGTTTTTATTTTAATTGATTAATTAGTTTATTGTGAATTTCCTAAATTTATTATTTAAGGTTTGATTAAATTTATGTTATTAATTATTTCATTAAGCTCTAAGTACATAGTTAATTGACTTTTTTAACTTTAGAGTGTTAGAAATGTCTCATTAAGTGGTTTGGTGTTAATTGAAATGTTTCAAGTTGATTTTATGACTTTTTATAATTTTTATAATTTTATAATTTAATATTTCTTATAAATTAACGTAGAGATTGAACATTTAATAACTTCCAATCCAAAGATCAATTTTCTTTGAAATTTTTATCACCAGAAGGGTTCCTTGCCAGTTTGAATTCTCTAAAGTTTCATTTTTATCATATGTGTATTTTAAGACTAATTGAGATTTTAATTAGTTCACTAAAGCCTAAATTAAGGCTAAATTAGGCAAAATTAATTAGGGGTTTCAATTTTCTTATATTTCTCTCTAAATAATGCATCTATAGAGGGTATATTTAAAATTTATGGGAATTTGGTTGATTTATTATGATTTTTCTAATTTTAGATTGATTAATTAGATTAATAAAATTAATTAATTATTAAATTAGCTCATTTTATGGTTTATTAGATTTTAAAAGTTTCAGTGAAGTGTTAAGGTTCATTATGGTTTATGGTGATGATTTGAATTATTTTCATAAATTTTCACCATTTTATTAATTTAAAATTAATTTATTTTAAAATTAGGGTTTGAGGTTAAAAATACCATATCTTTTTATTTTTTTTGTAATAAATTATGAAAAATATATCTAATATTTATCATAGCCCTAATTTCATTTCCCCAAAGTTTCAAATTAATTGGATGAGTGGTTTGAGTTTAATTTGAGTTTGATTGCTTTCATTTAAACTCAAATTAACCCAAAATTACCCAATAAAGATTATGGATTTTGGATTTAACAGATTCCTCTCACTAAAAGAATACATAGAACCTTTATTCTCATTTTTATGTGTATTTTATTTTCTATGATGTTTTTTATTTACATGTATTTTTTAACTTTTATTTAAGTAAAAAAATCAGGAATTTTTTATTTTAACGGGTGGTGCCATGTGGCAACGATGTGGCGCACTTTACACATGGCGATGTCCTATTTAACCATGTGGGATCCACGTGAATCCCATGTTATTTTAGCGGTGTAAACAGTTTGATCCAACTGAATATTGGACAGCTCATAACATCCCATAATTTTTATAGGGATAAAATCAATCCATGAAACTAGATGGAGACTGGCCATTACTAATGGAAGGAACAGATGATGGAGATTATATCTCCTCTTACGGTTGCAAAAGCCATAAGCTGTCTATTGATTCAAGAAGAATTTCAATAATCTAGTTGATGAGACCTCACAATTTCAATTGCAAGACCATCAGTGAATTAAAGGGAATACATTTATAGGGTTTATTCTCCCTTGAGATCAAATTTGTTTTGAAAAGTACCAAGATCCCAAATCTAAAGAGGTCAGTTTGATGGCATATCTCATCAGTGGCGATCTCCGGTGGTGAGGATGATTCAAAAAGTTCTGGATGCATCAAGCCTTTGGGAGGAATGAGTTAGACTACCTTATCTTTAATCACTATATAGACCAAGGTTCATGCATTTTCTAGTGGCTCTGGTCATTTTCTAACTTTCCAGTAGTGTGGAGATTGGGGGAAAGGTGTGCTCATCTTCATTTAGCATAGGGAAGGTGATGGGATGCTCAATTGGGTCTAAGAATAGTTCTCAAGATGCATCTTAGATTGGGGCATACTCCACTTTCTGCATGTGATGTTCTCCTATTTTGGATGTACTCAGGCCTTCCTAATTTACTTAACTTTGGCTATCAATTACCCTAAGCCCATCTTAGAATGAATTTAGGTACATTCTAAGGTGATTAGTCTAGTTTTGAATTCAAATGCTTTGAATTATGCCATTTAGTTTTTTTTTTAGCTTGATCTAGCTTGTTCCATTTGATGGATTGATATTGGATTTAAGTTTTAAATATGCTCATTTAATCAATTATGATGTTTCCAATTTGTGGGCATCATGAGATTTGAGATTGGTTATTTGCTTATTTCAACATTTAACTTATTATAGTTTAAATAGATATGGTTAGATTCAATTAAGTCAAAAAATTTACTTGGTTTAATTATAATGTATTAGTCTATCAATTATGTTAATCCAAATATTTGGGATGAGTTGGGTCAATTAGTTTCATTTGTTTCAGCATTAAAACTCACTTTGGCCCAATTTGGGCTTAAGATTAGGGTAGTTAGGTCAAATGACCATAGTAACTAAATTAATCCTAATAATTGGTCACATTATGTGCCAAATAATTTTCAAAATGAGTTTGGATAATTAAATTATATTAATTCCAATTTATCTTGAATTTGAATCCAAGGAGATCCATTTAGGCCTATTTAGATCAAATAATCTAATTAACCTAATTAAGGTTTTAATGAATTTAAATTTATTTAAATTCATGGTTAAATATGTTTGTTTTATTATTTGGACTATTTGAAATGATTTCATTTGGTCAAATTTGATGGATTGTCTTGTGACTTGGTGGGACCCACATAAGTCAAACCTATGTCAAAAAGGTTGACCAGATTTGACCTTAATTTTGTTTTGATTCTTTTTTATTTCTATGTTATAATTTTGTGATTTTATTTGATTTTGATTTGTATTTATTTTGATTTAATTTGGATTTCTTTAGGTTTAAGTGATTTTAGGGTCAATTACCCTATTCATCTTAATTTATGTTCAATTAAATTCAAATTTTAATTATTTTAGATTTAGATTTGAATTTTGTCTAGGTTCATCCAATCTTATTAGGTTAGGTTAGACCCTAGAGAGATGCATTAGGTCATTAAGATAAGTGTCCTAATTGCCTAATTAGAAGATTCCTGTTCTAGGATCAGGTATCATAATTACTAATGAAGTGATGTTAGCCACATCCAAAATGAGGTCAATAAGAGAATTACTCATTTTTTGGTTAGCCGTTAATAAGGGGCCTTCAATGGTTTTGTTCCAACTAAAATAGTTAAAGTGATGAAAGGGGTCTTGATGACTTAATCTTAATCCTCAAATTTTGACTAGTAGGAAAGGGGTCTTAGTTACTTAATCCTAAACTAAATTGCCTATTTGATAGCAATGGGTCTTAGTCACCTTATCCTATCCTTTTCTTTTAGAAAGGATGCCTACTTAGATACTTACTCTTATTTGGATAGCTATTAAGAATGGGCCTTCAATGGCTTTATTCCAACTTAAATAGATAAACTGAGGAAAGGAGTCTTGATGACTTAATCCTAATTCCCAAATTTTGACTATTTGGAAAGGGGTTTTAGTGAATTAATCCTACCCTTGATAGCCTCTTTGATAGGAATGGCTGTCTTAGTGACTTAACCCTATCCTTATCTTTTAGAAAGGATGCCTACTAATGGACTTACTCCTATTTGATTAGCTATTAAGAAGATGTTTTCAATGACTTTATTCCAACTTAAATAGATAAAGTGAGGAATGGGGTGTGAATGACTTAATCCTAATCCCAAAATTTTGACTATTAGGAAAGGGATCTTAGTGACTTAATAATATCTTAGATAGCCTATTTGATAGAAAGGGGTCTCAGTGACTTAATCATATCCTTGTCTTTTAGAAAGGATGCCTACTAAGGGACTAACTTCTATTTTGTATAAAAGCATGAATGGTGCCACAAAGGGCTTACTCTAAACTTATAGGATTGGTGCACAAAGGCTTACTCTAAACCTAAGAGAATTAAAGGAAGGGTGTCACGAATGGGCTTGCTCCCATCCTATCAAAATTATGAATGATACCACGAAGAGCTTACTCTAAACCTATGAAAGATATATAGGAAGGGTGCCATGAAGTGCTTACTCCTGACATATGAAAAATTAGAATTGTGGCTTGAAGGACTTGAAGAGGTTTGCAAAGATTTCAAGCTTGTTTGATAGATTTATTATATGAATTATTTAGGCCCAGTGTGTAATATGCCAATGTCATGAGACTAAGATTTAATTATTTTTCAATCATCTTGAAGTTACATAGAACCATGTCAAATGTCTAAATGACTTTATACAATACATCAAATAGTATCAAACTAAGAGGTTTATTTTTGAGTTTGCATGTGACATTTTAGTTCTTGGGCAACAAAAACCAAAGTCAAATGATGCATCTCAATTGATGGATATTTTATTTTTGTTGATATGGATGTGTAGCTTACAAGACTTTCCCTTGGTTGTCTTTATTAGCTTTAGTCAATGAAGATCAAGCTACAATTGATATGTATTTCATTTTTATTAATATGAATCTGTAGCGTATAATGCCTTCTCTTCATTTTCTTTATAGATTTGGATTTAATAAAAATTAAGAGATTCCTTTAAAGCTATAATTGATATATACTCCATTGATAAGAATCTATATCATATAAGGCCTTATTTTCTTTATTGATTTGGATTAAATAAAGATTAAAAGATTCCTTTAAAGCTACATTATATGAAGTTTTCAGAAGTGAGTGAGAATCAAATGAGAAATCTCTCAGATTCTCTCAAAGGTATTTTGATATATATATATATATATATATATATATATATACACCTAATTAATAAAGAAGTTAAGAGGTTGAATCACTTGATAGATTAGGATTCTCCTAATAATATTAAAAATAATTTTGCTTAAGTTAAATTAACGATCTTTAAATGGTTCTTTTGAGTAAAATTTTTGGGAGATGATACCTCATAGATACCTTTAATTATTGTATTTATTTATTTAATTACTTTTGATCCTTCCAAAATCCACTACAAAATTTAATAAATTCCTTAAAATTACCTTCAAGGTATATTTTAGGAACTCGTTTGTAGCGATATAACTATTTTTAAGGAACTTCTTTAGGATGGATAACGGCACTATAATAAAAATAATTAGAATAATTTTTTTATTTTGTTTATGGATTAACAGAATAATCTTTTCATGAAAGCTCAATGTTTAAATTATCATTGATGACTTATTTGCCTTTTCTTTTCAGTGTTCTTCTAGGCAGTAAGACTAGCATATTAAATTTTAATTTTAGTAATTGCCTCTGATACGAAGGGTGGGAGAGGAGGGTCAACTCTATCCTCAATAGGTACTTTGTGTTCTTTTATTGACCTATAAGAGTTGAAATCTTTAATTTAATATTTCACAATTTCACTCTGAAAGATAGAATCATCACTATTAGGACCCAATCTATGCAATTATCTTAAGGTCATCAGACTTGAGAATTATTTTAGAAGAATCAAAGTTTTCATTGATTTAATATTTAGAATTTATTCTTAAAATTGACCAAAGCTATCTATGAAATATCAATCATGTAATGGGATAACATTCCCATTATGGAAAATAATTTAAATTTAAATTTAAGTTTCATTTATTTTAGTTGTATGAAGAGAATTAGAATCTTCCTTTGTTACCATCTCTTTTCATTTTTATTGATTAGGAGAAAATATGAAATTTTGTTATGTCATATTTATTTATAGTGTATGTTCATCTTCCCCTTTGACTCTTTCCTAAACTCCTAATGATTTAAGGTATCTAGAGGGTCTAAAAGAGGGTTATCTCCAAGTCACTCCATAGAATTTACTAATTAGCTCAAACAACTGATTCCCAAGTTTTTGATGGACGTAGAGAGATGATTCTGGAAATTTTTTTAATGAACAAGATTAAAATTGAATTGCATTTATGTCTATGAAAATTGCCTTATATAGAGGTAGAAGGCTCACATTTGATTTCCTTGATTGACCTATGCCCAGGGTTAACAAGGCATTCTTTTAGGATCATACTTATCCATCTTTTATAATTTTCTTTTTGTTAATTTTTAGAATGAAACTCAAGTTTCAACATTGGTGGTAAATGGCAATAGGTAAGACTGTACCTACTTCTTTTGATTTCATGAGTTTTCTTAAAATTTTAAAGAACTCCTTCATTTCAATATATATTCTCTAGTGCTTGCTACTTTTGAATGTATTAGAAAAAAGAGGTATCAATTTAAGGACCCTATCATGACTCTCTTTAGCTTTTGTACAAAGCCAAGATAAAATCAATGATAAAGAGGACTTTGTGATTTTCTTTTTAAAATTTAATTTTCTTTCTTATATGATTTTTAAAATTTTTGATGATGATATATATATATTTTTACTTTAAAAATACCAAACTCATTTTGTCTAGAATTGAGTCTAACAGAAATGACTTTGCTTTAATTTTTTTGAATCTTATTGAAAATTTAAGGGGATGATTCTAGGACACAGTCATTTAATTATGATAAACAAAGAGTTCTAGAACCTAAGTTAATGATGTTGGATGAGCTCTACCAAGGATGAAATGGAGAGTCATCCAATACAAAGAAATGTAGTCCTGACCCATGAGTGGCATTAGTACATTGCAGATGTATAGAGATAAAAGTCAATTTCTAAAGATGGAAAAAGGAACTATTCCCTAATGGAGTCACCAGAAAATATCCCTATGGGGAAAATTTATGACACCATATAGATTTTAGGAATTTCTTATTTAGAAAATTGAATACACCTAAAGGAATAAACATATTATATCAAAATATAAATTTGTTATCCTATAATGGATTCATTTACTTAATGAGGACTCCTAAGGCTAATGGGTCTTTTAATGTTTTAGAGATTTTTCCTCTAAACTACATGAAAAAGTAGGACAAAGTTTATTTTATGTTGAGTTTATAATTCCCTATAAGGATAAGTCCCTATAGTTAATTACATCTTAAGAAGAAAAAAATTCATCCTAAGAAAACTCTCAATTAAAGAATGGATTTCAAACTTTGTCTTTGTTTAATGGAATTTAATTTTAGAACAGATGCTTATAGATACTAGGATGCCAAGTAAGCATTTCACCTATCCTATCATTAGTCTTTACATTTTTTAAATCAAATTTAATAAAATTTTGAACTGACATTTATTAGAAATCTAAGACTTAGATTCTAACAACACAAGACTATATACACACCTAATGGTTGAAGACTTATTCTAATAGGATGCTTCAAAACCTATGTCTACAAATAATTATGACATAAGTCAAAGGCTCGACCAAATGTAAATTTTTTGAGAATTATTAGTTCTTTTCCTACCATAGAAACATGAACCTATTACTAACTCTTCTAGACTTATAACCCACCTGGAAGGGTTGCTGCCTAAAACCACCAAAATAATTTTTAAAAATCTTGAGTCCAGTCGTATGTATGGAAGATGATTAGACCAGTGCATTTAGGAAGGAAGTTAAGAATCTAACTCACTCCCTATCTTTAAGATAGTTTTTAACATCTTATGCACCTAACTAATACACAAAATTTTATCTTTTATATACATTTTGACTCACAATTTATTTTAAAAGCCTTCGATATGCAATTCATGCCTACAATAAGATGCAGTTAGAAATGATCGTGGGATAAATAAAAAAGAGAATGCATAATTCCCAAGGAAGGGTGCTCATTCTCAAATGTCAGATGCTCCCTTATGTGCAACGGGTGAAGCACCTAATTTAAGAAGAATGAACAATATACTCTCATGGTTCATAAAAATTAATTATTTCTAGTTTCTTTTAAGTTATACTTAAGGCTTTTAATTTAAATGAGGTTATGAATTCTTTTTCATGGTTGAGCTGTTTAAGTTTTAGTGGGTTAGAAAATCTATTTTTTCTATGAGGCTAATGTGCCAAGCATTTTATCAAAGTCCACAACACAGAAAGAAACCTAGAAAAAAAAATATGAATTTCTATTACACACCCAAAATAAATTAATCAATACTAAATTAATAAAATAGGCTAATACATTTAGTACTACTATACACCTCGGTAGAAAGAGAAAATAGGCAGCCTAGCTCTACCTTTATACAACCCAGCATATAACTAAAAGTTTTGATCTATAGACATCTTCTTTCAAGATCATCACCTACTTCATGGACCTCCATGGGTTTCACAAGGGACCACCAGCTAGTAAAGTAAGCTCTTGCTATTCTTAGACCCCATAGATTTTAACATAATTTTAGGTTCAAATAATATTTTAAAATTATAAAATAAATTTTTAATCCCTGCATAACAATTGCCAAGGAATACACACAACACATTAGTAGTTTATATTTCAAACATATAGGCTTAGCATTAGTTGCTTGCCAACCTATTTTTTTAGGCTATGCTTAGGGACTTAAATAGCTCCTGCAAGCAAACAACATTTATTTTATATTTATTATAGTAGTTTTTTTAAGCATTGCCAACTATAGAAAATATTGTTAGCCTAAAAGAATGTCGTAACATCTATACTAACGAGCACATAATCCTAGCCATCAAATCTAAAATATTATACCACAAAAGAAGAAAAAGTACTATATCATTTTACATCGCAGAATATCACTGATTATCAACCTAACCTAAGTCTAGGCTTGGTGACCTAATAATCTAGTGTGTGATAAAGGGGCTTATGTAGTATGTTTGTACTAAGTTTTTATTTATTTTCAAGTTCAAGTTTTTGATTAGTTTAAAATTTATTTTTTTTCTTTTCATAATCTTTCTTCATAGGTACATTCCATTGTTAAACCATAGGTCAAGGTATTAATACCTCCTTAAGACCTATAGCCCTATGACCTCTAGTGTCCAGATTATATACTATATGATAGCTAGTTATGAAAAGTTTTATTTTCATTTGGTTTCCTTTATTTTATTTTAGAATTTCTTTAAATTATTATTAGGGAACTTCAATTTAAGTTATTAAATTGATTTATGAGTTTATTTCATTTTTAGGTTTATTTTGTGTTACGATAGAATTTAGATTTTAAAGAATGAAGATTAAAATAAACTTTACTTTGGGTGAAACCCATTCTATTCAACATTCTAATCCTAACAAAATGAGAGTTTCATATGAAGATAAAAATCCATTCTATGGGTGGGACCAAACTAAGAATCTAAGTATCTTTATTAACCCATATGAATTTATTTTAAGGATTTGTTTGAATTTAGATTTAATAGATGTTTATATTTCTTGATTAGGATCTTGTGTTTATGAAAAAGTTATTTTAAAGAACCTTTATTCTTTTTTATTTTAATTTTATTCAAATTGATTAATATATCTTGACTTAATTAGTAAAGAATCTAGATTTTATTGCATTTTACTTATTTGATTGATCTTTTGATTTAATCATTGTTTAATCCTTCTTGAAAAATGTGATTTTAAATATGGTTAGGATTTGTTCATCTTTTATTTCATTTGATTTGATTGATGTTTCTTAATTTAATTTATGGCCTTTAATAAAAATGTAAAGTGTTTCTTTAAACCTTAATTAAAAGTTCAATCATTTATAATTATAAGGTTTAATTTAATTTTCATTTTTTTTTTTGATTTATTAAGTTTCTACTAGTTTCATTCACTTATTTTTTATATTATGTAGGATATGTATAGTTTTGTGGCTTACATTTTTTGGGTTAAATACTCATTTAATTTCATGTGTTATAATTATTTAATTTGATTGAGATTGAATTAATTTTATTCATATATTTCATTAATGTTTATATTTAATGATGATTTTCAACTGATTTTGGATATTCAATTTGAATTGATTTCAATTTAATTTGAGTTTAGGTTTAATAAGGTCAATTAAGGCCCATTTAGATCAAGTGATTTAATTAATCTGATTAAGACTTTATTAAATTTAGATCTATTTAAATTCATGTTTAAACATGTTCATTTGATGATTTTGAGCTTTTGGAATGATATAATTTGGTCAAATTTTATTGAGTTGACCTTTGACTTGTGCGGCCCATATAGATCAACCTTAGGTCAAATGGCATGATCATCTTAACCCTCGTTTCAATTTATTTTTAATTCCATTTATATTCATGCATTGACTTTGTGTTTTTCATTTGATTTAATTTTAATTTTTATATTTTATTTAAATTTCTTTGAGTTTATTTGATTTTGAGCTTAAATAAGATAATTGGGGTAACTACCCTAATTATCTTAGTCTAAGCTTAATTGGCATTAAATTTCAATTAGAATGTGTTTAGGTAACCACCATTTGTTTGGATTTATGTTTGGTTTAAGTTCACCTAATACTATTGGGTTAGGTCAAATCCTAAAAGGATTCACTAGGTCACCAAGTATATTGTCCAAAGTGTCTAATCAGGGGGCTTCTAATCTAGAATTAGGTGTCATAATTATTAAGATTGGAGATGATGTTAACCTCATCTAAAAATGAGGTCAATAGCTTAGTTTGAGGTTTTCATGCCTTCCATGCCCCATGAACACCTCTCATGGCTATGAGTTGTTGGTTGACTACCCAAGGTAAGTTAATATGAGTTATGGGTTGAACTTAAGTTCATTTGGTTTGGGTTTGGGTTGAGTGTTTGGATTTGGTTCATATGATTTTAACTTAAATTAGATTGAATTATGTTGAATTCATTTGCTTTAATTAACATTGAATGATGATTATAGTCATGCCTAACTGTTGATTAGATAGATTAGACATCAATTAGTCCAAGGTTCATAAGAATTTAATTTGGTTTAGAATAAATTTTATCCAACACCAACAACAACAACAACAACAAGCCTTTATCCTACTATGTGGGGTCAGCTACATGAATCCTTCTTCTCCATTTTGTCCTATTATTTGTCAAATTCTCATTTAATTCTAATAAACTATGATCATTTTTTACACATCTTAACCAAGTCCTTTTAGGTCTACCTCTACCTTTTTTAACATAAGGAAAATCTAATACGTCTACTCTCTTAATAGGGTCATCGAATGGCAGATGCTTTATGTGGTCAAACCATCTAAGGTGACTCTCTCTAATCTTATTTTCCACTGGTGCTACTCTATTCTTTTCCCAAACATAGGGTAAATTTGATCCATTTATAATAACAAAAATAATAACAAGCCTTTATCCCACTATGTAGGGTCGACTACATGAATCCTTCTTCTCCATTCTGTCTTATTATGTGTCAAATTCTCATTTAATTCTAATAAACTAAGGTCATTTTTTATACATCTTAACCAAGTCTTTTTAGGCCTACCTCTACCTTTCTTAACAAAAGGAAAATCTAATACATCTACTCTCCTAATTGGGTCATCGGACTACCGACGCTTTATGTAGAAAAACCATCTAAGGCGACTCTCTCAAATCTTATTTTCCACTAGAGCTACTCCAACTTTTTTCTGACCATACTCATTTCATATTTTATCTTTAAGAGTAAAGTCACTCATCCATTTGAGTATCCTTATCTCTGCAATACTTAACTTAGCCTTATGTTTCACTTTTACTGGCCAACATTCTGCACCATAAATCATTATAGGTCTTACCACCATCTCATAAAATTTTCCCTTAAGTCTAAGCGGTACTTTTCTATCACACAATAGACCATATGCATTCCTCCTCTTCAACCATCCAACAAGCCTTTCACCATCATTTTGAAAAATAGAGCCTACATATCTGAATCACTCACTCTTTTTAATGACTTGGTCACCTAATATTACAACACCACCACTGGAACTTCTACAACTAAAAGTACACTCCATATATTCAATTTTAGATCTACTAAAATGAAAACCTATACACTTTAAGGTTGACCTCCATGATTCAAGTTCTCTTGGACTCCCTCTCTAGTCTTATAAATAAGAAGAATGTCATCAGCAAAAAGCATACACCAAGGTACATCTTTCTGTAAATGCCTAGTATGAACATCCATAAATAAAGCTAAAAAAAAAAGTAAGGGCTTAAAGCCGATCCATGATGTAATCCAACTGAAATAAGAAAATATTTTTTTAATCCTCCTTGTGTTTGGACACAAGTAAAAACTCTAGCATACATATCTTTAATGATTTGGATATAACTAATATCAACTTCTTTCTTCTCTAGAATTCTCCAAAGAACATCTCTTGAAGCTTTATCATAAGTTTTCTCTAAATCAACAAATATCATATGTAGATCCTCCTTACTTTCTCTATACTTCTCCATCAAACCTCATCCATAGTAGATCTACCTAGCATGAAACCAAATTTATTTTGAGAAACTTCTGTATCACATCGTAGCCTATGCTCAGTTACTCTCTCTCATAATTTTAATGTATGACACATAAACTTAATTCGTATATGATTTGCGCACTCTTGTGCATCACTTTTATTCTTAAATATATAAACTAACAAACTCTTTCTCCACTCATCTAACATCTTTTTAGTCTTTAAAATAACATTAAAAAGATTTGTAAGCCAATAAACTCCATAATCTCTTAGACATTTTAACACTTCATTTGGAATATTATGAAGTCATATTATTTTTTCACACTCCATTTTCTTTAAAGCTACTTCAACTTCAAATTTACTAATACAATAATAAAAATAATATTCTCTATTTTTATTTTGGGTATTAAGATTGTTAAAATCAATCATATTTTTAAATTCTTCTTTAAAAAGTTTATCAAAATAAATCAGCCACTTATTTTCAATATCTTTTTCTAAGAAAATCAAATTATGATTTTCATCCTTTGTACACCTTACTTAAACTAGATCTTTACTTCTCCTATCTCTTTCCTTGGCTAACTTATACATATATGTTTCACATTCTTTAGTATACAATCTATTATATAAATCATTAAAAAGTAATTTTTTTATCATATATTATTTTCTTATAATCCTTATGGGTCACTTTATATCTTTCTTAATTCTCCAAGTTTTTATATCTGAATTAAATTTTATAATAATGCTTCTTTTTTTTATACATTTTAACTCCTTTACTAACTATTTTTACTAGAAGCTTTTCCTTTTGATTCTCCAAACACCCTTTTTACAATATGCTTAATTTCACTTGCTACTTTTTCTCATATAACATTAGCTTCCATATGAGCATCCCAAATTTTAAGCTCTTATAGCTTGCTCTTAAAAATATTTTAATTAGTGTTCTTTAAGTTCTTCCATCTAGTCATAAGATAATAATTTGATTTATTTTTATCTTCCAATCCATCATCTTAAAATCTAAAACTAATAGTCGATGCTGGGTACTTAAACTTTCATTTGGAATGACCTTACAATCTTTATAATTTAAACGATCTATTTTTCTTATCAAAAAATAATCAATCTATATTTTACTAGATCTATTTTTATAAATAATAATATGCTTATCTATTTTCTTAATAAAGTATTAGAAACTATAAAATCATAGGTTAAAATAAAATTTATTATAGTCCTACCTTCTTCAGTAGTCACTCTAACTCCATATCCATAATGAATACTTTTAAAATCTTTTACCATTCTACCACAATATGTCTATTTAAATATCCTCCAATAAATATTTTTCTTCAAGAGGTATGTTTTGTATTGATACCTCTAAGTCATTCCATAATTTTTCTTTTGGGCTTACATCCAAACCTACTAGAGGAGCATAAACACTTATAACATTGATAATTTTAGTATCAACAATAATCTTTAAAGCCATAATTCTATCTCCAATCCTATTAATATTTATAATATTATCCTTCAAACTTTTATCTATAATCATACCTATACTATTTCTAATTTAGCTTGTATCTAAATACCAAAGTTAAAACATAAACTATCAATCTTTAAAGCTAAATTTGATCCATTTGATTTAAATAAATTGAGTTGGTTCTCTTAACCTAATTAGTCATTTGAGGATTTATATTAAGGTTCCTTTAAGCT
This sequence comes from Cymbidium sinense, assembly GCA_021442155.1. NCBI lineage: Eukaryota > Viridiplantae > Streptophyta > Magnoliopsida > Asparagales > Orchidaceae > Cymbidium > Cymbidium sinense. Next base: position 89,279,803 of record CM038219.1, read on the forward strand.
TATTTGATAATTTGTAATGTTTGTAATTAAATGATTTCAATTTCATTGAGTTTGATTTTTATTTTAATTCAAATTAATTTATTTTGATTTAAATGGGCTAAGTTTGGTTCATTAGAGTCAAATGACCAATTTGACTCAAATCAAAGTGTGTTTGAGTTTCAATTATTTTTTATTGAGTATTTAGAATGAATTTGATTAATTAATTTGATTTGATTTAAGATTATTTTTGTTTCAACTGAGATGACTCAAATTGGGCTTAATGGGTCAAGATAGATTTATTTTGGTCAAATGATTAAATTGATCAAACAAGCCCAACTAAATGTTAAATTATGTCCAAGTATGTTTTTAAAATATGTAGACATATTTAACTTGGATGAATTTCAATTTAAGTTGGATTTGTACTTAATAGGGTCCATTTGGGTTTATATGGGCCAAGTGAGTCAATTAACCCATTTAAAATCTCATTAGATTTAGATTTATTTAGATTTGTGTTTAGACATACTCATTTGATGATTTTGACCCTTTGGAAGAGCTTAATTTGTTTAAATTTTTGTTGAATGACTTTTGACTTAGTGGGGCCCACATGGGGCAAGTTTGTGTCAAATAATCTAAATGGTTACTTTGTGCCCTTTCTGAATTGAGTTAATGTTCACTTATGCTTATAATTTGATTTTACACTCTTGGTTTTGATTTAATTTTTGTTTATCTTCATTTTATTTAATTTTTGTTGGACATAGCTAATTTTGATCATAAATGGATTAATTAGGCCAACCATCTCAATTACTTCAATTTAGGCTCAATTAATTTTAGATTCTATTCAAATTTATTTAATTTTGACTTGCATGAATTTTATTTAAATTTGAATTTGACTAGTTCATCTAGTCCAATTGAGTTAAACTAGGTTAATTTAGGCTTTCACTATTTTGACTTTAAATATTATGTTTGGCTTTGATTTGATTATACACTTAGTCACTAAGTATTATGTCCTATTTATTTAATTAGAAAGTTTCTAACCTAAAATTAGAGAAACTAATTATTAAGATTAGATTAATGTCAACCTTATTCAAAGTCAAGGTCAATAATACAATACTTGCATACTATTTTTTTTTTTACTTTTTCTACATACTATTCTTTTGCATACTTTAGTTGCACTTTATTTTTTATGTTTTGTACTTACACCCTATTTTGTAAGATATTGTCCTTACATAATTTAGTTACATACTATTGTTTATTATCTTTTACATACTTTAGTTTATTACTTAGCTTTATTTCTAATAGATCTAAACATTGTTTTTTTTTTTGTAATAGAAGGCATCGGGTGGTGGTGATGATATTTCATGATTATTGATTACAAGCATCTTTTAGAGGAAGAAAAAAATTGTCCCAGCCCAATCTTTAGAATACCACCATAGTCACTACCATGACATCTGTTTTGATCTCGCCACCTTAGACTTCTGGACCTGTCAGTACACACACCTACCACTCTTTTGAGTTTATTGATACTACACCATTTTACTCATATCAAGCACACCCAGGTCATAGAGAGCCCATGTCTCACCATACACTATCAGATTAGATCAATTCATCTATGCCCATTAAGCAACTAATGACATGCACTTTTATTGAGTTGGAGGGTGACACATAAGTTCATCTTTTAACTTTCAATTTTAAATTTTTATGGTTCTAATCATCAGAATTACATTTCAAGATTTAATCCTACTAGAGAGGTCATACATAAAATTAAAAGCATAATAAGAAGAAAATTTGATGCTCCTTATATTTCATAAAAGAATCCGCCAATTGAAGTGTGTGACATGTGGTTCAGAGAATTCAAGGTATTATCATAACTCTTTACACACATATAATACATTATATTCTAGTAAAAGTACTTCAAATTATTGTTAATGTGTTTTTTGTTATAAAAAGATTATAGATGTATGTCGAAACACAACTAGAACATAAAAAGGAATTTTGAGTTTAGAGGGCACAATATGTTTAAGTGGTTCATAGACATATGCAAGTCTAGGTGAAGATTATTTTGGATTGGAGAGGATGCGTGGGTTGAGCTCTATAGAGCCCGGGCCTCCCTTGATTACATTCATAAGAGAGAGCAAGCTAAATGAAACTGATTATTTACTTGTGGGGCCTTGGACAGCTCTCTACATATTGGAGGCTCATTTCCTCACAGTGAGTACAAGCGAATGATGGTTAGTCATTTATTACTTATAATAATTAAATTCATAATCATGCTTAATTAATTTTATTTTAATGAATACAAGCAAAAGTTCTTGGAAGAAGCCAAACACTCCAAAAATATGTAGTAGAACACATAACCATCAAGTTGATTAGTATAGGGTTAATGTTCAGTCACAGAGAGCTTACATAAGCAACTTATTATTTTTGAATTATAATTTTATTGAAAATATTTTTCTTTAAATAACATTGCAATTTATCATAGGACGTTTACATAAGGTTAAAGGAGGTTGCTAGTCAAAGCTCTATTCATTCAAGTTGTTCTAGTGAACATTCTAAATTGTCAGTGATGTAGAACATCATGTGGATCAAAATATTAGAGCTCAAGGTCCATTTACAAGATCTCAAGCTAAAGCCCAACAAAATTCAAGGAAGAATAAGGCTTAGCCCATTAGCCTGCTAAGGCATATTTTATGATTTCATTTAGTTATGTAATTTTTAATTTTCTTCTAGAAACTCTAGGTTTATAATTTTAAATTTAAAAAATTCAAAGAATGACATGTGAGCTGATTGAATCCACTTAAAATAATAGCATGTGAAATGGGTGCATGGTATAAAATAATAAGACAACTTAATGCTTCATATTAATGTGGTCGCCCACCTTTTCCTCCATATTTTGAATTCATATTAATTTTTGATTTTATAATGACAAGTTACAATTCTCAATGCACTAAAACATAAAGTACAATAAATTAAAAAGAGATAATATGCACATAATTTTTATGTGGTTCGGCCAAACCCCAAAACTGGCCTACGTCCATGCCTAGCCACCCATGGCTAGGAATCCATTAAATGCAAAGTAGCTTACAACTACTATATTCTCCTATAACATGGTGAGTACAACCCCTACAATAATATATACTCTCCTACAGAAGGGTGAGTACAACCCCAATAAAAATTTTACAACATGAAAAGAAAATATAAAATAATAAATTTTGATAAAATATATCTCTCACAAATATACCAAGCTATCAAATTCAAAAAAGTGATATCACAACTTATAAATGATCACTTTATAACTTATAATTTTGACAATATAGAATGCTCACTAAATTTTGATAAGAAATAATAAAATAAATATCTTAAAGTGGTCTTACTAAGATGTTTATGTCATTATAATTTGTAGACTAATTTAAAAATTATTTCAAAATAAATTCACAATAGTCTATTGCACAATAAAATAATTTTCAGCAAGGAATAATTTTAAGTTTAAGAAAAACTATAACTAGTATGTATATAATAGTGTATGAATGATTTACTCCCAACTAAGCTTCTTTTTTCTTATTATTAAACAATAAAAATATCAAGATTTATTAAATTCAGCAAGATAAAATTATTTAAACAAAGGATATTAGTTGAAATAAAATGATAAGTGACAAAAAAAATAATTTAACTATTTATAAATTTTATTTTGATAAATAAACTTGATGTATAATAGATCTAGCATCTAATCTAAAATTTCAACAATAATTTATTTTATTTTAACTAAAATGATGTTTTCAATTAAAACAAATGATCACAAAATACTTAAATAAAATTATTATATGATAGATCTAAGCAAACTAGTAATCTTTTAATTAAAAGAGAGATCTAGCAAATATGAAAATATTTTTAGCATAATAAATTAATTTAAAATTCTTAAAATATATTTCTAAAATAGATCTAAGAATAAATGATCTTTCAAATAAGACAAATGAAGAAATATTTCAAGAAACCAAAAGAAATTTATAGGAAGATAAAAATTTCAGCAAGATGAAATAAATCTTACAAACTATCACAAGAGTTTTTAACAAAAAAATGATTGAAGAAACTTTGATGTGAAAAACTTAAACTTTAATGTCCAAAGACTAATCCACCAAAAAGTAAAAATTTGAAATAATAAATAGATGGTGAAAATAGTATGAACAACTAAATGAGATTAAGATCAAGAAAAATAAACTCAAGTAATTTGAGAAAGCTTGCTTAATCAAAGATGTTGTAGCTTCCAAACTAATGATTTGATCTTGCAATATTTGGATAACAATTGGAAGGAAAATCTAACAAATTTTCTCATAGATTTGCTCGATAGATTTTGAATTTGAATGAGCAACCCTTTCATAAAGAGAATGGTGGCTATTTATAAGCAAGAAGATCATTTTTAATTATTTCAAAGAAATATATTATTCTGACATCATTTTATCATATAATAATGTAATATTCAATACAATTATGATTTATTTTAAATAAATATTAAATTTAAATAACCAAAAATAGGCTAGTCACATGGGCAAGTCAAAAATAATCAAATATATCTCTTAATATATTCAAAGCATATAGCATGCATTCATTATTAAAATTAACTAATGTTTGAAAACTCATAATTAATTCAATTTTAACCAAATGTGGGTCATGTAACCTATCAAATTAAAAGACAAAATCCAATGAATCTGTTGGAGATAAAGTTAGATCTAAAGTCCTTGATTATAAAATGACTTTGGCTAAAATAAAAACTTTGATATATTTTTGTTAATGCTAAAATATGACATTATAATTTAGATATAATCATACATATGTTAGTTATAATATAACTTTTAAACTAAATTAAAAATATTTAATTATATTAAGTATATATATTGCTTACAAGTTTATGGCGATAGTATAAAATTGCAATTAGTAAGCTTCATTATATAACTCTCATTTCCGATGTGAACTTGCCACCCCACCCTCCCCTCCACCAAAAAAAAAAAAAAAAATTAAGAGGACATTTTAGTGAGGTAGTGCTTCACCCTAAAAATAACTTAGCCATTATAGAAAATCAAAAAACAAAATTTAATTGCAAATTTTATTATCTTTGTTAATTTTTATGGTTAATTTTAGAAGTTTCTTTGATTAACTTATGATAACTTACTTTCTTAAAAAAAGAGGCTTGAAAAATTTATGCTTTTTTTTCAATGCATTAGAAAAATTAAAAAATTTGCATGCATAATAATATAAGTGTGTCAAATTTAGTGATTTTGGAAGCTAAATAGAACTTTGTCAAAATGATCTAAACAATCTAAGGAGAGCTTGAGATTTAAGTGGTCTTATGCTTGTCACCTCCCCCTCTAGAAATTCTCTTACCCTAAAATTTCACTTTAATTGCACAATTATATTATACTCATTTATTTTATTTCATTCTTTTTTTTATCCCTTTTCATATATCTTTTTTTTACTTTAAAAAGAAATCACATGGCACCAAAATCTATCTCTCGGGACCAAGTTGAAATTTTGACTAAATTAGTTGATGCCTTAGATCTTAGGATCCATGACAATAAATTTAAAACTCAATAAATATTAGATGAAAGTAAGAATCAAATGCAAGAACTTAAAGCACAAATAAAAACTCTTATAGCTCATCTACAAAATAATAGAGTACCAACTCTCCTCCAACATTTACTCAGACTGTGCCTATAGGGATAAACAAAGAAGAGTGATATCCAAATCATAGAGAAAACTAACAACTTATAAGACCACAAATTGCAACAAATGGTGGAAGGGGTGAAAATTATATTAAGATTACAGAAGACTCTAATAATTCATCTCGAAGAGTTAAAGTAGAATCCCCAACTTATGATGGTGTACATGACCCAAATAAATATTTTGATTGGTTAGTTCAAATGGACGACTTCTTTAATTGGTATAAAATGGATGGTTATCAAAGGGGTACTTTTGATAAACTAAAATTGATAAGACATTCTAAAATTTATTGGATAAATACTTTAACTAAAGAATAAAGATTAAGAAGGACAAACCTCACTTAGATAGAAATGAAAGAAATGTTAAGAGGAAAGTGTTATCCTAGGCATCATGATAAGAAGCTACATAGTCAATTATTAACTTTGAGATAATGTAATCATCTTATAATTGAATACTAGAATACTTTTGAAGATCAAGTTTCTAGAACTAATTGTACTGATAATGATTGGCAATTAGCCAATAAATTTATTATTGGACTTAGGAGTGAGATTAGAAATGAAGTTGAATTATTTGACCCACAATGTTTAGAGAAAGCATTTCATTTTGCCTTATTGGTTGAATAACAAAAGGAATCTACTTCCATCTCCAAAACTAAAAGTCAAGTACATTCCACTTCATTCCATAAGTCTATTGACCCACCCATCCAAATGGCCTGACCCCTTTTCTTGAAATTTCTATTGAAGGGAGCTCTAAGAGCACTAGGGAAGAAATATATTATAAATGTAAAAAAAAGGGTCATATGCAAAATCAATATAAAGCATAAATCTTATTTTTAGAAGGAGTTGAAAACCCAATAGATAATAATCTAGAAGAAGTTTATGATGAAACCCCATTATATGATGAATAATTGGAATTAATTGATGATCCTCAGGTTAATGTGATGAGATGTCTTACTATAATTAAAAATAAGGCATAAGATAGGAGGAGAAAGAACATTTTTATCATGTATATTTTGTGTATGAAAAGAGATGTAGGTTAGTTATAGATGGAGGAAGTGCTATGAATGTCATTTCAACACACACCTTAACTCGAGCAACCCTAAAATCTGAACTTCCCCCTGAACCATTTCATGTTAGCTGGGTCAATCATACATCTCTTCCCATCATCAATCGATGTTTAGTTTTAATTAAAATAGGAAGCTATGATGATCAAATTTGGTGTGATGTTCTTCCTATGGACATTGCTCCTATTCTCTTAGGATGACCTTGATTGTATGATATGAATGTTATTCACTATGGTAGAAAAAATACTTATATTTTTAAGCATAATAATAAGAATATGAAACTCCTACCAATAAAGCTAGTAGAAAAAACACCCTCCATAGCACCACACAAAATAACTTCTGACTTGCAACCTAAGCCTCTATTGAAGAAAATGCCAAACTTTAATTAATTATCATAGAAAATTTTACTATTAAGGTTAACACTACCATTTCTGATTCTTGCTTTCAAAAATCTATTCTTTCTTCTTTGACCACAATTATAGAAACAATAGGTTTTGGAGCCATACGAAAAATTTTTTTTGAGCCACTTCTTCTTCACTTATTACATGTAAAAGAAGTCATACCAGACTCTAATGAGACTCACATACCTGTCATGGTCTCTTCCTTTCTTTTTGATTTTAAAGATATTACATCTAATGAGCTTCTTGATGAGCTATCTTCTCTAAGAGACATTCAACATGCTATTGAATTCTTACTCGGTTCTCAATTTTCTAATCTTCCACATTATAGGATGAACCCTACCGAGCATGTTGAGATTAAAAGAAAAGTTGAGAAATTACTAAGAAAAGGGTTTTATTCAAAATAGTCTTTGCCCTTGTGCAGTCCCAACTTTATTAACTCCAAAGAAAGATAGAACATGATGAATTTATGTTGATAGTCAAGCAATAAATAAATTTACTATCAAGTCTAGGTTTCCTATTCATCGATTAGATGATATGTTAGATTTAATCTCATGAGCAAATTTTTTTTCAAAGATTGATCTAAAAAGTGGATATCATCAAATTTAGATTAGATCAAGAGATGAGTGGAAGATGGCTTTTCAGACTATTGATGGACTTTATATATGACTTGTCATGCCCTTTGGACTTTCAAATGCTCCTAGCACATTTATGAGATTAATGAATACTATTATTAAACCATACATAGGTACATTTTTGGTGCTGTATTTTGATGATATTCTGATTTTTAGTCCAAGTGAAAATAAGCATCTACAACACATACAAAAAGTCTTTGAAATACTTAGACAAGATAAATTATACATTAATTTAAAAAAGTGTTTCTTTTTCCAAGCTAAGGTAATCTTTTTAAGCTTTATTATATGCACTGCATGACTTAAACCTGATCCTTCTAAAGTGAAAATAATCTTAGATTAGCCATCACTTAAAAGTTTTACTTAAGTTAAAAGCTTCCATGGTTTAGCCATTTTTTATCAGAGATTTATCAAATATTTTAGTACCATTGTTGCTCCGATAATTAATATACTAAAATTAGATAAATCTTGTTGGACTCTTAATGCACAAAGGGCCTTAGAGCAAACTAGAGTTCTTATCACTTCTGCACAAATCCTTAAGCTTCTTGATTTTTCTAAAGCCTTTGATATGATATGTGATGCTTCAGGAATTAGGATAGGTGGAATTTTAAGTCAAGAGAATCATCCTATAACATACTTTAGTGAAAAATTAAATGAAGCCAAACAATAATATTCCACTTATGATAGAGAGTTTTATGCTATAATTCAATCCTTAAGGCATTGGCGACACTATCTCTTACATAAAGAATTTATACTTAATTTTGATCATCATTCCTTAAAATTCATTAATACTCAACAAAAATTAAGTCATAGGCATGCAAAATGGGTTGAATTTTTACAAGACTACTTTTTTGTTCTAAAGCATAAGCTTGGGACTGAAAATAAACCAGCTGATACTTTATCCAGGGTAAACCTAATGATTTCCTCTTTAGAATTGAGAATCTCAGGATTTGATTGAATTAAAGATGATTATATTATGTGACTTGAATTTCACCAAATTTACCTTGAACACTTAGATAAATTAATAACTTTACAAGGAATATTCTTCTTAATAAATGGAAATTTATATAAAGGAAAACAACTATGTATTCCTTGATCTTCTCTTATAGAATTCCTTATCACCGAGCTACATGCTGAAGGTATAACTGGCCATTTTGGAAAGGATAAGACCATATGTTTATTAGAAAATAGATTTTACTAGCCTTCATTAAAATCAGATGTTTAAAAAATAGTATCCTAATGCTTAATTTGTAAATAAGCTAAAACTATCAAATAAAAGTCTGGACAATATACTATCTTACCTATTCTCTGTAGGCCTTAAGAAGACCTATCAATGGATTTTATTCTAAGATTACCTAGGACAGCTTGAGGATATGATAGCATTTTTGTTGTAGTGGATAGGTTCTCAAAAATGGCATATTTTTTACCTTGTTCAAAAATAAATGATGCTTCTTATATAAACAAATTATTTTTTTAAGGAAATAGTGCAACTCCATGTCTCTCTTTAACCATTATTTCTGATAGAGATGTTAGTTTTGCCTCATATTTTCAAAAAATATTATGGAAATTATTAGGTACTAAATTAAAATTTTCTTCTACTTTTGACCCACAAACTAATGGATAAACTGAAGTGGTCAATCATACATTGGGAAACTTGCTTAGATGGTTGGTAGGTAAAAGTTTAAGAAATTGGGATTTATATTTACCAACCTCAGAATTTGCTTACCAGAGCACTATCTCTAAAACTACAAATAAATCACAATTTGAGATAGCCTATGGTCAAAACCTAAGATGACTAATAGATGTAGCAAACCAACCATCTAATGTATTTTCTGATGTAGCATTTTTATTTGCTAAAGACTTTCAAAGCCTCCATGAAGATATAAGAAAGCAAATTACTATAAGTAAGGAGAACTATGCTTTATGGAAAATTATAATGTTCAATGAAAGAATATAAAGAGGGTGATTATGTATTGATTCACATTTGGCCTGAGCGTTATCAAACCAATTATATGCATGGGATTGTCGTCCTTTTAAAATTCTTAAGAAAATTGGAACAAATACTTATCACCTTAATTTGCCTATTGATTTGCTCATTCTTCCAGTTATTAATATTGAAGATATTCTGTCATATGAAGGAATTAACAAACCTCCACTTGTTCAGTCTATTTCTTTAGTAGGAGATATAACATCGTACTTGTAGAATCCCTCTTTATTTGAAGTTGACTATATTATCACCAAGGAAGCACCCATTAATCCAGCTTCTGAAAATCAATTTTTAGTTTGTTGGAAGAATAGCCACCAACTGAAGCACATAGTTGACCAGTATTGATTTGGAGACTTTAGCCCCATAATTAGTAGAAGACTTCTTAGATTTCAACTCTATGGAGTAGAGTTCAATTGAACCCATGGGAGTCGATGTATAACATCAAGTGGATAAAAATATTAGAGCTCAAGGTCCATTTACAAGATCTTAAGCTAAAGCCCAAGAAAATTCAAGAAAGAAGAAAGCTTTGACAATTAGCCTGCTAAGGCCCATGTTATGATTTCGTTTAGTTATATAATTTTTATTTTCTTCTAGAAACTCTAGGTTTGAAATTTTGAATTTAAAAATTCAAAGCATGACATATGAGGTGGTTGAATCCATATAAAATAATAGCATGTGAAATGGGTGGATGACATAAAATGAATCAGTCTTTCAACCAATTTATCATGGTCTACGATCAGCTATGCATAGAATTATTGATTATCTAATGAATCAAACTATTTTTTTGAAGAATTGGTTAGTGAAAATATTGATCAAATTTTCATTTATACAATTTTAATTAGAAGATTAGAAATAAAAGATTTAAATTAAAAACATAGAAAATAGTTAAAATATCATATCCCAAAATTTTGATTTGGAATTATATTTAAAATATTAAGTAGTGAAGTATCTCAGATTTTAAAATTATATATTTCAATAATTAAAATATTATTATTATTATTATTATTATTATTATTATTATTATTATTATTATTATATCATTTAAATTATTTTAATATTTATGACATTTTTTAGTTCATCAATAATTAAATTGTTGAATTGTAATTTCTCCTTCCTCTGATTTAATATCTAATCTAATTTTCAAAAAACTTGATTACTAGATGAATATTTTAAAATTTATTTTTGTTTAAAATGTATTTTGGTCATGCAGTAATCTTCGCCAAACAATAGATTAAGCAAAGGGAATTTGATTATATATGCTTGGTATTATATGTGATTGAGCAAATTTTCTTATTTTATTTTTAAAAAATATATGTCTAAAAGTTTATTTTTACAAATTTATCTTAGATAACCTTATGTATTTGCAAGTTATTGAAATTGATTCTATTAGGTTCAAGTCACATTCAAACTCACTGAAAATGGATTCAAAAAGATGCAAATCTTGTTCAAAGTCAAAATTCCTCATTCAAATCAACTATTCAAACTCAATGTTTTGTTTGAGCCCACATTATTCAAATGTATTTAAACCACTCCATTGTTGACAACACAAAACCTCTTCTTCTTGTTAACATGCCACAAGTGTTATTGATGACTTTCTCCAATGAGCTCTTATCACGTACCTCACTTTACTTTCAAATGTTGTCAGTCTCGTCGATGACTTCCACATTAAACTTCGATCATGAACCCTCATCTTCTTTTAATGTTGCAAATACTAAAAGTAACTTCCCCTCATATGCTCTTTTTCTGAACCTTCTTCGCATTACATGCCTTGTGATCCCCTTAATTTGCTTAAAATTATTTTAAGAAACATTTAATTAGGTAAAACTTATTGAAATAAATTATTTATTAATAATATTATTTGAATTAAACTAAACAAAAAAATAAATTTTAAAATCAGATTAAACATGAAACTAGAAGGAGTAGTTCATTTTTCAATGATTTATCTAGGGTTGAATTAGGGGTTGAACAAGATGATGTAATAAATATTTAAATTTATTTAAATATGATGAAATGATAAAAGTGTATAACAAAAAATAAGTAAGACACAAGTACAAGTAAAATTCCCAATTATTAAAAATTTAAACAATGTTAATATTTAAATAAAAGAGAAGCATGAAATTTAGTTAAATGAGGATGCTCAGGTGGATGAGTGGCTTTACTTCTAGACAAAAAATGTGAAATGAGTATATGTGTGAAAATAGATAAGACTAAAGAGAATTACGTTAGATAGTTTGGTCATATAAAACACAGCCATCGATGACCTAGTTAATAAAGTAAATCTATTAGATTTGACCTATGTTTAGAACAAACCAAAAATGACTTGGTTAGGTACTATAAAAATGAGCTGATTTTATTAAAACTAAATGAGAATTTGACAGTTAATAGGATAAAAGAGAGAAAAAAGATTTATATAGTTGGCCCCACATAGTTTACTCTTTAAGGCTTATTGTTGTTGTTTCTTTCAAATATCTGTTTTAGATTTTCTTACACGTGATAACTTACATCATGTGACACTTTTTCACAAGCAATTATCTAACTCTTCACCCTAGTGAGATGCTCCTCCTTTATATATAATCTCACAGTGCAAGTATTTAAACTATTTCTTTTCATCATGATCATTAAGCTCTGTAAAATGATTCAATGCTATATCAAATTTTTCATGAGCATAATGTGATGAAATAACATGTCAACTTTCAAAAAGTATAATACCAATGTACAAATATGATAAAAAGAATGATTTAATTAAAAGACCCGTTCAATCACTATTTGTAATAGAACATCCTACAAATAATCAATCATACCCTAAACTTGCACATAATCATATTTTCCAAAAAAAATTAAAATAATAACAATTGAGGATTACACAAGAACTATAAAGAACATACACAATTATAAATTTATAATGCCAACAAAAAGCATAATATGAACTTGAGGACAAGGAGATAATAAGAATCAAATAGGATAAATTACTTCAAATATTAATTCAAAAAATGATACATCAAGTTCAAAGCCTTTCCTATCAATTACTATTCATTCCTCATTCAAGGCAAACTAAAGTGCATGCGTATGAAATTAGTTATCATTTAAACCTATCTTGGATGAAGCTTGATTATTTTTTGAGGATAATGTGTATATACATTAAAAGAAGTACTAATGAGGTTGTACATGACATTCTTTGACAATAGATTTGGTTCAATTTGCTCTGCTTTTTTTTAATGATAATTTTTCCTAGCTCATGTAACATGCCTAGTTTATGATGTGTGTTTAGGCTTGTTGATGATGAAGTTTATTTGCTATATTCTATGACAAATTGATTCGTGAATATGCTACCAAATGCTTCCGTGATGTGGAGGCTATGTATTTTGTCTGAACTTTGCTTGTTCGACCATTTTAAAAGTTTGTGTTTTCAGTATATGCTTTTAAATTAGTCAAACAAAGTTATAAAATTTATAACATTGCACTCATTTCATCAACATCAACAATACGATTGAATAAATATAATTTTGAGTATCTCAATTCCAAGAAAAAAAAAAAATCAAAGTCATGCAAACTACAAACCTACCAAAGATTAGTGCATAGGTCATCAGGTTAATTTTAACTTAACATTTTAAGCATATAAAATTACATCATTAAGAAAAGAAATAAGAGCGGTAGATGAAACCAAACCAGGATGGAAGAAGATGAAACCAAACCAGGACAGTAGATAAAATTACATCATTAATAAATTATTCTCTTCAAAAAATTAATGTAAAGTAACTTCAATCAATTTTATCAACGCATTCAATGCGGAAATTTATTTTTACAGGAAATCAAGCAATCTTTAAAGCCGTGCGTTTGAAAGTCTAGTACATTTGTTTCTTTTTGCCATATCAAAATTTATTTCTTGTTGAAGTGCCATAAGCTAAATATTACCGTTAGTTAAATTGATTTTTATATGTAATCTAATATTAACTCTTGCACTGGTAGACGAAAGCCTTAATACAGTCTGGCTTATAAAAGAGTGAACTAATTGCTGAGATTTGCAGTGCATGAGATAAAGGGCAAAGAAGATAAATTTGCATGAAAGCTACGTGCCAAGCAATCGCCACACGGCGAAATCCTTAAATAATGGTGCGATCAGATGCACCAACGCTTTCTCATTAAATATCAATAATTTAGGATTGACTTTGTTGGGGACAACTCAATAATGTAAAGGCATTAATATTGAACAACCAGCACTCCAGAGAGGTAATGTTAATAATAACCCAAAAATAAGCTGAAATTAAGGGCAATGTTACCCGTTGAAAATGACGATTAATATTTAATATACAATTTGAATTAGTGAATTATGCAATTCAATGCTATAAATTGCATATAATTAATATAACAAAAAGTTAGCAGCCCAATAAAAGAATTTCAGCTCCAAGAAGATATTTCAATGCCTAAATTCATTATTTGATTTTAAGGTGATAAAAACAAACTATTTCAAAAGAATTTCATCATTAGGATGAAGAAACCACAGCTAGGGAATGATTTTTAGCTTGGATTGGGTTTTTTTTGCAGATTTTGGGATGGATATTATCTTGTCTTTGCTGAAGTATATCGTTGGATTTATATGAGTGGATGACACTACAACGTTAATAATAATCATGATTTGAGTCTAAAGAGAAGCAAAGAGAAAGAGAGATCTTGCGAGAAAAGCTATGATAATTCTATTAAATTTCAATATTAGAAGCATAAAACTAAAGACTAGTGTGACATGTGCATGCTGGATGACACTGAGCTCATCCATTGAACCCTTTTCATAGGATTAGGTTGAATTCAATACTATATTAATGACTATACATAAAATAAAGAAGTTTGTATAAACTAGATAAATGAAGTATACTATGAAGTAGATAAACCTGGTTGGGTAATATGAGAGTCAAACAACTTCTATTAAATTGTATGTTGATGATGAGTTCTCTTTAGTGAATTATTCTTGATTAATTAATGGGTGAGTTTCTTTGAATGAATTATGAATAAAGGATGGATTGGTGGCCCTAAATTGTCATATTCTATAGTCAATTAGAGCCATTCACTAGGGAAAATAAACTAAATTGGATCTTAGATGACTTGATATTTTTGGTGTCTTAAATCTATGCTAATACTATGTTTGATTAAAGCTTATGAATTTTTATCCCAATTAAGGCATGCATGATGAATTTATTATTTTAACCCATGTGGTTATGAGCATACATTAATTCCTTATTTTTTATCTCTTTTGAGAAGCTAATAAATAAAATAAAATAATAATCCTTTCCAATTTAATTTTGCTTGAATGAGCTTAAATATTGAATTCAATTGATATTGTGAATTAATAATTAAACTTAAAATAGTTTATTTATTTTATTTTGTTATGTTTGCTATAATTTATTATAGTCATCTTTCTTATTAAAATATAATTCTTACTACAATATTATCTTCATATGGAATAATAAATAAAATTTAAGTTTGGGCCTATGTCTATCATTATATATTTTAATATGTTATAGAATCATCTTTTAGTATGAAGTCGTTCATTACCATGAAGTGTTCCTTTATTATGAAGCCATTAATTATTATTATCTTATGCTTTATTATACAACCATCTTTTACCTTTAGAAGTTTTGAACAATTCTCATGCATTGAGGGAGGTAAAAAATAAGAGGACAATAAAAGTGATTGTAGGCCGTTCTATGTTGTACTCTTGTTAAATGTTTAAGATATTATTACTATTGAGAAAAGAATGCATATGTATACCTTTATTGATGGAGGTGGGTGTTCTTTCTTTAGATGAGATTGAGAGAACGTGGGTATTGGAGGTGAAGGAAGATGATATGTTGGATAACTAGCGCTCCCACCAAGGATTGCCAAGGTTTGGCCACCAAGCTCTCAAACCACAAGAATAACTCAAAAATTTGTAATTGCCAAAAGATCCCCTTCATTCTAATAAGAGGGGCTATTTATAGCCATTACAAGCATCTTTCAAAAGAAAAGAATTCAAAATATGGAGAGAAAGGTGGGTGGCCACATTAATGTGAAGCAATAAATTGCCTCATTATTTTATGCCATCCACCCATTTCACATGCTATTATTTTATGTGGATTCAACCACCTCACATGTCATGCTTTGAATTTTAAATGCAAAATTTCAAACATGGAGTTTCTAGAAGAAAATTAAAAATTACATAAAAAAAGATGAAATCATAAAATGGGCCTTAGGGCTAATGGGCTAAGTCTTCTTCTTTCTTGAATTTTCTTGGGCTTTAGCTTGAGATCTTGTAAATGGGCCTTGGGCTCTAATTTGTTGATCCTCATGATGTTCTACATCAACTCCCTGGCTCAAGAGAAAATCTAAGAAATCTTCTACTAATTGTGGGGCTAAAGTCTCCAAATCACTACGGGTCAACCATGTGTCTTCAGCTGGTGGCTTATTCTTCCAATGAAGTAGAAAATGATGTTCAGAAGCTAGATTAATGGGTGCTTCCTCGGTGATAATATAGTCAACTTCAAAGGAAGAGGGCTTCTGCAAGTACGGTGCTATATCTCCTGCTAAAGAGTTAGACTGAACAAGTGGACGCTTTCTAATTCCTTCATATGATAGAATATCTTCAATATTAATAACTGGATGAATGAACATATCAGCAGGCAAATCAAGGTGATAAGCATTAGTTCTAATTTAGAATTTTAAATGGACCACAAGCTTGTGCATGTAATTTCTTATATTTAGTAGTTTGATAACACTCAGGCCGAATGCAAATCAATACATAATCACCTTCTTTATATTCTTTCGTTGAACAATTATGATTTACCTTAGAAGCATAATTATCATTACTTATAGTAATTTGCTTTCTTATATCTTCATGGAGGCTTTGAAAATCTTTAGCAAATGAGAATGCTGCATCAGAAAATACATGAGATGGTAGGTTTGCTACATCTATTAGTTGTCGTGGGTTTTGACCATAGACTATCTCAAATGGTGATTTTTTTGTAGTTCTAGATATAGTACTATTATAGGAAAATTAGGAGGTTGGTAAATGCAAATCCCAATTTCCTAAACTTTTACCTACCAAACATCTAAGCAAATTTCCTAAGGTATGATTAACTACTTCAGTTTGTCCATCAGTTTGTGGGTAAAAGGTAGAAGAGAATTTTAATTTGGTACCTAATAATTTCCATAATATTTTTCAAAAATATGAGACAAACTTAACATCTCTGTCAGAAATATTGGTTAAAGGGAGATCATGGAGTCGCATTATTTCCTTAAAAATTAATTTGGCTATATAAGAAGCATCATTTATTTTTGAACAAGGTAAGAAATGAGCCATTTTTGAGAACCTATCCACTACAAAAAAAAATACTATCATGTTCTCGTGCTGTCCTAGGTAATCCTAGAATAAAATCCATTGATAGGTCTTCCCAAGGCCTATAAGGAACAGTTAAGACAGTGTATTGTCCAGACCTTTGTTTGATAGTTTTAGCTTGTTTACAAATTAAGCATTGAGCCACTAATTTTTGAACATCTCATTTTAATGAAGGCCAATAAAATCTATTTTCTAATAAACATATGGTCTTATCCTTTCCAAAATGACCATACACCCCAAAGATGTAGCTGATAAGGAATTCTCTAAGAGAAGATCGAGGAATGCATAAATGTTTTCCTTTATATAAATATCCATTTGTTATCAAGAATGTCCCTTGTAAAGTTATTGGTTTATCTAGGTGTTCAAGATAAATTAGGTGAAAGTCAGGGCACACAATATAATCATCTTTGATTCTATCAAATCCTGGGATTCTCAATTCTAAAGAGGAAATCATTAGGTTTACCCTGGATAAAGCATCAGCAGGCTTATTCTCAATTCCAAGCTTATGCTTTAGAACAAAAGAGTAGTCTTGTAAAAATTCAACCCATTTTGCATGCCTATGACTTAATTTTCATTGAGTATTAATGAATTTTAAGGCATGGTGATCGAGTAAGTATAAATTCTCTATGTAAGAGATAGTGTCGCCAATGCCTTAAGGATTGAATTAAAGCATAAAACTCTCTATCATAAGCGAAATATCATTGTTTAGCTTCATTTAACTTTTCACTAAAGAATGTTATAGGATGATTTTCTTGACTTAAAATTTCACCTATCCCAATTCTTCAAGCATCACATGTCACTTCAAAGGCTTTAGAAAAATCAGGAAGCCTAAGGATTGGTGCAGAAGTGATAAGAACTTTAATTTGCTCTAATGCCTTTTGTGCATTAGAAGTCCAATAAAATTTATCTAATTTTAGTATATCAGTTATTGGAGCAACAATGGTACTAAAATTCTTAATAAATCTCCGATAAAAAGTGGCTAAACAATGGATGCTTCTAACTTTAGTAAAACTTTTAGGTGGTGGCCAATCTAAGATTACTTTCACTTTAGAAGTTTAAGCAAGAGTGGATATAATAAAGCTAAAAGATTACCTCAGCTTGCAAAAAGAAATACTTTTTTAAATTGATGTATAATTTCTCTTGTTTAAGTAGTTCAAAGACTTTTTGTAGGTGTTGTAGATGTTCATTTTCACTTGGACTAAAAATCAGAATATCATCAAAATACACCACCAAAAATTTACCTATATATGGTTTAAGAACAGTATTCATTAATCTCATAAATGTGCTAGGAGCATTTGAAAGTCCAAAGGGCATGACAAGCCATTCATAAAGTCCATCAGGGGTCTTAAAAGCCGTCTTCCACTCATCTCCTGATTTAATCTGAATTTGATGATATCCACTTTTTAGATCAATCTTTGAAAAAAATTTTGCTCCTGAGATTAAATCTAACATATCATCTAGTCGGGGAATAGGAAACCTATATTTGATAGTAATTTTATTTATTGCTCGATTATCAACACACATTATGTTCCATCTTTCTTTGGAGTTAATAATCTGACCGCAGGCTAAGACTCTCTTTAATAAAACCCTTTCTTAATAATTCCTCAACTTGTCTTTTAATCTCAACATGCTGGTAGGGTTCATCCTATAATGTGGAAGATTAGGAAGTTGAGAACCAGTAAGAACTCAATAGCATGTTGAATGTCTCTTAGAGGAGGTAGCTCATTAGGAAGCTCATTAGGTGCAATATCGTTAAAATTAGAAAGAAGAGAAGAGACCATAGCGTGTGTATGTGAGTCTCATTAGAGTTGACTTCTTTTACATGTAATATGTGAAGAAGAAATGGATTAAAAAATTATTTTCGTAAAGCGCCAAAACCTATTATTTCTATCTTTGGGGTCAAAGGAGAAAGAGTAGGTGTTTTAAAATAAGGATTAGAAATGATAGTGTTAGGCATAACAGTAGGATTTTCTATGATAATTAATTGAAGTTTAGCATTTTTCTTCAATAGAGGCTTCGGTTGTAAGTCAGAAGTTATTTTGTGTGGTGTTATGAAGGGTATTTTTTCTACTAGCTTTATTGGTAGGAGTTTAATAGTCTTATTATTATGTTTAAAAACATAAGTATTTTCCCTACCATAGTGGATAACATTCATATCATATAGCCAAGGTCATCCTAAGAGAATATGAGCAATGTCCATAGGGAGAACATCACACCAAATTTGATCCTCATAGCTTCCTATTTTAATAGGAACTAAACACCGATTGGTGATGGGAAGAGATGTATGATTTACCCAACTAACATGAAATGGTTGGGGTGGGGTTGATTTTAGGTTGGCTCGAGTTAAGGTATGTGTTGAAATGACATTCATAGCACTCCCTCCATCTATAACTAACCTACATCTCTTTTCATTACACAAAACATATATGCTAAAAATGTTCTTTCTCCTCCAATCTTATGCCTCATTTTTTATTACAGTAAGACATCTCATCACATTAACATGAGGGTCATGCTTAATTCCAATTCTTCATCAGATAATGGGGTGTCATCATAAACTTCTTCTAGATTATCATCTATTGGATTTTCAACTTCTTCTAAAATAAGATTTGAGCTTTACATTAATTTTGCATATGACCTTTTTTATGACATTTAAAACATATCACTTCCCTAATGTTCTTAGAGCTCCCTTCAATTGAAGTTTTAGGTAGAGGGGATGGGCCATTTGGATGGGCTGGTCTAACAGTAGATCTGTTGAATGAAATGAAAGGTACTTGACTTTTAATTTTAGAGGGAGGCATTTCTTTTGTTGTTCAACTAATAATGCATAATGAAATGCTTCCCTAAAGATTGTGGGTCAAATAATTCAACTTCATTTCTAACTTCAGCCCCTAAGTCCAATAACAAATTTATTGGCTAATTGCCAATCATTATCGACAATCGGTTCTAGAAAGTAGATCTTCAAAAGTGTTTAAGTATTCACACAAGATAATTACCTTGTCTCAAAGTTAATAATTGGCTATGTAGCTTCTTATCATGATGCCTAGGACAGTACTTTGCTCTTAACATTTCTTTCATTTCTATCCAAGTGAGGTTTGTCCTTCCTAATCTTTGTTCTTTAGCTAAAGTATTTGTCCAATAAATTTTAGCATGACCTATCAATTTCATTTTAGCAAAAGTAACCCTTTGGTAATCATCCATTTTATACCAATCAAAGAAGTCATCCATTTGAACTAACCAATCGAGAAATTTATTTGGATCATGTATACCATCATAAGTTGGGGCTTCTACTTTAACTCTTCAAGATGGATCATTAGAGTCTTCTATAGTCTTAAAATAATTTTCTCCCCTTCCACCATTTCTAGCAATTGATTGTCTTCTAAGTGGTTGATTTTCTCTATGGTTTGGATATGAATCTTCTTCATCTATCCCTATTGGCATAGTTTGAGTAGGTATTGGAGGAGGAGTTGGTACTCTATTATTTTGTAGATGCACTAAAAGAGTTTGCATTTGTTGTTTAAGTTCTTGCATTTGATTCTTACTTTCTTCTAATATTTGTTGAGTTTTTAGTTCATTTTCTTGGATCCTAAGATTTAAGGCATCAACTAATCTAGTCAAATTTTCAACTTGATCTTGAGAGATAGATTTTGGTGCCATGAGATTTTTTTTTAAGGAAGAAAAAAAAAGATATATGAAAAGGGACCAATGAAAAAAAATGAAAAAAAATATTAAATAAGTATAATATAATTGTGCAATCAAAGCGAAATTTTAAGGTAAGAGAACTTCCAGGTGAGGAGGGGGGTATAAGACCACTTAAATCCCAAGCTCTCCTTAGATAGTTTAGGTCTTTTTGACAAAGTTCTATTTAGCTTCCAAAATCACCAAGTTTAACACCCTTATATTATTATGCATGCATATTTTTTATATATATTTTTTAATGCAATGAAATAAAAATACTCAAATTTATCAAGCCTCTTTTTTCTTTTTAAGAAAGCAAGTTATCATAAGTTAATCAAAGAAACTTCTAAAATTAACCATAAACAATAACAAATATAATAAAGCAAGTAATTAGATTTTGATTTGCACTAATGGCTAGGTTGTTTTAGGTGATGAACTACCTCACCAAGGTACTCTCTTAATTTTTTTTTTTTTTTTTGGAGGGAGGGGGAGGTGCTTGAAAAATGGCTAAAATATATAATAGAGCTTACTAATTGAAATTTTATGCTATCACCATAAACTTGCAAGCAATATATATCTTTTCAAGCTACTAATATGCTTTTAAATTATCACATAAAAGAAAATTAATTAACCTCACAAGTCCAAGAAAAACTCACAAGTTTGAAGACAAGTCCAACACTTGAGTTGCTCCCTTTGTTGAAGAAGCAAACTTTTGACCAAATTTGCTCCCAGCTTCATACCAAATTTGATGGAGGTGGGTTCTTTCTTTTGATGAGATTGAGAGAACGTGGGTATTGGAGGTGAAGGAAGATGATATGTTGGATAACTAGCGCTCCCACCAAGGATTGCCAAGGTTTGGCCACCAAGCTCTCAAATCACAAGAATAACTCAAAAATTTGTAATTTCTAAAAGATCCCCTTCATTCTAATAAGAGGGGCTATTTATAGCCATTACAAGCATCTTTCAAAAAAAAGAATTCAAAACATGGAGGGAAAGGTGGGTGGCCACATTAATGTGAAGCAATAAATTGCCTCATTATTTTATGCCATCCACCCATTTCACATGCTATATTATTTTATGTGGATTCAACCACCTCACATGTCATGCTTTGAATTTTTAAATGCAAAATTTCAAACATGGAGTTTCTAGAAGAAAATTAAAATTACATAAATAAAAAGATGAAATCATAAAATGGGCCTTAGCAGGCTAATGGGCTAAGTCTTCTTCTTTCTTGAATTTTCTTGAGCTTTAGCTTGAGATCTTGTAAATAGGCCTTGGGCTCTAATTTGTTGATCCTCATGATGTTCTACATCATTTATCTTTAGACTGAAGTCAAGGCATGAAGGGGGAAGGGAATTTACCCTGGAAGTTAGAGGCTAGCTTTTACTATAGGCATAAAAAAATAATATGTGTAATTAGCTTAAGATATTTCTCATACTTAATATACGACATCATTTATGATTTATTTAGATTTCAATAGAACATATGATTAATTCAATCTTAAGTGCTAAGCTCAAGAAATACTTTTGATTAAAAATGATTAACCATGTCAGAATTTTTATATATAATGTCCTTTAAAAGATGTAATTAAGGTGGTAATACTTTTTATTAATATAGAAGTATGAGCCTTTTAGTCATGAAGAGAGGATTTCCTAGTGGTGCTATGACTATTTGACATCATCATCATGGAGATGATTAATGGAACTATTTTAAGAAAAAAGAATAAGCTAGATGAGCAGGCTTAAGTTTTTTTGAATAATTAAGAGAAGATACATACTAATAAGTATAATCTTTTATAATGCTTACATAGATAAATAACAAAACTTTTGCTCTTTGGATAAAGAACTCCTCCTAATCCACCAAAATGAATTTAAAATCATGACACTAGTTCTTCATGATTAATATGCTGACTAATAACAAAGAAGATGGTTACAAAGGTCTATAGTATGATGTAAGAAAAGAATGCAGTTCTTATAAATCTATTTACCAGCTTAAATATCACTATATGGTATGATATAAAACAATTAGACTATTAAATAGATTTTATATCTATATTTAAGGATATATTGCCAAATGTTAACTCACCTATCCTAAATTTTAAATGGATTATAGTTATTTAGTGTTTAAGAAAAGATGGTCATAGACTTCACTTTTAATAAAAGAATGTGTTGATTTTATGCTTAAAAATTATCTTTATGAGCCAAACATATACATGTCAAATAATATGATGCAAGAAAAGAATACAATGCTCATAAATCTTTTTACTAACTTAAATATCATTATGTAATATGATATAAATAAATTAGACTATAATAAATTGATTGTATATTTATATTTTAAAGGTATTTAACCAGATGTTAACTCACCACTCTTAAATTATAAATTTATTTGAGTTATTTATTTTAAGTATTTAAGAAAAGATGGTCATCAAAAAGAAATGTTTCATTGAATTCAACAAATCTCACTTGGCCTTTTATCTTACTCACATGTATAATCATATGCATATAATTACTTATATAATTGCAATAAATGGGTTATTATAAGGAGTCAAATCAAGAAGAAAAGGAGCCCCACCACCAAGAGCATAAATAATACCTTACCTTAGATTTTTATTTAGGGTTTAAAAATTTTAAATCAAATTCTTTTTATTATAAGACTATATATGTGTTTCATTATCAAGAGATGATGTGGAAGAATTTTATTTTTATATTTTAAATTCAAAGAAGTCTACATATTTAAATGAAGCCAACAATTAATAAATTGTCAAAAAATAATTTAGTAAAAATTATAATATAATATAATTATTTATTTCAATTACATATGGCTAGTGAAAGGGGATATTTACCCTTTTAATTTAAAATAAGGGGTTTCAACTACCCCCCTTTCTCTCTCTCTCTCTCTCTCTCTCTAGAATTACAATTTTGATGAATATAATTATTTATTATTTTGCTAAATTAATGAGAAAATAAATGAGATTATTTTTATTGAGAAAAAATAGTGTTTTTTATATGTATGGAAGCTTGGTGGATGAACCATGTAAGAGAAGAGTTGATGGTCTTTCTTAACTTAATGCTTTAGTAAATGATAGTTTTATCCTTTCTACATATAATATTTTTTATTTATTTTAATTAAAATTTGGATATTTTACCTCTTCATCTTTAACAATTTTTTATAATACTTTGAAGTGGTCCGCTAAAGGACTCTTAAACAAGACATATTCTTATTTTATAGACTTTTTATACCCTCAAAACACCTAAAAAAATGTAAGAAAAATCTAAACACATCTCTCTACCTCTTAAAGAAGTTTTCTATTTTTTATGCTCTTATTGACCACATTTTTAGGATGAGCCCTCAACCCCTCCATCTTAGACATAAGACTTCTCTTAGATTTTAAGGGATCCTTAGTCTTAAGACACATCTAGTGATTAGGTGGACACTCAACCTAACCCTAGAGACTTAGAAGATTTAGCCATAAGACTAGGTCATGCCTTAGAGGTGTTAGGAAAATTTGCCTACCCTATAGCTTAAACCATATTCCTCACTTCCTTCCTTCAAGTAAAACTCCAAATCAAATCAACATCAAACCTAAATCAATTCCAGCATAATTGATTTTCTCCAAACTCAAATCAATACCACATGATTGAAACCCATGATTGAAATCAATGAATGAAATTCTAAGTTCAAAATCCTTCTTAAGTCATTTAATCCCCTCTTAAAGACTTAGCCTAAATCATCTTCAAATCAATTCAAATTCATGAATTTTTTTCCCATAACCCATTTATATTCTCATTTATATTCACATTATAAATGAAATATAAGTTCAAATCAATCAAATCAAATTCTAAGTTGAAATTCCAATTTCCAAATATTTCCAAAGTCCGTAATTCCCTCTTAAGGACTTAGCCAAAATCATCTTCAAATCAATTCAAACTCATGAAATTTTCTCATAACCCATTTATATTCTCATTTATATTCACATATATAAATGAAATATAAATTCAAACAACCAAAACCAACTCCAAAAATCAAACTAAAATTCAATCAAAATCCACCTAAGCCTTTCAAGTCAAATTCTTGAACTTAGCCAAATCAACTTCAAATCAAGCCAAACTCTTGGTTCTTCTTCATGATTCAATCAATCCTTAAATCAAGAATCCAAATATAAATACAAACTTAAATCACTTAACTAGAACTCAATTCAAAAATTCAAGCCAAAATCCATTTCATGTTCACCCTTTGAACTTGAAATTATCAAATGAATCAAAATCCATTTGACTTCAACCCAATTGCAAATGGATTTATATTTTAATCATAAGTCCATATGTATGTTCAATCAAACTCAAATCAAGCTTTGACTAAGCCATTTGACCCATTTATGCTTACTTGACCCAAGGTGACCTAAAGTACCCTTATGAGCCAAATTATAATCCTAACCAAATTGGGTTGAACTAAGCCTACTTAAACCTCTCATCATGATCAACAATCATTATGAGATGATCAATCACTCAAATTGGGTCAAACCAAGTCAAACCTAAGGGTTGACCAAGTCAACACTTAGCCAAATTGAAACCCAACATAGCCAAAATCCACCATGAGCCAAATTGATTGAAACGAATGGGTCAAGTTCATCCCTAAATGATTATTGAACTTGATCAAAGCCTCAATTGGCCAACTAGATCTAACCTAGCCTAATTGACCTTGAACCCAACTTGACCTAAAGGGTCATATTGAGTTAAATTCAAACTTAACCAAAATTGATTGGAAACAAAGATACCAATCCCTTTCGTATGACCAACAAAACCTAAACTTACCCATGACCTAGCTCAAATAGGTCAAATGGGTCAAATTGGTCAACTTGACCCATTTGACCTAAATGAAATCAAATGAACCAAATTCAAACCTAAACTAAATTGAATCAAACTAAAGCCACCAAAACATTTCAAATAGTCATATGAACTTGACCCAACCCTTGGTTTGATCCAATTTGACCCAAGTTGACCCATTTTGACCTAAATGGGTCAACATGAGCCAATTCACATCAAACCAACTCCAAATTCAATGAAACTTGGGAAAACCTATTTTCTCATAATATGAAACATACTCGAACTAAAATCAAGGTCAAATGACCATTTTACCCCTAGGTCATAGTGTAAATTTTGGCCAAATCCACTTGGAATTTGGTCAAATCCTCTCCATAACCACTTGGAACCCTCTTAGTGGATCAAGTGAACATTAGAAAGTGTGGTGCACCAAACCCAATGGATTTGGGTCAGCCTAACCACTTGAAATGGAGCACATGGAACCCTCCTTACACTCTATTCAAGCACATGGCCACTTCACCATTCCACTCCCTGGCCAAAACTGAATTCAAGGACATCCTAAACGGCCTAAAAAACCCACTCCTTGTGGTCAATTGGATCAAAACAGTAAGGTATTTCTCGGTTGTCCAATTTCTAAAGGGGGGATATATACTCCCCCTAATTCAACAAAATTTTCACTCTCCCTCAATCGATTGAAGTGTAGGAACTCAGAGCAAGCCATAGCTAGTCTTCCCAAGCTTTCTAGCGAGAGTTTGAAATTCCACATCTCAATTTTCACAGCTTGAAAATAGGGGAGCTCCACCTAAAACCCAACTTGCTCCACACTCAAAACTAGTGCAATTCCTTTTGTAGCCTCTATTAGTGAGCTCAATTGAACTCACCCAAGCTCTTTCCTAAGTTCTTAAGGCTAGGGAGGAGTCACCTTGATCAAGACTGAGCTCAAGGCAATGGGGAGTTGGTCTCTAGAAGAAACCACCCAATCTTAAGAGCTCAAACTTTCAGCAAAGCTTCATCTCAACCTGACGAAGCTTCTCTAAGGGAATCGAGCGTCGATGATCACCTATGGTGAGGTATGCCAAGTTCAATGTATGTTGGTCCTTTGTTAAGTAGATTTCAATCCCAGGTTGATCTGGCCGTTAGATGTGCTGATACTCATGCTTAGATGGTGTGGGTTGATTTTTCAATCCAATCTGAGCTTAATCAAGCTCGGATCATGGCCTCAAAGATGGATGGTCTCCATCTTACACAGAGAATGGTAGGGACAAATCTCTGGCCATCCATCCGTGCATTTTGGATGGACGGCCGAGATTAAAACATGTAGCATCCCATGATTTACCCCTCTGATCCACGGCTTTAATCTCAGTCTTTCGATCCGTGATTGGATAGCTAAGGAGAAAGTGCGTAATGCTGTCGCCACGCAGTGCTTCAATGTGACTGGTTAAAGAGCCAATCCCGTTGTGCCACGTGGAAAGCGCATGCCGGGTCAACGGCTCACGTGATGCCAATAGGACTAAATAGTTAATTATGGTATTTAAATATTCTAATTAACTATGAAAATTTCTAAAATTCATATCTAAGCTTAGAAAAATTAGAAAAATATGAAATAAATTACATTGGATAGATAGTTGAATATAGATTATTTTAAATTGATTTCAATGGATTTTGACTAGCATTTTTCTCTGAATTTGGGTTTTATTAAAAATTTTATTTTGCTAATTACCCTTTAATTACTCTATTGATTAATCCCAAACCTTTTGTGTTTAATTAGTGGGATGACTCCTGTCTGCCCTAATTTTCTTGGGATTTATTGGTGGCTTAATTAGGGGAATTGCTAATTCATTCCTTAATCACTCCCTTAATGTAATTAAGCTTAATTAAGGGCATAATTAGTGGTTTAACCCTCTGATTTAGTCAATTAAGTTTTGATTGAGTGAGTATAAGTTTTAGGGAATAATGTTTGGATATTTTCCTTGAGATTCCCTAAACCCATTTTCTCCCTTAATCCATCCTTAATTAAGGGTTAATTCACTAATTACCCCCATAATTAATTTTATAAAAAATTTAAAACTTTCCGTAACTAATCTATCTGCAGTAGATGCCAGTGTTCAAGAGCCTAAGTACATTAAAGAAATCAAAACTCAACTCACATGTGAGGGCATGAAATTGCTAAATTTAGTTTAATTAATCATTAATCACCAGCCAAATGCATTAGCCCATTGCTATGCATTGATGATTTTATTCTGATGTTCTTATTCTAGATGATTTTGTTGATTTTATATGTTACTTAGATTAAGTGAATTAAGCATGTCTATTAGTATTACTAAATACCACAGAGATGACATAAAAACACACAAAAATAACAACATAACAATACAACAACCTTAATCACCAGTAAAGGGTGGTTTCTCATTGTGTCCATTATGCCTCATTTAATTCAAGTATACTAAGATCATTTTTTATACATAATAGGATTCATGTAGCCGACCCCACCTAGTGGGATTAAGGCTTGTTATTATTATTTGTGTGGTTTTATGTCATCTCATTGGCTCATAATTATTTGATTAACTATACTAAGGTGGTATAGGTAAGGGGTAATTAACATGCTTAATTCATTCCTTAACCTAAGTAACATATAAAAATCATCCAATCACCCAAAAATTAAACTAAAATAATCAATATATGTGGTAATGGGTTAGGAACATCAAACTCACCTCACATTTCTAAAATTAAATCAAACTCAAAAGAAAATCAAACCTACTTTAAAAATAATTTGATTTATTGTAAACTTTCTTATCTCATGAGATTATCTTTAGGAATTAATTTGGGTAAATGTGTTTACATGATTTCATCACTTTTGTTCTTTCCTAACATGCTAAATGTGTATGTCATATGAATTTCATGCATTCATTCTTTTCAAAAATCAAATAAAAATGAAATATTTTCTTTATGTCAAATTGTATGTTTTAGCTAAAGTAAAAATATGAATGCCTATTATCACTATCAAATTTCAAATTATTTTCAAAATATATAAATAAATTATCAAAATTGAAAGTTTGTTACTTGTATTTTATTTATAAGTTTGCATGTGAATATAAAAATGTTTTTTATGTTTTCTTTCTTTCTTTTCTCTTAACATGGATTTGAATAAGATTTGCAAAGTGTATGGTTCTTTTAAAAGAACATAACACTTGCTCAAATCTACTCTTATCCCCTTCCATGTTATAACCTAAGAAGGATCTTCGTATTCACACATATAAATTGCATAAACAAATCAAACAATCAAGTATAACTTTTTGCATCCTTTCTTTTCTATTCATTTCTTTTGTATATATGCTTGTATTTAAGGAAAGTGGTATATTAATTTGGACAATCTTGGGATTGCGAGGCTTTAAGTATCCTAAGTAGGTCTTGTACCTTACACCCCTGGTTAACAATGGCGTCGTACTCACTTATGCCTTTCATACATACATGTGTGCATGTGAAGAATGGATAAGAAAACCTCTTTCATACTTAATGAAAATCATTCATCATAAAGTATTCATATTTTCTTAAGTAAACCACTTAGAATTCATCATAAAGTGTGCTAAAAATTCTCATTTGTATGTATAGATGTGCTTAGGATTCATTCATATGCATGTTATACACGTTGGGAAAGAAATGAAGTGATGTATAATTTATGAATTTAGTTCACTTTACTTAATCTTAAAATATCTTTCTTTTTGAATAGGTTTGTTTACAATTGATCTAAACTTAGGATTGATTAAAACACATAATAAAACATTCACTAAACAAAACTAAACATGAATCCTCTTTAGAAATTTCCTAGGATAGGGAAAGAAAGAGAAGTTTGATTCTCTTTTCCCTCTCTTTAAAACCTAGTAATTAATTGTAGGATTCAGTTAAACCAAATCAAAATATGAAATAAAATCAACCCAAATCAACTAAACACTTAAATTAAATCACTCATTGAAGTTTAACATCTTCACACTTAGAAAATCCAAACCTTAAAACCATAGCTAAGCATACCACACAAACCTTCTAAAGAATACACATTAGGCTAAGTCACCACTTCTAGCTTTAGGTTAGGGCGATGCACAGTTTGATATTTTGCTTTTATTTTGTGATATTTTGTTTTAGTTTGGATGTTAGGGTGAATGTGTGTATAATGAATGGTACGATGATTTAGTCTAACCATTGTCTTCTGCAGAGGATTGTGCTTAAGGGGTGCTGTAATAAATAAAAATAGAAATACTTTTGTTGTATATGTGCTTATACCCCAACCATAATCCAATATGTCAAGTGGACTTAGTCACCCATGTGTGGGGTTCTAAGTATAATATACATGCTTGGGATTTGTATGGTTTGTTTAGCTAATCTCTATTTTGTGTTAGTTAGATTTACTTTTCCTTTTCATGTAATTTTTATAATTAGGATTTTGGAATGATTGTTATGGGAGATTAGGATGAGCATTGGTCATAAGATTACATCTTATGTACCATGTGAAGCCTTTGGAGCAACCAACTTCCAACCATCCAAAAGAAGAAACCAAAGAAGAAAGAAGAAAAGAAGAAGAAAGAAGAAAAGAAGAATAAAGAAATGAAGCTTGAAGACCCCCATAATAATGAATTTCTTGCTTAATTGTACTTAATTCATTTATAATCCAAGTTGTATAAGGGTAGAGCTAAGCTACCCAATTTGTGTTTGGGTTTATGCGGTGGTGCCCGACCATAAATAGTGTCTTATTCTTTTGCGTTAGCTTTATAAATTGATTGACGATTTGTTTAGCTTGTGCATTAAGATGGCATCCTTTTTCTAGTTTCTTCCTTGCTTGATGTATGTCATGGATGTGGATTAGGCTCTTAGAGAAAAATAAATCTTCTACCAAATTTAATAATTCAGAATTAAAATAAAGAACTCATAACCTCACCTAAAGCTTAGGCTAAAATCAAGATAAATGAATTAGCAACCCCTTAGCTGGATGAGTATTTCTTCTATAACATCATGCAAAAATACATATTATTTTCACCCTTGATTGGAGGGCTTCCACCTTTGCCAGAGAAACTTGGCTTGACCTTTGAAAGCCATGGTGGAAACATACCTTCTCTCTTCTCGTTGATTTTGGCCAATAATCTTAGTTCTCATGCATTGGGCATATGAATCCTATAAGCCTGAGTCAAATGATTGTCCAAAAATGAAAATAATATGTAATATGATTTACATTAGATTTAGGTCATTTGAAGTATTCCCTTACATGATCTAGTTTCTTTAGGAAGTGAGTTTAAGGACTTAGCCTCTTTCTAAATAAATAACAGCCTAACTATCTTGCATAAAGCATATGACTTGCCTAGATGAATTTAAAATCGTAGGAGGAGTTAGTTGGCAGCCAACCCCAGGCGATTGTAAGTCCAAGTAGTTGGATGCTTTGTCCTCTCTTATGGAGGCAAACTAAATACCCATTTACGCCTTAGATTTAGGTCGTGCTTTTGACCCTCACCAAAGCTCCCTAGATTTAGGTTCTGAAGTTATTTCTCCTTTTTATGGTCCATAAGCATAAATCCTCACCTCTTAGGCATTTCTATAACCTTGTATTAAGGAATTATAAGTCCTAAACTTCTAATAAAATGTTAACTCAAATAAATAATTCAACTTCAAAAATATAAAGCCCAATCATAGGATAGTTTGAGATGCTCGCTAGGTTTCCTAGCATCATGAGCATCTCCTGCTTATCTTTCTTTGGCTTCGATAATAACTCTCTCTCTTTGATTAATCCCATTTTGATCTTCCAAAATAAACTAATCGATTGATAGTCCTACCTATTGAAATCTTTGGAAATAACGATCATTTACCTTAATCGAGAGTATTCCTAAGGGATCTCATTCCTTGGGATGTAATTTACTATAGGAGCTTGCCCCTGTAGGGAACTTAACGAACCTAGTCTAAATTAAGCCCTACTTTACTTTTCCATGTAGAGTAGGAGAATAATCTTTAGTACACATGCACCACGTCTCTTGTTGAGGTGATGGTCCATTATGGTGGATGGTGATCTTTTGAGATAGTACACCTCTCCTCAATGTCATACTCGATCACCCTCAATAAGAATATCTATGAATCTACGTGGAATCAAAAATGCATAAAAATAAGATATGTATATGTTTATCTTCATTTTATCACACATAGAGTGAAGATGGAAGTATATACCTTACTTCTTTAGAAATTCATCATCATGAAAATTTCACCATAGATTTTTCTAGCGACTCCGCTGGGGATGTTATCTCTCTCTATCTTTGGTAAATGATCATTATCTCCAAGTATCGATAGTGGGTTCATACTTTGGTATGAATCCAAGACTATCTTTTGTTCCATTGACACTTAACATATTTCATTCTTAAGTTAAGCTAGCCAACATCTTTATGTTTTGGGACCTCACACCGTGTTGGTCTTAAAACCCCCATTGGGTTCTCCAATCGGTAAAAATAAAAATCTAATAAAAAAATATTTAAAGCCTTCCTCCATATCATTTCTATGGCAAGGAAAGGTTCATTCTAAAATAATAAAGACAAAGTAAATCCTTTATAAAAGAATTATGCTTTTCAAAAAGTACTCTTTCAAAAATGCACATAATGAAATATTTTGCACAAAAATTTTCCTAAATTATCTTCATCTAACAATCTTTACGATTGTTTTATGTAAGATCATCTTTACAAAAATAAGATTCCAACAATTGCATTTTCTAATAATACAAATGAGTTTCTTCACTCTATTCATTTTTGGTGAAGACCATATTTTCAAAAATTAAATTTCAACAATCATATTTTCAAGAGCATAAAATTTGAAGATGGGCCTTTCCATTCAATACATCCAAATGAGTTGAATGGATATTACCTCTTCAAGCAAAATCATAACTTTAAACTTCCACTTAACACATTCCACATGTGTTAGGTTGGGATTTTCATATTTTTTTTTTTTAAAAAAAAACACATATGAAACCTCTCCATTCAATATACACACACTTATTGGGTGGAGGTCTCATTTTCAAACAAAATCAAAAATAAATTTTCAAAAAGCACATATGAACCTTTCCATTCAATATACCCATAATTACTGAATGGAAGTTTCATTTTCAAATAAAACTAAATTTTTCAAAAGCACATATGAATATCTCCATTCAATATACCCAAATTTATTGAATGAAAATTTCATTTCCAAATAAAATGACATCACTTTGAAATCCCACTTAACATATTCTACATATGATTAGGTTGGCATTTCCTCTTTCAACAAAGAAAGCAACAATCACACACAAAATATACATATTTAGAAAATGAAACATAATTGATTTCCATCTTACATACCCAAATTTGTTAAATGGAAATCTCTCTTTTCAAACTTTTTCAAAACATATTTGGAACTTCATTCTAGCATGCCCCATTTGCTAAAGTGAAGTCTCCCTTTTCAAAACAAAAACTTGAAACACCTTTGGAATTTCATTTAGCATACTCAAATTTGCTAAGTGAAATTTTCACTTCACAAAATTTCAAAAAAAAAAGAACTTTTGGAACTTCATTCTTTAGCACACCAAATTTGCTAAAGTGAAGCCTCCATTTTTCAAAACAAAACCAAAACACAAATTTTTTAAACACATCCTTTGGAGTTTCATTTAGCATACTCAAATTTTCTAAGTAAAATTTTCATTTAACAAAATTAAGTGGAACTTCATTTTTTTAGCATACCATATTTGCTAAAGTGAAGTCTCCACTTTCAATCAAAAAATAAATCAAAAAAAAAAAGAAACACATTAGGATTCCCTTTTCAAACTTAAATTTGCTAAGGATCCTACTTTTCAAAAACAAATCAAAATAATAAAAAAAAAGAAACACATTAGGATTTCCTTAGCATTCCCAAATTTGCTAAGGATCCAATTTTTCAAAAATCAAAATATCCAAAACAAATGAAATATTTTAGGATTTTCTTAGCATACTCAAATTTTCTAAGAATCCTATTTTTTAAAAATCTTCCAGAAATAAAACACACTTGGGTTCTTCACTTAGCATACCCAAATTTGTTAAGTGAGAATTCCAATTTTCAAAATCACCAATAATTCACAAGATAAAACAACCATAGAAAAAGAAATAATTATTTTCAAACACCTCACTTAGCATACCCAAATTTTCTAAGTGAGTGGATTCCAGAGTTAGTGCATGTCTTGGACACAACTAAGACCTTATTTCCCATCGAGCAAGGTAGCACTAGCATATATAGGAAGGTATTGGAAAGTACCTCCATACAGAAGAAAGATATCAAGTCTATGGTTGAGCAGTAAGTGAAGGAAGCATTGGCTCAAGCCAGGGGAGGATCATCAGTTCTAAAGGGTAGACCCTACCCAGAGTAATTTGATACAATCCAATATCCCAAGGATTTTGTGCTACCTTCCATCAAGAGTTTTGAAATGGAAACCCAAGATATTGCACACTTGTGGCCGTTGTTGCAATGTCTCGGTGACACTTTGCTATTCCGCTCTTCACAAGAGCCTAAAGGTGGATAGCTTTCTATTGGTATGCTAAACTTCCCAACAATTCAGTAAAGATATTTTCTTAGTTGGAGCAACTCTTTATCAAGAGGTTTACTGGAGCTCAGCAAAGGGTTACTATTGGCGATCTCGTTGTAGCACAACAACACCCAGATGAGTCCCTTGTTGACTATATTCTCAGATGGTGTATCCTGAGTATGAAATGTGAGCCACAACTATCTCAATATCATGCCATTGAGATTCCTCCAAAGAATATCCATGGCTTGGTCTCCTTCATGCTTAAGGGATTCACCATCAAAACCTTTGAGAAGTTAATCAACATGGAGGCTAGTCTACAAGGAGAGGCCAAACAATTACCTTTTCAAGACCAGTTGCCCAAAGCAAAGCCACAAGGTCTATGAGAAGAAGCCTAGGATAGTGGCAATAGTGGATAAGGGAAATCCGCTCAGAGATCAATCCAAGAGATCTCACTTCCACCTCCCCACCACCACCAAGGTAGCCTACCGCCTCCATAGTACCTATGGCCAGCCTCCTCACCATATCAGAGGGCACACATACCCGCCACCAAGTAGCTATGGTCCACCTACTCTTTTGGATAAACTCAACAAACCTTATTCATTTAAGAGGGAGGTAATTAGGAAGATATTTAAGAATCTCTTAATGAAGCCTGAATTTTAGCTATCCGAGCTTAGGAGACTGGATGAAGTGGGCAAAAGCCATGATCTTAACTTTTGCCCCTACCATCGTATGCTAAGTCATGTTCTAGAGGATTGCTTCACATTTAAGCATTGGCTTGAACATACCTTCAAGACAGGTGTTGTAGTCATCCCAAAGGAATGTCTTGTGGAACAACCATCCAGTTCCATTAGGATAATCTTTGGGGATACTTGTGATCCTTCCAAAACTAAAGAAGGTTGGGATATCTCTTTATCCAAAACCTCTAAAAAGATTGTTCAAAATATCAAGAAGCTTTATTTGAGTCACTCAAACCTCCAACATCAAGGAAGGTTTGCAAGCTACTAGTGCTAACTCGGGAAAGGGGAGCTCAGAGCGAATAGTAGCGAGTAATGACAAGATGTGTTAGATAGGCCGAGCAACCACCGCCAAGTCCACCTCCGTTCATCAACCTACCACATCAGTAACTTCCTCTACTATGGCTAGTTTTTCTTCTTCTACTAGTAGAACTCTTGTATCAATATATAAGGCAATAAAATCCCTTACCCCACTTACTTTACTTGACTTCTACTTTGTACCTCCTGTAAAATCCAAGAAATTGAAGAATAAAGCTAGCTTGAATTACATCTGTGTCACTTCTGATGGGTTGTATGCTTCTATTCTTAATGATAAATTTTCAAGTAAAAATAACTATAATAATTCTGATCTTCCTCTTTCTCATTCAGAGTTGGACTTTCCTACTCTGAATGCTACAGGTTCACCTCTTGAGATAGACTTGGAATCATCCAATTTTGAGGGTCCCATAGGAGAAGCTATAGGTGAGCCTGATGTGCAGTAGAACCTTTCATTACCCTGCCATAAGAGATCACCAAACTCAACCTTCGTAGTGGCAAGGTTCTACCTCCTAGGGCAGCACATCTAGATAAAGAAAAAAAAATCATTGGTACAAAGGATCGAGAAGCCCCTCCACAGGATGTTGTACCCTTGGATATGCTTGTGGAGGATCAGCCCAAGGTGGACTACAATGTCCTGTCTCATCTAAAAAAGTTATCATCTAAGCTAAGCATATACGATGCCCTTGTCTTATCTAAAGAAATTAGGGATTCATTAATTAAGGCTCTCCTTAATCCTGAGATATGCTTAGCTCAACTGACCAATATAGGTGAGGAGGCACATTACACAAAAGAAGCCTAGGAGATCACTTTCACAGATGAAGCCTTGGGGGACATGGAGCACAACCATCCCCTCTACATCACAGTTAACATGGGAAGATTCAGACTCCCCAGAGTTCTCATCGATACAGGTGCATAAGAACATTATTAGCCTAAAGACCCTTGCCTATTTAAAAATTGAAATCTACACACTCCAAGGAGATCAGATGATGTTGAGAGGATTCATTTAATAAGGTGAGGGGCTTTAGATTTCATAGTGTTACCTTTAGAGATAGGTGACTGGAAGATTGACGCCAAGTTTTACATTATTGATTCAAATCCTTCATTCACCGCTTTGCTCGGTAGGCCTTGGATACATCAGAATAAGATAATTCCATCTTTCTTCTATCAGTGCATCAAGTTCAGAAAGGATGGGATTGAATACCATGTCAATGGAGATGAAAAACTATTTTCAGTTAGAGAGGTTGAGATTTATGAGGATGCGACCTACTATCTTCCTCAAAATTCTCTTTCTTGTGAACTTGAACAAAATTCAAATTCAAAAGAAAATGAAAATGAAGAAAAAGAAAAGGCAAAAGATAAAAAAAAAATGAAAATCCAAGCGAACAAAAAAGGGGAATTGAAGAAGAAATAGATTCGCATATCACATTCCACCAACAATTCATTCCATCATATGGACATGTGAGTAGGATAACTCAACCTCCACAGGTAGAGGCAGAGGCAGAGGAAGAAATAGAGGTAGTTCCATAGGTGGAAGACCCCCTATTTGGTCATCAAAAAACTAAATGAAAGAAGGAAATCAAGGAAAGAAGGTGCTTTGAAGATTTGAAGACCCCCCATAGCTCTCATTCATTTATTGTAATTAAATTATAATTATTCTTTCATTATACCGGGTTATATAAGGGTAGAGCTCGGCTACCCATTTGTTTTTTGGGTTGTACGATGGTATCCAACCGCACCAGGAAAGAAGAATCTCCAAATTGACATATGCGTCGATTTCAGGGACTTAAATAAGGCATGTCCTAAGGATGAGTTTCCTATTCCTATACCAGAATTAATGGTGGACATTGCCTCATCTCATGCAATTTTATCTTTCATGGATGGGTCATCTGGCTATAACCAAATCAAGATGTCTCCTGAAGATGAAAGAAATATTGCTTTCTGAACCCCAATAGGAATCTTCTATTATAGGGTCATTCCTTTTGGCCTTAAAAATGCTAGTGTTACATACCAACAGGCCATGACTCAGATCTTCAATGAACTCATCCATCATGAGGTCGAGTACTACGTTGATGATCTAGTAGTCAAGAGTAGAGAAAAGAAAGATCATCTCTTTGACTTGAAAGTAGTTTTCGAATGGTTAAGATAATATAACCCTAAAATGAATCCCTGAAGTGTGCATTTGGAGTAGCTTTGGAGAAATTCCTTGGCTTTGTTGTCCAATACAGGGGAACAAAAATAGATCCAGAAAAGATTAAAGCTATCTTAGAGATGTCACCTCCTAAAAATTTAACTCAACTCAGATCCTTCCAAGGATGGCTGGCGTATCTAAGATGCTTCATTTCCAACCTATCAGGGAGATGCAATCCATTCTCAGCACTTATCAAAAAGGTTGCCAAGTTCAAGTGGGATGATAAGTGTCAGCATGCCTTTGAAGACATCAATTAGTATTTGGTGAAGCCACCAGTTCTAGTAGCCTCTATCCCAGGCAGGCCACTCATCCTCTACACTAGTGCATTGGATGACTCTCTCAGCATTATGTAGGCTAAAGCTAATGACGAAGGGAAGGAGAACACTTTTTACTACCTCAGCCATCGTCTTATTCCTGTTGAAGCAAACTATCCACATATTGAGAAACATTGCTTAGCTTTGATCTTTGCATCTCAGAAACTATGGAACTACATGCTTTCTCATAAGGTAAACTTGATCTTCAGAACCAATCCACTACAGTATCTCATGACATGGCAAACACTATCCAGACATTAACATGATGGCCCATGATTCTTCCACAGTTCGATATCATATTCATACCCTCTCCATGCTATAGAAGGACAAGCACTAGCGGATTTCTTAGAAGCACACCCACTTTCTGCTGATTCTCTGCTTAGTGATGATCTCCCTGATGAGAAAATCATGAAGTTAGGGGAGATTGACAACCACCGATGAGAGATGTATTTTGATGGTGTGGCTTCTTTTCATAAAGGGGAAGCACCATGATCTACTCTTCTAGGAAAGGCAGGAGTAGGAATAGTTCTCTTAACTCCATACCACGATGTGATGAGATTCTCATACTATCTTTCAAACCTCGTACAATAATGAATGAAGCAGGCTTTGACACCGGTGAGTTAGCCATCACTATCAGTGTCAGGTCCTACAAGGTTCTGAAGCCCAAGCTTCATCATTACTATGAGTATACTATGAAGCTATTGGCCCAGATTCCCGAAGTCACCATCTATAAGATTTCTCGAGCAGAGAATGCAGTAGTAGATGCTTTGCCCAAACTTGCCAAGGAATTGGCATGTCTAGAAGATGAGTCCATTTCAATAAGGGTCCAAAATAGATAAGTCCTATCCCTTATTGATGTTGAACTCATCGAGAGACTTTCTCTTGAATGGGAGGTTACCATTGCCAAAATGGACAAGGAGCTAGATTGGAGGCAACCGTTCATAGACTATTTGAACACTGGAAAACTACCTCAAGAAAAGTCACAAGCCCATCAGTTAAAACAAAGAGCTCTCTCTTATGATCTTGTTGATGGCACCCTGTACTGATGGTGCTTTGATCAAATGTGGTTACGTTGTTTAGACAAACACGAAGACCATGGCATTGTAACTGAAGTACATTCAGGTCTATGACGAGCACATCAATTCGATCTGAAGATGAAGATAAAGATCAAGAGATTAAGTAACTACTGGCCTTTGATGATAACATACTGCATAGATGTAGCTAGGAGATGCCATCAGTGTCAGGTACACGATGTTTTTCCACCAAACACCCAACATTTTGCACCCTACATTAGCCTCATGGCCATGGCCATTTGAGTGTTGGGATATCGACATTGTGGGTCCTCTCAATCATCCTTCTTCCAGGGGTCATCAGTTCATCTTAGTTGCCACCGATTACTTTTCCAAGTAGGCGGTGGCAATCCCACTCAAAGAGGTCACAGCCCGGCATATGCTTCAGTTTTTTTGGAACCATATTGTATATAGGTTCAGGGTGCCTCGATGAATTATATTTGACAGAAGACATTGTATAGATTGAAAATACTCCACCATCTACTACCACAGAGCAAATGGCTTAGCAAAAGCATTGAACAAAACTCTCATCCAAATACTGAAGAAGACTCTTGATGAGAACAAACAGCATTGGAATTAGCAGTTGGTTGAATCCTTGTGGGCCTACAGCACCACATACCGAACTCCAACTCAGTCTACCACATTTTTCTTAGTGTATGGGTCTAAAACCGTTCTACCTTTAGAAGTTCAACTCCCATCACTAAGGATAGCACTGGGTAGTAAGATTACTATAGAGAAAAATGCAAAGTTGCAGTTAGAAGAGCTCAAAGGTTTGGAGGAGAGTCACCTATGGGCATGCCAAAACCTCAAGTTATACAAGGCCAAATGATTCGAGCTCACAACAAGTTGGTCTGCCCTAAGTCTTTCCAAGCAGGAGAACTTGTGTTAGTCCTAAAGAGACCAATTGTTGCCCATCGAAAGATGGGAGGCAAGTATGTCATAGAGAAGGTATACCAAAGAGGATCTTATTAGCTCATTGATTATAAAGGGGAACAACCGATGCTTTCAATTAATGGGCTCTATTTGAAGAAATATTACTCATAAAAATTGTGTTTGAAAGTAATTCTATCAATGAACAAAAATCTGATTCCATTTCATCAAAATCTTCTCTTCTTTTGAAGCGTTGCTTGCTTATCTTACGAATCCACCATGACGTGTTTAGGGTAGGTGTAAGAGTCCCCCTGTGGCAT
The DNA here is from genome assembly GCA_021442155.1 of Cymbidium sinense. Taxonomy (NCBI): domain Eukaryota; kingdom Viridiplantae; phylum Streptophyta; class Magnoliopsida; order Asparagales; family Orchidaceae; genus Cymbidium; species Cymbidium sinense. Next base: position 89,319,788 of record CM038219.1, read on the forward strand.
CCTATCCCTCTTTCACAACACAAACAAAATCTCCCAGTACTATTAGAATAGGTGTAACAAAACCTGAGAGGCATCTTATTTTGATTATCACAACTAATTTAGGTGTAAGAAAACCCAAGCGGCATTCTTTCTTAGTGAGAATTCTCGGTTGCCCTCCGTGGCACCGTTCCATCAAAATACCCAAGCATGTTTAAGGTAGGTGTAAGAGTCCCCCAGAGGCATCCTTTTCCCTTTTAACACATGCACAAAAATAAACACAAATCTTTTATCTCGAACTATTTTGATGTGGGAGCAAGCCCTTTTGTGGTACTCACTCATAAGCTGCTCTAGGTCAAGTCTATATACTACCTCGCTAGTATGCCACCTCAGTGATCACTTATTTGGATGATGTGAGTCCTCGCGTATTCTTCCTAACTTGACCATTGCAAACCAATGAGCACCTTATTGGTATGGTAAACTTCACTGCCCAGCCAGTAAGCTACCTCATGTTGATTTTGTTTAAGAAGATGTGAGTGCCTGTGGTTTCTTCTTGAACTAATCATCATGATCTAACTAGGTTGAGTATATTTGAGATTTAGAATAAGTCTCCCAGAGGCTCCTTTCCTCTTGACTACATTTGAGTTGATATAAGTTCCCTAGTGGCATTCACTTAATAATCACCCTAGGTCGGATGGCACTTGTCGAGCCGAAGACAGACTATCCCAATAATCAGTTCCACTACAAGAGGATGTGAGTCCCCGAGCTTTCTTCCTAGGATGATTGTTGCAAAATGATGGGCACCTTAAGTTGGTTGATGTTCGCTATGCTGACAGCGACTAAGCCGGTGGATACACCACTCTTGGAAGATGTGAGTCCCCGCACTTTCTCCTTGAGTTGGCCACTGAATAATTATTTAATATATTACTAACCATGTCATCTTCTCCAGGGTTTTGGATTAAGCCCTTAGTGACCCCATCCCTTATGAACACTCTATTTGGATCACATCCCTTGCAACCCCATTGAGACACTACCCGAGTTACTATTGGATTAGACAGTCCCCCTTTTAAAGTAGCCACCCCTGTGGTTGGAGAATTTGTTTTGTGGATGGGCAGATTCTCCCTTGGTTCAGTAAATCTGAGATAGGTCTAGGCTGATATAAGCTTCTTCTCAGTTTGGTCCCTTGCAAACTAACAAGATTCACGATAAATAAACTAAACAAAGCAAACAAATTTACTTCGCTTGTGGATTATGAATTCAAGCCCCCAAAGGTCCACTTTTCTATCTTTAGGGCAGTGTCAGCAGAACTCCCTCTAGAAATTGCCTGACTACCTGAGTTGAGATAAATCCCCGGGTTGGTACTCACTCCGTAGTCGCCCTTAGGTCGGGTTCAATCTATTTTGTTAGAAGTAGGTTACCTCAATAGTCATTCCTCTTTGGAAGATGCAAGACTATGACGCATTCTTTCTAGCATGATTATCGCAAACTGATGGGCAGCCTTAGGTCGAGTTTGATTTATTGCCCAAAGCAACCGATAACCCTAGTGATCTTTTGTAGTGGAAGATGTGAGTCCTCAAGCTTTCTTCCCATAAATTGATCATTGCAAACTGAAAGGCACTTCTTTGGTCAGATAGTTCTCCCATCTGTCGGGAAGCTATTCTTTTGGTTCAGTAAATCTGAGATAGGTCTAGGCTGATATAAGATCCTTCTCAGTGTGATCCATCGTAAACCAACAAAATCTATCAAAATGTATCTAAAAATAAAATTAATATTGACTATCTTTGAGTTGATCTAAGTCTCCCAGTAGCATTCACTCAATGGTCAGCCTTAGGTTGGGTTTAATCTATTGCCTTACAAATATATTACCCCAGCAACTAGTCCCTACTTTGGAGGATGTAAGTCTACTACACTTTCTTCCTAATCCAGTTGCTGCATACCAAAAGGCATTCCTTTGGATTGCTAGTCCTACTATGTGTTTAGTAGACTACCCCTTTGGATTGGTAAATCAAAATTAGGTTTAGACCTCTATGGCTCCTACTCAATGCAATCCCAGCGGGACTTAATTAAACAAATAAAATTTCTCCCTAGCGAGACTCAAATCAAATCAAACCTCTCATCCTCTTGTGGATGACTTCAACCTGCTTCCATAGTGGAAGGTTCACATACTCTATCCCTAGTAGATCCTGCCTTCCCTCTTTTATGCCCTTGACATAAGTATAGCCACATTGTACTAAGCTCTAGATTCCTTCTATACCTTGGGTTGGGAGTAAAATGTCTCTATTAGTGCTTGTGATCATTCGATTTTGTTGACCTCATTTTTAGGATGAGCTCTCAACCCCTCCATCTCAGACATAGGACTTCTCTTAGTTTTTAAAGGATCCTTAGTCTTAAGACACATCTAGTAATTAGGTGAACACTCAACCTAACCCTAGAGACTTAGAAGATTTAGCCATAAGACTAGGTCATGCCTTAGAGGTGTTAGGAAAATTTGCCTACCCTATAGCTTAAACCATATTCCTCACTTCCTTCCTTCAAGTAAAACTCCAAATCAAATCAACATCAAACCTAAATCAATTCCAGCATAATTGATTTTCTCCAATCTCAAATCAACACCACATGATTGAAACCCATGATTGAAATCAAAGAATGAAATTCCAAGTTCAAAATCCTTCTTAAGTCATTTAATCCCCTCTTAAGGACTTAGCCTAAATCATCTTCAAATAAATTCAAATCCATGAATTTTTTTTCCCATAACCCATTTATATTCTCATTTATATTCACATTATAAATGAAATATAAGTTCAAATCAATCAAATCAAATTCTAAGTTGAAATTCCAAATTCCAAATATTTCCTAAGTCCTTAATTCCCTCTTAAGGACTTAGCCTAAATCATCTTCAAATCAATTCAAACTCATGACATTTTCTCATAACCCATTTATATTCTCATTTATATTCACATATATAAATGAAATATAAATTTAAACAACCAAAACCAACTCCAAAAATCAAACGCAAATTCAATCAAAATCCTACCTACGCCTTTCAAGTCAAATTCTTGAACTTAGCCAAATCAACTTCAAATCAAGTCAAACTCTTGATTTTTCATCATGATTCAATCAATCCTTCAATCATGAATCCAAATATAAATATGAACTTAAATCACCTAACTAAAACATAATTCAAAAATCAAGCCAAAATCCATTTCATGTTCACCCTTTGAACTTGAAATTATCAAATGAATCAAAACCCATTTGATTTCAACCCACTTGCAAATTGATTTATATTTCAATCATAAGTCCATATGTAAGTTCAATCAAACTCAAATCAAGCTTTGACCAAGCCATTTGACCCACTTAAGCTCACTTGACCCAAAGTGACCTAAAGTACTCTTATGAGCAAAATTCTAATCCTAACTAAATTGGGTTGAACTAAGCCCACCTAAACCTCTCATCATGAGATGATCAACACTCAAATTGGGTAAAACCAAGTCAAAACTAAGGGTTGACCAAGTCAATACTTAGCCAAAATGAAACCCAACATAGACAAATCCACCATGACCCAAATTGATTGAAACCAATGGCAAGTTCATCCCAAAATGATTATTGAACTTGACCAAAGCCTTAATTGGCCAACTAGGCCTAACCTAGCCCAATTGACCTTGAACCCAACTTGACCTAAAGGGTCATATTGAGCCAAATTAAAAACTTAACCAAAATTGATTAGAAACAAAGATACTAATCCCTTCCATATGACCAACCAAACCTAAACCTACCCATGACCTACCTCAAAATGGTCAAATGGGTCAAATTGACCAATTTGACCTAAATGAAATCAAATGAACCAAATTCAAACCTAAACTAAATTGAATCAAACCAAACACACCAAAACATTTCAAATGGTCATATGAACTTAACCCGAACCTTGGTTTGACCCAATTTGACCATTTGGCCAACTTGACCCAAGTTGACCCATTTAACTTAAATGGGTCAACATGAGAAAAATCACATCAAACCAACTCCAAATTTAATGAAACTTGGCCAAACCTATTTTCTCATCATATCAAACATGCCCAAACTGAAATAAAGATAAAATGACCATTTTACGCCTAGGTCATAGAGTAATTTTGGCCAAATCCACTTGGAATTTGGTCAGATCCTCTCCATAACCACTTGACACCCTCTTAGTGGATCAAGTGAACACTAGGAAGAGTGGTGCACCAAACCCAATAGGTTTGGGTCAGCCCAACCTAGCCCAATGGCCAAACTGACCACAAGCCTTGAAATTGAGCACATGGAACCCTCCTTACACTCAATTCAAGCACATGGCCACTTCACCATTCCACTCCCAAGACAAAATTGAATTCAAGGACACCCTACATAGCCTAACAAACCCACTCCTTGTGGTCAATTGGATCAAAATGGTAAGGCATTGCTTGACTGTTCGATTGCCAAAGGGAAAGATATACTCCCCATAATTCAACAAAATTTTCACTCTCCCTCAGTCGATTGAAGCATAAGAACTCAGAGCAAGCTCTAGCTAATCTTCCCAAGATTCCTAGAGAGAGTTTGAAATTCCCACTTCTTAGTTTTCACAGCTTGAAAATAGAGGAGCTCCACCTAAAACCCAACTTGTTCCATACTCAAAACCAGTGCAATGTAACCTCCATCAGTGTGCTCAATCAAACTCACCCAAGCTCTTTCCTAAGTTCCTAAGGCCAGGGAGGAGTCACATTGATGAAGACCGAGCTCAAGGCAAAGGAGAGTTGGTCTCTAGAAGCAACCACCCAATTATAAGAGCTCAAACTTTTAGCAAAGCTTCATCTCAACCAGACGAAGCTTCTCCAAGAGAATCAAGCACCAGTGATCACCTCCGATAATGTATATCATTTTTTTTTAGCTTAAGTTCAATGTATGTTGGTCCTTTGTGAAGTGGATTTCAATCCTACGTTGATCTAACTGTTAGATGTGCTTGTACTCATGCTTAGATGGTGTGGGTTGATTTTCTATCCAATTCGAGCTAAATCGAGCTTAGATCATGGCCTCATAGATGGATGATCTCCATCTTACACAGAGAATGGCAGGGTTGAATATCTGGTCATCCATACATGCATTTTGGATGGACGACTGAGATTAAGACACGTAGCATCCCACGATTTACCCCTCTGATATGCGGCTTTAATATCAGCCGTCCAATCCTTGATCAGATGGGTGAGGAGAAAGCGTATAACGCCGCCACCACGTGGTGCTACAATGTGATGAATTAAAGAGCCAATCCCATCGTGCCACGTGGAAAGTGCATGCCACGCCAGCAGCCCACATGGCACCGACGGGATGAAATAGTTAATTAGGGTATTTATGTATTCTAATTAATTATGAAAACTTCTAAAATTCATATTTAAGCCTAGAAAAATTAGGAGAATATGAAATAAATTGCATTGGATGATAATTGAATATAAGATATTTTAAATTTGATTTAAATGGATTTTGCATAGTACTTTTTTTATAAATTTAGGTTTTATTGGAAATGTTATTTTGCAAATTACCCTTTAATTACTCCATTGATTAATCCTAAACTTGTTTTGCTTAATTACTGGGATGACTACTACCTCCCCTAATTTTCTTGGAATTTATTGGTGGCTTAATTGGGGGAATTGCTAGTTCATTCCTTAATCACTCTCTTAATGTAATTAAGCATAATTAAGGGCATAATTAGTGATTTAACCCTTTGATTGAGTCAATTGAGTTTTGATTGAGTGAGTATGAGGTTTACAGAATAATTTTGGGATATTTCCCTTGAGATATTCCCTAATCCCTTAAATCATCCTTAATTAAGGGTTAATTCACTAATTACCCCCTTAATTAAATTTATAAAAATTCTAAAACATTCCAAAACTCAATTAATCTATCTTTGGTAGATGCTTAGATGTTCAAGAGCCTAAGTACACTAAGGAAATCAAAACTCAACTCACATGTGGGATGGGGGTTATGAAATTACTTAAGTTAAAACCCTTTAGTTTAATTAATCATTAATCATGAGCTAAATACATTAGGCCCTTTTCTTACTAGGTGCACTGTTGATTTAAATTCCTTGTGTGGTTTTATGTCATCTCATTGGCTCATAATTATTTGATTAACTATACTAAGGTAGTATAGGTAAGGGGTAATTAACATGCTTAATTCATACCTTAACCTAAGTAACATGTAAAAATCATCTAATCACAGAAAACTAAACTAAAATAATCAACATATGTGGGAATGGGTTAGGAACAGTAAACTCACCTCACATTTCTTAAATTAAATCATACTCAAAACAAAATCAAACCTTCTTTAAAAATAATTTGATTTACTTTAAAAAACTTCCTTATCTCATGAGATTGCGTTTAGGAATTAATTAGGGTGAATGTGTTTACATGCTTTCATTACTTTAGTTCTTTCCTAACATGCTAAATGTGTATGTCATATGAATTTCATGCATTCATTCTTTTCAAAAATCAAAATAAAAATGAAATATTTTTTTTATGTCAAATTGTATATTTTGGCTAAAGTAAAAATATGAATGGCTATTATCACTATTAAATTCCAAATTATTTTCAAAATATATGAATTAATTACCAAAATAGAAAGTGTGTTACTTATATTTTATTTATAATTTTGCATGTGAATATAAAAATGTGTTTTATGTTTGCTTCCTTTCTTTGCTCTTAACATGGATTTGAATAAAATTTGCAAAGTGTGTGGTTCTTTTAAAAGAACATAACACTTGCTCAAATCTACTCTTATCCCCTTCCATGTTATAACCTAAGATGTATCTTTATATTCACACATATAAATTGCATAAACAAATCAAACAATAAAGTATAAGTTTTTGCATCCTTTCTTTTCCATTCATTTCTTTTGTACATATGCTTGTATTTAAGGAAAGTCATATATTAGTCTAGACAACCCTGGGGTTGTCATACTTTAAGTAGCCCTAAGTAGGTCTTCTACCTTACACCCATGGTTAACAATGGCATTGTACACACTTATGTCTTTCCTACATACAGGTGTGAATGTGAATAATGGATAAGAAAACCTCTTTCCTACTTAATGGAAATCATGCATCATAAAGTATTCAAAGTTTCTTAAGTAAACCACTTAGCATTCATCATAAAGTGTGCTAAACATTCTCATGTGTATGTATAGATATGCTTAGGATTCATTCATATGTATGTTATACATGTTGGGAAAGAAATGAAGTGATGTATGTTTTGTGAATTTAGTTCACTTTACTTAATCTTAAAATGCCTTTATTTTTGAATAAGTTTATTTAGAATTGATCTAAACATAGGATTAATTATAACACATAATAAAACTTTCACTAAACAAAACTAAAATGAATCTACTTTAGAAATTTCTTAGGATAGGGAAGGAAAAAAAAGTCCTCTTCTCTTTTTCCCTCTCTTTAAAACCTAGTAATTAATTATAGGATTCACTTAAACCAAATCAAAATACAAAGTAAAATCAACCCAAATCAACTAAACACTTAAATGAAATTGCTCATCTAAGTTGAACATCTTCACACTTAGAAAATCTAAACCTTGAAACTATAGCTAAGCATACCACACAAACCTTCTAAAGCACAAACATTCAACTAAGTCACCACTTCTAGCTTTAGGTTAGGGCAATGCATGGTTTGATATTTTTTTTTGTTTTGTGATGTTATGTTTTCATCTGGACGTTAGGGTGAATGTGCGTAGAATGAATGGTAGGATGATTTAGTCTAACCACTGTCTTCTGCACGGGATTGTGCTTAAGGGGCGCTGTAATAAATAAAAATATAAATGCTTTTATTGTGCAGGTGCTTATACCCCTAAGAATAATCCAATAGGCCAGGTGGACTTAGTCACTCATGTGTGGGGTGCTAAGTCCAATATACATGCTAGGATTTGTATGGTTTGTTCAGCTAATCTCTATTTTACAGGTGTTAGTTAGATTTACTTTTCCTTTCATGTAATTTTTGCAATTAGGATTTTAGAAAGATTGATATGGGGTATTAGGATAAGAATTGGTCATAAGATTACATCTTATGTACCATGTGAAGCCTTTGGAGCAACCACCTTCCAATCATCCAAAAGAACAAACCAAAGAAGAAAGAAGAAAATAAGCATGAAGAAATGAAGCTTGAAAACCTCATAACAATGAATTCCTTGCTTAATTGTACTTAATTCATTTGTAATCCGGGTTGTATAAGGGTAGAGCTTGGCTACCTAGTTTATTTTTAGGTTTGTGCGGTGGTGCCCGACCACAAATGACTTCTTATTCTTTTGTGTTATCTTTATAAATTGATTGACGATTTGTTTAGCTTGTGCATTAAGATGGCATCCTTTTCCTATTTTATGTATGGCTTGGATGTGGATTTGGATCTTAGGGAAAAATAAATCTTCTACAAAATATAATAATTCAAAATTAAAATAAAGAACTCATAACCTCACCTAAAGCTTAGGCTAAAATAAAGATAAAAGAATTAGCAACCCCTTAGCTGGATGAGTATTTCTTTTATAAAATCATGCATAAATACATATTATTTTCACTCTTGATTAGAGGGCTTCCACCTTTGCTTGAGAAACTTGGCTTGACCTTTGGGAGCCATGGTGGAAACACACTTCCTCCCTTTTTGCTAATTTTGGCCAATAATCTTACTTCTCATTCAGTAGGCATATGAATCCTATAAGCCTGAGTCAAATGATTATCTAAAAATAAAAACAACATGTGATATGATTTGCATTAGATTTAGGTCATTTGAAGCATGACCTTACATGATATAGTCTCTTTAGGGAGTGTGTTTAAAGACTTAGTCTCTTTCTAAATAAATAATAACCTAGCTATGTTGCATAAAGCATATGACTTGCCTACATGAATTTAAAATCATAGGATGAGTTAGTTGGTGGCCACCCCTAGGTGGTTGTAAGTCAAAACAGTCAGGTGATTTGTCCTCTCTTGTGGAGACAAATAAAGTACCCATTTTTTGCCTTAGATTTAGGTCGTGCTTTCGGCCCTCACCAAAACTCCCAAGATTTAGGTTCTGAGATTGCTTATCCCTTTTATGGGCCATTAGCATAAATCCTTACCTCTTAGGCATTTCCATAACCTTGTATTATGGAATTATAAGTCCTAAACTTCTAATAAAAAGTTAACTCAAATGAATAATTCAACTTTAAAAATATAAAGCCCAACCATAGGATAGTTTTAGATGCTCGCTAGGTTTCCTAGGATCATGAGCATCTCATATTTATCTTTCTTTGGCTTCAATAATAACTCTCTCTATTTGATCAGTCCCCTTTTGATCTTTTGAAATAAACTAATCAATTAATAGTCCAACCTATTGAAATCTTTGGAGACAATGATCATTTACCTTAATCGAGAGTATTCCTAAAAGATCTCATTCTTTAGGATGTAATTAACTATGGGGGCTTGCCCCTGTCGGGAAATTAATGAACCTGGTTTAAAAGAAACCCTACTTTACTTTTCCATGTTGAGTAGGGGAAGAATCTTTGGTACACATGCAGACCCATTATCCTTAGGAGTCCTTGTTGAGGTGATTAGGTCCATTGTAAGATGATGACTTCTATCTTTTGAGATAGTATACCTCTCCTTAATGTCGTATCCGATCACCCTCAATAAGAATATATGTGGATCTACGTGGTGTCAAAAATGCATAAAAAGAAGACATGTATATTTCTATCTTCATTTTAGCCCTTATAGAGTGAAGATGGAAGTATATACCTTACTTCTTTAGAAATTCATCATCATGAAAATTTCACCACAGTCTAATTCCTTTTTCAAACCTAAATATCTCATCTTAGGCTATCAACCATAATAATTTTAGCTTGACTTAGTCATACTATAAGATATTAAACAAAATATTATAAAGTCTTAAAAACTTATATGTTTGCCAAATATTTTCAAGCTTTAAAGTCCTCCTTTTTATAGATACTAAAGACCAAATTTTTATATGGTGTTTTCAGGATTGGACTCTCATATTGCTAGGCTGATCCTTAACTTAAGGAATCAAAATTTTCATTCTACTTAATTTTTTGTCCAACTATTAGACTAGAGTACAATCATATTTTTATTCTAATTAAAAGTCAACTCTATGTAATTATCTTCCAACTAAAATTGATAATAGTAAATTCATTGCTAAATCCACTTTTAAAAATAATAAAAACATCATTAATGTTAAATGCAATAAAAAGGGGTATAGGTAGTAGTAATGTAGAACTTAAATTATATTTTTTAAGGAGGATCATAATTTTGAGGATGAGAATATAATGGAGATCTTTGGTAAGACTCCCTTATCTAATGATGATATGGGAGATATGACTAAGCATCATATAAGTGTATGAAATTTTTAGCTATTAAAAATATAAATCAAAAGATTAAAAAAGAAGTAATATATTTAGCACGTGTGTTACTTATAATGATAGAAGTAATAAGTTAGTGATTGATGGAGGTAATGCCATAATTATAGTATCCACTAAGCACTAATGAGCACAAACCAAAAGAATAAGTTACATCTTAAGCCTTTTTATATGTTGTGGGTGAACCACAAATCACTTTGAATGATTACTAGGAGTATGGTACTAATCAAAAAGGGAAACTATACAACAATAAGCATTGCTTTCACTACGTAGGGTTAGATACATGAATCCTTCTTCTACTTTGTGTCTTATTAAGTGTCAAATTCTCATTTAATTCTAATAAAACAAGACAATTTCTTATACTTCCTAACCAACTCTTTTCTTGGTCTATCTCTACCTTTCTTAACATAAGTTGAGTCTAATACATCAACTATTTTAATTTGGTCATCGAATGATCATCATTTAATGTGACCAAACCATCTAAGGTGACTCTCTCTAATCTTATCTTCCACTAGAGCTACTCTAACCTATTCACATATATATTCATTTTAAATTTTGTCTCTAAATGTAAAGCCACTCATCCTTTCAAGCATCTTATGGTTATTATTTATTAGCTGACATTTTGCAATAGAGCATTACAGGTCTCATCACCACCTTATAAAAGTTTTCCTTAAGTCTAAGAGGTACCTTTCTATCATTCAATGTGCTCAATGAATTCTTGATCTTCATCCATCCAACTTGAATTCTACTAATAAAATCCTCATCTATTTCATCATCACTTTGAAAAATAAACTTGAGAAATCTAAAACATTGAAGGTTTTTAATGACTTTATCCTTCATTGTCAAAACCCTACCTCTAAATATTTATGCAACTAAAATTACACTCCATGTATTCAATTTTAGATCTACTCAATCAAAAGCATTTTGACTTTAAGATTGAACTTTGTAATTTAATTTTCTCTTGAATTATCTCTCTAGTGTTATCAACAAAAGAATATCATCAATAAAAGCATACACCAAGATACATCCTCTTGTAAATGTATAATAAGAACATCCATAACTAAAAAAAGGATATGGGATTAAAGCTAATTCTTATTGTAAACCAACTGAAAGAGGAAAAATGCTTAGTTAACATTCATATCTTTAATGACTTGAATATAAGAATTATTAACACCTTTCTTTTATAGAACTCTCTGAAGCACATCGATTAGAACTTTATTATATGCTTTTTTTAAATCAATAGAAATCATATATAGATCCTCTTCTCTTTCTCCATGCTTTCCCTTAAACCTCTCAACAAATGAATAGTATCAATAGTTGACCTACTTGACATGAAACCAAATAGATCTTGGGAAGGTTTTATATCATGTGATAATATATACTCAATATGTCTATTGCTATTTTTAATGTGAGACATATTAATGCAAACTATTGTGAATCTCCACTCATTTAGCATCTTTTTAGTAATTAATATATTATTAACAAAATTATTAAGCTAAAAAATCCTTAATCTCTTAAGCATTTTCACAATTCTATTAGAATATCATCAAGTCATATTGGTTTTCATACTTCATTTTCTTTAAAGCCTCTCCAACTTGTAATTTAATGATACAACTATGAAACAAAAAAATCTCTATTGGCATTTAAGGTATTAAGGTCAATAAAGTCATTGTATACTCATAACCTATTAGAAAATTTATTAAAATATCTCATCCACCTATGTTAAATATCCTTTTCCAAAAAAAAAAATGCTTGTTGATTTTCATCTTTAATGCACTTCACTTGAATTGATTCTTTACTTTTCCTATGTTTTTTCTTAACTTACTTATGCATACATCTTTTTCCCTCTTCAATGTCCACTATATTATATAATTACTAAATGCTAAACTTTTTGTATCACATTATGTTTTTTAAAAACCCTACGAGCTACTTTATAACTTTCCTAATTCTCCAAAATTTTTATATCTAAGCTAATTTTAATAAATAAATCTTTACTTTTTTTATTTTTTCTTGTACATTTTGACTCCACCGCCAACTATTTTTTTAATATGAGCTTTTCTTTTGATTTTCCAGGCACATTTTTTGTAGCTTTCTTAATCTCACATGTCACTTTTTCACATAATATTAGCTTTCCTCATGAACTTTCTAAGTTATAAGATCTTACAACTGATCATTCAAAAAAAAACTTTGAAGAATGTGCATCACCATTATTGGTGAGATGGGAAGGATTATGTTTCTTCATGAGGGAGATTGGTTTATATTCAACCAGATTTTTCCTAACATTACGTTAGGGGTTATTTAGATCTGGTTTCTACTTCATATGGAAGTAAATCTCCATAGTTAATTACCCCTCTTACCGCAATAAGAAAGCACTCTTGATTAGGGTTAGAAACAGACATATCTATCAGATATGAATTTGGAATCTTAGAGATGTGTGTGGCATAAATGACTGTCATGTAGAGTTTGCATAGTAAATAAAGAGAATGGGCTTACATCCTTTTGGAATTCCAATAATATAACTTAAATATTCACATAAAAAATACAATTTGCCAATGCACAACATATAACGAATAATGAGTGAAGTAATCTTTATTTTGGCGGTGATGACATGCTTGATCAAGATCCCATGGTTTCGTCATCTCAGGCTAACATGGTCCCTAGTCTACTTAGCCAAGAAAATTATTCCTAACTGAAGAATCCTTATCAATAGACATGGGTTGCATCATCCAAGATATTCTTGTAGACCTAGGGTGGTATTTATCTAAGAGAACAAATTTAAGTCAACCTTAGCTAATAGAAAGATTTTTTGCTATTAAATATATTTTATGATTGATAGCTCAAAGAGCAAAGCTATTAGGGAACATATGAACTATTATCGTGATCAAAATATAGTAGAGCTATATAGATGCCAAGCCACATAATCAAACATTTTTGGTCATATCCGCATTTCATGTGGTGTCATTAGATGGTAAAATCACACAGATAAAAGACACATGCCACGTCTTTATTGACATAAGATTATTTGAGTATGGGCATAAATATATTTATTTAACATGGACCCTTTTATGAGGAAAGATTTTCTTAGCTTGTCATCTATGGGAAATAATTATGGATGGATGGATGATTATTTGATTTAAATTATATTGATGATGAACTTCATTCAATTTATACATATCCCCTCTAGATGAATTTTACAATCGGCATGACCATTATCGGGGAAAGATTAGGTTTTGGTAATCCATACCCAATCATAAGACCCAAACAAGGAATTAACCCATGAAGCATCCTTAAGAAATAAAATTATGTAATTATTATTGTGTCGGGGCCAAGCAAGAGATTAATTTTGTGTTATGCTTAGTGTTGAGGCATTGAGAATATGACAACTACCTAGGTGCTGCATGGTTAGTGTCGTTGCATTATAATTAGTAGTCATGTTGATCATTTGAATGGCTCTTAAGTACTAGCCATGTAGCACCAAAACATTGATCAAAACCCATTTGGGATAACTAATAGGCATTCAAGCGCTTTAAGGGCATGAGACAAACTATTACCAATGCTTCAGTGCTATGTCAGGGCACCACAATGCTACATCAATGTGACATTTCTTTTCGGTTTAAAATTTTAATGGTAATGAATGCTCTTTTTGACTGGCACAATAACCGACTTGATCAACCGATTAGCACTTTATGTGAGTGTCGTAGCACTAGACCACTATTCCAACACTTGAGAGGTTAGCACCTCAGTGCTACTATTATAGCGTGATGGTGCTAAGCTTGGGTTATAAAAAAACCCCCCTAGGTTGTAAAAATTTTTAGTCTACATTCTTTAGAGCTTTCTTTAGAGTTTTCTCTCTTCATCTCATTTTCTTAGCTCTTCTCTCCTAGTAAGAAGGTAACCATGCCACTCAAGAGGATTGTTGGCAAGAGGAGTGCCACTTCTTCAAGAGAAGCTATCAAATTTGTTAGCTCTATAATAGAGGAATGCTATCAATACGCTCTCACAAACATGCACCTCATCCCGGAGATAAGTTTCCATAACCTAGGTGGGAAGTAGAGACCGTGATTATCGATCATGGCTGGGAAAAGTTGGCCTACGAGAGCCGCATCTACGTAGTCCCTGTGGTGTGGGAGTTCTTTGCCAATGCGAAGGAACACTAGGACAACCAAACATTCATCCATTAGAAGATAATAAGCTTCAGTAGTGCTGCCATTAAAGCATATTATGAAGTGCTAAATGTGGCATATGGCCAATATCTTTCTTATTTAAATGATCATCCAAATTTTGACAAGGTTCTTGATTTTCTCACTGGTTATAATGCCAACTTCTAGTGGAAAGGGTGCCAGGAAAGGATCATCAACTTTTCTACCCCTGATCTCATTACTGAGTCTAAGGCTTGACACTATTTCATTTTCACCAAGTTGATGCCCACTAGTAATATTAATGAAGTGACCAAGGATCGATCCATTTTGAATTTTGAATGTGAAAGGATTTTACAATAGATATTGGAAAGATAATTTACAATTAAATTTGTAATATGCTTGGGGGAAGTACTATAGTAGGTTATGGGCTCTCTCATTTATGATTTATTTACTATGATAACTATGTTAAAGGAGATTGATGAAGAAGTTATCCTTCAGAAGGCTCCTCTAATGAAGAGGTTTATTGGGGGTTTTAGTTTGAGGTTTGAAGTGGGGGGAAGCTCACGTACCCCACGACCTCGAGCCCAAACTCCTAAATCCTTAAACAAGCAAATCTCTAACTTAAGGAAAGATGTGGATAAGAGTAGTCACAAGCAGAAGACTTTAGAAAAAAAATTTGACTATCACATGGATCAACAATAAAAGCAATTTTTATATATGGCCCAATTTAATATGGTAATGGTCCATAAATTTGAAAATAATGGGCTTGAGGACCAAAGACATGTTTCTTTTCCTGCAGCTCTCAAATATCTTCCTTTTGTAGCTACCCCGGAGGTGTCTGAGAAAGAGGAGGAGGAGAATGATTATGACTACTAGTTTTCACATCTTTCATTTATTTTGTATTTTCCTCTTTCTTTTGTACAATTTATGTAATCCCTCTTTTTATATTAATAAAGACATCTTTCTTTCATGTACTTATGCATTACTTTGTATATGTATTGTTACTTGTCATTTGAAAGCTCTAGGGTTAAGATAATGAAGCCTCACAACTTTAAAAAAAAGTCATCAAAGAAGCGGCCTTAGTCTGCGGTTCTGCCTAGGTGTTCTATTACAGACTTAGGCTAAGACTAGAGAAGATGCCTTGACGCTTGATATTCAGCTTCCTGATATTCTATAGAGAGACATTTTTGTTCATTCTACCTAAGAGGATGGCACCTCGGTGCTTGATATTCAGCATCGCGGTGCTCTGTTACGAAAAAGACTCAAGCATACATTAACTAAGTTCAATCTCCCAGATGTTTAATAAAAAATATTAAATTATTCTAGTACCCCAGAGCATGCAAGATAGCACTTACGCTTTGTCATATTTTTGGCATGGATAAACTAGAGAGCATGGTGCCTCGACATTGTTCCCTTGGTTCGTTAAATTCAAAATTTTGGTTGAGTAATGCCTTAACAATGCTAGATTTTTTATATGTTTAGTGTAGAGCACTCTTCTCCCTTATTCCAGATCTAAGATCAATGGGGGAGAATTTTATTTCACTCTGGAATTGAGTTCAATGGTTAGAATGAATTTTTAGGCATGGTGCCTTAGAACTGAGGTAATGATGCTACGGTGCTATATTGAGTGCAAGTAACTTAAGAGCATAACATCATGTACTATGGGACAGAGCACCAATATTTCATTTTCAAAGAGCTTGATTCCTCGACCTCAATCTTGGTGCTGCAACACGGTGTGATAGGAATGCATATTTTGAATAGAAATTCTTGAGGAATCTAGTTATTTTATAAAAATTTTGATAGAGTAACATTTTAGCAATGCTAGCTTCTCATATTTTAGTGCAATCCTCCTTGATTCTAGATCTAAGATCAACAGAAGGATGTTTCTTTTCTTCTCTTATCGGAACTAAGTTCAATGGAAGAGGTTTTTCTTTTTGAACTTGGAAATTTTAGAGATAAGTGGACATTCTTTTACTCTAGATTTAAGATTGACAAAGATACACTCCTTTTATTTCTCACTAGATCCAAGATCGATCGTGAAATTTTGATAAAAGACAAACTTCAACAATAAAAATTGAGTAAAAAAAGGCATTATTCCAAAAATCTTTTACCTAGAGTGGACAAGAGATTGCTTTTGTGGTGATGAGAATCATTCCTATAGAGAGCACTAGTTCTTGGAGCAAGAATGCATAAGAAAGAACTAGGGAGTGAGGAAAGCAGATGTGGATAGCAAGGAAATAGAAGGAGGGAGCAGTTTTCCCCCCTTTTTATTGAGATCTTTGCACTAATGGGGCAGTTTTCCACCCAATATTTGTTTCCCCTTACTCTCTTGGACAGTTATTGGTCATGGGGGTGAACGATAGTTTTTTTACTTATTTAAACTATAGGTCATCGGACAACACTATAGTGCTATCATGGGCACTACGGTGCCATGCCATCGACTGCCAACTAGATTAGCAATTATCCATATAAAGGATTTCCATAGTGCCTCGATGCCAAGATCACAGGAGCAAGAATGCATAAGAAAGAACTAGGGAGTGAGGAAAGCAGATGTGGATAACAAGGAAATAGAAGGAGGGAGTAGTTTTCCCCCCTTTTTATTGAGATCTTTGCACTAATGGGGCAGTTTTCCACCCAATAATTGTTTCCCCTTACTCTCTCTTGGACAGTTATTGGTCATGGGGCAGGAACAATAATTTTTTTACTTATTTAAACTATAGGTCATCGACGAACACTATAGTGCTATCATGGCAGCACCACGGTGCCATGCCATCGACTCGCCAACTAGATTAGCAATTATCCATATAAAGGATTTCCATAGTGCCTCGATGCCAAGATCACAGGAGCAAGAATGCATAAGAAAGAACTAGGGAGTGAGGAAAGCAGATGTGGATAGCAAGGAAATAGAAGGAGGGAGCAGTTTTCCCCCCTTTTTATTGAGATCTTTGCACTAATGGGGCAGTTTTCCACCCAATAATTGTTTCCCCTTACTCTCTCTTGGACAGTTATTGGTCATGGGGCAGGAACGATAGTTTTTTTACTTATTTAAACTATAGGTCATCGGCGCAACACTATAGTGCTATCATGGCACCATGCCATCGACTCGCCAACTAGATTAGCAATTATCCATATAAAGGATTTCCATAGTGCCTCGATGCCAAGATCACAGCATCTGTGGCCAAAAAATTTATTTAATTTTTTATTGCAAACAAAATATGCCCCCCCCCCCTCCAATGAATGTGTCATGTCAATTGGACATGATGCATTCATTGTATATTTATTTATTTATTTATGATTTTATGCTATCATATAATGAAGAGGAGAAAACATGTACTTTAATCATTTTCATTGATCAAGTAAGACAATGATATAATAGAGGTTACAATAATAAATGATTGACCTAAATTTCTCTAATATAAATAGAGGTTGCATGAGCTCTATTGGCCATAGTAGCCTACCTCTTTCTTACTTTATGGACATGCTAGATAATAGTTTCCTGGTTATGGACCGATGAGGAAAGGATCTGCTTAAGTTTAGTTACTTGGGTGTCTGCATGAGCTCTATTGGCCATAGTAGCCTGCCTTTCTTACTTCATGGACATGCTAGATAACAATTTCCTGGTCATGGACCAATAAGGAAAGGATCTTATTAAGTTTAGTTACTTGGGCATCTTCCTGTAAATAATCATCTTCTTTAGTTATGATAGCTTGCCAGATTATAGCTCTTCTTTCTAGTATATATTGTCTTCTCAATTTTAACTCTCTTAGTTTAGTTTATATATTGAGTAGATCAATTTGTGCCCTAGAAAGCTCCCTCTAAAAGAATCTCAAGGCTCTGAGGCTATGCTCGAGATCTTGACAAACAAGAGATACTTGATGTGAAGTAGTGTTAAGTGAAGCCTCCGCAATGGTAATGGTGTTTAATAAGACCTCTTGATATTTAGTACGTAATGAGAATATTCTGAATTCAACATCTCTGCATAGGGATTCCCTAAGCTATAGTTCTACTGCTTCAAGAATCAAGATAGCCACACAATCTAATAAAGAGTTTGCCTTTAGATAGAAGCTATAATGCTCAAGTAAGACCTCTGTGTCAACATTCAGTAGTACGTGATGTAGTGTCATCACTATATGACATGGGATCTTTCAAGAGCCACACTGTAATAGATTTGATTGCCTAGGATGTATCTTAGACATGAAGCATGAGATCTCTAGGCTAGATAGTTGCTTTTGAACTATATAGCTTGGACTAGGCATAGGATGATTCTCTGCATAAGAGTTAGTAACAGAAGAATCACATTGAGTGACACTCACTTTTACCCAAGTTAAATCAAACAAGAGTGATTCGTGACTAGTCTGTGGAGAAAATTTATGAAACCACATAGAATTTTAGGAATTCTTATTTGGATGATCAAATGTGTCATTAAGGAATAAAAATATTATATCAAAAGATAAATATGTTATCCTATAATTAATTAGATCATTTAATAAAAGACTCCTAAAGCTAATGGGTCTTTCATGTACCATAGATTCCTCCCCTAAACTACATGGAAGGTAGAACAAAGTTTATTTTAATCTGGGATCATAGTTCTATATAAGGGCAAGCCCCTATAGTTAATTACATCTTAAGAAGGGTCTCTTCCTAAGAATACTCTTGGTTAAAGAAATAGGTTATTATTCCTAAAGATTTCTAAGGTGGTTTTTAAAGAATTGATTTTTGGAATTTTCAATTGAGAATGGTTCAAATTGGAGAGAGTTATTTTTGGAGCCCAAATGGGATGATGTAAGAAATGTCTATTGATACTAGGATGCCCAGTAGGCATTTCAACTATCTATAATTAGGCTTTAAAGTTTGGGTTGAAATTTTCTTAGAAGACTAAGACTTAAATTCTAGCAGCACAAGACTGTAGAAATGCCTAAGGTTGAAGACTTATTCCTGAGAAGGATGTTTCAGAACCTAGTCTGTAGATGCTTCAAACACATATCAAATGCTCAACCTAATTTCATTTTTGGAATGTTGGTTTATTTACCTTTGGATGATTTCAATTCAAATTATTTAATGATTTATCTTCATTTTAGGTACATTTAATTATGTTAAAATTTAATTATGTTTTAAAGAGTGAAGAATAAAATATGTTTCATTCTAAGCAGCCCATTTTATTCAACACACTAAATCCTAATAAGATGATATCTTTATTCTAAGGTAAAGATTCATCCGAAGGATCTAATTAAAATTCCAAGTATTTTGATATAAGCTTGAATTTAAAGTGTTTGACTTAGTTTAGTTTATTTCATTTTGTTTTAAATCTCTTTATTCAAAAATTTTATGATTTTGGTTTAAATTTAGTTATTCTTTTGATTTAATTTGATTTTTCATTACCTTAATCTATTTATCATTATGATTTGAGCTTATTCTAATTTCTTTCATTTAAGATTGTGGTATTGATATTTATCATTTATTCCCTTAGTTTCATTTATTTTAAATATTTACTTTGTTGATTATGATGACTTATATTTTGTATTGAGTTCATCTTTGATTTAATATTTATGTTTGTTCATTAACTTTACTATATTTGATTTTGGTTAAAACTTAAGTATAGGTATTTTCTCTATTTAAGTTAAGTTAATTTCATTTTCATTAATGTGAAACTTTTGAAGTTAATTTCATTAGTTTATTTCCATTAATGTTCATTAACCTAAACAAAGTTATATTCAATTTTTGTGTTTTAAATTATTCAATTTATTACATTCCACTTTTATAACTTATTTATATTAATGATTATTTCATTATGAAATATTTCTAAATTATTATATTTAGTGATTCCAAATAGTACATTATGAGATGATTCCATTTATCTTAATTACTTTAAAACAAAATGGATGATCATAATGCCTTTTGAAAAGAATATTTATCTTAATGTTGATTTATTCTACTACTTAAATGATTAAATATGCTTTATTACTTTGTCATTTTTAAATTTTAATTCATTCTAGCTTATGGTTTTAATTACATTTAACCATCTCTTTTTTTGCTCACATTTCATTTTCTTATCTTTACATATTTGTCTTTTTATATTCACATTTATGCTATTTTATTTCCTTATGTAATTGATATTAATGTATTTATATATTGACACCTTATACTTTTCAAAAATCAATGATCTTTTTATATTTCAATTTATAAAATGAAATTATTATGATTTAAAAACTAATCATAATTAAATATGATTTAAGTTTCATATTTCCTTTAGTTATGATCTTTAACTTAAAGTTATTTGAATTCTATTATTTTCAATCGACCAATATAATTTATTTAAGTGTTTTGATATTAACTATAATGTTTTAAAATTGTATTATGAATTTAATAAATTTTCTAAATTTTTTTTATTTTATATTTTCTTCTAAATTGTCCTAGAGTCTTAGAAATTCAAATACTCCCAATCCAAAGGTCAAATGAATATAAACTTTTTATGGTAAGTGGGGTTCCTTGCCTATTAAATTTTCCTAAAGATTTACATTGATCAGATATGTGATTAATGTGTAATTAAAATTTTAATTATTTTATTAAAACTTAAATTAGGTGATATTTAATTTAAACTATTTAATAGTTTTATTTTTCCTTGACACCCCTCTAAAATATACATCTAAAGAGGGTTCATTCATAATTCTTGATTCCCTGGTTGATTTGTTATGCTTTATTTAAGTTCAGGTTGACTAATTGAATTAATTAATTCAATTTATAATCCAATTAAGACATTTTATGAATTATTATGTTCTCATGAGTTTCAATAGTTTATTTATGATTATTAGAGTATATTAAGATGTTTTAAATCATTTTGATCAATTTTTAGCATTTATTTCATTTATTAATAATTAATTTCATAAAAATTAAGGTTTAGGGTTTAAAATTTCCAATACTAAAATTCACTCGTCATTAAATTATGAAAACTTTACATGATGTGTGTCATAACATCAATTTTAATCCCCCAAAGTTTCATTAGGATTGGACTATTAGTTTGGGTGTAATTAAGGTTTGAAGGCTCACTTTCAAACATAAATTAAGGTAAAAATACCCAAAATAATTTGGGGTTTTTAATTTTAATGGATTTATCTCATCAAGATGAATCCATAGAGCCCAAGTTCATAATTTTTAAATTTATATTAATTTTTATATTAATTTTTAAACTTTTTTTAATTATTAATTGATTTTAATTAATTAAATATGGGATTTACCCATTTTATAATAGCGAGCCGACGTGGCATCATCATGGTATCACCGCAACATGGCGAGATGTGATTTAGCCACGTGGATCCTGCGTGGCATCCGAGTCAAAATTGGAGCCACGCGGGACAATCCTTGACCATCCAATCTTTGATCGATCCCGATACAATTTGCAGTTCCATTTATAGGATTTAATTAGAGATGCAACTAGATCTCAATAGACCCTTCCTTTTAAAAAGAACAAATGAAGGAGATTATGTCTCTTACATCGATTGTGGAGGCTGAGTATCATCCATTGTTTTCTTATGATTATCAGCCATCCAACCATTGAAATCACACAATTTTGATTGCAAATCCATTAGTGAATGAAATTGAAGGGATCTAAGTGGTTTGATCTCACTTGAGATCAAACTTTCTTCAAAAAAACACCAAAGCTGAAAGGTTAGAGGAGGTCGTTAATGGCATAGCTCAGACCCGATGATATCCGGTGGTGGGGTCCACTCCAATAATAACATAATGTTATGTGAAGCTCGTGTGCTAAATGATTTAGATCCCTCTGGATTGCTCCCTAGACCAACCTCAATTTAAATTCAGGTGGCGTTGGTCATTGTTGGGCCTCCTGGCGGCGAGGGTAGTGGGGGAAAGTTTGTTTCAACTTCGTTTGAGGTTGAGAAGGTGATGGGAAGTTTATTTAGACTTAGGAATTTCTCTATATGTGTATCCCTCCTTAGCCATGAAGTCTTATCTTACTTCTTTCCCTCTCTTGGTCTGCTGAGCTAACCACAATCTTTGGGAGTTAGCTACCATGCCTCTCAACCATCTTACACATGTCTAGAATGAAGTTGCAAATGGAATTTGGCTTGTCATCCATTTGACTAGTCATGACATCCTTTGATTTGGATTTATGTAAAGGGTGCTTAAGTGACTTGATTGAGGTTGAAAATCATCATTAATGAAGTCTAGGAATGTTTTATTAACATCCTAGGTGGATTGGTAGAAGATGGGATTGAAAACTTTTTAGGTTAATGCACTTAATTATTCCTTGCATTAGTTTTATTTAGGTCATCCCAATTAATTAATTAGCCTTGGTTCAATGCTTAATGTATGTGCATTTCATCATTAATGGACCTTTGGATAAAGGTGTATCAAGAATTTTAAAATTTATGGAGTATTTGATCTAGGTTTAGTCCATTTATTAAAATTGAATTTCGGTTATTTTTGATTAAGTTAAATGATTCATTTGGATTAATTATAATATGTTTAAATTTCATTGGATTTATCCAAATAATTTGAAAAGCATTGGATCAAAATCCCAATTTTATTTCATTCGGTACACATTTGACCTAAATTGGGCTTAATGGGTTAAAGTTGGGTTCATATGGGCTAAATGACCAAATTGGTTAGTATGGACCAAATAATGGGTTGGTTTAAGATCAAAATTCATATTCAAAGAAATATGAATATTTGATTTGAATTTATTTGAATTTAATTTGGATTTAAGTCTAATAGAATCAATTTAAGCCTTTATAGGTTGAATAGCTTAATTAGTTTAATCAAGACCACATTGGACTTATATTCTTTCAAATTCATGTTTAAGTGTGCTCATATTATCATTCCAACCATTTGAAATGATTTTATTTGGTCAAATTTTGGTAGGTTGGCCTTTGAGTTGGTGGGACCCACATAAGTCAAACCCATGTAAAAGGGTTGACCATCCTTTGACCTTTAGATTATACTTGGATTCATTTAATTTTATGTCTTGATTTTATTTTTCTGATTTTATTTGATTCAATTTTATTTTGGGATTATTTTTAATTTCTTTAATCTTATATGGTAATAAGCTTAATTAAGGTAATTAGGTTTATAGTTCCCTAATTAAACCTTAACCTAGGCTAAATTAATTTTACATTTAGTGTGGTTATATTTAGGTTGAATATTTGGATTGAATCTAACTAAACCCATTAAGTTAGATTAATCCAAGGAAAGTGCACTAGATTAGTAAGTGTGATGACCAACGTACTTAGCTAAAAGGCTTCTAATTTAGGATTAGGAATCCTAATGAATGCCTTTGGAAGAACTGTTAACCTCATCCAAAAATGATGTCAATAATCACTAGAGTGTTCGATGCCTCTATACATAAGTCTTCTCTAGTACATAAATGATCATCACCAGTGGGCTGGGTAGAAGCTGGGGAAGCTACACTAGCGTTTGTAGATAGTACCAGTGTGACATCACTTTCCTTTCATTCTACTGCTGGTCTAACTGACATTGGTGGGATGGGAACATGAGTGATGTTATTTATCTCTGATATCCCTATATCGTGATCAACTGGTAGAGGATTATGTACATTTATATCTTCCCTCTCCTGAGTAGATGAAGTATTTCATTGGCATTTCCTGCTACCGCCCTATTCATCTGATGATCTTTTGAGGGCATGAGTCGTATGTTGGGAGGAATGCAAATTTTGAGTTGGTTTAGCTCTCCCTAATATGTGGCTATATATGTGAAACCCAACTTAAAGAAAGAAGAGAAAGTATTGTGAATCCAAAATAACCATAGATGACTAATCCATGTGTAAGCCTCACGTGCGGCCACACAAAAATTAGAACTAGTCCCCAAATGGAGTGAGAAGGTCCTTAATGTAGAGGATGCTGCTAGATGAATAGACAATGGCAATATCCCTAGATAATGAGTATCCTCTACATTCAGTATCTATGGTAGTCCCTATATAAGTGTAGCCTATGTGAACATGTACTACCTAGCCACTCTGTTAGGATTATACTCCTCCAAGATCACAAACTTGTGGAGATGATAAGAAAGTCAAGCAGGCCTTAGCCTGATGAGATATTGTGCTATGCATTTGTATCCTAGCTTTGATAATAACAAGGGTGCCTCTCTTCTGATAAGAGAGTCTATGAATCTCTATCCTAGGCTTTGAGCTGGTAGACTATGAATCTATGAATGATCTAAAAGTGATCTATCATGCGTGATGGAGCAAATATGAATGTCTCAATCTAATCCCTGACCAAAGCAACTGTAGCTCTACTCAGCTACATAATCAGAGGGAAGCGTTGATCTTTGATATATAGTGGTGTCTCAGGACATCTAAATTCTCCTAAAATATGCTCGTGAATCCACCCATATAAATAGTGCCAAGGAGCATCCACATCATAATATCGTGAGTTAATCATGAAACTTACTCAGCCCAATCCATAGTATAAGTTAGCTAGTGCAGTGGGTGCCAGTCTTATCCTCTTACCACGAGTAGGCAAGCTAGCCATAAGAAGAGTGGAAGGACAAAAAATTTTATTATGGCCTGGAAACACAAAGTAGTACAACTAAGTAACAATGGAGGCTACTAAAGATAAATCCTCATCAATGTCTTATGCTAAATGTGTCAGGAATTTGTTCTACCCTCAGGTTCAAATCTAGCACTATTGGACCTCTTAGAAGAATGAAACCCTATATCACCAAGCCATGAAAAATGGGATATGGCATAATGCTAGCTGTAGAAAACTCTTGGACAGCATATCTGAAGTGATTATACCTCATCATCTATGGCCTGAACTCTGCTCCTAGTATAGCCTCTGGTAGTGGCTAGAGCAAGATGAAGACCTAAAGATTATATGTAACTGCCTCTCCTACATTGATCAGTTGGCTAGCGTTGAAAGAGCTCATGATTTGGAGGAATGCATTCCTCGTTGGGAGTTCCTATAATAGGGAGGCCTACTATATCCTACATATTAGCTATCGTGATTGTCATCTCATATGGACCAGTCCAACAAGTATTGGTGGCCTATCCCAGTGCTCTATGATACTCCAAATCTAAGTAAAGGGCAAGTGATTATAATCAAAGAGTGAACCATAGATGGCATGATATATGCTGGGGTTTTTGAAAATATCATCGTGCATCTATAAGTGATGACGTGCCCAATATACATAGCCACTAACTATTTTCAAAGGTGTACTACTTACTAATTTAAGGTCCCAATCATCTACTTCATGATGCAATATGAGATAACCCAATAGTTGGACTATGCCTGTAGAGAGTGTTGTATCTTCAGGTAGCTGAAGTATATCTTGATCTTCAAAACTAATATGATGCATGACCTGCTCTAGAGGAACATCATGGCTATGCCTTAATTTTAGATGGGTCACATAATCAACTAGATCATTTTTTGATGACAACTCTGAATCAGCTAACAAAATGCATGATGATCATGTAAAAAAATCCTCAATGATATCCCTATCCATCAACATATCTTGATGCCATAAAAGTCACTCCTGCAACCTGACTATACTACATGGGTAATGGGCATCAATAGTGGCCCATATTTGCTCCTTTGTGGGATCAGTATGAGACATATCATCTGGCCATCTCCAGGTAAATATCATAACCAATATATAGCTAATTTGTGTATGAGGTCGTCAAAATTATGAGTCATTGCCCTTGGTATGTGGCGCCCAATTGACATCACTTTGTAGCAATATATGCCAAATGGTGTTCAGAAGAACATATGATTTTTATCTTCCAAAGCCATTTTAATTTGGTTATAGCTTGATGAACCGTCCATGAAAGAGAACATATCATAGGTTGATGTGTTATCAACCATGAGTTTTACATTGGGTAATAGGAAGTCATCTTTTGGGTATGCATTATTTAAGTCACTTAAGTTGATGCAAACATGGATTTGCCCATTCATCTTCTTTATTGGGATAATATTGGCAATCCAGTCAACATTTTTTTCTCGGATAAATACTATTTTGATGAGCTTTTTGGTTTTAGCGATTACTTGCTCTTCAATTTATAATCACATTCTGCTTGATGCTTATTTTACATGTGGTACATCAGGCTTAATGGAAAGTTTATGTATGACCACATCTGGTGATAGGCCTGGCATTTCAATGTAGTTCCATGCGAAGTAGTCTTTGTATTCATAGACTAGTGCTTTTATTTCCTCTAATCTTTCAAATGTGAGGTTACCACTAACAAAGGTTAGCATAGGCTCTTCTTCAGTACCTAAGTTGATTTCTTAGAGTTCATCAATGGTGGCTTGATTGCCTTTCTTGAATTTCTTTGGGGCCTCTTTGAGATCAATGATTAGCTCTTCTTTGAGTATATCCTCACTTTTATGTGTATCAACCCTTTGTTCATCTGTATTTTCTACAAGGACTTCTTCTTTGAAGGATAGGGCATAACATGAGCTCCTTGGGTGGGGGTGCTGAGGCAATATATCTTAATCCCCATGTAGTGACTTTTCCAATCCTACGGGATTTTGGGCATTAACCGCTTGCTAGAGTTTTTTAAATAACAGAGCTTGAATGCTTGATTGTATAGGCTGAATGTTGTCCTTAACTAGCTTTGTTATGACCGATGAGTAGTATTGAGAGATTATTATTGCAACATCTTCTTCCTCAAAATCATTCTCTTCAAACAACATTTGTGTGGAATTTATAGTTTGCTCTTCTGTTTCATAGAAAAGAGTCACACGTTCATCATATCCTTTTCTAGGAGGAATATAAAAGATTTTCAGTTATACTATTTCTTCATCTCTTGAAGTTGTTAAAGCTTTTATGTATGCTTTTACACCATAATTATCTTTATAGACTTAGTGGGGACTTGGGATTTAGGTACCCTTCTTAGAAAAACATGAGTTTTCTTTAATTATTTTATCACCTCATTGGTACTAGCTTCTTCTATCTTTTGACTAGCCAAGGCTTTCTTAGGTTGATAAAGTACTAATTCATCTTCACCATCCTCAGTATCACTACTAAGGTGAGACTCTATCCTAGGCTACTTTAATTCATTGGTATTTTTACCCTCTGAATTATTCCCTTTCAAAAATAGTTTTATAGGTGTGTTAGCTATAACACCCAAAAGAGGAGGGTGGGGGAGGTGAATTGGGTTTTTAAAGAAAACTTAAATACTTAATGATAATGCTTTAGTAAAATGAAACAACAAAAAGCTAATAGCCAAAAAGTAAAGTGCATGACTGTAAAGAAAGAGAACACAGAGATTTTTACATGGTTCGGCCAAATCTCAAAACTGACTTACATCCACACCTAGTCACCCAAGCTAGGAATTCACTAAAACAAAGTTGAGATTATAACAAATCACTCATATTCTCTTTCATAGATAAGTACAAACCAACATGTACTTTCCTTAATGGGCAATTACAACCCAACACGTGCTTTCCTTAATAAGCAAGTACAACCCAACAAGAGAATAAGAAAGAGGAATAAGAAAGTATCTAACTCTCAATTTTAAAATAATTTTTCCCTCAAAACCTAACTATAATAATATTAAAGCAAGTGAAAACAAAGGTATGAATTATAGCTCACTTAAGATGTATATCATGTGAAATAAACTTTAAAAAGAATTCAAAAAAAATGTAATAACTTGAAATGAAAGTGATTTAGTAAACGATTTAAAATGTAGCACAATGATTATTTGAAAAACTATACCAACTAAATTATTATAAAGAGATTTGAGTTTAGGAAATATCAAATGCATATGCAATGTGAAAGCAGATAAACTCAATTGAATTCTCTTTTAAAGAAATTATTATTTATGCAAAAGATGAGATGATTTAGAAGAAATAAAACTTGTTACTCACAAGTGTTTTAAATAAAATAATTAACAAGAAAATAATCTCTCTTTAGAATATGCAAGAATAAAGAAGTGAAAATAAGTTATAATAACAAAACTTAATTAGTCAACCGCAAAGCTTTCAGCCAACTTGAGAAAATATAAGAATAGATAAATTAAGCACAAAATAAATTGACCAAATGCATAAGTAACTCAAGCCAAGAAGGAAAACAATGTCACTTAGCATGTAAAATCACAAAATAGAATGATCGCACCTTGTTAAGCTTTTGGCCACAAGGAAATCCTCCAATCTTCCAAGTTCTTTTGTGCAAACTTGAATGCAATCACTTGAAAGAAGGAAGAGGAAGAATGTTGAAGAGGTTAGTACTTGATTCACCATGAGAAATCTCCAAGGGAAATTTTTACAAGGGTTTGGCCAAGAGGAGAAAAATCCAAGAAAAAGTTAACCCTAGTCTAAAGAGATACATATATAGTTTGAGAGGTTAATAGGGGCCGGCCAAGCTAAAGAAAACAGAAGGCAAAATAAATTTGGAATTGATTAAACACAAATCAATTAAAAATAAAAATAATTTACATGGTGAAAGGTTCAGCCAAGACAAAAAAAAAAAGAAGAGAAATCCTATTTAGCAAGAAAAGTTAATTTGAATTAATTAATTTGAATTTTAATTTGCACGAGAGGGATTTCAGCCAAGGCAAGGAAGAGGGAGATCTAAATGGTATGTAATTCAATTGAATCAATTAAATTTAATTAAAAAGGGCAATCTGGCCAAGAGAGGTTTTTTAAAAAATTTTAAATGTTATTTAAATAGGTTGACATGATATGGTTGGCCAAAGGAGTTTCCATGATGGAATTCAATTTGAATTCAATGAAATATTATGGAATATTCAATCAATTGAAATTGAATAAAATAAATAAGGAAAAATATTATTCTAGAACATTTTAACTTAAATCCAATGGAAATATTAAAAATTCGGCCAAGCTACATTCCAAAAATAGATTAAATTTTATTTAATGTGCGTAATTTAAATTAAATGATTATGAATAAGATCTTAGAAAATTTCAAATCAATATTCATCAAGTGATTTATTTGAATTTAAATAATGGTATGGCTAGCCATGGGTGGTTTTCAAAAATATGATTTATAAAAAGGAAAGAAGTTAATTCAATGGCTTATTTTAATTGAATTTGAATTAACTCAAATAAATTCAAATTAATTATAATTAAATAACCTAGAGAAGCATATGATCATCCACAAAACATTCCTTGAAAAGCTAAGTTCAAATTTGCATATGTAATCAAGAGAATATTCAATTTGAATTCAAAAATAATTCAAACTTAAAATTTAAATAAATGAATTTTTTAATCTAGAAAAATATGGGATAATTATGGAAATAATTTGAATAACTCTCACATAATTTATTTAGCAAATAATCATGAAACAATTCGCCCAAAAAGATTTAACATGAAAAATAGGATAGCTGAGAGAAAAATAATCAAAGGATAATTTCAGGATAATTGGATTTTATGCAAGTAATAAATGGATAATGAACATGTTTTAGCATGGAAATAGTTTATTGAGATGTGAACTTAATTTAGCTTGCATGGAAGCACAATAAATGTAACATGGTTTATGCATTTAGTTTACATTGTCCAAATAATGAATAATTTTAAAGAATAATTATAAATATGAAATATAGTGTTTATGTATAATTTACAATAGTTTGTTTTAAAATGAATGAATGATATAGTTTATTTAAGTGAGCATTTTATTTTCCTTAATATAGTTATTCCCAAAAAAATTTCCACCCAGCCCATGTCCAATAGCTTTAATATTTTGATATAATTGAAGAACCAGGAGCTAAAGAATATTCTCCACACACTTGAATTTAACTTGATTATTAGCACTTGAATATGTGTTTGTTATTATCAAAATCAATCTCATATGAGATGGGGCTAATGAAGTCAAGAAGGTGGAGCTATTTGTTTCTGGAATTTGGATTCTCCTACTTTTTAGGCACAAAGTACTTGGCATCATCATAAATCTTGATTTCATGTATCAAGAATGGATTCATGTCACACTCAATTTGGTGCTCTTCACCATTTTGTATATAATTCATACATTGATGAAGGGTTGAAGGTACTATGCCATATTCATGAATTCATGGCCTACCAAGAAGCGCTTTGTAACAACTTGGGCTTCGATTACATAGAATTTAGCTTCTTTGTATAGTTTCCCTAAGTGTATTGATAGAACAAGAGATCCCAAGGCTTATTATCTCTATACCCTTGTAGAAATATCATGCTTTTGTCCAAGTAGCGAGCATCTAAAGCTAGCGCTTGTAGCATTTTAGCTATTATGAGATTGACTGAGGCACCAGGACCAATCAATATTCTTTATATATGGACAAAGTTACCCACAGTTGTAACATAGAAGGGCCAATTATGTTCAGCTATCCATAATAACATCTTTACCGAATGTGATAGTTGCGAATTTTTGAGAGGTTAAATCTTCTTTATTTTTCTCTTCTTAAAGAATGTCTCATATTATTCTAGATTTTGCAAGGCTTTGACTAATGTGTCACGTATATCTTTAGATAGTATGAGAGCATCATAAATGTTTAGCAAAGCAAGGAGCTTACATAAATGTCCAGAATATTATAGTCTACCCCTATTTTGGTAAACTGTTGTGGTTTAGCTGGTGGTAGAGGTAAGGAATTTTTATTGACTTGAATTATTTTTCCTTTATCACTGGGTTTTCATTGTAGAGGTAGAGGAATTCTTTTTACACTCCTTAGTTGGACTTGGTTCGCTTCTTCTATCTGATCTCTTTTATCCGAAGAAGTCTTCAAATTTTGTGTTTCTTCATAATTTTCAAAGTTTTCATTTCTCTTAGAGTTACCGCAAATCTTAAGATGTACTTTTTTTATCCTAACTTGACCCTCCTTTTGGTAGGCTTTTATATGGGAAAGCATATTTCTCCTTCAAAGTTAGTCAAAGTAGCAACCGCATTTATGACATGACACGTTTCTGCCAAAACTTATTCTTTAGAATTTTTTGTGCCAAATTATAAATAGGCCATATATTCCTCTAGCTTAATTGGCCTTCGAGGAGGTTGTTTGTATTCCTCTAAGGAGTCAATCATTTTTTGTGGTTAAAATTTTCATTTTCTTGATTTCCTCTTTTCTTCAATTTGTAAAGCTTTGATGAAGAATCCTACTCTATTTTTGTCTGCTTCTTCTTATTATATAAAAATTGCCCCCTGTTGAAAAAGAACCGTCTTGGATCTACTTTATGCTCTAGGGAATTTTTCCATCAAAAGCCTTCTATAGCTGCAAGAATATTGATCATCCATTTGGTCTTTTTTTTTAAAAAAAAATTTCCCAACCACTTACTTCTTCTTCTAGTATTTAGGTGGATTTGCCTTTATCATTAGTCATATTCTGAATCCCAACTCGTTTAGTGCTTTTACCTTTGGCATCCTAATTGAGTGAGTTATAATGACCTTCACCTTTTCTTTTTTAGGATGTATATGTATAATGTCTGATAAGGTGAGTTCCCCATTCTGTTAACTCTTTCTACTCAATCTTTAAAAGAAAATAATCTTCAATTGGGTGGTTTATGAGTCTATTGAATGGATAATTATTGGGATCATCGACTTTGTCAACTTTGTCTAGTTGTCATGGCTATGATAATCATAATCCCAACTTCAGGGCTTTTTTGAAGATTTTAGCAATACATTCTGTTTTGAATGAGTACTACTTAGATATCTTGTCTTGATGAGTTAGTCCTTTTTTCTTGTCTTTAGTGGCTTCAATGTTGGTCTTGAGGCTACTGCTAGTCATGAGGTTACTGCACCTCCATTTCTCTTTTTATCAACCATGAAGGTGAATATTATATTTACATCATTCTTCTTTGTGTCATTCGACATTAGTTGTTTACCTTTTTTCAGAGGGATTGTTATTATAATTGGCATAAAGGCCTTTTTGTCTGGGTAACCTCTCAAACTTTGCTACACAATCCAATAGTACTTGAAATGTATTAATGGTAACCATAGTTAGAAATGGGGCCATTTGATCATCAATATTCCCCTTGAGGAGTTCTGCTACATGCTTTTTTGTAAGCTTTTGATCACATCTCATACTGAGATTTCTCTATCTAGTAATGTATTTTATGACATTCTTATCTCCCCTTCTCTTTTCCAAGGCAAGATCTATAATTGTTACCTTTTTGGTCATTCTAGTAAATCTCTTGATGAAGAGTGGTTCGAATTCAACGAAGGTCTTTTCTGAGTCATTGTGTAACTCAATGTACCATTCGAAAGCTTTATTGGTGAGACTGGTAGCAAATTATCATAATAGTAGGGCATAATTTCCTCCAGTATTTCCACATGCGGCTTTAAACTAGGATAAATATTGCCATGAATTTTCTATGCTTGAGAATGTGTTGAATTTTTGGGACAACATACCCTTTAGGGTATTATATTTGATCGTATTTGACCAAAAATGGTCGATCTTTCCCAACTAGTTGTTAAGCAGCTTCTGAGGTGATAACTGTTTTGACCTTTTTCTCTTTTAAGGTCTTTCACCTAGGACTTGGTAAAAATATTTGCTTATTGATGGACATTTATTATAGCTTGTTCTGGGGATTCTTACCTTTATACTGGAACTATTTGGAAGTTGGATATTATACTTAGTATATCCCCCATTTTTAGCTGTTGGGTTACTCATATCCG
This sequence comes from Cymbidium sinense, assembly GCA_021442155.1. Taxonomy (NCBI): domain Eukaryota; kingdom Viridiplantae; phylum Streptophyta; class Magnoliopsida; order Asparagales; family Orchidaceae; genus Cymbidium; species Cymbidium sinense. Next base: position 89,352,864 of record CM038219.1, read on the forward strand.
GCGGATCCCTTGGAGGTATTCACTATGTTATAATCATAATCATATTAAGCTGATAGCCTTTCATTAGCTCATTCATTTCGTTATGGCAGGCATTGAGCTGACTGATCTCTTGGTCTCTTTGCTAGAGTTTATAACCCATTTGTTATTTTAACCTTGCTATAATGTAGGCTAGCTCTTCTATTACCACAACCTTTACTTGAGTTTTTACTTTAGATTGTTGATGACTTGAGTTCTCTTGATGTCCCCCTTCATTCTATTATTCGGGTGGCACATTTTTATTTTGAAATGTGTATCAACCATATAATCAGTTCTAACCTCCATATGATCAATATCATCATTACTGTGGAGGTCTATGATTGACCACTCTTCATTAGTTGGGAGATCTTCATCTTCCCAGAAGAGTTGGATGTCCATCTCATCATCCACTGGATAACTTTTGTCAAACTAGCATTTTCAATTGATGATGGGGGATTCTACTCATTTGTCATCTATTGGGGTGAGCTTACAGTCGATGATTTGGGATTCCTTTGGGACCTAAATCAATCAAGACCTTCCAATAGTGGATCTCTAGGTATGTATATCATATGTCACACCTTAGTGTTCATCGGATATATGTTGTGGTTGTCGGGACATTCTATTCATGGATCTTTCGGTATGTATCTTAGATGTCACACCTTGGTGTTCACCGGATGCATGTTGTGGTTGTCAACAACTGGACACTTAGTATTTTTGTGTTTAAGGGCTCGTCATTAGTGTTTATTGACTATGGTGCTGATAGACTAGAGTATTGCTATAAATTGGCATAATATTTTTTTTATTCCCACTTCTTTTGGGGTAAGAATTTATGGGGTTGGCTACCTGGTTCACCAATTCCTTTATTTTTCTCTAAAGGTTTCTATTCTTGACTTCCTTTAGAATCTTATAGATTTTGTAAGAAAGGAATTCTTTCATGTGCAGTTGACTTTATGGACTAGGATGTATATGTTTATCCCATAATGATTTCTTTATAGCTCCTCTTGAGCCATTTCTATTGACCCATCAGAGTGGATTAAAGTTATTTCTAGTGGGTACATTTGCTTCCACAAGTGGGTTGGATTATTGCTTGGTGGCATTGAATTTTCTATGGGCCCTCCTTGACATTTTGATGTTCGAAGAAGACACTTCGTAGTCATGCGTCCCCGGAGTGAAGGTAGTGTCATGTCAAATAGTATGTTCTCCTGATGCATTGTTGGGTGGGTTGACTATGCTAGACTTTAACTTGGGCCTAGTGGTCATCTTATCCTCAATATGGGTGGTTGGCATTGCCTTTGATACTATCAAAGATAGAAGTTGTCTTTTAGGGTTGGGCTCCTTCAAGATGATCACATTTGACCATTTCCCTTTATTGAATGCCTTTGGTATTTTGGTGCTCCTGACTATGGTCTTAGTCACTAGTCTAGCTGACAGGAATTAAACAACCTCCAAGATTGTTCCAAACTACAGAGTAGCTCCAGTGAAACCAGCGTTAATAATGCCTTGAGGTAATCTTATATTAGATCCCTCACCAAGCTTGAAAGTCATCATGTTCTTGATGTTTGCCATTGAAAAACCTGGTCATAAATCTTAAAATTTTAAGAGATTATAACACTTTATTTAGGTCTGTGATGATGCCTTATATTTCTAGCTAGAGAAGAGAAAGAAGTAATCCCTAGTGGAGTTGTTAGAAATCTAATCTCTCAGAAAAAATACCTTCAAGGATGCGCTCCGCCATCGTTGGTGAGATGGGTAGGAATATATTTTTTCATGTGGCAGATTGGTATATATTTAACTAGATTTCCTTTAACTTCATGTTAGGATTAATTTAGATATGGGTTGTATTTCCTATGGATGTAAGCCTTTATAGTTAATTACCCCTCTTACAGTAGTAAGAAAATACTCTCAATTATAGTTGGAAATATACATATCTATCTGATATGCATTTGGTATCTTAGAGGTATGTGTGGCATAGATAACTATCATGTAGAGTTCAAATAGCGAATAAAGAGAATAGGCTTACTTCCTTTTGGAATGCCAAAATATAATTTAAATATTCGCATAATGAAAAAGATAAGTTGCCAATGCACAACATGTAACGAGTAATGAGTGAAGTAACTATTTAATTTGAAGCATATATTGTGTGTGTGTGTGTGTGTGTGTGTTGGGATGATGACACACCAATAAAGATCCCATGATTTCATCATCCTGAGCTATCATGGTCCTTAGTCTACTTAGCTAGGGAAATTATTACTGACCTTAGAATCCTTGTCAACAAACATGGGTTGCGTTGTATAAGGTGTTCTTATAGACCTGGGGTGGTATTTATCTATGGGTATAAATTTAAGTCAACCTTAACTAATATAAGGCTATTTTTCTACTAAATATATTCCATGATTTATAGCTCTAGAAGAAAGGCCATTAAAGAACATATAACCCATTATAGTGAGTGAAATATATTGGAGCTGTGTAGATACTAAGCCACCCAATCAGAGGGTTCTAATCATATCAGTATTTTATGTCATGTCGTTTGACAACAAAACCATGTAGATAGAGGAAACAGGCCACATCCTTACTTGCATGAGATTATTTAAGTATGAACATCAATAAATTTATTTAACATGGGCCCTTTTATGAGCAAAGGCTTTCTTAGCTTGTCATCCGTGATAAAAAATGATGGATGGATGGAGGATTATTTGATTTAAGTTATATTGAATGATGAACTTCATTCAATTTATACATATTCCCTATAGATGAATTTTACAATCAGCACAACCATCATCAGGAAAAGATTAGGTTTTGGTAACCTAGACCCAATAATAAGACCTAACTAGTCCTCAAAAATAAAATTAGGTAATTGTTATTATGTTAGGGCCCAAGCAGGTGATTTATTTTACATTATGCTTAGTGTCGAGGTGCTGAGAATATGATCCCTAGGCACTATAACACGCTGTGGCACTGCATGGTTTGTTTTATGGTGTTATAATTGTAAGTCATGTTGACCATTTGAATGGCACTATGGCGGTAGTTGTGTAGCACCACAATGCTGGTCAAAAGCCTATTTGAGATAACTGATAGAAGTTTAGACTCTTTAAGGCATGAGACAAACTTTTTTACCAGTGCTTTGGTACTATGTCAGGGCGTCACGACACTACATAAATGCATCACATCTTTTCAATTTAAATATTTAATGGTAATGAATGCTCTTTTTGACCAGCACAATAGCTGACTTGACAAGATGACCAGCACCTTGGCGATGCATGAGAGCGTTGTAGTGATGGACTATTCCAAAACCTGAGAGGCTAGTGCCACGACACTAAGCCTAGCTTATAAATGGACCTCTTTGTGCTATGAAAATTTTCATTTTGTATTTCTTTGAGTTTTTCTTGGAGTTTTCTCTCATCCTCTTATTTTATTAGCTCTTCTGTCCTACTAAGAAGGTAACCATGCTACTCAAAGGTCATTGCCAAAAGAAGAGCTACCTTCACAGTAAAAGTTAATGGTTTTGTTAGCTCTACGATAGAAGAACGCTATCAATATGCTCTCATCCACAAGCATCTCATCTTATAGAGGAGCTTCCATAACTCAGGTGGGAAAGTGGAGAGCATGATTATCAATCACAGCTAAAAAAAGTTGGCCTATGAGAGTAGCTCCCATAGTCCCTGTAGTGTAGAAGTTCTTCACCAATATGAAGGAGCACCAAAACAACCAAGCATTCATCTGGCAGAAATTAGTAAGCTTTAGTAGTACCACCATTAATGCATATTACGAGTTGCCAAATGTGGCATATGACCAATATCTTTCCTATTTGAATGATAATCTGAATTTTGATGAGGTTCTTTATTTTCTCACTGGCTACAATGCCAACATCCAATGAAAATGACGGGAGGAAAAGATCATCAACTTTCTTGTCATTAGTTCTGATGCTTCTAAAGCTTGACACTATTTCATTTCTATCAAGTTGATGACCATTAGTAATATTAGTGAGGTGGCCAAGGATCGAGTCATTTTGAATTTTGAAATTCTAAAGGTATTTACAATAGATATAAGAAAAATAATTTACAATTCCATTTGAAATATGGTTAAGGGTAATACTATATTAGGTTATGGTCATATGTCTCTCATTTATAGTTTATGTACTGCGATGGGTGGGTTAGGGGAGCTCGATGAAGAAGTTCTCTTTCAGAAGGCTCCTCTAACAAAGAGACTTATTGAGGGTTTTAGTTTAAGGTTTGAAGTGGGGAAAAGCTCACATGCCCCAAGACCTCGACCCTAAACTCATAAATTTTTAAGAGAGCAAGTCTTAAAATTAAGGAAAAAAGTGGATGAGAGTAGCCATAGGGAAAAGGCTTTAGAAAAGGAATTTGACTATCACATGGATCAATAACAAAACCAATTTTCATATATGGTCTAGTTTAATAAGATAATGGTCCATATGTTTAAAAAGTATGGGCTTGGGGATCCAAGTTAGGTTTCTTTTCTTGTAGTGCCTGAATATCCCCCTTTTGAGGCTACCATGAAGAGGGGGATGATGATGATTATGACTACTAGTTTCTCCCTCTTTTCATTTATTTTATATTTTCCTCTATTTTTGTACAATCTATGTAACCCCCCTTTTTTAATATTAATAAATACATATTTCTTTCATGTATTTATGTATTACTATGCATTTATGTTGTTATTTATCATTTGGGAAGCTCTAGGAATAAGATGATGAAACCTCCCTATAAAAGATGGCATCAAAGAAGCAGTTCCTTGCCACTGCGGTTGTATTACCTAGGCGCTTCTATTCTACAGGATTTAAGCCTAAGACATGAGAGTATAGTGCCTCAGTGCTTGATATTCAGCATTGTAATGCTCTACAAAGAGCCATTTTTTGTTCATTCTACTGAGAGCCTCGGTGCAAGATATTCAGTGCTGGAATGCTCTGTAGAGAGCCATTTTTTGTTTGTTCTACTTGAGAAGATGGTGCCTCGATGCTCGATATTCAGCTCCATGATGCTCTGCTATAAACAAGATTCAAGTGAATAGTTTCTAAGTCCAATATCCCAGATGTTTAATAAAAAAACATTAAATTATTTTTATACCTCGGTGCTTACGAGATAATTCTTAGGTGTTGCTAGATTTTTGACATGGATAATCCAAAAAGCATGGTGCTTACGACCATAGCACCTAGGCGTTATTCCCTTAGTGCATAATGTTCAAAATTTTGGCAGAGTATTGCCTTAGGAAGAATAGATTTTCACATGTTTAATGTAGAGAACTCTTTTCCCTTATTTTGAATCTAAGATCAAAGGGGGGAGGGTTTTGTTTCACATCAGAACTAAGTTCAACGATTAGAATGGATTTCTAGGCATGGAACCTCGGGCTACAGTGCTATATTGAGTGTAAGAAATCTGAGAGCATAACGCCTTGGAGTCACGGCGCTATCAGGCAGAGCACCAAGACTTCATTTCTTAAGATCTTGATGCCTCAATGCTCGATCATGGTGTTGCTACACCACAAGATGAGAATGCACATTTCAAACATAAATTCTTGAGGAATATAACAATTTTTATGAAAATTTAAGCAAAGTAACATTTTAACAATGCTAGGTTATTGTATTTTAGTGCAATCCTCCTAGGTTCCGGATATAAGATCAACAGAGAAAGATTTCTTTTTTTTCTTATGTAAGAACTAAGTTCAACGATGGAGGTTTTTCCTTCTTTTACTCCAGATCTAAGATCAACGGAGATACACTACTTTTTCTTTCTCATTAGATCTAAGATCAATGATGGAATTTTGATCAAAGATAATTTTAAGTGATAAAAATTGGGTAAAAGGGGCATTATTTCAAACATCTTTTACCCAGAGTGGATGAGAGATTGCTTTTGTGTGACGAGAGTCATTTCTGTAGAGGGCACTAATTCCTGGACCAAGAACTCACCAGAAAAAACTAGGGACTAAAAGAAGAAGAAGTGGAGAGGAGGGAAGAAGAAGCAGGAAGCAATTTCCTCCCCCATATAGAGATCTTTGTACTAATGGGGTGGTTTTCTACCCCATAACTATTCCCCCTACTCCCCTGGACAGTTAGCATTCATGGGGGTGGGAGTGACAATTTTTCTTTTTTCGTAACTACAGATCATCGTCGTAGCGCTGTCATGGAAGCACAACAACACCATGCCATCAACTTACCAACTAGATTAGCAATTATCCTTCTAGAAGGATTGCCATAGTACCTCAGTGCCAAGATCACAGTGTCATGGCAGTGTGGCCAAAAAGAAAATTTTTTTTAACTTTTTTATGCAAACAATAACTTACTATTAATATTATTTTCATTAGTGTTATTGAAGTACCCCCTATTGACCTCCTTTTTAGATGAGATTAATCTAATTTTTAAACTAGTAATTAGAATACTTAATCCAAGATTAGGAGACTGCTAATTAAACATTTAGGATACTATACATGGTGACCTTGTGAACCCTTCTAAGGTATAACCTAACCTAATAAGATTAGGTGAACCCAAAATAAAGTCAAACCTAAAAGCCAAATATCCTAAAATGACTCCTTTTAGGATTTGAACTAATCTAATTGAATTGGATTAGGTAAATTCAAAGAAAATTGGATCAGGTGAATTTAAAGTAATTCCAATAAACATCTAAGTTAAACACATTTAAATTGAAATATAAATTCAATTGAGTTTATATTAAAGTAATTGAACTAGCCAGCTCAATTAACCTGCCTAAACTCAAACATACCTACACCTAAAAAAATTCTAATAAAATAAAAAGAGTAAAGTCATTACATGAACATGAATGGATTTAAACATGAAGGTTAAAGATTTTTGACCATTGGACATATAATTGACTTATGTGGGTCTCATTTTGTCAAAGGTCAACCCACCAAAAAGTTGACCAAATTAAATCATTTTAAAGGTTTAAAATCATCAAATGAACATGGTTAAACATGAATCTAAAGAAATTTCAATCTAACATGTCCTTAATTTGATTAATTAGATGACTTGATCTAAGCGAGTTTAAATGCACCTTATGAAACTTAAATTCAAATTAAATCAAAATTAATTCAAATTAAATACCCAAAATCATTTGATAAACATCATTTAACATAATTCACTCAATTATTGAGTTTAATTTGATCAATTTGGATATTTGACCCAACATAACCCATGTTAACCAATTAAATCCAATTTTTTAAAGTTTGTTTAAATTTAAAATTAACTTCAAATGAATTAAAATTTATTGAGATAAATAATCTCAAACCCTTGATCAAACATAATTAAAAGCCAAATATATTTTAATTGAGTCAAATTGGTTATTTGACTGAATTGAAATTAACTTAATCCTTTTTGGGTCAAATATGTCAAATTAGCTTGAATCAAATCAAATCTTCATGTGAAATGAATCAATTGAACTTCAAGTCATTCAAAGAACAATCAATAGTCATTACAATCATCATTTAATATCTATCAATTAAAGGAATTCAATCTACATTAAATCAACCCTAAAAGTATTAACTAAAGGCACCTAAGCCCAAACCCAACTTAAATGAGCTTGTTTGACTCATGGTTCACCTTGAGTTTGATTTGGGTAGCCAACCAGCAACCTAAAGGGAGAATATGAGGTGGAGAAGCCAAGAGGTGCATGGCAAATTATGTGGAGCATGGGAAAAAGAAAATTCCAAAATCACTATACCCAAAGCTAAAACCTAAGATACTTCCTCCACTTTTCATCCTAACTGATTTGGATTGTTCACAATCAAGTAACTAGCTCTTAGAGCTAGCCTCTAAGGGTGGAAATCACCATGAAAAGTCCATTCTGATAACTCCCTCATAACATAGCTCTTAGCCACATATGAAGGAGGGAACGAAACATTCTCTTAGAAATCTAACATCACACACACATTCCCCAAGTGAAACGAAGAGAGCCAAGTCCTTCACTGATTCCCATGCCACAAGCAAACCATATTTTGGCCAGACCCTCTGGTAAATAGGAGGAGCTTTACCTCCATAGCAATTGGTGAGAAGGCAATTCAATTGCTCGTACCTAGAGATTTGTCACATCCCCACAAATGTGCTCAAAGCGTTCCGGCCATCGAGGATAGACGCTGGTGAGGTATGCCTGGAAACTGACCCCACTTTGTCATTTTAGTTTGGTCCTTTGTAAAGGGAATTTGATCTCAAGTGAGTTCAAATTATATAGATGCACTCTAGATAAGGTCTTGATAGATTTGTAATTAAAATTAAGTGATTATGCTAATTTGTAATTCAATGGACTATGCTCAACTTCTGTCATTAATCGAGGAGACGTAATCTCCACTATCCACTCCTTCTATTATGAATAGATGGTTGAGATCTAGTTGGATAATTTGATTAAAACCTACATAGGAACCATGAGCGAAATCATGAATGTCTAATTGAAGATTAGAGGGTCATAAGAATCTCGTGTGTCCTGTTTAATAACGCGGGATCTAGCCTACGTGGATGAATCACATGCGACAGTGTGGAAAGCGACTCTGAGTTAGCACCACGTGGCACTGGCCGCTTTGAAACAAAAATCCTGATTTTTTGGATTTAAAAATTATTAAAAATCATAATAACTTTAAAAATCATTGAAAATAAAATATTCAACCAAAAAATGTAAATAAAGGCTCCATGGATTCATCTGAGTGAGTAGAGTCAATTAAATCTAAAATATCTAATTTTTATTAGGTAATTTTTGGCTTAATTAAGATTTAATTGAAAGTAATCAAATCCAAATTAAACTCTAACCATTAATCTAATTAATTTTAAACTTTGGAGAATCAAATTAATATTAAAATACATCATAGATAAAATTTTCAAAATTTATTAAAAATTCATATATATGAAATTTTCATCATAAACCCTTAATTTTATGAAATAAATCAATAATAAATTTGGAAAATTATGGAAAATATAAAATCAACTCAAATCATTATAGCGAATCCTAATGAATCTAAAAATATCATTAGAACTCTCTGAAAATTAATAAATCCTAGAATGGCTTAATTAGGTAATTAATTGAATTAATTAATTTGTACTTTAAAAATATAATAAATTTAACAAAACTTTTAGAAATCTAGATAAACCCTCTATGGCATCTTCTAGAAGGGAAATTAAGAAAATTAAAACCTCTAATTAGTTTTATCTATTTTAGGTTTTATTAAAATAATTAAAATCCTAATTAATACTAAATTACACATTTGATTAAGATGAAAATTTAGGGATCTTAAATTTACAAGAAACCCTATCTGCCATAAATATTTCAAGGCTGAATTATCTCAAGATATAAAGTTATTGAATTTCTAATCAATAGGTCAATTTAAAAGAAACTATAAATAAAAAATTACATAAAATATAAATTTTTTTTAAATCAATCTAATAATTTTCATTAACATCATAATACCTAGGAAAAATTGCTTAACCCTCTAAAGTTAAGGAATTAAATTAGTTATGCATTTAAGGTTTATGGAATAATTTTAAAAAATAAAAATTAATCAAAATTTAAATTATTAAATTGATAAAATTATACCAAACCAATTAATCAATTGAAATAAAATCTAATCAACATCTAAACTTCATACCCAAATCAATAAATTCATTAATATTAAAATTACTTTAAGTCCACGGATAATTATAATTTCAAATAAAAATAAAAAATGATTAATAATTTCTATTAAATCTGAATAACTTAGAAGTTTGAAATGGCACAGATTATTTTTTGTACCTTAGGTAGTTCATCCACAAATGTTTTTTTTGGGTTATGAATGATAAAAAACTTTTCATCTTAATAGATTTAATTCAACAATAACACTTTGTTAAAACCAAATTAAATGATGAATCAAAAGAGCATAAGTTAATCAAGTCTCTTAAGTTATGAAATTGAAGTATAGTGGATTACTTAAGTGATGAAACTGATGAAATCAAAACATCTAAACCAAGCTTGAATTAAAGATTAACTTAAATTAACTAAGTTAACTTACTCATGTTAGCAAACATAAGCATTAAAGAAATAAATGAATGAAATTAATTCAACTATTTAAATGCATTAAATAATTATAATATATGAAATTAAATGAGTGTCTAATAAGAAAAAAATCTAAGTCATGAAACTATGCATATCTTACACAATATAGTAAATTAAATAATATAAAACATAACTGAATGAAGTCATTTGAAATGAAATAAATCAAATAAAAATAAAACTTAAATTAATTCTTATCATGTTAAATGATTGAACTATTAATTTAATTTTAAAGATACACTTTACATTTTAATTAAAGGTCATAAATTAAATTAAGAAACATTATTCAAATCAAAACAAATAAAAGAAGAATAAATCTTAGCCCTATTTAAAATTATAATTGAAAAGAAGAATTGAACATTAATTAAATCAAAAGACAATCAATCAAATAAATTTCAACAAAATCTAAATTTTTAATTGGTTAAGTTAAGATATATTGATCAATTTGCATAAATATCACAAAAAAAAAGAATAAATAATATTTAAAACAACTTTCATAAATACAAGATCCTAATCAAAACACATAAGCATCAATTAATTCTAAATTCAAATAAGTCCATCAAATTAATTCAAAAAAGGTTAATTATGATACTTAAGATCTTAGTTTGACCTTTAGAATGGATGAAAATATCATTCTACTAAGATTATGATGTTGAATAGAATAGGTTCCACCCAAAATGGAATTTATTTTATCCTTCATTCTTTAAAATCTAAATTCCATCTTAACACAAAATAAACTTAAACATGAAAATAAATTGACAAAATCATTATACCATTTAAATTGAAATTCCATAATTGTAAATTGAACAAATTTTAAAATAAAATAAATCAAATGAAAATAAAAATTTTCAAAATTGGCTATCATATAGTATATAGTCTGTACACCCGTGGTCATATGGTTACTAGTCCGAAGGAGGTCTTGATACCTTGAACTTTTGGTTTAACAAAGACGTGTACCTATGAAGCAAAATTATGAAAAGTAAAGATTAAATTATAAATTAAACTAAAACTTGAACTTAAAAATCCTAGTAAAGACATACTATACAAGCTCCTTTCTCACACACTAGATGGATAGGTCACCAAACTTAGACTTAGGTTAGGCCGATGATCTGTGATGTTTTGTGATGTGATGCTTTATCTTATTTTATGGTCTAATATTTTAGACAGGAAGACTAAGATTGTTTTCCCACTAGTCTGGATGATAGGATGATATTTTTAGGTTAACACTATTTCTTATAGGGTATGTACTTAAAGGGACCACTGTAATAAAAAATTATAATAAATGTTATTTGCTTGCAAGTGTTGCTTAAGTCCTTAAGCATAGCCCAATGGGACAGGTGAACTTGGCAAGTAACTAATGATAAGCCTAGATGTTTGAAATATAAACAACTAGTGTATTGTGTGCATTTCCTAACATTTGTTTTGCAAGGATTAGGAATTTATTTGGAAATTTTAATAAATAATTTAAGCCTAGAATTAGGTTAGGATCTATGAGGTCTAGGAATAGCAGGAACTAACTTTACTAGTTGGTGATCCTTTGTGATACCCATGGAGGTTGTTGACCTAATTTTTGGATAAGGTTAACATCATTTTCAAGTGAAATTAATTATTCTAATCCATTTCAAATGCTTGAATTAACATAATTAAAAGATAAATACAATGTAATAGAGTCAAGTAAGTCATTTGACTCAATTGGACCCAACCTAACTAATTTAAGCCATAGTAGGTTAAATATGGAATAAACAAACGATCAATTTCAAATTCCATTAAACCCATTGATTATCAACATCATAAATAATTAAATGGATATAATTAAAGTATAAATATAGCATTAATCCATCAAATGGAGCAAGCTAGATCAAGCCATATAAAAAAGTTCCTAAATGGCATAATTTCAAAACATTTGAACCCAAGCTTCAATTAATCATCTTGGAATACATTCTAACCTATCTTAAGATAAGTTTAGAATAAATTTGCAGCCAAAATTAATCAAATTAATGAATTTCAAGTCAATCCAAGGAAAAGAATATTCCATGGAAAGACAGAAGTACATGAAAAGAAATTTTCTTTCATAATACACTCCTCTTTGCTCCTCCACCTCACTTGGACATGTGTTGATCTGTTAACCACCCTTTAGAGCTAGCCTCCAAGGGTGGCAATCACTTTGTCTGTTCGACCAAACATGGAAAAATAAAAGAGAGCTATTCTCAGACCCAATTAAGCATCCCATCACCTTCCCCAAGCAAAATGAAGCTGAGTACAACCTTTCCTCGACTGCCATGCCACCAACAAGCCGGAGAATGACCAAACCTATTGAAAAATTTGTGAAGCTTGGTCTTTATATTGATCAATGGAGAAGCTATCTAATTCCCATTTCTTAGAGTCTCATCACATCTCCACAAAGCTAAACGAGTTGTCTCCGCTACTTGAAATCATCGACGATGAGGTACACACCAAACTTGACCTTTTTTACGTCTAATTTAGGTCTTTTTGTGAAAGAAACTTCATCTCATGGGAGATTAAGTCATATATATGTGATCTATGTGAGATTTTGATGGATTTAGAATTACAATTGAGTGATTTCATCAGCTAGATCTGTTGAGAGGCTATGACACCCAAGTGGGAGAAGGGGGGGGGGAGGTTGAATTAGGTTTTGAAAAAAAATAACTTTGGAAAACTTAATTTAAAACTTCTGTAGAAAACATAAATCTATAATGATAAAGTTTAAGAGAAATAAAATAATAAAGCCCAAAAAAATAAAGAAAGAAAGAGAACATAGAGATTTTTACGTAGTTTGGCCAAACGCCAAAATTCAACCAATGTCCATGCCTAGCCACCTAGGCAAGTAATTCACTAAATCAAAGTTGAGATTACAACAAATATCCTTCACTCTCCTTCACGAGAAAGCACAACCCAACACCATACTCTTCTTAACAAGCAAGCAACACCCAACAACGTACTTTCCTTAATGGGCAAGTACAACCCAACAAGAAAATAAGAAAGAGGAATATGAAAGTATATATGAAAAATAAAGAGAAGAGAAGAGTTTTCAAACATAAAAATTTCATCAAAACCAAAAAAGGTTTTTAGCCAACTTGAGAAATTATATGAATAGATGTGTAAAGTACATATGAATTTGATCAAATACCAAATTGTCTTAGCCCAAGAAATAAATCATGGTCTCACACAAGAACCTTAATAGTTTTTGGCCAAAAGGAATTTCCACCAATCCACCAACTTCTTTTATGTAAACTTCAAACCAATCACTTGTAGGCTGGAAGATGGAAGAATGATGAAGAAATTAGCACGTGATTCACTAAGAAGGTTCTTCGAGAGTTTCTGCAAAAATTTAGCCAAGATAAATTTTCTAAGAGAGATTTTTCTAAGAGAGATTAACGTAGTCTAAGGTACATTATTTATAAGACAAGGGGTCATGAGGGTCAGCCAAGGGAAGGAAAAATATGAGGGAAACTCATTTGGAATTAATTTAAACATAAACTAATAAAAACAATAATTGCATAAGATAAAAAATTAGCCAAAGAAAAATATGATGGAATTTAATATGGAAGGTTGGATTAATTTAAAAATCAACTTGCATGAGAGGGATTTCTGGTAAGGCAAGGAAGAGGGCAAATATACATGGTAAGTGATTTAAATTGAATTCAAATCTATTTATTTTTTCAAGATAAAAAAAAATGCTTTGGAAAGAGATTTAAATTGAATCAATTCATCATATGACCTGATATCTAATGTAATTAAGAAGTTATTGCTTATGTGGGTTGGCCAAGAAAGATTGAGGGGAGAAGAATTTGAATTAATATCAAACAAGTCAAGACACAATTAATCGTCCAAGTGAAAAAGAAAATAATTCAACTTTTGTTTAATTAAATTAAGCTTGATATATGGTCAACCAAAAGAAAGTTTCCATGATGGGATTCAATTAGCATTTAATGAAATATCATGAAATATTTAATCAATTTATATTGATTGAATGAAGGAGGGAAAAATATAATTCTAGAACATTTTAAATTAAATCTGAAGGAATTATTAGAATTCGACCAAGCTACTTTCCCAAAAAAGATTAGATTTAATTTAATGCAATAAATTTAAATTAAATGATGATGAATCAGATCTCAAGAGAATTTAAATTAATATTTATCATGAGATCAATTTGAATGCAATTAAGGGTATAGTTGGCCTTGGGAAGTTTCTAAAAATAGAAATTATATAGAAGGAAAGATAAAAATTCCATGGATTATTTTAATTGAATTTGAATTAACTCAAATATATTTAAATTAATTGAAATTAAATTAACTAGATTAGCATATGATCAGCAACATAACATTCCTTAAAGTGAGTAGTTCAAATTTGCATATGTAATCAATGGAATATTGAATTTGAATTCAAAAATAACTCATATTAAAATTTCAAATAAATAAAGTTTTTAATTTATGAAAAGATGGAAAAATTATGAAAAGAATTTGAATAGCTCTCACATAATTTATTTTGCAAATCATCATGAAAAAAATTCAGCCAAAAAGGTTTAGGATGAGAGATAAGATAGGAGAGACAAAAAATAATACCTTGAATAAGTTTTGGATAATTTAGATTCATGCATTGAATAAATGGATAATAACATGACTAAACATGGAAAAAATTTAATGAAATGTGAGCATAGTTTAACTTGCATGGAAGCACAACAAATGGTGCAAAGTTTATGCATTTAGTTCACATTATCTAAAATGAATATTTTGAAGAATAATTGTAAATATGAAATGTAGAATTTATGAATAATTCTAAAATAAATTATTTTGAAATGCATGAAAGATTTATTTTATTTAGTGAGCTTTTCATTTTCCTTAATATAATTAATACTAACAAAATTCTCATGGAGTTCATGCCCAATAACTTTAGAATTCTAAATAGATTCAAGAACTTAGAATTGATGAATTTTCTTGCATGCTTGAATTTAACCTGATTAGTAGCATCAAAAATATATATTTATCATCAATATAAATCTAAATTAAGAATGACATTCATAATGATTAATGTGAATAATTTATCCTCCAACTAAATAATTAGTTCTTTTTACACAAGTTTTTTTTATCATTAAATCAAATGGTGAGATACATAAGGTGTATAGTCAACAATATCCCCCTATTTAATGATGATAAACTGATGTTGGTGTGAAAGATAATCATAATGATAAAAATATATTTCTCCCCCTCACTAAATGCTTATCTGAGATATTAAAGTTTAACCAACATCACTTGTGATATACACCAGCATTATTATTTCTCCCCCTTTTGACATCATCAAAAAGTTCACAATAAAATAGAAGTTGGTTACATCAGTAAAATTATATGTCATAATTAAGTACAAGAGTAAATATAAGCATGAGAGGATAAAATCTTTAAAGATTAACATGGTTGATATTCTCCCCTTATTTAATGTAAACTAAAATATAATAATTTTATATGAAACTAACTTTAAAAAATATAAATGAAGAAAAATATTATATGTTAAGAAAATATATAATTAAAGATTAGATAGATACAAACATATCTCTAAAATAAATTGTTTGCAAAATTTGAAGAAATTTGATATTCCTCATTTATTCATTCAAAATGAACAATAATTTGAAAGAAATGATAACTTAAGATACCAACCAAAATTATCTTTTCATCAAATCAAAAGTAATTTTATTAAATGCTAATTGACGAATAAATGCTAAAAGTTATGGACTTGCATGAATGATGAAGATAGATATCATAGGAGAATTTCTAATCATGCAAAAATGATTCATAAAGAAAATTTCATATGTATTCTAAATTAATGCATGCAATCTAATTTATTAATCATATCCCTTTTTTTAATAACAACTAAGGAAAATTAATAATAATGAATGATATAAGGAAATAATGATTTTCAAATTAAACACATTAAGATATGGATCACAAAACATATATTGAATAAGCTTGATTTGAATCAATACACTAGTAAAAATCACAAATTATTAAAGGGGGTAAATGAGATCAAATCAAGTATAAAGTTGTGCTCATTTTAATTATATAAATTAATTGATCTCTAAAATAAAAAACTAGACAAGTTTATGATTGTTAAAATGTATACAAGGAGCATTTTGAATTTACTTATCATGAATTTTAAGAAATTTTAAAATTAAGAATACAAATCGTGATAAATAAAAACATTCATTTGCAAAATATTATAAAACTCATAAAATCTATGAAAATGTCAAAGCCAAAATAAATTAAATAATATGTGAAACTTATAGAGTTTATAAAAGTATTTTCAAATTATGTTTTGAAGATATTATTCATTTAAAAATTCAAAACATGAAGCTTATATAGAATAGTTAAGCATGAATGAAACATAACTATTTTAAGGACCATAAGACAATTAAGGAAGGGATAAATTTAAAATATAAAATGTGTTATCAAATACTATTTCTTTTGAATATATACCTTTAGGCATTTTAATAATGGTATACTTGTGTCACTTGTCTTCATTGGTCTTTCATGAAGACAAACCTACAAATCAATCTTATTTACTAGATTTTTGTATCCAAACAAGCTTGGATCCTTTAACATTAGTCATATTGTAAATATATGAATAAGTAGATGATGGGAAATGCAAATTAGTTCCCTTAGGAATCCAAATGTATAAAGATGAAACATGTAATTGCATGGATGTCCTAAATGAACAAACATATGAAACATGACCTTGCCTAAAATAATAAGTACAAGTAACTTCAGGAAAAGCATGCATAAATGAAATATAACTTCTAGATTAAATTTTAGAGAATGAACTAACATACTTGTGAGATATACAGTTATTGAAAGTATGTGAATAACATGAATATTGCTTGCAAGACATGGATGGATTTGAATGTAAAGCATGTGAGCCAGTAAAACTTGTAGAAGATAAAGATATGTCATTTAATTTACTTCTAATATTTGCATTCTCACCTTTTGAATTTTCAATCTCAATATGTAAATCATGTTCAACTTTACTTCTAAATAATAACTCATTTTGCAATACTTTATTTTCATCTTCTAAAATTGTCATTTTGGAAACAAACTCATCATGATAGCAGGATGTAGAGGTGCTAGATAAATCGCTTAGCAAATCATTTACTTTAATATCCAATGAAGATACTTCATTTTCAAGAAAATAAATCATATCATGAGATTTTTGAGCATTTATTAAAAGTAACTCATTTTCTTTCATCAAAGTGTCAAGATTTACTTTAAAACTTATATATTTTCTTTTAGAGGAAATGTATTTCTTTTTCAGTTTATTATAAACATCCGCTAATTCATCAAATACGTTAGGTAACTCTTCATAAGATAAATTGTTTACCTCAAGGTCATCCTTAGAATCAGTATGAGAATTGAAACTTTGGGTGGCTAATTTGAGAGATGTAGTTGGACGATCTTTTTCTTCTTTTTCTACAAGCACTGTAAGAATTTGTTAAAATCTTATCTATTCTCTTTTCTTTTGCCTTTCTTATTTCTTTTCTTACTCCTTTTAGTACCAAAGGCATGCACTTGGGGCTTTGAATTTAATTTTATGGAATTCTCAATAAGAATATTCTATTCTTGTAAAGAATTTTTATTACCTGTCTTATAATCACAACTATATAGCACAATGAGAGCATTCAGTATATCTCTTTTAGATTTAAAAGATAATAAATAAGAAAGCTCTTTAAGAAAATATATTTAATAAAGAATGAAATTATCTTTTAATTTAAAAGAATCAAATCACCTTCTGAAATACCAGAAAAGCTACCATTTAAAAAAATATACCACATTCTAGAATCAATACTTCGTAAAAATAATAAGAATCTAACTTTCCATATATAAAAATTAGTTTTATAAAAAATTGGTGCATAGTAAATTTTATCATCAAAAGAGAAAGGAATCATTTGAAGTGACATTGTGATCAACTCAAGGATGTTAAGCTACTAAATGAGCTAAGTATTTAAAACCAATTGTTAAAAGGTTATGGCACCCAACAGGAGGGAGGGGGAAATTGGGTTTTTTTTTAAATAATTTCAGAAAACTTAATTTTAAACTTTTGTAGAAAACTTAAATCTTTAACAATAAAGCTTTAGAGAAATAAAACAACAATCAACAATAGTTGAAAAGTAAAATGTAGAAAATAAGGAAAGAAAATATAGAGATTTTTTCATGGTTTGGCCAAACCCAAAAATTTGGCCAATGTCCAGACCTAGCCACCTAGGCTAGGAATTCACTAAATCAAAGTTAAGACTACAACAAATCTCCCGTACTCTCCTTCACAGGCAAGTACAACCCAACACCATACCTTTCTTAATGAGCAAGTACAACCCAACCACATACTTTCTTTAACGGTTAACTACAACCCAACAAGAAAATAAGAAAGAGGAATATGAAAGTAACTAGCTATCAAATTTAAAAAATATTTTTCTCTCATAACACAACTACAACAATATTAAGGCAAGTGAATTCAAAGGAAAAAAAGATACCTCAATTTAATTGATATTTAAATTTGAAAGCAACGATTAAACTTGAAAGATGTATATGGTGCAAATGAATGTTAAAAGTATTTGATGTGAATATAATAACTTGAAATCAAGGTGATTTAGTTTATGATTTGAAGTATAGCATAATAATGATTTGAAACTTGAATGAATCACTTGTTAGAAAGGGACTTAGAGCTTTCCAAAAGTTCAAATGAAAATGAAATTTTAAATCACATATACACAAATGAAATCTCTTTTTAAAAGGAATATCACTTATGCAAAGTATGAAAGTATTTAATAGAAAAAAAAACCTGTAACTTACAAGTGTTCTTTAAGAACTAATTGTCACAACATAAGTTTCACTTTAGCATATATAAAAATAAAGAGAAGAGAAGAGTTTGCAAACATAAAACTTTAATCAAAACAAAACAAAGCTTTCGACCAACTTGAGAAAGTGTATGAATAGATGTGTAAAGCACAAAACAATTTTATGTAATACTAAAGAGTTTTAGCCCAAGAAAGAAATCAAGGATTAGTATTTAATTGTCCAAGTGAAAAAGGAAATAATTTAACTTTTGATTAAATAAATTAAGCTTGATATATGGCCGGCCAAAAGAAAGTTTCCATGATAAGAATTAGTATTTAATGCAGTATCATAGAATTTTCAATCAATTCATCTTGGTAGAATGAAAGAGGGAAATATATAATTATAGAATAATTTAAATTAAATCCAAAGGAATTATTAAAATTCTGCCAAGCTACTTTCCTAAAATAGATTGTAATTAATTTAATGCACTCAATTCAAATTAAATATGATATGGGAATTCAAATTAATATTCAACATGAGAGTAATTTGAATATAATTAAGGGTATAGTTGGCCATGGGAAGTTTCCAAAAATAGGAATTATATAAAAGGAAAGAAGACAATTCCATGGTTTATTTTAAGTAAATTGAAATTAATCCAAATTAAATCAACTAGATTAACATATAATCAGCCACATAACATTCCATAAATAGAGGAGTTCAAATCTGCATATGTAGTCAAAGGAATATTCAATTTAAATTAAAAAATAACACAAATTAAAGATTTAAATTAATGAATTTTTTAATTTATAAAAAGATGGAATAATTATAGAAATAATTTGAATGGCTCTCACATAATTTATCTTGCAAATAATCACGAAGAAAATTTGCCCAAAAAGGTTTAGGAGGAGAGATAGGATAGGGGAGAGAAACTAGGATAAAAGGAGAGAGAAAACAATATTACCTTGAATAAGTTTTGGATAATTTTGATTCATGAATTGAATAAATGGATAATGAACATGAACAAGCATGGGAATAATTTAATGAAATGTGAGCTTAATTTAACTTGTAGGGAAGCACAATAAATGGAACAAAGTTTGTACATTTAGTTCACGTTACCCAAAATGAATAATTTGAAGAATAATTATAAATATGAAATGTAGAATTTATGAATAATTTTAAAATAAATTATTTTGAAATGCATGAAAGATTTATTTTATTTTAGTGAACTTTTTATTTATCTTAATATATTTAATCCTTGAAAAATTCCCACGGAGTTCATGTCGAATAGCTTCAGCATTCTGAATTGATTGAAAACATGGAGTTGAAGAATTTTCCTGCACACTTGAATTTAACTTGATTAGTAGCATCAAAAATATATATTTATCATCAATATAAATCTAAATTAAGAATGGCATTCATAATTATTAATGCGAATAATTTATCATGTAAAGAAATAATTAGTTTTTGTTACAGAATGTTTATTATCAACAAATCAAATGATCAGATACACAAGGTGTATAGTCAACAAGATAGTTGGAAATCATCCTGAATCGAGGGATGGATTTTGGCTTTCACTGCTATCAAACAAGATATAATATTCACCGTCCATTCTTTTTATTAAGAATGGATGACCAAGATGTAGTCAGACCGATCGATTAAACCCCCCATAAGAAACCACGGGTTAAATCGAGCCATCTAATCTTCGATCAGGCGACCTAAATAAAACTACATCCCATAGCCATTTTAACATTGGATCCATGTGGTTCTCACATGGATGAATCACGTAGTGTCGCATGTAAAGCTGCACGCGTATAAACAGGAAATTTGGATTTTTCAATTTTAAAAATTATAGAAATTAATAAAAAAAAATTTAAAAACATGAAAAATAAACTACATAAAAAAAATTACAATTAAGGGCTTTACGGATTCCTCTTAGTGTGAGGAATTTATTAAACTAAAATCCACAATTTTCATTGGGTAATTTTAGGTTAATTCTAGTTTGAATGAAAACAATCAAACTCTAATTAATCTCAAACCACTATGACAATTGATTTGAAACTTTGTGGAAATGAAATTTGGGATAAAATACACATTAGGTAAATTTTTTATAATTTATTGCAAAGCAAATAAAAAGTTATGAAATTTTCAATCATAAACCCTAAATTTAAGGAAATGATTGAAATCATCATAATAGACTATAATGAACTTAAACATTCTATTAAAACTCATTGAAATCTCTTAAACTATAAAATAGATTAATTAAGTAATTAATTAAATTAATTATTTTAATTAATCAACCTAAACTTAGGAAAATCATAATAAATCAACCAATTTTTTAAAAATTTTAAATAAACCCTCTACGTATACATCTTCTAGAGAGGTATATAAGAAAATTAAAACCCCTAAGTAATTTTACTTAATTTAGGCTTAATTTAAGTTTTAGTGAAATAATTAAACTCTTAATTAATCCTAAATTGTACATTTGATCAAGATAAAACTTTAAGGAAATGAAATTGGTAAAGAATCTCATTTACCATAAAAACTTTCAAGGTAATTGACCTTTGGAGTGGATGTTTTTGAATTTCCAAGTCTCTAGGTCAATTTAAATGCAACACTAAATAAAAAAATATAGAAAATAACTATAAAATTTATTACAAGCTGAAGTCAAGAAACTTAATTACAAACTTAAGATTTAATAAAATAATTAAGAATACAAAATTCAATTAAACTGAAAGTTAATAACTGATTAAATCATGATAAATCCATAATTAAACTAAATATAAGATTCATTAACCTCTAAATTTTATAATCTCTTAACATATGAATCCATTAAACCCATTTAAGTTAAAGAGTAATGTAGTTGCACATGTAAATAAAATAAATATAATAAGTCAAACCAATTAAACCTATAATGACATAAAAAGTTAAAAATGGCATAGGATAGATTTGATATCCAAGTAGCCAAGTCCTTAAACTTCTTAGATCATGATTAGCAATAAAGATCCCATTAAATTAAGTGATAAAAAGAATCTTTCTAACATAATTAAACAAACATTTCCTTTAAGCTAATTAAAGATAAATGAATCATTTATTTAAGTTCATAACCCATGAATGCCAATGAAATAAATGAAAGAAATCATAAGTTGTAACAAATTACATTAATTTGAACACATTAGCAAGCATAAGAATGTTAATGAAAAAACATTATGAAAATTAAAATAAAACCAAAATAATCAATTAAAAATTATACAAATGAAACAAATAAATCATAAAATTAAAATATAATAAAATGATATTAGTAAAATTAAGATTGAATTTAAGATATTAAGTTAAATTCAAATAAATTAAATGAACATAAACATTAATAGACTAAACCTTAATGAAATAATTAAGTCATATAAACATAATTACTTGAATCAAATCATTTGAAGGAAGCTACAAATGAAATTAATTTAGTTAAAATCAAACAAATCAAATAAAAAACACAATCAAATGAAAAATGAATCAAATCAAAAGGATTGAATATGAAGATTAAGCTATAAAACATAAAAATTAATAAACATAACATCAATAAAATGAAAGAATGAAATTACAACTTGAAATTTGATTAAGTTAATTTATCCAAACCCATTAGCATAAAATTAATGAAATGAATAAATGAATCAATTTAAATCAAGCAAATTAAATAATTAAAACACATAAAAATAGATAAGCATTTAATCAATACAAAATAAAAACTAAAATAATGAATAAATCAGATCAGTTCAAATCAAGAAATATTAATCAAATAAAAAGAAGAATGAATCTTAATGCAAATCTAAATAATTTTAAAAAAATAATAAAAAATCCAAAACTTCTCACATAAATTAAAGCCCTAGGAATAACTTAAAATCAACTAAAAACAACTAGCTTTTGCAAATCATGCTAGCATATTATTCAAAATTCTTGAATTGGGTGCTTCACCCATTGCACATAAGAGGCATCTAACCTTTGAGGATGACCACCTTCTTGGGGAAGTCTGTCTTCTCTTCTTAATTTGTCCCATGACTACATCTAATTGTATCTCATTGTAGCCATAAATTGCATACCCCAAAAGCCTTAAATGAATTATGAGTCAAGATATAAAAGTTGAAATTTGTTACATTATTTAGGTACATATCATACCCAATATGATCTTAGGGATTAGGGTGAGTCTAGGTTCTTAGAATTTTTTCTAAAAATATAACAACCTAGCCATCTTGCATTCTTAACACTTAACATCATGGATTTAAAAATCACTTTGGTGGTGTTAGCTGGCTGCCCTTCCAGGTGAGTGATAAGTCCAGAAGAGTCAAGGATAGATTTCCTTTCTCAAATTAAAGAAATAGTCAATAATTCTTAAAAGTCAAACTAGGTCAAGCCTCTTACTAGTGTCAAAAGTAATTATAGACTTTAGATCTGAAGCATCCTAGTGGAGTGAGTTATCAACCTTAAGCGTTTCTACAATCTTGTGTTACTAGAATATTAGCCATAAATCTCTAATAAAATTTTAACTCAAATTTTATTTAAAATTTAAAGTTTAAAGCCCAATAGTAGGATAATTGAAATGTATACTATGTATCCTAGTATTTATAGATGTTCTTTACTTTATTTCGATTGGCCTCCAAAAGACTCCTTCCAAATTACAGTCTTCCCTTTTGAAATTCAAAATTATGATTTTTCTTTAGAACTAGCTTAGAAATCTATAGAAATAAATTCCTATTTCTTCATTCGAGAGTATTCTTAGGAAGAAATATTTATTCTAAGATGTAATTAATTATAAGGGCTTATCATTATAGGAAACTATCATCCCAGTATAAAATAAACCTTATTTTACTTTCCATATAGTTCGACAGAAGGCTCTCTAAAATATTAATTAGACCCATTAGTCTTAAGAGTCCTTATTTAAGTGATTAAATCTATTATGGACTAACATGTTTACTTTCGAGATAATTTGTTTATTCCTTAATGATGAATTTGATTACCTAAATAAACAATTCTTAAAATCTATGTGATTTCACAAATTTCTCCAATAGGGATATTTTCTAGTGACTCATTGGGGAATGGTTTCTCTCTCCATCTTTACAAATAGGCTTTTACTTTTACACATTGGCAATGTACCTAATTTTTCATAGGTCAAGATTGCCTTTCTTTTTTTGTTGAGTATCTCTTCATTTCATCCTTGGTAGAATGTACACAACATCCACTAATTACTGTATAGAACTTTCTCATTTGTTGAAATTAAATCAAATGGTTCAACAACTCCTATATTTTCAAAAGAATAAAATATCTTTTAAAAATTCAAGCCATAACAAAATGGCTAAGTCTTCCTAATGGGTCAAAAACGTTTTTTGACAATTTTAATTAATTAATATCAGTTAAAGCTTATGTGGGTTTCTTTATTTGAAAATAAAAAATAGTCAGGCAACTTACCTTTGTTTTCATATCTGAGATCAGCTTCTCTATCGATAGCGGTAGACTGGCTAATGGCTCTGACATTAAATTCAGAGCTGGGTTTGAAATTCCTAACATTATGGATAATGGAGTAACTCTTGCTTCTATTACTGAAATAGATATTAAGTATAAACATCCTATTTTGGAGTTCTCTAATGTACCCTATTCTACCTCTGCCATTAGTAAGGTAAGCACCATTGAGGCCACTGAGAAGGTCTAGGTAGGTCTTGTCCCAAAAAGCTTAAACAACCTACTATAGAGACATTGCCTACTTCCTTCTTCCCTAGCACCTTTAAGGTAGGGTTTACCTCTTAGCTTTGCCTCATTACTAAAATTCAGAAAAACAATAAAGGGTGGAGGCTTAGAAAGATATCCCCAAAAGAAAGAAAATAAAAAGAAACAGTAGAGATAGAGTTAGCTAGGGCGAGGGATTGATATACCTTTCATAAGACTTCTTTTCTTTTTCAGAGGCAGCATATTCCATCCTTTTTCTACAGCCTAGGGAGAGGAGGATGTATCTAGGATAGCAAGTTCACCTCGCCCATTCACTTATGAAAGTAAGAAAAACTTTATAATTGTGAATAAAGAAACACATGGTAGATTACACTAAACTCTTCATAAGACTCGTAAGTCCTCCTCTTACACTAAAGAGGAGTTACTCAGGGTCATGAAAGATCAAGCATCTAGAAGCCTTTAGAGAGAGATTCTAAGGAGATTTGCCACTTCCCATAATAAAGGGAAGGAAAAGGTGGTCCTCCCTCCTAAGAGAAAATCTTACCATCTTGTGCCTATTATACTGGATCAATATCACCATTCAAGAAGATCCTTGGCTTAGCAGAGGAAGAAACCTATTTATTTAAGGAGAGATAGGAGGAATTTCTATAACAATAAAATAAAAAAATCTAGGTCAAGAAAGCTTAATTTGCTCCTAAGCCAAATGTTTCTTCACCACCACCACCATTAGAGAAAGAACTTGTTATCAGGCTTATCACAGAAAGGTCCTCATCGCCTTCATTTGGGCCCTGAGCTAAAGGGTTGTCCTTATCTCATGTTTTCAGTAAATGAATAGAATATTTTCATTCTTTCTAGTACAATAGAGAAGTTACAGGTGAGCGACACTTTGGATAGGGAGCCACTCTTGTTATAAAGGAACCCCTTCTTACTCGAGAGGTTACAGAAGATGAAACATCTAGGATAAATCCTATGGATGTTGGAGATTAGTCTGATTCCATCCTTAATAGCAATGGTATTCCACTTCGCCTAACAAAAGTAGAAATGAAAACCACTATAAAAAAAGGATGAAGAAACTAAAAAAATAAAAATAAAAAATACAAAAACACTTTGATCCAGATCAAGACGATCTACTAGATGATGACCAAAAGCTACTTGTAGTGCATATTTTTATGGTAGACATGAGGTCATCAATGAAATAATAGGATGAAGCATAAGAAAATCTTGTATCTGATATTACACAATAATTAATCTTTTAGCTACAGAAGAAGGATGATCAGATTGTAAGAATGGAAAAGAGAATGGAGTGATTGATTGCTACCATGCAGTCACTCTAGAGCATGATTCCTTCTTCTTCTCAGCATCATTCTATTCAACAACATGAAGAGTCCCATCTTATTGGTGAGATGAAGCTCAGTTTAAGAGAGTGTCATCATCAAGAACACAAACCTATAGATTATATACCTCCCAAAACTAAGGTGATCGGGTAAAAGAAGCATTAGCACAATCTCATGAAACGAGTCTAATTTTGAAGGGTAGATCTTGCCATGAAGAATATGATTTTGTCCCATATCCTAAAGGATTTGTTTCTCCTTCTTTTAAGATTTTTTGATGGGATGGGAATCCCAGGCAACATTTAGCACATTTTCGAACGAGTTGTTGTAATGCAGGTGGAAGTTATGCCCTATTATTTTCACAACTTGATAACAGCTTGACCGGGGTTGCTTTTGTTTAGTATGCAGAGTGACAAAATTGTTTAGTATGCACCTTCACTGAACTGTAAAATATGTTTGTAAAGAGGTTCACTGGCACACAATACCACATCACCATAGGTGATCTAGTTATTAAAAAATAAAAGTCATGTGAATCTTTAGTTGATTATATTTTTAGATGGAAGATTCTCAGCATAAAGTATGAGCCATAATTGCAAGAGTAGCATGATATTGAAATACTCCTCATAAATATTCATGGTCTAGTGGCCTTCCTATTAAAGGGATTTAGTATTATGGCATTTTGAAAAGTTGTTAAATAGACCCACTAGCCTACAAGAAGAAGCCCATAGGATGTCACTCTTGAAAGAGCACTCTTCTTTAGAACCATCAAAGCCTAGGAACGTACTAGAAAAGAAGGCAGACAATGTCTCTACAATAGACAAGGAAAAGATACCCATATAGGTGCAACTAGAGTGACATTCATTTTAAGGCAATCATAATACTTTTTATCACCACCCCCTAAGAATATTCCTACTAGCCCATTTAGTGAGAGAATAAACCAGACTTATTCTTTTAAGAGAGAGGCAATGAGAAAAATCTTCAAAAAATTAAAGAAAAAGCTAGATTTTAAATTAC
Source organism: Cymbidium sinense (assembly GCA_021442155.1). Taxonomy (NCBI): domain Eukaryota; kingdom Viridiplantae; phylum Streptophyta; class Magnoliopsida; order Asparagales; family Orchidaceae; genus Cymbidium; species Cymbidium sinense. The sequence continues at coordinate 89,379,801 of CM038219.1, forward strand.
CTAATCTAAAGAGGCTAGAAGACATCCAATAGTAGCTCTAACTTATGCAACCCTAAAAATTTACATTACTTATGTCAGAAGTATTTGTAAACTTAAGCATCCTACTAGAATAAGTCTTCAACTACTATGCATTATGGAAAAAATTCGTCACACCACATAGATTTTAAGAATTTCTTATTTGGATGATCAAACTCATTATTATGGAATAAATATATTATCTTGGAAGATAAACATATTATCTTATAATGGATTTGATCATTTAATAAAAGACCCCTAAGGCTAAAGATAATTTAAAATTACAAAATGGAACAATCCAAAGTGGAAAGAGTTCCTTTAAAAGTCAATAGGGATTAAGTAAGAAATGCCTACAAATATTGAGATGCCTAGTAGGCATTTCAACTATGTTACCATTGGGCTTTAATTTTTAGAATTTAATATAATTTTGAGTTGGCATCTTATTACAAATCTAGGACTTACATTCTAGCAGCACAAGGCTACAAAAAAAATGGATGAAGGCTTACTTCAAGGAGGATGCTTTAGAACCCAAGTCTATATGTGCTTTTGATATAAATTAGAGCATCGACCTAGTTTCACTTTTAGAAATTATTAGCTCTTTCTCTCACATGAGAAAGGAAACCTATCCCTAACTATTCTATACTTATAACCCACCTAGAAGGGCTGCTAGGTTACACCACCTAAGCGAATTTTAAATCCATGTTATAAAATTTCATGAATTGAAGATGGTTAAGCTATTGCATTTTAGGAAAGAATCTAAAACCTAGACTCACTTCCTAATCCTTAAGATCATGCTTGGATATGAAATGATCGTAACTAATGTAACATATTTAAATTTTTTAATATTTTTTATTCATAATTCATTTAAGACCTTGGGGTATGCATTTTAGTAGTCATGGGCTAAATCAAGAAGAGAAGGTAGACTTTCTCAAGAAGGTGGTCATTCCCAAAGATCAGATTCTCATTATGTGCAAATGGTGTAGTGCCCAATTCATAGATTTAGAACAATATGCTAGCATGATTCACAAAAGCTAATTGTTTCTAGTTACCTTTATGTTATTCCCAGGGTTTTAATTAATGTGAAGTTTTGAATTTCTTTCTTTTTTGTTTAAGTTATTTAGATTTAGGTTAGGTAGAAAATATAGTTTTTCTAAGAGCCTACTATCCAATCATTCATCATAAAAAGTACAGAAAGAAACCTAGAAAAGCAGGTTGATTCTATTATGCACCCAAAGTAAATCAAGCCAAATTTAAATTAAAGAATAGACCAATGCGGTCGGGTATCACTATACACCCTGAAAGAAAGAGAAAATAGGTAGCCAAGTTCTACCCTTATACAACCTAGACTAGAACTACAAGTATAGATTTTTGGGGATCTTCTCTCCAAAATTGTCTTCTTCTTTAGGGACCTCCATTAGGCTTCACAAGGGACATCTACACCCATTGCTTGTAGGGTCAGCTCCTACTATTTCTAGACCTCATAGATCCTAACCTAATTCTTAGCTCAAATTATATTTAAAATTTTAAAAATAAATTTTAAGCCCTGCAAAATAAATGTCAAGAAATACAAATAGCACACCATCAATTATATTTACAAACATACGAGCTTAGAATTAGTTGCTCACTAAGCCCACCTATCCTATTGGGCTATGCTTAGGGACTTAAGCATACTTGCAAGAAAATAGCATTTATAAATAATTTATTATGGATGTCCCTTTAGTACAGCCCCTTGTAGAAGATAACATTAACTCGAGAAAAAATGTCTTACCATCCAATCTAATGGCAAACAACCCTAGGCATCCAGTCTAAAATATTACACCACAAAATAAGAAAATTAAATTACATCACATAACAAAACATCACAGATCGACCAAACCTAAATCTAGGGTCGGTGACCTAACATTGTAGTGTGTGAAGAAAATAGGCTTGTGTGATAAGACTGTATTAAGTCTTTTTAAGTTCAAGTTTCAATTTGGGTTTCCAATATTTAATTTAATTTGAATTTGAATTTTTTTAAATTTTTTTAATTTCACTTCATAGGTATGTGTCATTATTATACCAGAGATTTGAGATATTCAGACCTCCTTTGGACTAGTAGCCCTTCGACCCGAGTGTCCATACTATATACCATATGTTGCTAATTATGAAAATTTTTATTTTTATTCTTTTAACTTCTTTTAGTTTTAAAATTGGTTTAATTTACCATAGGTGGTTCAATTTAAGTGATTTAATTATTTGTAGTTTCTTTTTCATTTTAGGCGCATTTTATGTTAAAATGAAATTAAGTTTTCAAGAATGAAAAATATAATAAGTTCTACTTTGTGTGGAACCCATTCTATTCAGCATCCCAAGTCCTGATAAAATTAAATCTTCACCCTAAAGTAAGGTTTCATTCAAAGGGGTTTACTTAAGATTTTAGGCATCTTAATTAACCTTTTATGGATTTGGTTTGAGTTTAGTTCAATGAATGTTTTAGTTTTTTTTTTGAATTCTTCTTTTCATTCATTCCTTTTATTTAATGTCTGATTAATCATATCTTGATGTAGTTTATTTCTTTAAGGTATGTTTCTTCAATCAAGTTCAATTAAGGTTTCTTTATTATAATTTGATTTGAATTTATTTTTACATTAGGCCTAATTCATTTTTTATAGTTTGGGTTTTGTAATTTAATTTTGTTTAATTCATTTAATTAGATTCATTTCTTTTATTTGATTTGTATTATTCATTTAACTTAGATTAATTAGGTTTATTTATTACATTAGTATTAATATTATTATAAGATACTTTGATTTAATTTTCATTATAAGTTCCTTACATAATATGTTTAGTTTATTTAGATTTATTATATTGTTCTTATTATGGCTTTTGTTTTATATTTTTAATTATAATTCCATTCATTATTCATTTAATTTTGGTTTTAAGTTAATTTTATTTGATGGTTAATATTTATGCTATGTTTATTATATGTCTATTTTATATTTATGTTTTGTTTAATCCATGCTCATTATATAATTGCTTTATGTTTATGTTAGGTTTAGTAACTTGGATTAATGTTTTACATTTTAGTTTAATTTTATTACTTAAATAATTTATTACATTTTAATTTCATAATGCATTGACTTATATATTTTCAAATAATAATTTATTTGATTTTAATTACATTCATATAATCATTTCATTAGCATTACGTTGTGAAGTTTGGATTAGTTTTATTGACTTCAACTTATCATTCAATTTATCAGTTTAGGTTAGTTCATTATAAGTTATGGGTTTAATTTTCTAAGTTTCAAATTTATTTATTTGATTATATTTGTTAATGCTTTAGGACTATATTTTTCACTCAAGTTGATTGAGTTAACAGGGTTTATATGTCAATGAAATTTATATTTAGATCAAAAATTTGTTAGATTTCCAAAATTGATTATTTAGGTTTTGACCAAATTGCATATTCTTAATTGTTTCATTAAACTCTAATGCATAATTAATTTAATTTCCTAACTTCAAAGGTTTAGAAAATTTCCTTTGAGTGGTATTATGTTCATTAAAATATCCCAAGTTGATTTCATAAATTTTTAAAAATTTTAAAATTTTTTTATTTCATATTTCATATAAATTGACCAAGGGACTTGAAAATTCAATAACCTCCAATCCAGAGGTCAATTAGCCTGAAATGTTTATAAAAATTGGGTTCTTTCCCAATTTTATTATTCTAAAATTTTATCTTGATCGAATGTATAATTTGGGTTTAATTAAATTTTAAATTATTTCACTAAAACCTAAATTAAGCATAAGTTAAGTAAGATTAATTATGGATTTTAATTTTTCTATATTCCTCTGTAGAAGATACATACATAAAGTGTTTATATGATATTTTTGAAAATTTGGTTTATTTATTATGATTTTTTTTAAGTTCAGGATGATTATTTAGATTAATTGATTTAATTAATCAAAAAATATGTGATTTTGTATTTTATTATGTTTCAAAGAGTTTTAATAGTGTGTTTAAGTTCATTTGGGTTTTTTTTATGATGATTTAAGTTATTCCCATGATTTTCCAAAATTTTCTTTAATTAATATTTATTTATTTCATTAAAATTAAGTTTTAGAACTAAATATTCCTTATCTTAAATTTAATTTGAAATAAATCATGAAATTTTCTTCTAAAGTGTATTTTAAGCAAAATTTCATTTTCCCAAAGTTTTGAATCATTAGGATTACTGGATTAGGATTAATTTAGGTTTGATTATTTACATTTCAAGCCAAATTAATTCAAAATTACCCAATATAAATTAGAGATTGTAGGTTTAATGGATTTCTCTCACTAAGAAGAATCTATAGAGCCCTTATTTGCAACTTTTGGATTAATATTTGATTTATTGTGATTTTTTGAAGTTTTTATCAATTTTTGTAATCTGTAAATTCAAAAATTACCAAATTTCATATTTAATCGCACCGGTGCTGCTCTACGCGTGGCGCCGCACCATTCATCCATGGGAGATCCACATGGATCCTGCAATAAAATGGTGATAGAATGTTGTTTATTTTGGGTCATCTAATCGAAGATCAGAAATTTTTGATCAATCATGGATCTCTTATAGGAATTTAATCTTATAATTCGACAAAATCTCAACTGTCCATTCCTAAAGGAAGGAAGTACAACAGAGATTCCACCTCCCTCGATGACGGTGGAAGCTGAGAGCTACCTACTGATTCAAGATGATTTCTAGCAATCCAACCAATGAAATCACTCAATCTCACTTTCAAAATCATCAAGACCTCACATGGATCACATCCATACGGCTTGATCTCCCTTGAGATCAAGTTTCATTAACCAAGAACTAAAACTACAAGTAAAGGTGGTTAGGTTTGGTGTGTACCTCACCAGCAGTGATCTCGGGCAACAAGGCTGACTTGGTTAGTTGGAATGGTAGGACATGCCTCTGGGAAGAAGCAATTGAGTTTCTTCACCTTAGATGAGCTTATGGACCAAAGCACAAATGAATTCATGAGCTTGGGGAGGGGTGGTTGTTCATGGAAAGGTTACGCTCAACTTCATTTCACTTATGGAAGGTGATGGAATGCTTAATTTGGCATAAAAAAAAAATTCAAGGAAAGGTTACGCTCAACTTCATTTCACTTATGGAAGGTCATGGAATGCTTAATTTGGCATAATATGATATCACTCTTCTTTTCCCATTAGAGGCTGAGAGCCTCTTTATGCATTTCCTCCCTCTCTAGGTCTATAGACTAGCTACAATGGTGATCAACTGCTTTACACCTGTTTAGAGGTGCTAAGATAGAAGAACAAGAAGAGGGTTTTGATTGGGGAATGGATTCTTATATTCATGCATCTCATTCTTACCATGGCATATTCCTTTATTTTTTATTGATTTGAACTTGATTAGGTTGCTTAAGATTGGTTGTCAGTCACCCTTAACCCATCTTAGGATCAGTTTAGATGTGTTCAAAGGCATTTGGTACAAGCTTGGGTTCGAAAGGTGTGATTTGAAAATTCTTTTATGTAGGTAAACTTGTATTGGTCCATTTCATTGATTAATATTAAATGGATACTTCAATTATATAAATTTAACCATTTATCATGTTGTTAATTTAAGATTTTAATGGGAATTGAAGTTTATGATTTGCTTATCTCATGTTTAACCCATTATTGGATTAAGTAGGTTGAGTTGAATTAAATTGAGTCAAATGGTGTGCTTGGATCAATTACAATGCATTTTCTTTTCAGTATGATGATCTAAGCATTTAGGAATGGATTGGATCATTCAATTTCATTTACATGGGGTTTAAAACCCAATTTGGTCCATTCGGGCTTAATGGGTTAATTTTGGGTTACAATGCCTATATTGGAAAAATTTAACCTAATGATTAGTTTATTTGTGTCTATTAATCATTCCTATGTGATTTTATATAATTAAATTGGGTTAATGTTGGTTCTATTTGAATTTGAATCCAATAGGATCCATTCAGGCCCATTTAGGTTGAATGACCTTTTTAGCCTAATTAAGGTCTCATTGGATTTATATTCTTATAAATTTATCTTTAAACATGAATATGTAGTCATTTAAACCATCTTGAATGATTTCATTTGGTCAAATTTTGGTGGGTTGATGCTTGACTTGGAGGGATCCACATAAGTCAAACCCTTTATCAAAAGGGTTAATTGATTTCATTTATGTTCATATTATGATTTCATGCTTTCATTTTAATTGAATTGAATTTATTATCAATTAATTTGAACTTTTTGGGTTTATGTGATTCTTAGTTTAGATAAGTTAATTATGTTTAATTTCTCAAATTAAACCTTAATCTAAACCAAATTAAATTCAAATTTTAAGTAGTGTATATTTTGATTTAGAGGTTTTTTTTTATTTGAGGTTTGAATTGAGTTCACTTAAGCCCATTAGGTTAAACTAAACCCCTAAAGGATGCAATAAGCTACTAGGTGTAGTACCCTTAGTGCCTAATTAAGAGATTCCTAATCTAGGATTAGGTATCCTAATTACTAATTTCAAAAATAATGTTAATCTCATCAAAAAATGAGGTCAACAACTGGACCCCTAATATGTGTAGTGGACTGTATAAAGTACACTACACATATTGTCATTTATTGAACTTGTTAACACTACAAGTGTAAGCTTGAAGGAGTTCAAATTTAGTTTTAAATTTTATAATTTTGACTTTTTTTTAATTTTGATTTCAAATTGTGTTTTAGATTTGATTGTGAAAGATAGCTATAAATATGCCTAAATTTGTTTAGAATGATTCATTCTTCCAAACTGAGATTCTCTTATTTTAAGAAGTAGAGGGATTTCATTAGGAAAAGATTCAATGAAGAATCTAATCCTAATACAATCATTATAGTCAGAGAAGATGCCTCTAAGGGAATTACTCCTACCTAAGAATAGTAGTTGAAAGGATGCTAATATAGACACTTACTCCTAATCCAAACTACATGAAATTTTAACCAGGGAAATATATCATTAGGGGATTTACCCTTATATGGTTAGCTATTAGAAATGGACTTTGAAGACTTGATTCTAGCCTAAATAGCTAAACTGGGGAGAAGGGACTTTAATACCTTAATCCTAAACCTCAAAATTTTGAGTACTAGGCAGGGGTCATATGGACTTAATTCCTGGTCTAAATAGTCCATAGGAAAGGGGCCTTCAATGGCTTATTTACACTCTTTAATTTCTTTTCTTTTGCACTAAAATAGGAGTCACTAGGACTTGAATCATATTCTAATGAAGTTAAATTAATAGGAAGGGGCCTTCAACGGCTTAATTCTAACTTGGGTGGCTTGAAAAGGAAAGGAGTCATAATGACTTTATCCTAAAATTATAAGGATACCTACTAAGGGACTTACTACTTTACAATTGGCTATTAAGAAAGGACCTTCAATGGCTTAACCCTACTCAAATGGCTATAATGAGGAAGAGGGATGCCTACTGAGAGGCTTACTCTTATTTGATTAACTATTAAGATGGGGACTTTAACGAGTTAATCCAACTTAGATAGCAAAAGAATAGAAAAATGGGTCTTGCTGACTTAATCCCATCCTCAAATTTTGGCTAATAGGAAAGGGTCATGACTTATCCTAATCTAAATAGCCTATATGATAGAGAAAGAAGTCATGGTGACTTTATTCTAACCTTGTCATCTAAAAGGATGCCTTCGTAGGACTTACATCTATATTATTAGCTATTAAGGTGGGACTTTTAATGGCTTAATCCAACTTAAATAAGTAAAGGAGAGGAAATGGATCTTTATGACTTAAGCCAATCCTCATATTTTTGCTAATAGAAAAGGGGTCTTCATGACTTATTCCTAATCTAAATAGCTAATTTTATAGGAAAGGGGTCTTTGTGACTTTATCCTGACCTATAAATAATAGGAATGCTGTCATAAAGGGCTTGCTCCAAGCATATGGGAATGGTACACAAAGTCTTATTCCAATCCCATGAAAGATATGAGGAGAAAATCATGGAAGGCTTACTCTTAACTCAGAGTAAGTATAGGAAAAGTATCCTGAAGAGGCTTACTCTTAACTCAAAGTAAGTATAGGAAAGGTATCATGAAGAGACCTACTCCTATCTTAAATAAATTGAATTTAAGAGGAATTATATAAATTTATAAAATTTTGACAACCATTGCATAGAAAGAAGTAACATCCAAATTTAAAGAAAGTGCAATAGAAGTAAATAAAGATGTAATTTTATTGATCATTATTTTTTGAAACTGAGTACAATTTACATATAATATTTCTTCAAATAACATCCATTGATCAGCGGCATTCGATGTTCACCATCACAAGAAATCAACTTATTAGAACCTCCTTCATAGACTTTTTCCACTACGAATTGTCCTTCCCAAGTTGGCTCAAACTTGGTACTAATTTTGTGATGAGCTAAAATTAGTTGTTTAAGAACCAAAACTAAGTCTTCTACTTGGAAAGTTCAAGGATGGACTAACTTATCATGTGCTTGTACCATACGTGCTTGGTACATCTCAATGTCTTATTGTGCTTTCAAGCGTCATCCTTCAAGGCTTTCAAGTTCTTCCAATCAAAGTGTGATTTTGGTTTATTGTAATATTGTTATTAACTTCTATTCTTAATAAGGGCAGTTATACTTCTAATGGAAGAACAGCTTTAGTTCCATACACCAAAGCATATGGTGTAGATTGAGTTGATGTCTTGTATGTGGTTTGATAGGCCCATAAGGCTTTAACCACTTTTCATGCTATTAGCATTTATTTTCATCAAGTGTCTTTTTCAATATTCTCACAAGAGTTTTGTTAAATGCTTCAGTCAATCCATTTTTCTTAGGGTAATAGATGGTCGAATATCTCCATTCTACTTTTTGTGTAGCCACAAAGTGATTTAATTTAGTGGACTTGAACGACGGACCATTATCAAATATAATTTGATGAGAAACACTAAATCTATGTATGATATTTTCTTGAAAGAAGATCAGCACATGGTATATCTTTACTTCTTTCAGTGGAACTGCTTCAACCCATTTTAAAAAATAATCCATTATGGCTAAAATAAAATGATTCCCTTTTGATGAAGAAGGGTCAATAGGCCCTATTATATCAATACCCCAACTCTCAAAATGCCATGATGCAATCATAAGGTGTAGTACATTAGGAGGCTAATGTAAAAGTACACCATGTATTTGGCATTGATGGGAATGACATGCAATTTCCATGTGGTCATTTAACATCGATAGCTAATAATATCCAAGTATTTTGATTTTGAATTTCATTTTAGGTTCGCATTGATGAGCACCACACAATCCAAAATATACCTTTGTCATCATCTTATGGGCTTCCTGTTTATCTAAATAGCATAGCCATATTTGATTGAATGACCTACGATACAAAACATTATTAATTAATGCTTAGGATAAGGCACATTTCATTATTTGATTTTCTAGTGACTTGTCCTTAGGAAGCCTCCCCTTACTCAGGTAATTGATGAATGGTTGCCTCCAGTCACACTTTCTTGACTTTTGGCAGGACTGGTAATCCTTTCCACTTCTACTTTTCTAGTTCATGTAGTCTAAATTTATAAGAGATAGAATATGTTGATTCTAGAGTTCTATAGATATAGACTCATTTTATGGATATAAAATTTCTTTGACAAGCTTAGCCAAAGCATCTACTATAGAATTATCTTTACAAGATATCATATATAGAGTTACAGATGAGATCTTTTCAAGTAATTTTATTGTATATTGATAATAATTAAAGAGCTTTGGATGGCACACCTTATAGATTTTTCTCACTTGATTAATAGCTAATTTGAAATCCCCAAAAATTTTATTTTTTAGATATTCATAAGGATTGTTAACTCTAACCCGGTTATGAGAGCCTCATATTCAGCTTCATTATTTGTACAAGGCTCAAACAAATGAAAGGAATATCGCATCATACCTTTATTTGGGGTTATAAATATCAATCCAATCTCTACCTTCCTTGGAATAGAAGAATTTGATTCTTTAGTTTTCTTTGATGATGTGGTGCCATCAAAGTATAACTCCCAAGTGGCTTTAGGTTCACCTTCTAAAGTCATGATCTGTTCATCTAGAAGATCTTCATTTAAGGGAGAACCCTTGAGTAAAGGATGTTCTACTAAGAAGTAAAGTACAACTAGCCCCTTTACAACATGAAGAAGAATAAATGTGATCTCAAATTGTAAAAACAAATCATTGACCAATGTACTAGACGTCCAAACAACATCGGGTGGGTCATAAGATATTGCAATGGATTCACCTTTGAAATTAGATTTACTCTATGAGAAAGAATGTAGTGCCTTAGTTTCTGAGCATGAAAACCAAGGCTGAATAATGTTTTTCAATAGGCAGATAATTCATTTTTGTTAGGATGAGTCTATGGCTTAGATAATAAAGGGAATTTTCTTTCCCCTCTTCATTAACTTAGGCCAGTAAATCCCTAAGTGATTCATCCAAAGTAGCAGTGTTTAAAATCAATGGCTTTCTTAGAATTAGAGATGTCAAAAATAAGAGGGATTATTGAGTAATGTTTTAAGCTTTCAAATGGATTTTGGCACTTCAAATAAATTTGGAATCTTTTTTTGTTAATGCCATAAATAGTTGACATCTTCCTAATAAGTTTGATATGAACCTCCTTAAATATGTGAACCTTCCCTGAAATGATCTTAACTGCCTAAGACTTCTATAATATCTATAACTTTTTCAAGATTGATTTCTATCCCATGGTGCCTCACTATGTACCCGATGAACTTCCCTAAAGCTACTCCAAAAGCACACTTCAAGGGATTCATTTTTTAGGTTGTAATGATGAAACTATTTAAAAATGATCTATAAATTATACAAATAGATTTCTTTTTGTTTTGATGACTAGATCATTGATATGACATTCAACATGATTGTGAATTAAGTCATCGAAGATTCTAGTCTTGCCTCTTTGATTAGTAACTTTGGCATTTTTGATACTAAATGGCATGACTATGTAATAGAATATTATCTTTATTCTTGAGCCATCTTTAGATAATAATCCATGAATGAAAAGATCTCATGCAATGAGGCTATGTTCAACATGAGTTCTGGTCGATAATGGAAACTCATCATTAGGACGTACCTTATTCAAGTCTCTAAAGTCAACATAAATGTGTATTTGGCTATTCTTTATTTTTTTTTAAGTAGGAACAATACTTTCTAACCAATTAGGGTACTATTCCTCTACAAAGCTAGTTTCAATCAATTTTCTCACTTTAGCAATTGCTTGCTATTCAATTTCAAGGCGCATACACCTCGGGGCTTGCTTTACTAGATTATGTACGATTTAACCTTTAATTTATGCATTGCAATATCTAGAGATAAACTTGGAATTTCATCATAGCTCCATGTGAAGCAATCTTTATATTCAAAAAGTAAAGTGGTCAACTCTTTAGAATCTTCTAGACCCAATAATGAACTAATAAATTTATCACCTCTTCAAATAATTGAAATGAATTAATAAAATCAAATTATAAAACTTAAACTATAATAATAAATGAATTAATTTTAAAGGTGAAAACCAATTCAAATTAAATTATAAAAACATAAAAAACCTTTAATTGAACTTTATTAAAAGAAACAAAGCCAAATTATGATGTGATCAATCAAATAAAATAATAATAAATGGATGAAGGAAAGAATTCAAAATAACAATTAAGATATTCATTAAATTAAACTTAAATCAAATAATCTAAATAAATTAAAAAGGATTAATTTTGATACTTAGGATCTTGATCGCTTAGAAAAAACACCTTTAAGGTTCTACTCCTCCATCTTCAAATGAGATGGGTAGGAATAAATTTTTAATGAGGCAGATTGATATATATGTTCAACCTGATTTGCCCTAACTTTTAGGTTAGAATTTATTTTTATCTGGGTTCTACTTCTTATGGACATAAGCCTCCATAGTTAATTACCCCTCTTACTACAATCTAAGAGCACTCTCAATTAAGACTAGAAACATATGATATGCAATTGGTGTCTTAGAGGTGTGTGTGGCATATATGATTATCTTGTTCAAAATAGGAGTGTAATCTTGATCAAGATCTCATGGTTCTGTCATCCTGAGATTATGTTATTCTAGCCTATCAACATCAGAGGGACATAGTTGTAATGTTCAAAGAATCTGATTAGTAGTCATGGATTACCTCATTTCAAGTATCTCGAGTAGACTTAGAATTTTAGTGTAAGTAGTGCAAAGTGTTCATGTGCTGAACAAATTATAAGGTGTTCGCATGGCAAACATGTAGATGTTTACATTATAAATGAATATAAGGCTGAGCTTACATCTCTTTGGAATTCCAAAATTAGGATTGTCTACATGGTGGATGGATATGAATTTGTCCGCTTGATGAATGAATTATGTGTTGTTCGCATGGAAAATGAACATATGTTCACATGGTGAATGTATTGGAGGTTGGGCTTACATCCCTTTGGAATTCCAAAATTAGGGTTATCCATATTGTGGATGGATATGAATTTGTTCTCATGGTAAACGGATTAAGGGGTATTCACATGAAGAACAAATAGATGATCACATGGTGAATAAATAAAAGGGTGGGCTTACATCCTTTTGGAATGCCAAAATAGATGAATTGTCCATATATTAGGTTATACATAGTGGTGTTTACATAGAAAATGAATAAAAATTTGAATTTTATTTAATATACATAAAATTTTTATTCTAAGGCCCAATGCTTCGACGCTTGGATCTAGTGCTACGTCATTGTGATAGTGGAGCCCAATGCTTATGTGGCACGACATGGGCTAGATGATCTAGAGGCTCAGTGCCTTGATGTTGCATATGTATCATCATGGCGCCACTATTATTGGTCATTTGACCATTTGAACAGCATAGCGGCACCGCCTTGTAGAGCTACAACACTGGTCAAGATTCCTAACAACCATGCAACAGGTTTTAAAGGGAAATGATAGCCTCCTTTTATGAGTGCTATGGCGCTGGGTTAGAACACTGTGACACTGCACTCTTTTTGTGTTCATCAATTACAAAAATTTATTATAATTAATTCTATCTTTTTGACCACATAATAACTGATGGGACAAGCTAACTAGTGCCCCGGCACTACATGTGGGTGTCGTAATGCTGAGGCCATGTTCTACAACCTGAGAGGGTAGCGCCTTGGTGTTTGGTCTGAGCACCATGATGCTGGGTCCTAATTTATAAATAGAGGCCCACACTATTAAAAAATTTCATTTAGTGATCCCTTCATTTTAAGAACATCCTTTCTTTCTTGTTATTTCTACTTTTTAATTTTCACTATTAATCATGCCTCTTAGAAGAGTTGTGGCAAGAAGAGGGAATCCAATAATGCCAACTGCTTCATTAGCACCGAGGTCAAGAAACGGTACCAGCATGCTCTCCTCCATAAGCACTTGATTCCATAGAGGAGATTTCCAAATCCTGGTGGCAGCATGGAGGGGTTGATTATAAAGCAGAGGTGCTTAAACTGACATACAAAAATAACTCGTACATCATCACGGTTATACAAGACTTCTTCATAAATGCACGGGATGGCCAAAATAATAAAGCATATGTCTGAGGTAAGCTGATAAGTTATGACATTAGTGCTATAAATGCATATTATTATCTCATTAATATTAAGCATGATCAATATCTCTTCTACTATAATGACCATCCTGATTTTGATAAAATTATTCTTTTTCTTTGTTGCAGAAATGAAAGTGTGGAATGGAAATAAAGTGAGAAAAGAATTATCAACTTTCCTACCATCGGTATGATAGCTGCCTCTAAGGTTTGGCACTATTTCATTTCTGCTAGGTTTATGCCCTCTGATAACATCAGTGAGGTTACCAAGGACAGGGCTATTTTAAAATTTTCTATTCAAAAGGGATTCTCTATCCATATTAGGAAGGCTATTTTTAATTCTATATGTAATATGCTGAAGGGCAGCACTATTGTCGAGTATGACCACCCTTCAATTTTTATGGTTCGTGTGTAGCGGCGGGCAAGATAGGTGGTCTAATGAGGAGGTACTCCTTTAGAAGGCTCCTTTAATGAAGAGAGTGATTGGGGAGTTCAAGAATAGATATGAAGTGGGAGAGAGTTCATGTCCTCCCCGATCTAGATCATGAACTCCCAAGTCCTTGGCCGAGCAAGTTCAAGAGATTGACAGCTAGATCTCGAACTTTCAAAAAAGGGTAGATAAGAGTAGTCATAGGTAGGAGATGCTAGAATAGAAATTTAATCATCATATGGATCAACAGCGGACGTAATTCTTCTACATGGCTCAGTTCAACACTGTACTGGTCAACATGCTTCACAATTGCATTCTTGTAGATCGTAGCTAAGTCTCCTTCCTTACAACCTTAATATATATATATATATATATATATATATATATATATATATATATATATTGTTTTTATTGATGCTCTAGGATAAATAAAAAATTTGAACACTTATTTAAAAAAATCAAATCAGGGTATAGTGTTGCAGCGTTGGAGATAGATTGAAGAACCCGAAAGGTGGGCACCATAGCACTATCTTGAGGCTTCGTGGCACTATCCTGTGGCATTTTCTTGCTATGCCATGGCATTATGGGATATTATTTCCTCCCCAATATAAAGTTAGCTAAGTTATTTTTTCACATACAATAAGGCGACAAAGGGCAACGATGCTATCCCCATAGTGCCATGGCACTGTGGGATTTTATTTCACTTTTTTGTCAAAATATTCTAAGTCATATTTCAAGTGACAAGTGGGTATGGCACTGTGGAAATGATGTTGGGCCGCTTTGGGATTTCATTCAAGCATTGCGATGCCACTCTTGTAATATGAATACCCGAGAGCATGGCATCGATATCCAATGCCTCAGTGCTATAGGACATATTTTGAATTTAAAGTGCAAGCTTTTCAAAAAATTTAGAAATTTTGGCTGTATTTTGCCTTAGTAGTTCTAGATTTTAAAATCATATAGTGCAAAGCTCTCTTTTCCCTTATTCCAAACCTAAGATCAATAAAGGGGAGGGAGTTTTCATCTCATGTTAAAATAAAATTCAATCGCCGAGGTCTTGAAGTTTTCCACACTATATCAAAAAGCAATGGTGGGATTTTTGTTAAATTAGTAAGAAAAAAATACATATTCTTTACCTGAAGTGAGAAAACTCAAACTGAAGTCTGAGCACCATTTAGAGATAGTAGAGTTAAAATGGGAGAAAATTTTCTTGAGTGAACTGCTCACGCCTATTTATAGGAGTGGACTGATAACTATTCCCTCTTAATAATCAGTGTAGCACCTTGGCACCAAGATTGTAGTGTTGTGATGCTATACCATAATATGATAGCTAGACCAGGTAGTTAAGCAGCACCTCGGTGCCAAGATCGTGGTGTCACGATGTTGTATCATATTTGATAGCATCATGGGGCAGTTATTTTTCTAGAATACCAGGGCAATGCCTCGATGCTATGGACATAGCACCACGGTTAAATAGCTAAAAATTTTATTTTATTTCATTTTTTATGTAAATAAAATTACCCAATGAATGTATCATGTCATTAGGACAAGATGCATTACTTGTATGAATCTTCCATTAGTTGTCATATGTATAGAGATAATTTAAGCTAAAAAAATTGAAGCCTCTAACATGTTACTCTAATAATCTTCATGAATTACATGATAATAGAGACAGTTACATGAGAATATTTTAGCTACAATAGTTGGCCTGAATTTCTCTAATACAAATAGAAGTTGTATGAGCTATATAGGCCATAGTAGCCTACCTCTCTCGTGCTTCATGGAGATGTTGCAAGGTAGCCTATTAATCACACTCTAATGAAGAAAAAGTTTATTCAAGTTTAGACACCTGAACATCTACTTATGAATAATCTTCTTTTATGGTTATGACAGCTTGACTGATCATAGCCCTCCTTTCTAGCAAATATTGCCTCCTCTGCTATTGTTCTCTTAATTCAATAGAGATATCAAGGAGTTCCATTTGTGCTCTACAAAGTTCCCTTGGAAGGATCTCAAGGCTTTGAGATTGTGCTCTAAATCATAGTGAATTAAGGAGTCTTGATGCAAGATGGTATTGGCTGATGTTTCTGTAATATTAAGTGTATCTGACAACACCTCTTAATAAATAGTGCACAAAGAGAACATTCTTAATTCATCATCTGTACAGAGGGATTCCCATAACTATCATTCTTCTATTTCAAGGCTTAGAGCAGTAGTGCAATCTAGGAAAAAATTTGCTTCTACATAGAAGTTAGACAGATCAGACATAACTTCTAAGTTGACACTTAGAAGTAACTGATGTAGGGCAACTACTATATGATATAAACTTTTTGAAGGAGTACGATGCCAGGGAGTTGAAACCTTAGGTCATATTCTAGAAATAAAACATGAAATTCCTAGGAAATATTATTTCCTTTGAACTATATGATTTTCATTACAGATAGGGTGACTTTCTGCATAAGAATCTAGATTTGTTCAGTCATCTTGGGTCACACTTACCATTACCCAAGTTGAATCTAATAAAAGTGATTCAAAACTAGTAGCCATAGTGCCAGACTCCTGTATATGTGTATTTTCTCTAGTATATATAGGATTAGTACTAGCCGATTATATGTATATTGGAGAAACTGCAGTAGAATCTATGGATAATACCAGCGTGACATCACTATCCTTCTGTTCTACTAGTAGTTCAGCTGTTAGTGGCGAGGCAGGAACATGACTAAAGTTTTTTATATTTATAACTCATATATTAGAATTAAGTGGTGGGGGCTGTAGAGGTCCTTATCATCTTTCTCTTGAGTAGATGAATTTTGACGTTATTGTTTCCTACTACCTTTTTGGTCATCTAATGCTCTTTTAGAAGCATTATTCATATGTGATATAGGTTGGACCAGTCTAGTCTTTCACATTTTACAATTGTATATGCAAAAACCTAGCTTTAGAAAGGAAGAGAAGCTTTGGTTGATCGACATTAACCATAAATGACTGACCCCTATATGAGTCTCCATTGGATCTATATAGAAAGTGGAGTGAGTCTTCAGGCGAAGTGTGAAGTTCCATAATATAAATGCTACCACTAAATAGACTGTTAACGGAAGTGATTCTAAGGAATGAGCATCTGTTATATATGTTATCAATGGTAACCCTTATATAAGTGTAGCTTGAGTAAATCTAAATTTCCTAGTCATCCTATGGGGTTGTAACTTTCTAGTATTATAGATTCATGGAGGTGATAGCATAGCCAAGGGGGTCTCAGTACATGAGATATTATGTGATCCATCTATATCCCAACTTTAATGATAGTAAAGGAGTGCCTCTATCAGTAAGAGAGTCTATGAATTTTTGGCCCATACTTTGAATAGATTGAACATAAAAGGATGATCTGTGGATAATCTAAAAATGATATGTCTTATGCATTGGGGTGAACATGAAGGTCATTATTTGATTCCTATTTATAGAGATTGTAGCTCTATTTAGTTGCACTATCATGGGGAATTTTGCCTTCTGAAATAGGATGGTGTCTCAGGATAACTGAAGGCTCCTAAAATATGAGCATGGATCCATCCATGAAGATAGTGCCAAGGGGCATCCACATCGTAGAATCGTGAATTTGTCATGACACTTACTCTACCAAAT
The DNA here is from genome assembly GCA_021442155.1 of Cymbidium sinense. Classification (NCBI taxonomy): domain Eukaryota; kingdom Viridiplantae; phylum Streptophyta; class Magnoliopsida; order Asparagales; family Orchidaceae; genus Cymbidium; species Cymbidium sinense. The sequence goes on from CM038219.1 coordinate 89,397,514, forward strand.
CCATGATATAAGTAGGCCAGTGTTGTAGGTGCCAATAATATCATTTCAACACAAGCAAGTAGACAAGCTATCAGTAACGTAGAAGAACAAAATAATCTATTTTTCCCTAGGAATACAAAATAGCATTGCCAAGTGCCAAAGAAAGCTTCTAAAGATAACTCCTCATCGACGCTCTGTACTAGTATCCAGATGGAGTTGACTTTTCATGTTGACTCAAATTTGGCCTTAGCAGATGTATGCGCCCCGTTATCGAATGGATCTTCAATCCGTGTGAAGTGTGGTGGGTGCATTCATAAATGAAGAAAGCTTTCAAACCATGTATCCAAAGTGATCATCTTTTAACATTTGCGACCTATCCTTTGATCTTTAGATAGTTTATGATAATGAGCTAAGGCACGATGTAGTCTAAGAATATATATATATATATATATATATATATATATATATATATATATATATATATATATATATATATATATATATATATATATATATATATATATATATATATATATATATATATATATATATATATATATATATATATATATATATATATATATATATATATATATATATATATATATATATATATATAGTCCTTCTACATTGGCCATCTAGTTGGCATTGAAAATGCTCATAATCTAATGAAATGTATTATTCATAAGGAGTTCATATAATTGGTAGTCTTACTATATCCTTCATATCTGTCGTGGTGATTGTCAATTCATGTTGACCTACCCAGTAATTATTGGTAGCTCTATCCCAATGTTCCGCTATATTTCTGATCCATGTAGAAAGATGTCAACTATAATCAAAGAGTGATGCATAGAATGGCCGATATATACCAGATTTTCTAAGAACATCACCATGCATTTGTAAATGATGTCGAGCCATGTATATGTGTCCTTTGACAGTTGATAATGGAGTGCCAAAAATTTGATTTTTGGTCCCAATCTTCTACTTCACAATATAAAATATAGTAATCCAGTAGCATGACTACGCCTATAGGTAGAGTAGTGTCTTCGGCTAGTTGGAACACATTCTAATCGTCAAAGTTAAGGTTAGCTAGCACTCTCTCTAAAGGGACATCATTATTATGTCTCAATTTTAAACTGGTTATCCAGTCAGCTGAAGACTATGAGTCGAATAGTGGGAGACGTGATGATCAAATAAATGAGTCTTCAAAAATATTTATGTCTCTTAACATATCTTGGTGCCTGATAACCTGTCATGTATCCTGGATGTATCACTTAGATCATTAACCTCAATAATACCCCATATCTGCTCTTTAATAGGCTCAGTGAAGGGCATATCATATGGTCTTTTTTGGATAAACATTATAATCAACCTATAATATATATGGAATAGAGAAGCATACAACTTTTAAGAGTTTTTTAAATCAATAATAATATTTTAATTTATACATGAGCTATGCATGTTAGCTTTTTTTTTTAATTTAGTTTTTTATGCAAATTTATATTTAAACTCCCTCCTCTTGACTATATGGAAATCTAAATTTAGATTTAGGTCCAACCCCTTTTGATATAACAAATTTGGTCTGACCCCTTTGGGTATGGTGGATCTAATCCAGCCCCTTTGTGCATGATAGATCTTAGTTTAATTTAAATTCAACCCATATGAATATAATGGAATCCAAATTACTAGTTTAAATCCAACCATTTTGGGCATGGTGGATATGATCTAGCTATTTTGGGCATGATGGATCTTAGTTTAATTTAGATTCAACCTCTATTAGTATAATGAAATCTAAATTTTATGTTTTGGATCGAGCCCCTTTGGGCATGGTAGATCTGATCCAACCTTTTTGGGAATGATGGATCTTAGTTAAATTTAGATCTGAACCCTTTTAGTATGATGGAATCTAAATTGAGATTTTGGATCCGAGCCATTTGGGCATGATTAATCTTATTCGGCCCCTTTGGGCATGATGAATCATATTTTAATTTAGATTTGACCCCTTTGGGTAAGATGGTTCTTAAATTTAGGTTTTGTATTTGGCCTATTTGGGCATGATGGATTTGATATGGCTCCTTTTGGCATGATAAATCTTATTTTAATTTAGATTTGGCACCTTTGGGCATGATGGATCTTAAATTTAGGTTTCGGATTAGGCCCATTTGGGCATGATAGAATCTAAATTTAGGTTTTCAATATGACACATTTGGGCAAGATGGATCTAATTTTAATTTAGTTGATTGGACAATATTCTATTTTGATGAGGGATCTTGCTTTCCAAGATATATAAAAATGCTCCATATTTATAGGATAATTTATTATTGAAATGAGAATATTTTATTCATAATTATGTACATTTTTTTAAAGATTTTGCCCATTTATAAGCAGCATGGGCCTGAGGTCCTTTGGATTGATGAGCTGATAAGCTCCACCTTCATATATTTTTTAATGATATATGGTCCCTCCAAATTAGGATCAAATTTTTTATCAACTCATTGATGTGAAACAATGGGTCTTCTTCATACCAATACTAGTTCACCTGCTTTGAAGCTTCTTGGGTGAACCATATTGTCATGAGCTCGAGTCATTCTTGCTCTATATGTTCATATAATTTGTTGGGCTTGTAGTCACATTTCATCTAAGGATTTAAGCTCTTTGTATCATATTTTAATATTTTCTTCTGTTGAAACTTCATTTTAAGCTACTATGTAGAGTGAAGGTAACTCTACCTCGAGGGGAAGTAATTATGGTGTTTTGTTTTGGAGTTGTAGAGACACCATATAGATCTTAAGAGGTTACTTTTGAAGTGATCAAGGATGGCATCTGAGGAATAATGTACTATCTCAAAAGATAGAAACATCATTCAACAAAGGACTCAATCACCTGATAAAGACTCCTAAGGTAGATGGGTCTACATATATATTAAAGATCAAATTGAGCTTAGATTAAATTGGTATTTCAGCTTAGAGCTTGGATTGTAATCATTTGGTTTGGATTTGGTTAGTTAGTTGACCATGGACTTCGGTTGACTCTTAAGGTAAGTGAGGTTTCGCTTCCCCTAAGGTAAGTTCTAGTCCAAGGGTTGTACCCTATGAGTCTCTAGGCTTAGGTTTGGTGTTCCCTTAAACAATAGAAGTGTCCTAGCACTTGGGAACTCTTAGTGTCTAGAAGAGTCCTAAATCTAGGGTAAAGGTAGTCAACCTCACTCCAAAAGTGAGGTCAACAATATTGCTTCTACACTAAAAACTAAAGAGTATAGTGTTACTTGTGTAACAGTTTTATAAGTGATATGATATACCCATAATGCTTATATTAATTTATCATGCCATTTTTTTATTTTTAGAAAGAATTTTCTAAAGTAATTTAATTAAAATTTTACTGAATTCCTCTGCCAAACCATTGGCTCTTTGATTATATATTGAAAAATATCGCTAATATATCTTATATTTTTTTAATAAAATGATAGACTCTAGTATTCTTGAAGGAAACACCATTGTTCCATATAAATCATCAAGGTATTTTGAATCTATAGATAATATGCTCTCAGAAGAACTTTACTATTCATCTGCTTTAACTTCTCTTAATGGGATTGCTTCTACCCATTTTGAGAAATAATTAGTAGTAGCTAGAATGAAGTGATGTCCTCTAGATGTTATAGGACCTATTGGACCTATTATATTTGTTCCACCAACTTTCAAATGGCCATGATGCTATTATTAGGTGTAGAGTATTGGGTGGTCGATGTAACATGTCTACATGTATTTGACATTGATGACATCTTTTAGCTTATTTAATGCAATCTTCAATCATGCTAGGCTAGTAATATCCCATTTGTTTAATTTTGAATTTCATTTTATGGCCAGATTAGTGTGCTCCTCACAATGTTTCATAAACTTTAGCCATTACTATCTTGGTTTTGTTTGTTCCTAGGCATCACAGCCACATCTGGTTAAACACGCACTAATATAATGTGTCATTTATAATAGTTTATCATAACGCTCTTTGTAAAATTTGATGAGACTTTGATTTATCTTTTGGTAGTCCACCACCTTTAAGATAGGTTATGAATAGTTCTCACAAGTCATCTTCTTCTATCATGATCACAACTTCTTGGCTTTCTTTTGCTTTTAAGGCTTGCATGAGGGTTGGCACTAGTGCTAGCCTATTTTGGCCAGTTATTGTTATGGGATTTCCTTGAGGGTCTATCATTTCTTTAGCTAATTTAGCTAATATGTTAGCCTTGCCATTATCTTAATGCAACACCCTTGTGATGGTTACTTCAACAATTTATTTTAAAACAACCAAGACATATTTATGGTAAAGCACTAATTCTAGCTTATTTATCTTAAAATTCCCAATTATTTATTAGATTATGAGTTGAAAATCTCCATAAATTTGAATCTTCTTAATTTTCATACTAATTTTTAGTCGTAGGATTGCAATTATTGCTTCATATTTGGCCTCATTATTAATTCGAGGCTAAATAAGACTATAAGAATATCGCAGTATACCCCATTATGATGTTATGAATATTAGATCAATTCCAACTTGCGCTGTAGATAAGTTAGGTAGCTTAGCTGATTTTAAAGATGAAGCTCCATCAAAATGAAGCTCCCATTCTGGTGGTTGTTGAGTTCTTTCAATTTCAAAAATCTATTCATGAGACAACTCATCATTAAGTGGGGAGTCCATGGGTAAAGGATGAGTGGCTAAGAAATCAGCCAAGGCTTAGTCTTTCATAGCCTTTTGTGAGACATATGTATGTTATATCGAATTATAGTGATAGGACAATCAATTTAGACAATCGACTTATTAAGGTGGGCCTTGTCATCAAAATTTTGATTGAGTCAACTTTGGATATTAATGTTATCTTATGGGATAGTATGTAGTGTCTCAATTTCTAAGTAGCAAATATTAATGCTAAACACTATTTTTCAATAGAAGAGTATTTTATTTCTGCTCTTATTAGATGCTGACTTATATAATACAGAACGTTTTCCTTTTCTTCTTCATTGATTTGTGCTAACAGAGCTCCTAGTGAATCTTCTAGGGATGTTGTATATAATATCAATGGTTTTCCTGTAACTTGTGATGCTAAGATTGGGGGAAGCAATAAATATTACTTTATAATATCAAATGCTTCTTGACAAGTGTTTCTCATATAAAGGGTGCATCCATTTTTATTAATTTGGAAAAAGCACAAGAGATTAGAAAAAAAATTTCTAATATAAGCTAATCTGCCTTATAGAGCATAATTGCTTCAAAGTTTTAGGTGGTGGCATTTTTATTATTACTTTTATTTTAGAGGGATTGATTTTAATCCCTCTGTGGTGTATAATAAAGCCTAGAAATTTTTCAGAGGTCACACTAAAAACACACTTTAGAGGATTCATTTTTGGATTGGAACTCTAAATCTTATTGAATACGATCTTTAGAATGCTTATATGCTTGCTTTGTGCATTGCTTTTAACGACCAAATCATCGATATAACACTCTACATATTTATTTATGAGGTCATCAAAGATGCAAGTCATCGCTATTTGTAAGTGGCAACCACATTTTTCATGCCAAATGATATTATTTTTTATACTTCTCATCTTCTAGAGCCATTTTAATTTGATTATAGCCTGATGATCCATTCATGAAAGAAAATCTATTATAGTTGGATGTATTATCCACCATGAGTGTAATGATAGGTACTGGGAAATCATCTTTTTGGCAAGTTTTATTTAAGTCTCAAAAATTGATACATACTCGGATCTACCAATTTTTCTTTCTTACTAGGATAATATTAATAATCCAGTCAACATATTTTTCTTCTTGGATGAATCCCGCTTCAATGAGCTTTTTGGTTTCAATGATTACTTGTTCTTCAATTTCTAATTGCATTCACCTTGATGATTGCTTTACTGGTTGTACATTAGATTTAATAGCCATTTTATGTATAGTTACATTTGGTGATAAATATAACATTTCACTATAATTCCATGCAAAGTAGTCTTTAAATTCATAGAAGAGTTCTTTTAATTCTTCCAATCTATCTGATGTGAGGTTAGCACTAACAAAAGTTGGAATAGGCACTTCTTCAGTACCTAGATTAATTTCCTAAATTTCATCAACCTTGGCATGATTGCCTTTTTTGAATTCTTTCAGGGCTTCTTTGAGGTTGATAATTAATTCATTTTCAGGAACAGTTTTGTTTCCTTGTGAGGGTTTGTGGTTTCGAAGGAAATCTTTTCCTTATTTTATATGGCATATCATTAACTCATTGAAGAATTTGATAAAAGAATATATCTTAATCCCTCTGAAACTTTGGACATCATCCCCTTGCCAGAGCCTTTTGAATAATCAAGCTTGTGCATTTGATTGTAATAGTTGGACATCATTTCTGATTAGCCTCTTTAGAGCTGATGAAAACTATTGAGGAATGATAATTGAGACATCATATTCATCAAAATTTTCTTCTTCAAAAGGTTCTTGCATGGAATTTATGGTTGACTCCTCAACTTTAGAGAAAAGGATTCCACAATCTTTGTAACCCCTTCTAGGAGAGACATAAAAAGCCTTCAATTGTTCTATGTCTTCTCTTTTTGAAATTGATAAGGCTTTATATGTGCTTTTGGTATTAATTTTATTCTCTTAACCTTATCAAAAACCTAAGACTCAGATAATATTATTAGAGGTATATGTGTTTTTTCTAATTGTTTGGTCACACTGTTAGTACTAGACTCTTTTTTCTTTCGATTAGTTGAGGCCCTCCTCGGTACCAATTCCTCTTCATCCTCTTCGGTATCACTACCAAGGTGGGGAATTACCTTAAATAATTTTGATTCATTAGTAATTTTACTTTTTGGATTTCCACTCTTTGACATTAGTTTAATAGGTGGAGTTCCTTTCTTTTAGGCATTAACCTTTTCAATCTTCTTAAGGATATTATACTTAACGTCATCGTAAATCTTGATTTCATGTTTCAAGAAAGGAATGCCTCCATCAATTCAATGCTCTTCACCATTTTGGATATATTTCATGTATTGATGAAGAGTCGAGGGTACTATTACTTGTGAATCCATGGTCTACCCAAGAGTGTTGTATATGCAACTTTGGCCTCAATTATGTGAAATTTAGCATATGTATATAATTCCCCGAAGCGTATGGTTTGGACAATAGACCCTAAGGTTTGCTGCCCTTGTTCATTGAAACATTGTAAGAATATTATGCTCCTATTAAGGTATCGAGCATCCGAAGCTAATTCTCTAAGAGTCTTGGTTGTAAGAAGATTAATTGAAGTACCTGGATCAATCAATACTCTCTTCACACATGTAGAGTTAATTTTAGTCATAACATAGAGAGGTCAAATATGTTTAGTGGTTTCAAGCTGTAAGCCTTCATCATTGAAAGTGATAGTTGCTAGCTTTTATAAGGTAAGATCTTCTTTCATCCTCTATTTACTGAAGAATGCTTCATATTATTTTAGACATTGCAAGCCTTTTATTAATAGAGCAGGAAGCTTGTGTAAGTGTGTTTGAACATTATAGTCTACTCTTATTTTGGTAGACTTTTGGGGTTTAGCCGGTGGTAGAGGTAAGACATCTTCATTAATTTGAATCTCTTTACCTCTTTCACTAGCTTTCTAATATCGAGGTGGAGGGATCATTTTTCCACTCCTTAATTGCACTTGTAATACTTCTTCTACCTAGCTTTCTTCATCAGAAGAAGTTTTTGAGATCTTTAACTTTTGGAGTTCCTAGAGTCTTCATGACTTTTAGAACTACTACTTGATTCAGGTTGTAACTTTTTAGAGCCTGGGTTATTTCTCCATTTGATAGGGATTTCTTTAGGAAAACTTAGCTCTTCTTAAGAATTATTTGAAATTGTAACCATACTTAGCATTTAACATATTTCTCTTACAACATCTTCTTTAGGCTCTTTTGTGTCGAGTTGTAAATGGTGCATATATTCCTCCAACTTAATCAATCTTCGAGGAGCTTGCTCATACACCTCTAAAGAATTTATCATGTTTTGTATCTCAGATTTTTGTTTCCTAGATTGCTTGCTTTTTTTCTTAACTTATGAGGGTTTGATGCAGAAGGCTCAATATTTTTCATCTACTCCTTCATTTTGTATAAAAATTACACCTTGATTAAAGGAAGTATCCTAGAATCAATTTCAAGTTTCAGGGCATTCCTCTATTGAATGTCATCTATAGCTAAAATAATACTGATCATTCTTTTAGTCATCTTTGAGATGAAAGTTTCCCAGCCACCTTCTTCTTTTACTTGTACTTGTAAAGTTTTTTCTTCATCTTTATTTATACCCTGAGTCTTGCTTGACTTAGCTTTCTCATTTGGCTATGTCATAACAACACTCACCTTTTCTTTTTTGGGATTTACTAGGATGTTTTCAAACAAGGTAAGTTCTCCATTATGATAGCTTTTCTCAACCAAATCTTTGAAAATAAATAGTCTTCAGTCGGGTGCTTATAAGCCTATGAAAGGGACCATAGTTGGGATCATCGACTTTGTCTACTTGATCTAGCAGATGTGGCTCTGACAATTGTAATCTTAACTTTAGGGCAAGTTTGAAAATCTTAGCAGTACATTTTTGTTTAAACAAGTAATGTTTAGCCATCTTCTCCTAGAGGGGTTGTACTCTTTTCTTTTCTTCGGTCGACTTTACGACCGATCGCGAAGATGATGCTCCTCTATTTTTCTTTTTATCCACTGTAAATTTGAATGTTTTATTCACATCATTCTTTTTGGACTCTTGTAGCTTGGGTTACTTTCCTCTTCCAACGCTCTAATACTAGCGCTAAGGTGCTAACCTCTCAGGTTCGAGAACAGTGCCAAGCACTGTCGCATTCACATGCAGTGCCATGATCCAGTGTCCTCTGTTTGCATGGTTTTTTTCATGAAATAGCACCATATGAAATGAATATACAACCAGAACCCTCTAACCAGGGGGCTTGACATCCATATTGCTCCATTATATTTTGGTAATGGCAATAGACCATATGTTTTTAATGGATTTGCTCCTTGAGCTTTAAATTTATTTAATAGGAAAAAAGCCTTCTATTAGCTAAGGTTGACTTAAAATTTTCACCTTAGATAAACACCAGCCTAAGTTTATAAGAATACCTTGAACAATGCAACCTATGACTGTTGAGAAAGATTTTTCAGTCAGGAACTAGTTCCCCTAGCTAAGTAGACTAGAGACCACGATAGCCTAGGATGATGGAACCATGGGATCTTGATCAGGCATGACATCATCCCCCCTAATATACACTTTAAGTTAAATGATAGTCATTTATGTCATACCAAACATGCCTTTAGAGACTAGTTCATATCAGATAGATTTCATTTGTTTTCCAACCTTAATCGAGAGTGTTTGATTGTTTAGAAAAAATATCTTTGGGGATGCCCTTCGCCGTCTTTGGATGAGATGGGTAGAAGTATGTTTTTTCATGAGAAAGATTGGCAAATATTCAACTAGATTTCCCCAAACATCGCATTATAGTTTTTTTATATCTTGAATCTACTTCATATGGACACAAGCCTCCATAGTTAATTACCCCTCTTACCACAGCAAGAGAGCACTCTCAATTAAGGTTGGAAACAAGTATATCTATCTGATATGCATTTGGTGTTTAACTGGTATAGTGTGGTTTAGATGACCATATTAAAGGAAATACAAGTGTAATCCTGATCAATATCTCATGGTTCCATCATCCTGGGACTACATTATTCTAGCCTACCAATATTACAGAGACATAGCCTTAATGTCTAGAGAATCTGATTAGCAGTCATGAATTGCCTCATTTTTGGTATCTCAAATAGGCTTAGAATTTTAGTGTAAGTGGTGTAAGAGTGTTCACATGGTGAACAAATTATAAGGTGCTTGCATTCAAACAGATAGATGTTCACATGATGAATGAATAAGAGGTGAGGCTTATATCACTTTAAAATGCCAAAAATTAGGTTTGTCCACATGGTGGACTGATATAAAGTTATTCACATGATGAACGAATTATGTGGTGTTCACACAGTGGATGGACAAATGTTCACATGGTGAATGAATAAGAGGCTAAGCATATATCATTTTGGAATGCAAAAAATTAGGGTTGTCCATATGGAAGATAGATATAAATTAGTTAACGTGGAGAATAAATTATGCAGTGTTCGTGTAGTGAACGGATTGATGTTTTTATGGTGAATGAATAAGTGGCAGGGTTTATATCACTTTGGAATATCGAAAATAAGGATTATAGTCCCCATTTTTTTATTATATTAAGAGGGTAGCACCTCGATGTTGGAATACGATGCCTAGGCATTTCTGCTAAGGAGGCAGTCTAGGTGTACATGTGAGTTGTGAAGTCCAGCACCTCGACATTGCATAAATAGCATTGCAATGCTAGCATTATTGGTTTGTTTGACCATTTGAACATTATCATGGTATAGTTAAGATTCATGACAGCTATGTAATCCATTAAATGAGAAATGACAACCATATTTTTATTGGTATGATGGTACTAGGTCAAAGCATCATGTCACTGTGATATTTTTCGAGCACATAAATTACAAAATTTATTATAATTAAATTTATTATTTTGACCTTATAGTAACTGATGAGATAAGATGATCAGTGCCTCAGCATTGCATGTGAGTGCCACAATGCTGATGCCATGTTCTACAACCTAAGAGGCCAGTACCTCGGTGCCATATTGGGGCACCGTGCTACTTAGTCTAATTTATAAATTGGACCCAGAGCCATTAAGAATTTTCATTCAGTGGTCTCTCTCTTTGCATATTTTTCTTCTCTCTCTCTTAGCTCTATTCTTATTTCTAGTTAACATATTCATCATGCCTCTCTGAAGGGTGGTGAGTAGGAAGAGGGCATCCAGCGATGCCGAAAGATACGTCAACGCTGATGTTGAGAAGTTGTATCGACACGCCCTCGTCCATAAACATTTGATCCCTAAGAGGAGCTTCTAGGATTTTGGCTCCAGTGTCGAAGGGATGATTATGAGATGGCGATGGGCCAAACTGGCCTATGATAATCGCTCATGCGTTGTCCTAGTGGTGCGCGAGTTCTACATAAAAGTAATAGAAAGCCAAGACAACAAAGCGTATGTACGAGGAAAACTAGTAATTTTTAATAGTAGTGCTATTAACTCAAATTACAATCTATAAGATATTGATTACGATCAATATCTTGCTTATTATAATGATCATTCTGATTTTGACGAGATTCTCCATTTTCTCTCTAAAGGAAATGCAAATGTGAAATGGAAATGAAGGAATGAAAGAATTATCAACTTTTCTACCACTAATCTCACTGCTGAATCCAAGGCTTGGCATTATTTCATTTCCATCAAGCTTATGCCCACTGGTAACATTAGTGACCTTTCCAAAGATAGGGTTGTTTCAAATTTTACTATTCATAGGGGATTTATGATTGATATTAGAAAAGTTATTTATAATTATATTTGTTATATGTTGAAGGGGAGCACTACTATTGGGTACGATCACTATTCTTTGATTTATGGTTTATGTGTCACAGTGGGAGTGGTAGGGGGGCTTGATGAAGAAATACTCATTTAGAACGCTCCTCTAACAAAGAGGATAATTAGGGGATTTGAGCTAATTTTTGAAGTAGGGGAAGGCTTATGTGACCCATGACCTCAACCCAATCTTTTAAGTCCCTGGTCGAGCAAGGCCAAGAAATTGCTAGTCAGGTCACAGAATTAAGAAAAAGGGTGGACAGGAGTAGTCACAAGCAAAAGATTATGGAGCATAAGTTTGACCATCATATGGGTCAACAGCAGATGCAATTTTGTTACATGACCCCGCACAAGTCAACATGTTCCAAAATTGCAATCTTAATGATCCGAACAAGGTATCCTTTCCTATAGTGCTACTTTAATATTAGCTTTGTGTAATTACCCCACTAGTATCAAAAATGAAGGAGGAATAGTAGGGTGATGAGTATGATTATTAGTTTCCTCCATTTTTATACTTTTTTCCTTTTTTATATTTTGTAATTTTCTTTGAATTTAGAAATAAAATTTTCTTTTTTATTTTTTTTGCGTTATATGCTTGTATGTGATTAACATTATTGATTTATCACTCCAGGATTTAGATTAAATAAAATTTTTTTGAACATATTTCTAAACATGAAATTTGAGTGACAATGCCTTGGTGCTGTGAACCTACGCATTGGTGTTGAGAATATGTTTAAAAACCAAAGATCTTGGAGCTGCATCGTTGACCCTATGGCGTTGCAGCATTGGAGTGATGTTTTTGGCCCCTTAGTTGAAAATTTTTCTAAGTCCTTTTTACTTGTGTTAGAGAGATATAGTATTGAGGCGCTAGTCCTATGGCGCTGTGGAGCTAGGGGAATTTATCAAAATATATTTTAAGTCATATTTTTGGTGCTAAGTGAGCATGGCATTGTGGTGCTAATGCCATGGCACTACACTGCTAGGGTGATTTTGGTAGGGCACTATGGAGCTGGTGCCTGGGTGCCATGGCATTGCCCATTATAATAGGAATACCCAAGGGCAGAGTGTTGTGTCACTGATATTCAACATCGAGGCATTATGGTCAGAAATTATGATTCTTGTGAGATTTTAAGAAAAACTACTAGAAATTTTGACAGGCAGTGATAGATTTCAAAATCATAGTGCAAATCACACTTCAACCTTCGTCTACATCTAAGATTGATGGAGGGGAGGGGTTTTCATATCGTTCAAGAACAAAGTTCAATGTTGGAAGTCTTCATATTTAAAATATTTTTTTTCTCACCAGATCCAAGACCAATAGTGGGATCATGATTTAACATGCTTTTTTAAAGGTAAAATGGCATAAATCTTTTACTTGAAGTGAATTGAGTGTCTTGGAATAAAAGAAGATCGTTGGGAGTACGAGTGTAATGTTGGAGTGCAATGAGAGTAAGAGTGGTTAGAGAGAGAAAAAGTGAAGGAAGTGGTGGACTGGACTATTATTTATAGCAATGTTCCATATAACTATTCTCTTTCAATATCCAGTGCAGCTCCTCGGTACCAAGATCACAGTACCATGGTACTGTATCATAATTTTGATGGCTAGCTCTGAGTATTTATCCTTTTAGAAGGCTAGGGTAGTGTCGTGGCCCCTTGAACACAGTGCAGCAGTGTTGTGACTAGAAGAACAAAATTGTATATTTCTTAGTTGAACAAAATTGATCTTCAATGAATGTGTCATGTCATTAGGACATGATGTATTCATTGCCTTACTTATCTATTAGTTGTAGCACACACACACACACACATACAAATATATATACATATATATATATATATATATATAAGAAAGGAATTTATGCTTCTATTGTATTACTCGAATAATTTTCACTTGTTACAATAATAATGAGACAATTTACATGAGAAAAGTTTAGCTATAATAGTTGACCTGGATTTCTCTAATGCAAACAAAAGCTATATGCCTCTATAAGCCATTGTAGCCTGTCTCTCCCATACCTCTTGGAGATATTGAAGGGTAGCTTCCTGATCGCACTCTAATGATAAAAGGGTTGCTCAAGTTTGGACACCTAAGCATCTACCTTTGAGCAATCTTCTTCTATGTCTAAGACAGCTTGTTTGATCATAGATCTATTTTATAATAAATATTATCTCTTCAACTATAGTTCTCTTAATTTAGCAGAATTATCGAATAGTTTTATCTATGCACTAGAGAGTTCTCATTGGAAGGATCTCAAGGCTTTGAGAATGTGCTCTAAATCTTGGCAAATTAGGGAGACTTGATGTAAAATAATATTAGCGGTTATCTCCACAGTAGTAAGAGTATCTAATAAGACCTCCTTATAGGTAGTGCGCAAAAAGAATAGTATGAATTCAATATCTCTATAGAGGGGTTCCCATAACTATAATTCTCACACTTTGAGACCAAGAGTGGCAGTGCAATCTAGTAATGAATTTACCTCCACACAAAAACTAGACTGATCAAACAAAACTTCTAAGTCAACACTTAGAAGCAGTTGATGTAGAGCCACTATTATGTTATATAAGATTTTCAAAGGACTACTATGTCGGGAGTTGAAACCCTAGGGAGTATTTTATAAAGAAAACATAAAATTTTTAGGAAAGATAACTGCCTCTAAACTATATATTTTGGACTTAAAATAGTATAACTCCTAGCATAAGAATCCAGATCTGAAGAGTCATCTTAGGTTGCACTCACCATCACCCAAGTTGAATATGATAAAAGTGGCTTAAGATAAGTAGCCATAGTTTCAAACTCCTATGTATGTGTATTTTCTCTAGTATGTATATAATCAGTACTAATAGGTTGGATGGACATTGGAGAAATTATTATACTATCTATGGATAATACCAGCATGACATCACACTCCTACTCTATTGGTGGTTATGGTGAAAAATAAACTTGCCTTCATCTATCCTTTATATGGAGGATAAATGAAAACAAAAATATACGCCTTTTGTTGGGACACCATGCAGATCTGCAGATATTCTTATTGGGGCGATTGGGTATGACATTGAGGAAAGGTGTACTATATCGAAAGATAGAAGTCACCAGCCTACAATGGACCTAATCACCTGAATAATGACTCCTAAGGATTATGGGTCTTCATATGTACTAGAGATTATTCCCCTATTTTACATGGAAAAGTAAAGCAGGGTTTATTTTAAACCAGGTTCGTTAAGTTCCCTATGGAGGTAAGTCCTCAAATTTAATTACATCCAGAGGAACAGGATTCCTTAGGAATACTCTCGATTAAGGTAAATGATTATTGCCTCCAAAGATTTCAAGGATAGGACTATCAATCAATTGGTTTATTTTCAGAAGATCAAGTGGGATTGATCAAGAGGAGGGAGTTATTATCAAAGCCAAAAGAAGATAAGTAGGGGATGCTTATGATACTAGAAAGCCTAATAAGCATCCCAAACTATCTGATGTTTGGGCTTTATATTTTTGAAATTTGAAGGAAATTATTTATTTTGAGTTGAATTTTTATTAGAAGTCTAGGGCTTATAATTTCATGACACAAGATCGTGAAAATACCTAAGAGGCGAGAATTTATGCTCATAGCACGTAAAGGGAAGCAAAAGCCTCTGAACATAAATCTAGGGAACTTTGGCGAGGGCTAAAGCACGATCTAAATATAAGGCAAAAATGAGTATTTAGCTTACCTCCATAATAGAGGATAAACCACTCAATAGTTTAGACTTACAACCGCCTAGGTGTGGCTGCCAACTAACTCCTCCTATGATTTTAAATACATGTAGGCAAGTCATATGCTTTTACAAGATAGCTAAGTTATTGTGTATTTAGAAAGAAACTAAGTCCTTAAACACACTCCCTAAGAGACTAGATAATATAGGGCATGATTAAATGACCTAAATCTAATATAAATTTTGTTGTATTTTATTTTCATCTTGGACTATTCATTTGACACAAGCTTATAGGATTCATATGCCTAATGCATGAGAAATCAAATTATGGACCAAAATCAGCAAGAAAGGAGGTGTGTTTCCACCATTGCTCTCAAAGGTCAAGCCAAATTCCTTGGCAAGGGTGGAAGCCCTCCAAATCAAGAGTGAAGCAATATACTTGTTATGCATGATGTGAGAAAGAAAATACAACATCCAGTTAAGGGGTTGCTAATTCTTTTATCTTGATTTATAGCCTAAGCTTTAGGTGAGGTTATGAGTTATTAATTTTTAGTTTTGAGTTTATTAATTGGAAAAAAAGTTTATTTTTCCCTAAGAGTCTAACTATCATCCAGGTCATACATCAAAGCAAGAAAGAAACTAGGAAAACCTGTCATCTTAATGCACAAGCTAAACAAACATCAAACTATTTATAAAACTAATGCAAAAGAATTAAGTGGTTATGTGTGGTCGGGCTCCACCACACAAACCTAAAAACAAATTGGGTAGTCAGGCTCTACCCTTATACAACTTGGATTATAAATGAATTAATTACAAAAATAAATTCATTTTATGGGGGCCTTCATTCTTCTTTTCTTCATTTGATTCTCGGTTGGAATGTGGCTTACTCCAAAGCTTCGCATGGTACATAAGATATGATCTTAAGATAAATGTTCATCTTAATTCCCCCCATAATAATCATTCTAAATCTTAATTCGCAAAATTGCAAAAATGGGAAAGGAAATCTAACTAAAACTTGCAAAATAGAGATTAGTTAAACAAATCGTACATCCCAAGAATGTATTGGACTTAGCACCCCACACATGAGTAACCAAGTCCACTTGGCCTATTTTTTATCATGCTTAGGGGTATAAGCAACATGCACAGCAAAATAAGTTATATTTTTTATTACAGCTCCCCTTAAGCATAATCCCCTGCAGAAGACACTGATTAAACTAAGACATCCTACAATTCAGTCTATGCACATACATCCTAACATCCAAACTAAAATATCACATCATGAAATAAAACCAAACATCAAACCTTGGACTGCCCTAACATAGGACTAGAAATAGTGACTTAGCCTAATGTGTGTGTCATTTTAGGTTTGTGTGGTATGGCTTAGCTAAGCTTTAATGTTAGAATTTTCTAAGTATGAAAGGTTCAACTTAGAGGGTGGTTTCATTTAAGTTGTTTAGTTGGTTTGGTTAAGTTTTATTTCATGATTTGATTTGGTTTGAATAAGCCTACACTTAATTACTAAGTTGTAAAGAGAGGGAAATAGAAGAGAACTTCTCTTTCCTCCCTACCTTAAGTAATTTCTATGGTAGATTCATTAGTGACTTTTTATTTAGCGAATGTTTTATTATGTGTTTTTAATTATTCCTAAGTTTAGAGCAACTCAAAACAAACCTATTCAGAGAGAATGGCATTTTAAGATTAAGTAAAGTGGATTAATATCACAAAACACACAACACTTTATTTCTTTCCCAACATGTGTAGCATGCATATGGATGGACCCTAAGCATATCTATACATGCAATGCAAGTATTTAGCACACTTTAATGATTAATAACACAAAAGGCTTATTATTTTTATCTTCTCCTTCATTTTTTTATAAAAATTACCCCTATTTAGGGGAAGTATCTTAGTATCAATTTCAAGTTCTAAGGAGTTCCTCCACTGAATGTCTTCTATAGCTAAAAGAATATTGATCATTCTTTTAGTATTCTTTGAGATAAAAGTTTCCAGGCAACCTTCTTCTTTTGCTTGTATTTATGGAGTTTTTCCTCTGTCTTTATTTATGTCCTAAGTCTTGCTTAACTTGGCCTTCTCATTTTGTGTTTTAGGATTTGACTGTGCCATAATAATTCTTACCTTTTTTTTAGGATTTACTAAGACATTGTCTAATAAGGTAAGTTCTCCATTATGATAGCTTTTCTCAACCCAGTCTTCGAAAATAAAAATAAAAAGTCTTCAATCATGTGACTTATAAGCCTATGGAATGGACAATAGTTGGGATCATCGACTTTGTCCACTTGATCTACTCACTGCATCTCTTGTAGTTGTAATCTCAACTTTAGGGCATGTTTAAAAATCTTGGTAGTACATTTTCTCTTAAATGAGTATTGCTTAGCCATCTTCTCCTGGAGGGTTGGTACTCTTTCCTTTTCCTCTGCCAGCTTCGTGACTGATCATGATGTTGATGCTCTTACATTTCTTTTTTGTCCACTATAAATATGAATGTTGTATTCACATCATTCTTTTGGTACTCTTGCAGGTTGGGTTTCTTTCCTCTTCCAATGGAGTTATTATTATAGCACAAATTAAACCCTTTTTTGGGTAACCTTTCCAACTTGACTACACGATCTAATAATTCTTAGAATATATTTATTGTAGCCATGACAAGGTATATAGCCATTAGATCATCAATATTTCCCATGAGGAGTTCCACTGCATACTATTCTGTGAGCTAGTGATTACATCTCATGCTTAGGTTCCACCATCTAGTGATATATTTTTTATGACACTCTCATCCTTTCTTTCTTTTTCTAAGGTGAGATCTGCAATTGGTACTTTCTTTGTTGCACCTACAAATCTCTTGATGAAGAATGCCATTAGCTCAACAATTATTTTTACAAAATTGCTAAACAACTTAGTTGACCATTTGAAGACTGCATGGGTAAGACTACTAAAGAATTGGTGTAGCAACAAAACATGATTTTTGCTAGTATTTTTATATAATTCTTTAAATTGAGCCAAGTGTTATCGTGAAATTTCTATGTTTGAGAAGGTATTGAACTTCGACATGGCGTATCCTTTAGGGTATTGTACTTGATCATACTCGGCTAGATATGGTTATTATTTTCTACTAGTTGCTCAGCAGTTTTTAACTTTTGGCTCATAAGGTCTTCCACTTGGGATTTTTTGATAACTTCAGCTTCCTGATGAGGATTCGGTATGGCTTCCCTTAGAAGTTCTTATCTCTATGTCATAGTTGCTAGTAAATTGGGTGGAGCATTTTATACACCTTCATTCTCCAATGCTAGATTACTTATCTCTAGTGGATTCCTTGGAGGTATCCACTATGTTACTGTTTCTATAAGGTTAAGTTGACCAAATAATTCCTTCATCAACCAGCTTATTTCATTAAGTTGGTTGTTGAGCTGACTTATTTCTTGGCCTCTCTTTTGGAGTGGGAAACCCATCTATTGTTGTAGCCTTGCTACAATATTCATGAGTTCTTCAGTCACTTCTAATTTTACTTAAGCCTTACCTCTAGGCTCTCAGTGACTTGGGTTTCTTTATTAATCCTTCTCACTTTTCTATTCAGACACTACACCTTTATTTCGTATGTGAGTGTCAACCATACGAATGGCCTTGACTTACATGTGTTCAACATCTTCATTATTTTGGAGATCTAAACTTTATACTTCTTCATTGGTTAAGAGATCTTCATTTTCCAAAAAAAATTTGATCATCCATGTCATCATCCATTGGCTGGTTCTTTTTAGACCAACGCTTCGAGCTGATGATGGAAGAGTCAGCTTCTTCATTATCTGGGCGAGTTGATTTATGCTGAGCTCTTTCCTTTTTGACATCTTTCAAACCTTTGGATCTTCATATGTGTCGTGACCTCCCAATGATGAATATCTAAGAAAGAGTCTCAGATGTTAAACCCTGGTGCTCACTGATTAGGTTAGAATGACATGGAGACTCAACTATCATCTGATTCTTGAACCCTAACCTTGTAAAGAAGAAACAAATTCCCTTTGCCATAATTGATTCTAAGACATGGGACTTATAGGAATGTTCAAGAAAGATTTCTTTATAATACCTTCAGAGTTGTTTGTTTTGACCGATCTCAATAGGTCAAACTGTTATTGTTGATCTCATTTTTGGATGAGGTTAATATTTCTTCCAAAATTAGTAATTAAGATACCAAATCCTTGATTAGGAATCTCCAATTAGGCACATAGGGCACTATACTTGGTAGCCTAGTGTATTCCTTCTTAGGTTTAGTTCAACCTAATGGGTTTAGGTGAACTCAACCCAAACCTCAAACAAAAGTGAATTTCCAAATCAAACACATACCAATTAAAACTTAAATTCAATTAAACTTAATTAAGCTTAAGATAACTTAATTTAGGAAATTAAACCTAATTACTATAATTAAGCTAGAAAATCACACTAACCCAAAGAATTCAAATAAAGCCAAAATAAATCTAAATAAACTAAAACAAAATAAAATCAATTAAAAAAAATAAAATAAAATTCAAATCAAAGTCAAAATGGTCAACCTTTCAAACATAGGTTTGACTTATGTGGGTCCTACCATGTCAAAGGTCAACTCACTAAAATTTGACCAAATAAAATCATTATAAATTATTTGGATGATGATATGAACATATTTAAACGTGAATTTAAAAGAAGACAAGTCCAATATAGCCTTAATTAGGTTAATTAGGGGTCATTTGACCTAAATGGGTCTTATTAGGTTCAAACCCAAATCAAATTCAAATTAACCCAAATCAATTATCCAAAATCATTTTGAAATGATTATTGAACATAAAACAACCCATCATTGGGCCTAATTTGGCCAATTTGGTCATCTGATCCAAATGAACCCAAACTTAACCCATTAAGCTCAATTTGTGTCAAATTGGTCAAAATTGAAATTCACTTGAAATTAAATAAAATTAACCACTCAAAATCATCTCACACATGTGCTTAAGCATGCTTGGAGTCCAAACAAAATCTAATTGGGTCAAAGTTAGTCATTTGACTCAATCAAATTCAAACCAACCCCGACTAAGATGGACCAAATTGAGTTTTAAATCTTAAGTAAATGAAATTATTTGATCCAATGCATTCCATTGGATCAACAAAATTAAAATGCAAATACATTATAATTAAGACAAATTGGCTATTTGACTTTATTGACCTCATTTTTGGATGAGGTTAATAACACTCCCAAAAAAAATAATTAGGACTCCTAATCCTAAATTAGAAGTCTTCTAACTAAACACATAAGGCATTATACTTAGCGACCAAATCTAACTGAATCTGTTAGTTAGATTCAATCCAAATTTTCAACGTAAACATAAATCACTTCAAATTTGAAATTAATTATGCTTAGATTAAGGTTTAATTATGGACCTAAAACTAATTACCTTAATTAATCTAAGAATCATAAAATATAAGAAAATTCAAATTAAATCCAAACAAACCTAAATAAATCAAAATAAAATAAAAAAAAATCAAATTAATTCAAATAAAAGGAATTCAAACCCAAATCAAAGTCAAATCTAGTCAACCCTTTTGACATGAGTTTGACTTATGTGGTTCCACCAAGTCAAAGGTCAACCCACCAATATTTGATCAAATAAAATCATTTCAAAGGGGTTAGATGATGATATAAACATACTTAAACATGAATTTAAAAGAATACAAGTCCAATGTGGGCTTAATTACGCTAATTAGGTCATTTGACCTAAATGGGCCTAAATGGGTATTATTAGGTTCAAACCTAAATCAAACTCAAATCAACCCAAATCAATTGTCCAAAATCATTTGAAAATTATTATTGATAATAAACCAACCCATCATTGGGTCCAATTTGGCCAATTTGGTCATTTGACCCAGATGAACTCAAACTTAACCTATTAAGCCCAATTTGGGTCAAATGCATTCAAATTGAATTAAAATTAAAATTAAATGAAATTAATCCCTCCAAATCATCTCACATATGTAATTAAACATAATTGGAGTGTGAACATAAGTTAATTGAGTTACAAATGGCCACTTGGCCTAAATAGATTTACACTTAACCCAAATTTAACCCATAAGACCAACATGGGCCAACATGAATTTTAAACTTTAAATAAATGAAATTTTTTGACCTAATGCATCCCAAATTGCTTGGATTAACCCAATTGAAAATTAAATACATTATAATTGAGCTAAATAAACCATTTGATTCAATTAGGTTCAACCCAAATCCACTTGAATCAAAATGGACTGAACACAATATAAGCACCAATAAACATCAAATTTTATAAAATATTTGATTAAAAACTTCATTGGTGATTAAGTGAATATAATCCAAGAATTGATCTAAAGCTAATCCATCAGGTAAAGGAACTTAGATCAGGCTAAAATAAAAATCTTTAAGTGGCATAATTCAAAGGGATTTTGAACCTAATCTCTTGGGATGCAATCAAATCCTTGCCAAAATGAATTAGTGTTGATTCCCAGCCAACATTAATCCATTAATCAAATCAAAATATAGCGAAAGCTAAGGAATATTCTATGGTAAGTCAAAGGCACATGAAACCAAATCTAATTCACATAATCTTATTTTCTCATTCCCTACTCCACCTCTCTAGCGTATGACAGATGCTGAAGAGGTAGTGAGCCATAGAGCTAGCTTCCAAAGCTTCAATCACCCATGGTCGACCAAGAGAAGGAGAAATGAGCTTAATAGTTATTGGCTTGAATGGAAAAACCCAAGAAAAACATTCTCAAGAAAAATTGACTATCCCATCACCTGCCCAACCTTGCACAAAGATGAACCTGACCCCCTCGTGGTCGGGAAGCCGAAGAATGACCAAGGTTGATGAAACTCAAGCCGAGCTTGGTCTAGGAGGTGATCCACAAAGAGGCAACTCAATTCCTTTTGCACACAAGCTCCCCACATCATTCTGAAGCTATTATAGTCAATTCCACCATTAGAGATCACCCGGATCATAGTATATGACATTAAAACCCTCTCCAAGCTTTCCATTTTGGCACTTTTCAATAGAAGTTTGATCTCAAGTGATATCAAACCATTTATATTTTCATGATTTCATCAATTGATGGATTTGACATCAAAATGATGTGATTTCAATGGTCGTATGGCCGAAAATCATGCAAAAATGATGGATGGCTCTCAACTTCCACTATTATCATAGAAGATGAAATCTCTACCATCCGTTCCTTTTATAAGGAACGAATGGCAGAGATCTAGCTCGATATTTGATTAAAACCCTTAAAAAGAACTACAGGTTGAAATAGAGCCGACCGACCTCGAGTGGACGGCCCATAATTAACCCACATGTGTTGCCATTTTGGTGGGGGATCCGCATGGATCCCCTGTGGCCCAATGATGCGGCATCACATGAAAAGCGGCACCACGTCAAATCCATGTGGATCCAATGCGCTTAAATAAAAAATTCATGGATTTCAAAATAAAAAATTATGGAAAATGCTAGAAGATTCAAAATTTCATAAAAAATAAATATAAATCCAAAAATTATAAATTGGTCTCTATGGATTCCTCTTAATGAGAGGAATCCATTAAAATAAAAATCTCCAAATTATGTGGGGGTATTTTGGCTTTAATTTGTGTTTGAATGAAAATTTTTAAACCATAATTAATCCCAAACCATTGATTAAAATGAAATGAAACTTTATGGGGGTTGAAATTGATGTTAAGATACACATTAAGCGAATTTGTTATTATTTATTGAGTAATAAATCTTAATATTTGAAATTATAGAACCTAAACCCTAATTTTCATAAAATAAATTAATAATAAATGAAATAAACTATGAAAAATGATCAGAATAATTTAAAACATCATAACACATCCTAATGAACATGAATAAATCATTCAATCCTATTGAAACTTAATAAATCACAAAATAACCTAATTTAACTTAATTAATTTAATTAATTAACCTAAACTTAAATAAATCATAATAAATTAATGAGAACCCAAAAAATTAGGCATAAACCCTCTTTAGATGCATATTCTGGAGGAGAATCAAGTAAAAATAAAGCCCATAAATGATCCTCATTAGATTAGGCTCAATTTTAGTTTTAAGAAAATATTAAAACCTTAATTACACTTAAATCACACATCTGGTTAAAGTGAAACTTTAGCAAAATTAAATTGGCAAGAGATGCCCACTCGCCAAAAAAATGTTAAGCCTGTTTGACTTCTGAATTGAGAATTATCAAATTTCCAAGTCTTTAGGTCAATTTAAATAAATAATAATTAAAAATTGCAATAAATAGTAATAATTCATAATTCAATTTAAAAAACTCTTATCAAGATTAGAATACTTAAATATAAAACTTTCTAGCACCCTAAGTCAAAGAATTGATTAATTATAAACCTAGGGTTTAATAAAAATAATAATGAAATGAAGCTTAAGTAAATTTTAATATTAATATATTCACAAGTAAATAAATTAATGAATTTTCAGTATATAATCAATTCAAAAATAAGAAATGAATAAAAGATTAACCTAAATGTATTACAATAATATGATTTATATTAATTCAAATTAAATATGAATGAATTAAATGAACATAATGAAATGCATAAGTTAAATAATTGGAAATTTGGAAAGCTAAGTCTTGAGCAAGAAAGAATAAGTTAGCGTAAGAGGAGAATCTCTCCTAAATTCCTTAAGTCATAATCAAGATGAATATATTTTAAATCAAAGGATGTAAAGGAAGTTCTTCTAAAATAATAAAATTATCATTTCAATTAAATGTAATTGGAAATAATTATATTCTTTTATTTGAATCCATAATACATAAATGGTAATAGAATTATCAAGTGCTAACTTAAGTTAATAGAAAAAAGTAATAAGTTAAGGATAATTGATTCAATCTAAATCTCATAATAATGTAACTATATAAACATAACTGAAAACTTAAAAGTTACATAAACATAATAAATGAATGTAACTTAAATCAAATAAATGAAATGAGTTTAACAGAAATGAATATTAAACTAAACATGAATTCAAACAACATAAACATTAAAACCTGATCAATCTAAATTATAAAAGTAAGAAAATTTTAATAAATAATTAAAAAAATCTAATTAAAAGAATTTAAAATTAGAAAGGTATAAATCATCATAATTAATAAAGAAAACATATAAAGTAAAAGAATAATAAATCAAATTAAGAAAAGATTGAATATAAAATAAATGATAAAGTCTAAAATATCAATAACATAATATTAAGCCAAAGAAATTAAATGAAATTAAAATCATAATAATGAATGAATTAAACTTAAAGAGAAAACCAAACTAAATCATAATAACAAATGAATTAAACTTCAAGTCAAAATTAATTCAAATTAAATCACAATATTATTTATAAAGAAACACACCTTAAAGAAATCAAAACACAAAACACTAAGTGAAAAAGAATAAATAAATTTAAAACAAAATGAAATAAACTAAATTAATTCAAATCCTCTACATTTAAAGAAAGGGTGAATTAAAATACTTAGGATTTTAGTTAAAGCTTTAGGATGAGTTTTTACCTTAGAATAAAGGTCCTATTAGGATTTAGGATGTTGACTAGAATAGGTTTCTCCCAAATGTGGAGCTTATTTTATTCTTCATTCTTGAAAATTTAAATTTCACTTTAACATAATAAAATGATTTTAAAATGAAAATAAAAATCATTAAATCATTAAATTACTTGAATTAAAACTATTTAAAGGTAAACAAATAAATACTAAAATCCAAAATTGAAATTGAAACCCAAGAGCCCAGTAATGTCTAACCACATAAACTCTTTTCTTCACACACTAGAATAATAGGTCATGGACCCTAAACTTAGGTTAGGTCGTTCTATGATTTTTTGTGATGCTATGATGTGAATTATTTTTATTATTTAATGGTGTACTATTTTAAACTAGATGACTAGGATTGATTATGAGTAGTCTAGATGGTAGGACGTTATTTTTAGAACTAACCATGTCTTCTACAGGGGACTATGTAAAAGGGGTTGTCATCATATAAATCTATAAAATTTTTGTTTTTTTGTAGAGGTTGAATAGTTCCTAGCATGTCCCATAGGACAGGTGGGCTTGATAAGCAACTAATGCTAACCCTGTATTTTTGTAAAATATAACTGCTATGTGTTGTTTGTATTTTTTGACATTTATTTTGTAGGGTTTAGAAAGTTTTTTCAATTTAAAATGTAAATTTAAGCTTTGGATTAGGTTAGGATCTATGGGGTCTAGGATCCTACCATAAGATGGTATAGAGGTCTCTTGTAAAGCCCAATGAAGGTCCCTAAAGAAAGAGACGATCCTAGGAAAAGATCCATAGATCTAGACTTTAGTTCTAGGCAGGATCAGAGGCGAGAGCTCAACGCTCATTTTCTTTTCATCCAGAGTACGAATACCGGTCACATCAACCTTTCTTTAAATTAAAATTGGCTTGATTTATTTTAAGTGTGCAAAAAATCAATCTACTTTTAGGTTTCTTTCTATGTTGTGCTTTCTATGATGAATGCCTCGACGTAGGCTCATAGGAATTAAATTTTCTACCGAATTAAATCTAATCAATTCTAACATAGAAAAAAATGGAATTCAAAACCTCACATAAAATTAAAGCACTAAGGAATAATTTAAAATTAATTATAAAATATTGAACTCTCAAAAATCATGAAATCATATTGCCCTCAACTCTTGAATTTGGTACTTCACCCATTACACATGAGGGGCATCTGATTTATGAGGATGATCACTTTTTTGGAAAAGTTTGTCTTCTATTATTTATTTGAACCATGACCTTCTTCTAATTACATACCATGTAGGCATAAATTCAATACCCATGGCCTAAAATGATCATCAAGTCAAAATGTATTAAATCTGAAAAATATGGATTAGTTAGATGCATTTCATACCCTACATGATTTTAGGGATTAGGGAGTGAGTCTAAGATTCTTAAATTTCTTTCTTAAAAGATAACAACCTAGCCATCTTGCATACATAATACATAGCATCACAAATTTAAAATACACTTAGATGGTGTTAGCTGGCAGCCCCTCCAAGTGGGTTGTAAGTCTAGAAGAGTTAGGGATAGTTTGTTCCCTCAAGTGAGAGGAATGATCGATAATTCCCAAAATGAAATTAGATTGTGCATCTGACATGTGTCAGAAGCACTTGTAGACTTAGGTTCTGAAGCATCCTCCTTGGGGTAAGTCTTTAATGCTAAGCATTTGTGTAGTCTTATGCTGTAAGAATTTAAGACCTAGACTTCTAAAAAAATATCAATTCAAAATCTAAATTAAATTCCAAAATTTATATCCTAATGATAGTTGAAGTGCATGTTGGTCATCCTAGTATCAACAGGCATTTCCTACTTCATCCCATTTGGCCTCCTAAAAGAACTCTTCTACTTTGGATCATTCCCAATTGAAATTTCAAATATCATTCTTTTGAAGACTAATTTTGAAAATTCTTACAAATAATGACTTATTTCTTCAATCGAGAGTACTCTTAAGAAGAGACCCTTCTTGAGAAGTAATTAACTATAGGGGCTTGCCCTTATAAAGAACTATGAACCCAATTTAAATTGAACCCTACTCTACTTCCCACGTAATTCAGCGAAAAACTCCCCGGTACATGAAAGACCCATTAGCCTTAGGAGTCTTTTATTAAATGATCAAATCTATTAGAGGATAACATATTTATCTTTTGAGATAATATGTTTATTCCTTAATGAAGAGTTTAATCATCTAAATGAAAAATTCTTAAACTTTATATGGTGTCATAATTTTTCCCCATAGTTACTTGTAGGTATGTTAGCCTCTATCTATGGGTAGGATTGCTGCTAAATATGAATAGGTAGTGCGGCAGCTCTATGGGAGGCATTGTATTTCGGTCAAGCTCTTTTGTACATCTTAGTGCCCAAAGAATATGCTTCATGGTCTTTTTTACACTCGGAGCTAGAATATTGGTTTTTGTTGGGCTCTATTCCTCAAATGTGATGCTATGTGGGTTGACTATGATATATTTCAATTTGGACTTGACAGTCATTTTATCCTTAGAATGTGGGGCTATCTTTAATAACCTATCAAAGATACATATTCTCTTTGAGGTTGTGTTAGGCTGGGCTCATTCAAGGTTGACCTATTTCTTTTGTTGTATACTTTAGGTATGAATTCATTCACTGGTCCAGCTTAGTAGAAATTAGACAACCTCGGAGATTATTTTGAAGTAGATAGTGGATGTTATTATAGCTTGGGGGAATCTAATAATGGATCCCTCCCCTAATCTGATAGTCATCATATTAGTTGAGTTTGTCATGGATGATTTCGAACCATTTATTTTTAGTTCTCCATCTAGAGATGGAGAGCGAAGCATTCCCCAATGGAGTAACCATAAATATGATTGCTCAAAAAAAATATCTTCGAGGATGCACTCCTCTATCTTTGGATGAGATGGGTGAGAGTATATTTTTTTCATGAGGCTGATTGATAAATAATCAACTGGATTTCCCCTAACATCACGTTAGGGTTTATTTATATCTAGCTTCTACTTCTTATGGATGCAAGCCTTCATAGTTAATTACCCCTCTTACCACAGCAAGGAAACACTCTCGATTAAGGTTAGAAACAAGCATATCTATTCGATATGCATTTCATGTTTTAGAGATATAGTGTGGTTCAAATGACTATCTTAAATAAAATAGAAGTGTAATCCCAACCAATTCTCATGGTTCCATCATCTCGGGACTACATTATTCCAACCTACCAATATTAGAGGGACATAGCTATAATGTTTAGAGAATCTGATTAGTAGCCATGGGTTGTCGCATTTTAGGTATCTCGAATAGACTTAGAATTTTAGTGTAAGTGGTGTAAGAGCATTCACATTATGAATAGATTATAAGGTGTTCACATCTGAATGGGTAGATGTTCACATGGTGAATGAGTAAGAGGTTGGGCTTATATCACTTTGGAATGCTAAAAATTAGGGTTGTCCATGTGGTGGATGGATATAAATTTGTTAGTGTGATGAATGAATTATGTGATGTTCACGTAACAAATGGACAGATGTTCGCATGATGAACTAATAAGTGGCTAGTCTTATATCACTTTAGAATGCCAAAAATAAGGGTTTTAGTCCCCCTTTTTTTATTATATTTTATTTAAGGGGGAGAGCCTCGACACTAGAATATGGCTCCAAAGCACCACTACTTAGGTGGAAGTCTAGGAGTACATTTCTGCTGTGAGGTCCAGTGCGTCGGCATAACATGGGTAGCATCGCGATGCTAGCATTATTAATCTATTTGACCATTTGAATAGTGTCGCAGTGTTTCCTTGTAGCACCATGTTGCTAGCCAAGACTCACTACATCTATGTAATTGATTAAAAGAGAAATAACAACCTCATTTTTATTGGTGTTGTGGCGCTAGGTCAAAGTGTTGTGGTGCTGCAATGTTTTTTGCATGCATCAGTTACAAAATTTATTATAATTATGTTTATTTTTTGATCACACAATAATCGATGATATAGGCAGATCAGCACCTCGATCCTACATGTGGGCATCGCGGTGTTGATTCCGTGTTCTACAACTCGAGAAACCAACTCCTCGACACCATGTTTGGACACCACAGCGTTGAGTTTGACTTATAAATAGGACACTGGGCTTTTAAGGATTTTCAGTCAGCTATCTCTCTCCTTCCAAATTTTCTTTCTCTCTCTCACATTTATTCTTCTCTCTAGTTAACATATTCATCATGCCTCTATGAAGTGTAGTGAGCAGGAAGAGGGCATCCAGTAATGTTGGTAGATTCATCAATACTTATGCTAAGGAATGGTATAAACACACCCACATCCACAAACATTTGATCCTAAAGAGGATCTTCCATGATCCTAGTGGCAGTGGTGAAGGAGTGATCGTGAGATGAGGCTGGGCCAAACTGGCTTATGACAATAGCTCATGCATTATGCTGGTGGTGTGTGAGTTCTTCGTGAATGCACGAGAAAGACAAGACAATGAAATGTATGTATGGGAAAAACTTGTAAGTTTGGATAGTAGTGAAATTAATGCATATTATAATCTCCAAGATATTAATTATGATCAATATCTTGCTTATTATAATGATCATCTCAATTTTGACTAGATTACCCATTTTCTTTATGATATAAACACAAATGTGCAATTAAAACAATAGGAGAAAAGAATTATGAACTTCCCTACTACCAGTCTCACTATTGAATCTAAGGCTTGGCATTATTTCATTTTCACCAAGCTTATGCCCACTTGTAACATTAGTGAGTTTACCAAAGATAGCATTGTTTTGGATTTTTCTTTTCATAGGGGATTTACGATCGATATCAAGAAAGTTATTTATAATTCTATTTATAATATGTTGAAGGAAAGTACTACTTTTAGGTACGGCCACCCTTCTTTGATTTATGATTTATGTGTCATGGTGGGTGTGCTAGAGGGTGCTTGATGAAGAAATACTCATTTAGAAGGATCCTCTAATAAAAAGGGTAATTGGGGGATTTGGGCCAAGGTTTTATGTAGGTGTAACTAATAATTTAAAAATCAGGCTTTTTACTAATAATAGTAGTATGATCCAAGTGCTAGGAGTTCAAAAATAACTTGAAGTCAAATATTAAAATTAATCTGATCAGATAAACATCATATTTGAGCTATAACCAAAAATTAGATGTCATTATATTAATAGTATTACTTAAGAAAAGTATGAACTTTATCTTAGTTGATAAGAACATTGATTGTTACTGCCATGAGATCTAATCATTCAAATATCTTGAAATGCTTCTACTTATTGCTTTTCCAAAATGTTAGAAAATGGAGAGTCCATTTTGTGAATCTCCAACACCTTTGGGATCATTCTTCTATACATGTGGCCTAAAGCAGTAGGAGTAGAAATTTGTACTCTTGAGATGAAAAGTTTTACATATTAAGTTCTTACTGTGTGCTTTATTCTTTAAAGTTATCTTAAATTTATTTAAGAATTTGTAGAATTTTGAGGAATTAAGTGTGACTACGTTAACAATTAATTAGTATTGTTGGTCAATAGATATGAATACCTCTCAAAAAAGTACATCTAGTGATATTACACTAGACCTTCAACTTTAGCTCTATATGGTTGATGTATTGGCAAGTGCTCCATCAAGTCAAAAAAGTAAGGGAATATCCTCTCAAGCTTGCACCATATTAATGGAATATGGAGTTCATGTTGCTTTGGAGCATCTACATTTAATTAAGTTGAACACTACTTTTTAGGGAATAGACTATGCACAATCAAAGGATTTAGTATTTGATCAACTAAAACATTGAATACAACTAGTAATAAGCATTATACAAAAATATGGCAGTTATGACTCTTCATTCCAAATATTTTCTCACTTCTTAAATCAATGCATCAACTCAAATTAGATGCATACTAGTATAATAACTTTGATGAGTGTACCCACTTACAAACTATTCTTTACTAACCTAATGTAAAGTTATGCTTAACTTTAGGATTCAAAAGTTTCTAACTTGCAATCTTCTTTAGCTTTAACTCTCTTCTCTTTTAATATTCCTTTAAGTCTAATCTATCCTTCACATTATCATTACTTTTTTCTTAATATCCATCACAATATTGAATATGTTGTCAAAGAATTTTTTTTCTTTATATGCATCATATTAAGATTATACCTAATCAGATTAGACTTCTGATAAGATAAATCTTAACAAGTACTTTTTAGTCAGTTATGATGTACACTATAAACTGGTAGATGAGTGTTAGATAACATTGAAGAATTAATTATAGTTGACATTGAACTAATTCTTTGTCATATGGAATCCCAACTTATTCTTAGTTGAGGCTTAGATTTCTCAACTTGAATGCATCCGTATTTTTTCTAAATGACTAGTAAGTAGGCAGGAACATATGGTGACAATCAAATAAAAAATTTTCGAACATTTTAAGAGTAAATTCCTTTGATAAATCATTGCAGTATGGATAATCCAACTGTCTTGTACTGCTCCACTTTAATAATATTCCATACGCTAGAAATCATTGATAGTCTGCATAAGCATAGCGTTCATCTAAAAGTTTTGCTTTATAGTGATATCATATATGAGTACACCACTATGTGAGTCACTATAGCACCCAAGAAAGGGGGTGAATTGGGTGTTATTTCAAAATTTAAAAGTTAAATATTAATTTTTTTTTCATTTTATAATGATAAGCTATAATTTATAATGCAGTAAAAATAAAGTATTTTATAGTGAAGAGAGACAACAATCACAAAATTTTTTACTTCTGATTCTTAGTTAGTCTTAGCTGATCTGTCAAACTTAAGACTGGTTAGCTAGAAAGAATGGGAGGGGAGAGCTCAAGCAGAGAAAGAGAATGGTGTGCACCATAAGAAGAAGATAAATGATCAACAAGTGTAATTTAGCAACTACTTTGGGTTGCATTTGGAAGCAAGAGAAAGTGATTTCCTTCGATTTTATGAAGAAAATGGACAAAAAATATGTGATTCATGGGAGATTTGGCGTGCCTTACCCTAGTTTCTACCACCACTTAAGAGGGAGAGCCAAAACATGGAGAATGGAAATGAAGGAATGGCAACCAACATCTTAATAAATTGGGTTTTTGGTGAAAGTTTTCACTAGAAATTCACCAAGTTTTAAGTGATTTTTAGTTGGAATTTTCGTCGAAAAAATTCAGACATGAAATTCATTGATACTTTCGTTAGAAAATCCCCACAGATCGGTCAGTCCAAAATTTTAGTGGTAATAGCTATTTTTCTTGTAATTCTCTCCTAATGGATTTTATAAAGAATTAGAAGCACCCTCTACATTTCCTCTTTTAGGACCATCCTAAAACTTGAGAAAAAGAATAAAGGATATCTAGAGAACTCAACAATTTTATCCATGAGAGTTGTTTATATATAGTATTGCATTAGATTCTTTCATATTAGTAAAGAAAATGTTTAAGAATTTAAATCAAGTCAAAGCAACCATTATTACTTTTGTACTGTGCTCTTTGTTTGCACAAATTTTTGGCTTCTGAGTCTTATGCTTAGGCACAAAAATTTTGGCACCTAGATGCTAGGCTCTTCGTCGCATTGTCATCCTTGGATCAATATTACTGCCTAGGTGCCAAGGGTTGACACCAAAGTTCTAGTTTCTCTGTTTTGATCGTGTAGATAGGCACTAACAAGCAAGATACCAAGCATTAATTTGGTGATATACTGTGCCATTTACTCCCATATTTATTTTAAATGAGTATTTGTTTGATTTTATACATTAATAATTGAATTTCACTCCATCCATGTAGATCTATACAATTTAAAATTCAAATCTTAAGTTTTGTGAAAATCATACATTTATGCAAAATATGCGTCAAATGCATAGTCTAATGTTAGAAATATGTGTAACTTTTATGCTTAACATGTCATTTATAAAATTATGAAAAATCTTAGTTAATATATTCATATATAAGGCTCACTGAGTTTTTATACTATGCATATTTTTATGGTCTATATTAATGACTAGATAACCTATAAAATTTACAAGAATCTGATATCATGTTTATACGTAATTAGATTATCATTATTTTAGTCACAAGATTATAAGACACGTTCCCTTACTTTAAATTGGCTAATTTTCATTTTCATGTAAATTTAAAATTATGATTTAAATTTGATAAAGTAGGTTAAGATGGTTTTACTTTTTTGGAGCGATTATGAAACTTTATCATGAGCTTTATGCTCTTTATAAAGTTTTAATCATAAATTTTATAAAGCTAGTCTATATTAGGCATAGGTTAAGTGAATATCTTATTGTGATGTCTAGCCCCAAAATATATCTAGGTTTATGGCTACATCACTTTTTTGATTTCTTAATCCACGTCATTGGGAATCCTTTCTCTATGTAAAGTATAAGACCCATATAACTAGATTATTTATTATAATATCTTTTCCATCTCTTTTACTATTTTGCTTGTTATACACTTGACATGGTGCTAGGGTAAGATCATTGAAGTGAACTAATTTGTAGATGGGGGATCTCTTAAGATGCTTAAGAAAGTATGGATATGTGATGTGGGGTTTAAATTTTAGTGGAATTAAGTTTTAGAAGAAATTACTGGTCAGTCAAGTGCTTGATAGCAACTAGTCTCAATTATGGGACTCTAGCATTCTTTCAATTAGAATGTTGTCACTATAGATCCAAAACACATAAAATAGAAAAGAGATGGCCTACTTTTGATATAAATTTTATAACTTTTAAAAAGATTTAGATATTTTTCAAGGAATCTTTTTCTGGACTGATTATTGTTAAAACTAGCAAACTAAACTCAAAGAACTTATGAAGAACACGCCCTAATCAATACCTACAAATTCTAGAGAGTGAAGATTTCTAATGATTTGAAAATTTTGATAATTTTTGAAAGAATTTTGCCAACCAAGTTTAAGCAATAAAGCAACTAGATCTGAGGTCGACCCTTACTATATAAAGATCGATGGAATTTGAAGAAAAAATTTTGAGATTCTATTTTTCTAGGTAGGACACAATAACAAGAACAACACATAACAGAGAATTGCAAAAAAGACATTATAAATAAAATAAAAACAAGTAAAATAGAAGCATTACTCATCAAAGTTGTGCTGGAAGAAGGATGACCTAATCCTTCTTCCTTGGCACACCATCAAGCTTCAATCATTAGAAAATTTTACTTTTTTCTTCACTTAAATGATAACCAATATACTTATTAATATTATAAAAAGTGTTTTAATACCAAAGACACTTCAATTTTAAATTTATGATGGAATATGTCAGAGGAGGGGCCGACCACTACATGGGATAACTTCTCCCTGCTAACTATTCTAAAGCCGATCACCACTTTCTTGAAAGTTTCTTATTACAATTGATTAATTATATGTTAATCAATTATAATTACATTAGACATAATAACCATTATTTACATTATATGACATTTATCAAATACAATATTCATGATAACAAAATGAATTTCAAATAGTTATATGAATGCAACAAAATACTACACTACATGATAATGACTAAATAAAATTACGTCTTCCAAATGGTCTTCATACATCCTTCAAGGTAAAAATCCTCCTAATGCTCTCTTGCTCCTAGTGATGAGGCCAACATGAGTAGTCTTCATCTCCATTACCTTGGCTTTAGTGAAGGGATCTTGTGTTGGAACTACACCAACACCTAATTTAAATGATTCTTCATCTTATTATATCTTTTCATAATTCATTGTATTTATATTACATAATGTATACCTAATGTATACTTAATTCATTCTACTCTTCACAAAGCTCAGCTAAGAACAAGTCATAACTCACATAATGATTAAGGAATCAAATCATACAAAATGTAGCCTTCAAGGAAGAACTCACCACCTTACTAGAAGAGCTCATTTCAACTCAACAGATGAACTCTCCTAGAGTGCTCGCTAGAGGTACTCAAACAAGAAACCTAATGCACTTATCTATGCTTTAAACCCAAAGAGTCATCCCATTTGAAAGGTCACATTAGTAGAAGGCCATCATCACCTCCATGTCAAATCACTGCATACATGTCTACATTTAGATAACCTATCATGTGTATATCTATCACAATTATTACTTTTGTATGAGTTGTAGCCATTTTATTTAGCTATCATGCCCTATAATTATTCTAAAAATCTTGACTTTTACTGTTCCATTTGAACACAAATTCTGTATTTTAATATCTTGAGACATTAATAAAATTGTCTCAAATTATCTTTCACCACTATTCTAAGTCTAATTTGTCTATCTAAGAATTTTCTCACCCCCTCTCTATTTCAATACTCAGCTTTTTATCCATTCTTTATTTGGGTTTGTAATTCTTATCCTAGTGTAGGTTTCTCCCCATTATTTATATTAATTTATCTAATGCGAATAATGATTATCAAATAGCTCATTGATCCTAGGAATTTTTTGAAGTAATTGAGTCCTTTGATGATCGGTGAAAAATTTACATTCTAGTTCGATCAGGACTATCATGTTCATTGCATCTTTATCAATTTCGTTTAACTTCGCACCTTCTGGACTATCCCAGTGCAAATTATCTTGGTTGTTCTTACTCTAATAAAGCTTGCAAGCATCTACACTCCTCAGAGGCGATGTCCGGTGAAGGCCAAATGAACTATATCTTAAAGTGCTTTAAATTTGAAAATTAGAGTCCCCACATAACTTGAAGATGTGGCATGCTCATACTGGTTCTAAATGAGCAAGATTCGATTTGGTTTAGATATGATTTAGATTGTCTTGAAACCGTGCCATCTTGTCTTATATCTCGTTTAGTCCCCTCAATATCGTGTCACCAAGTCACGTCGAGCCATGAATGAAATTGAGTAGGCGGGGGAGCGGCTTATCGTTTGAACATTGGGATTCGTCCTGCTCCTTTAGTCGCCGGTCGTTTACCGTCCTTAAACAAGCCAAGTCGGACTCCGACGATAAGCTGTCGTGTTATTATAGGGCATCGGTCAAACCTTTAGTCTTGGCGTGGTTCGCTGATCGCTAAACAGCGTGCCGTGCTGGCCGGTA
This sequence comes from Cymbidium sinense, assembly GCA_021442155.1. Classification (NCBI taxonomy): domain Eukaryota; kingdom Viridiplantae; phylum Streptophyta; class Magnoliopsida; order Asparagales; family Orchidaceae; genus Cymbidium; species Cymbidium sinense. The sequence goes on from CM038219.1 coordinate 89,433,325, forward strand.
ATGGCTGAAGAACTGTAGCAGACGGTTGTAGCAGAACAGAATTTGAGCACAGTGCTCACATTAATGTCACGGAGTTGGCGATGAAGAATGGCAAGGATTGACATCAAAAGGAGATGGATGGCGAGAAGCAGCGTTGAGTTGTTTCATCTACGTTGCCATTTGTGGAGTATTTATTGGGGCTTAATGCTGTTAGAGCTTGGCAAAGAAAGCCCTATTGCTGGTGACTTGAGTATCATCCGTGACTGGAGGCGGACTTGGAGTCGAATCTGACTCAAATAGAACCAGAACCGGAAAGGATGGAGTACGCCGAGTTTCTGTAAGGAAAAAATATATATCCATGGATGAGGGGAGAAATAACAGGATGGGCCTACGACCATCCTACGATATACAATAAAATTTGAAAGATGCTAAATTGGAAGAGATAATTGTAGCAAATATTCTAATTTCTTATCGAATATCTTCTAATTTCTTAAGCTAAAAAATTTTAATTTTAAATTCATATTCTAAGTATTGATTTAAACATAGTTCGAGGAATATTTGAATATAGTTTCAATAATTTCGAACAATACTAAAAAATAGATTTGTCATGAAAAAGATAATAATGTGCATTCTAGCAATATACAAGTGTGAAACAAAAGATGCCTTTATTATTAGAGATGTAAGTTCTTATGAGTTAGATTATAATGGATTCGGCCTCGGTTCAAATTTAATTTAGACATCCATTAAGCAAAAGCTAGAATTTAGTTCATTACCTTTATTTAAAAATATTTGCTTCATAAACTCAAAAGACTTGAGAAGGTATTGAGCAAATACGATTGGTTTTAGAAAGATTGTTAGTTAGCAGAGCCCTATGTAAGATACATGAGCATCATTCTAAGTAACTATCAAATTAGAGAGATACGATCTTATGTTCTAAGGTCACGTTATTGTGTTGAAGCCCTACTTTTGCTTTTTGATGTATGGGTAACATCATTAGCATTGAGTTGTAGAAAGATGAGTTAGGTCTATTAGTGAGACAATCAAGGAGGTAGAGGCCAAGGATTTTTTTTAACGTAACATCTTGCTTTGTTGAGACGTGAGAATGGCACCAAGCATGAGCAAAAGTTATAAACACATCTCCTTGAGCTTTTTGTAGTAAATATGTTTAATGAAGGAAGCAAATATAATTCAAATCATATTCGAATAATGATTGAAGTTAAGTCAATTTTAAATCAATTCATATTAATTTGGAATGACTTATGACTCAAATTAGAAGTTTGTGAATACAAAAGATTCTTTCTCATTATGAGTTTTTTACTTGAAAAGTATATTGAAGGAAATTTGATTAGATAAAATTATAAAAAAAAATGTTCATTCAAATAAATACCTTATGAGTGAAAAAAAAACTCAAATTTCCATTCCAATATATGTCATAATTTTAACTTCATTCAAATATACTTTACATAGAGAACTCTTGATTTTATTTGAAGTTTTTATTATTTTGTGGGCATTGCAACATTTTGAAGAAAGACATGAAGTTTTTATAAAATTTTCAATTATTTAACTTTAAAACTAACTCCAAATCAAATACATAATATTGACATGATCTCAATGCGAGGTGAAGCTTTTTGGCCACTGATTTAAGGTAGGCTTCATAAAAATTATATCATTATTTTTCTAGATTTGAAATATCCACACACACAAATACTCAAACTTCACACTTCAAACTTATGATCTCTATATTTGAAGCCAAAACTCTCAATCATTTGTCAATCATTTGACAAAGATGAGTAGGTTGATAAAACTTTGAAATATTAAGAAATTCATATCATTTAACCACATTTAATCGTATATAGTTATCAATGAAAAATTTTATTAACATCAAACACTGAAATTTTAATAAATTTATATCATAAAATTCTTTTTAATTTATATATTTAACATCTAAATTTTATTATTTACTTATGTAACATTCTAATGATTAAGTCATATTAAAAATATATACATAAAAGGATGTTTTATTTTTGAAAAATTAATATTTGTAATAATTTAAAGTAATTAAATGATTAAGAAGTTATGCAAGTAAATTTAAAATTGGGATGTTGAATATTTAAATAAATAAAATTTTTCACTATAAACATTAATATTTTTTAAATTTATGATAAAATTTATGTTTGTTATCATTGAATTGTTATACTATAAATTATTGAGTTTCCACGAGCTATTTTTTATGACATGTTGCACGATTGATTTTATTGAGAGAAAATTTTTTTAAAGTTATTATCTTGTAGTTAGCTCATGGGCACTTTGGAGATTATATTAAATGGAGTCTATTTGTGTAAATTTTGGTTGATGGGTATTAGTAGTGTTGCGTGCTAGAAAATCAATAGAGTAAAGTTCTTGCTTTGGAGAGTCACACACGTATTTAAAGCGAACAAGAAAACTCATTTTTTACGTGAAAAACTTCAAAAGAGGAAAAACCGGGCCTAGCCCAAGAAAAGCTTCCACTATGTATCTTTGAGTACAAGATCTTCCCGTCTGGGATTATAGAATTATATGAGAAATGGAATGATTCTTGTAAGACAATGTTGGCATGTTCGATGATGTTGGCGTTGATGACCGGATAGTGTGGTGATGATGATGACACAATGGTTGACAAATCAGGTGGCGGTGATGGCGGCGGTGTGGCGGTGGTTGACGGCGTCAGTGGCGGCATGATTGTTGGAGGATCTTGAGCTCTCTCCTCTCTCTTGCTCCTCCTTCTCCTTCACAGCCTCCTCATGAGGAATGAGAGGCTTTTATAGGTGGAGAGTGGCGTCTCAGTAAATACATGCAAAAAACCACTCCACCCATCGCTCAAAATGATCCCCTTGATCATGATGTATTTCATGCATTTGAATGCTCAAATGATGTCGAATTATGATATCTTGGGCTTGTTAGATTCCGTCAAGGCGCCGATTTGACTATAAACACTCCATGTTTAAGAGTCGATTGATAATAAACGCTTGATCTCGGTTAGTCTTGATTTCTGATTAGCTTGCTTTTGGCATCAAGATTCGTGCTTCGACTAGAGGAATTTTTAGGGTCATATCAAGTAGGATTCATCCATTAGATTTCAATTATCCTATTTATACATTTATATGTATAAATATATGAATCTATATATATGAATTATCATATGTATATAATTAGAACTAAGGATTTGCCCTTGTAGACCCAATTTTTGTTAATTTTATTAAGTTTTGACTTGAACTAAAAAAAATTGTTTGACATAAATTTCTTTATGGTAGAAATTATAATTATATTAACAAGTATGGATCATGTTAAAGAGAACAATATAATAGAAAATATGAAAAAGGAAAGGTTTAGAATTTTACTAAACTATTAGAAATGACAAAACTACTTGTAATTGAATGTGCTTTATCGTCACCCTCTAATTCTCTATGTTTAGGTTCTAATCGATGCACAATGTAGTAAGAAAAGCTAAACTTATTATAACATGAATAAATGTACGTAGCTTATATCTTTTAAGATGGATAGGGAACTAGTAATGAATAAAGAACATGTTAAAATGAAGTCGTTGACTCCACATGGAATTTGAAAAGCTTCGATCAAATCTCCAATGACTTCACCTTGGATGACAAGTAGGTTTGCAACATGTGTGAATTTATTTAGTGAGTAGTCTTAATAACTTTGATCTCAATGTTGAATAAGGATTTTGACAAAAACTAAAGTAATTTTTTGAATATGTTTGGTAAATTAACTTTTATCTTTGGTGGCTTCTTTTATCTATGTCCAGAAAAAAGATATATGCTTTGATCAAATATAGCTACTCTTTCCTCCGAGACCTATAATTAAGCTAATTAGAATAAATAATAAATTTATGATAGGATCAAGTTGATCTTAGCAAACAATTAGGCATTTTAAAGTACTTTAAATTATGATTTTGATTCCCTATTATATTTAGGTTTCTTAAAGTTAGACTTTGATTAACTTTAACTTTAATTTATTCTTACTAAGTTCTAATGGGCATATTGGTGGTTTAGACCCTTCAACACAAACTCTGATGATTCAATTATATTTTGTTATATTATATTTGATAATTAGATTATATGATCTAGACTACGATCCTTAATTTAACCAACATTCATCATAAAACCCCAAAGCCCTTAAGCCTTTAAATGTAATTGGTCACTTTGAGCATAGGTAGGCCTAACTTGATCCAATTAACCTTTATTAATTAGCCCCAATAAGCGACAATAAGTTAGAAAAAAATATATTTGTGCTAAATTGAAGTTTAGATTAGCCTAATTTAAAACTTGACCATAGATTAGATTAGGATGATGAATTTAAACTAAGTGGATCAAAACTCTTAAAATGGACAAAGTACTTGAAATTAAAGAAAACATATAATTCTTTTAGGTTTACCATAGTAAGAGTTAGCCTAACTTGCTTCTAATTTGGCTAATTATCTTACTTAGCCTTAGTTTACTCGATTAATCTCATTAAGATATCTTTATTAGTTTGAATATATTAAGAAAACATTTTAAAATTATTCTAATTAAATAAATATAATTTATCTAAGTTTAATTGATATTTCTATTAACCTAATTTAGCCAATTGTTCATTTGACAAAATTTGAATCTTTAGGCTAAATTGATCAAATTGTGCATATGCCTTTAACCAAGCATTCCATTTAACTTAACTAGATTTACCACTTATTAAATCGACCCAATTAACTTTTTTTTGTAATGCCAAGATAACCTAATTGATCAAACTTGCCCCACTTAGAAACATTTTGGATGCTTCTTAGCCTATTTGACTTCATATTTTAAATTTGTTCCAACCATTGAAATTGATTTTGCTGAGTTCATAACATCCTGATAAGCTTAATTAACAATTTTTTTGATATAACACTATCATAAGGGCTAATGATCAAAGAAGCTGAACTAAAATTTGGGTTATTCATCATGTTCAACTCCTAAAGTTAGATTATAGAAGATCTCTCTTCTTTCCAAACTTAATGGATAACAATAAGACTTTTTATTTTAAATTCCTTTGATGAATAGATTGGTTCCATAAAAATAAAATGAAGATCTTTAAAGATTTCTTGATTTTAATACAACTCCATCACCTTATTTAGCTTTAATAAATTCTATCGTGTATAGAAGCTATAAATTTTGTAATATTTTTATATTATTATATTTTAGATAAAAGAAAAGACATCAATTCATGGAATAATAGTTTATTGGCTCTAAATAATTTTTAAATTTGTCCAGACTTAGAAAAAGCTTATAAATAGGACCTTACTTTTTTACTTACTAATTCAGCGAATAAAAATTATCCTTTATTTATGCAAATTTTTAATAAAGGCTTAGTGGTAGTATATTTTTTATTGAAACTTAGTGGTTGATCCTCTAATGCTTCTGTGGGTATCTAGTCATCATTTTTCATTCCCAGTCTCTCCTAGAATAATTCCACTCTCCTCTATGTAATATGCAGTCAATCATAAATCATAGTCTTCCTTGACTCTAAGATATCTAAAAATAATTCAAAACTTTTAAACATTCCTCTAAAACTTATACATCCTTGGGGCCTTATACATCCTTGGCTCAATTACAATATATTTTCTTTTCAATTATGTTGATCCAAGAATTTGGAATTCATTGGATCAATCAGTTTCATTTACTTAAGGTTTAAAACCCAATTTGATCCATCTTGGTCTTATGGGTTAAGCTTGGGTTAGGTTTGAATCTGATTGAGTCAAATGACCAACTTTGACCCAATTAGATTATTTTTAGACTCCAAGCATTAAGTATATGTGTGAGATGATTTGGAGTGATTGATTTCAATTAATTTTAAATTTATTTCAATTTGAACCCATTTGACCCAAATTGAGCTTAAAGGAGTTAGGTTTGGGTTCATTTGGGTCATATGACCAAATTTGTCAAATTAGACTAAATGATGGACTGAATTTTATTTAATTATTATTTCTAAATAACTTTGGGCAATTAATTTGAGTTAGTTTTGATTTGATTTGGGTTTGAACCCAATATGATCCACTTAGGCCTAGGTCAAATGACCTATTTAGCCTAATTAAGGCCATATTGGATTTATATTCTTATAAATTCAAATTTAAACATGAATATACTATCATTTAGATCACTTGGAATGATTTTATTTGGTCAAATTTAGTGGGTTGACCTTTGACTTGGTGGCCCCACTTAAGTCAAATCTATGGCAAAAGGGTTGACCACTTTTTGACCTTAATTTAGATTTGGAATTATTTATGCTTTTAATTTGATTTCATGATTTTACTTGTTTTTTATTTGTATTTGTTTTGATTTAGTTTGAATTTTTTAAGCTTAAATAGTTTTAGGATAGAATAAGGTAATTAGGTTAATTACTCTATTCACCTTGATCTAAGTTCAAGTGTCTTTAGATTTCAATTTCTTTTTAGGTTTGGATTTTAATTTAGTCTAGGTCTATCCAATCTTGTTGAGTTGGATAAAATCCTAGAAAGTTGCATTAAGCCACTAAGAGAACTGTCTTAGGTACTAATTAGGAGATTCCTAATATAGGATTAGGTATCCTAATTACAAGTTTTTGAAGTAATATTAACCTCATCCAAAAATGAGGTCAACAATGACATTGGCATATTATACACTAAGACCAAAATTGACTTTGTCCAAATATTTCTTCAAAAAATATTTTAAATCTTTGAAATCATTTTCACTAAACTTATTTATGTTTAAGAAGAATTAGTAAAATCAAGGAATGAAACCAAGTCATCCAACACCTCTTACCAGCCAGACTAATCAATTTAGGATTAAGTCCATGTAAGTCCTACTTGTTAATCAAAAGACTTGAGGATTTGGAATTCAATTGATAAAGATCATTTTCCTCACTTATATCATTTATAGGTTAGGAGAAAGCCTTTTGTGTCACCTTTCCTATACAGATCTTGAGTTGGGGTAAGCCCTTCATGGCACCCTTCTCATATATTCTCGAATTTCAAGTAAGCCTTTGCGCACCATTCCTATAGATTGGGAATAAACCTTTTGTGACACCATTCCTACTATTCATAGTATAAGATTATGCCACCAAGACCTCTTTCTTATCAAATAGACAATCTTAGTTAGGAATAAGTCATCGGGACCTTTTTCCTACTAGTCAAAATTTAAGATTTAGGATTAATCCATCAAGACCCATTTTCTCAACCTAAGCTAATTATATTTGATTAAGTCATTAGAGGCCCCTTATTAATAGCTAATTAGAGAGAAGTAAGTCCCTCAGTAGGCATTATTTCTGAAATACAAAGATAAGATTAAGTCACTGAGACCTCTTCTTGTCAACTAAATAGCTTGGTTAGAATTAAGTTATGAAGATGACTTTCATACTAGTCCAAATTTTAAGGTTTAAGATTAAGTCATTAAGGCCCTTTTCCTTATTGTATCTATTTAAGAAAGAATTAATCCATTGAAGGCTTCTTCTTAATAGCTAATCAGACAGGAGTAAGCACCTTAACAAGCATCCTTGTAAGAAAATTATGATATGATTAAGTCATTATGACCCATTTCCTTTTCAAGAAATTTAAGTTGGAATTAAACCATTAAAGACCCTTCCTATTGTGCTAAATTTCACTATATTAGGATCTAAGTCCTTGCTACCCCTTTCCTAACTCAAAACAAAAGAAATTAAGGAGTTGAAATAAGTCATTTAAGGTCCCATTCCTATAGACTACTTAGGTTAAGAATTAAGTCCATGTGACTCTTGCCTATTTGCCAGAATCAGGAGGCTTATGAATTAAGTCATTGAAGACCCCATTTTTTCAAGATAAGTTATTTAGGTTAGAATCAGGTACTTAACAACCCTTCTTAATGGCTAACCAGATAAAAGTAAATCCATAAGTGGTATCTTTTTTTGGTTAAATTTCATATAGTTTAGTTAGGAGCACGTATCCATATTGGCATCATTTTTAACAATTATCTCTAGATAGAAGTAAATAACCATAGTGGCATCCTTTCTAGGAAGAGAAAACTTTTGGGACTACTTATAGGTCCTTCCCTTTAGAATTGATTAGTCATTTAGACTACCTCCTAGCTAATTTCACTTAGAAAGATATGAGTCCTAGTGCCTTCTTACTATGTTAGCCATTGAAAATCTATTATTATCAGAGTGAAAATTAATCTCTTGAAGGCATCTTTTCTGACTACCATGATTGTGTTAGGATTAGAATCCTCATTGAGTCTTCTCCTAATGACATCTCTATTCTTCTTAGAAATTAGTGAATCTAAGTTACTAAGAATGAATCATTCTGAATTAAAAATAAATCCAAGCATATTTATGCCTATCTTTCACAATCAAATTCAAAGTAAAATTTGAAATCAAAACCAAAATAAAATCAAAATTTTAAATTTTAAAACCAAACTTAAACTCTATCAAGCTTATGCTTGTGTTTCTTTTTACTAGATCAGTCAATGTCAATATGTGTCGTGTACTCTACCCAGTCTACCACACATATTGGGGGTCCATATGTTGATCTTATTTTTAGATAAGATTAATATCATCTCTAAACTAGCAATTAGGACACTTAATCTTAGATTAGGAGTCTTTTAATTAAGCATTTAGGACACTATACTTGGTGACCTAGTCAATCCATCTAGAGTTTATCCTAACCTAATAGTATTAGGTGGACCCAAACCAAATTTAAATATAAATAAATGATTAAATCAAACATATTATAATTAAAATCTACATTTCAATTGAACTTAGACTAAGGTAATTAGGATGGTTAATCTAACTATCATACTTATGTTCAAAATCACCTAAATCTAAAGAAATTCAAATAAAATAAAAATAAATTGAAATCAAATCAAATAAAAAAGAATAAAGTCAATGCATGGATAAAAATGAACCTAAAACTAAATCTAAATGAAGTTCAAAGATGGTCAACCATTTGACATAGAGTTAACTTGTGTGGGTCCCATTAGGTCAAAGGTCAACCCACAAAAATTTGACTAAATAAAGTCATTCCAAAGACTTAAAATCATAAAATGAATATTTTTAAACAAAAATCAAATAAATTTAAATCCAGTAAGTTCTTATTTGGCTAATTAGACCACTTTATCAAATTAAACCCAAATGAATCATATTAAAACCAAAACCCAAATTAAATTGAAAATTAATCAAAATAAAATACCCAAAATCATTTAAAAATCATATCTAAACATAATCGAACCATTCATTGGGTTTAATTGGACCAATTTGGTCATTTAACCCAGTTACACCCATGTTGTCCATTAAGCCAAATTTGGGTCAAAGTGGGTTTGAATTCAAAATTAACCTAAAAAAATGAAATTAATTAACTTAAATCATCTCAAACATCTAAATAAATACAATTGAAACCCAAATACATTCTAATTATTTCAAATTGACCATTTGATCTAATCAAACTCAACTTGACCCATTTAGGTGATAAGAGCTAAACCTAGCTCAGACCATATCAAACCCTCACCTAATATGGATCAATTGGCTTCCAAATTATCTATTGAACAGTCAACCATGATTGAAATTCAAATCAATGGCCAATTAATCAAAAGAAAGATAATCAAAATCACTTAAATCAATTTGGCATCAAACCAAGTACAATCACTAAACTTAAACCAACATAAAGTTAGGCTAACTCAAAGATAACCTTCAAACTAGCTAGGAATGATTACACTTCAATCCATATGAAGTGAAAATAGCCTAAAGTCATGAAAATAAGGGTTAGATGGAAGGGATAAAGGCTAAGAAACCCATGAAAAGATGCCAAATCACTTTTCCCTCTTCCATACCTAACCCATCTCTTCACTTTAACTGATTTGTACTCTCACCAATCAGATAACCATCTCTTAGAGCTAGCCTCCAAGGGTGACAATCACCATGAAAAATCCAACTTAACTTCTTCATGTGAGAAGCTCATGAGTAAAAAAAAGAGGAAAGATTTTCTCTCATGAATCCAATCAGCTCTACATGTTCCTGGGGTAAAGAGGGGGCTCAACCGATCCTTTACCTATGTCCTCTATTGCTGGCAAGCTAGAAATCATCCATGGCTGGTGGCAAAGGGGCATGGTTCTCAACCAAATATAGAGATGAGAGAGGGTTGCTTCTCTCTTAATTCTAAGCATACAAACACATTTAGGAGGGAAGAAAAGGCTGAGTTGAGCCATTCCCTGAACCTCTCACTGCCGGCAAACTAGAATTCAGCCAAGGCCAACGACTAAACTCTCGGCCAAGCATGAAATTGGGAGAGGAGTCCTCTCCCACAATTGAATCTACACACACTCTCAAGGGAAAAAGGAAAACCCAACCTAGCCTTTACTCAAGCTCGAGGCCACCGACTAGCCGGAGAATGACCAACACTGATGGAAAATGAGTGGAGCTTGGTCTTCATGGTGATCCACGGGGAGGCAAGATGTGAAATTTCACCCAAAGGTTCGTCTCAACCTAAGGAAGCTTTTAAAAAAAAAAATTTGTCAGACATTGGCTCTGATGAGGTATGCCTCCAACACCACTTCTCTTTCTTCATGGTTTGGTCTTTTATGAAACAAAATTGGCCTCCATCAAAATCAAGCTGTTTAGATCTCTTGAAAATTGATCCTTGATCAATTTTCAATCAAAATCATAAAGAAACGCTGCCTTAATCACCAAAAATTTGTGTATTAATGTGGATGGCTCTTGGTTCTTGCCGATGAAAAAACTCAAAATTTTTTGAATTAAAAAATATGAAAAAATTCATAGAACTTTAAAATTTTATATAAAATAAAATACTCAACAAAAAAAACACCAATATGGGCTCTATGGATTCATTTTAGTGAGAAGAATCCATTAAACTCAAAATCTCCAATTTTTATTCGAAAGTTTTAGGTTAATTTGGGTTTAATTGAAAATAATCAAACCTAAATTAAACTCAAGCCATTAATTGAATCAATTTCAAACTTTGAGGAATTGAAATTAAAGTTAAAATATATGTTAGATATATTTTTCAGGATTTATTGGAAGAGAAATTTAAAGATACAAAACTTTCAATTATAAACTCTTAATTAAATGAAATAAATTAATATTAAATCAAGAAAAACATGAAAAGGTATGGAATTAGCCTAAATCATCGTAATGATCATGATTGAATCTTAAACATCATTAAAACTCATTGAAATCTCATAATCTCCAAAATGACTTTAATTAGGGATTAAATCGATTAATTAGTTCAATTAATTGATTAGAATTTTTAAAAATCATAATAATCCAACCAAAACTTGAAAAAATCTAAATAAAATCTTTATGAATTCATCTTCTAGAGGGAAACTTAAAAAAAACTTCATTTAAAGATATTTAATAAAATAATTGTTGTATATAATAGTTCATTTCCTAAGTCAATTAGGTTGAAGTTGATGAATAAAACTTCATTTTAAGATATTTAATGAAATAATGATATTTTTACATATAAAATTCCATTGTAATGAAACTAAATGATGAATTAAAAATGTATAAATTAATGAATCATCCTAAGTTATGAAATTGAAATATAATAAATCATTCAAATGATAAAACCAAACCAAAACCTTTAAACTTAGTTTGAAAAAAAAAAACTTAAATGAATTAAGTACGTTAATTCTTTCAAGTTAATAAAGATAAAAATAATGAATAAAATGAATAAGATCAATTTAAATCAGATTAATTAATTATAATAAATAAACTAAATAAATATTTAATCTAAAACCTAAGCCACGACCTTATAAACATTCTACACAACTTCAAAGGTAAATAGCACAAAATAAATAAATATAATCACTTTAAAACAAGAAGAACTTAAAAGTAAACATTAAATTTAATTTAATCATGATATATGATAAATAAAATAAATAACATAAAATATAAATGAATCAAATTATTTGATTTTAAATTAAACTAAAATGAAAATTAAATAAATCATAATAACATTTACTTTTAATTAAGACTTAAAGAAACATTTTGAATTTAAATTAAAATAAAAGATGGAATTAAAGAAACATTAATCAAGACAAAAGAAATGTAATAAGAAAAATGTATTTAAATCTTAATAACATTACATTATATAAACTCTAACCTAAAGAAGAAAAATTAAAACATTAAACAAATTAAATCCAATGTAGAATAAATCATTCAGGTGAATTCAAAAGAGATTAGTTAAGATATTTAGAATCTTTGTTTCACTCTTAGAATGGATGAAAATTGCATTCTATTAGAACTTAGGATGATTGAATAGAATGGGTTCTATCGATAGTGAAATTTATTTTATTCTTCATTTTTTAAATCCTAAATTTCAACCTTCACATAAAAGTAAACCTAGAAATGGAAAGAAACTTAGAAATCAATCAAATCACTTAAATTGAAACCACCCAATGGACAAATTGAACAAATTCTAAGAATAAATTAAAATGAAATCAAATAAAAATAATTTTTTTTTATAACTAACTATCATATGGTATATAGTTTAGACACCCACGGTCACATGGCTACTAGTTTGAGGAGGTCTTGATACCTCGAACCTCTAGGTTAATAATAGCACATACCTATGAAGCAAAATTATAAAATGTAAAAGATTAATTTTTAAATTAAATGAAAGTTCAAACATAAAATGCCTAGTAAAGCCATACCTCACAAACCCGTTTTCACACACTAGATTGTTAGGTCACTGACCTTAGACTTATATTTGACCATTGATCTATAATGTTCTATGTTGTGAAATGCTTTTTCTTATTTTGTGGTATAATATTTTAGACTAGATGGCTAGGATTATTTGCTTGTTAGTCTGGATGATAGAGTATTCTTTTTAGGCTTATACTATTTTCTATAGTGGGTCATGCTTAAAACAACCAATGTAATTAAAAATATAATAAATATCACTTGCTTGCAAGTGCTACTTTAGTCCCTAGCATTGCTTAATAAGATGAGTGGCTTTAGCAAGCAACTAATGTTAAGCCTATATATTTTAAATATAAACTATTAGTGTGCTGTGTGCATTTTCTAACATTTATTTTATAGGGATTAGGAATTTATCTTAAAATTCTAAAAATAAAATTTAAGTTTAAAATTAAGTTAGGATTTATGGGGTCTATGAACAGCAAGAGTTGACTTTACTAATTGGTGGTCCCCTGTGAAGCTCGTAGAGGTCCTTGAAAAAGGTGACGATCTTGGAAGAAAACTCTCATATATCAAAATTTTAGTTCTAGGCTGGGTTGCATAAGGGGAGAGCTCGGCTGTCCATTTTATTTTTCTTCCGTGATGTACAACAGTGGCCGGCCACATTGTCCTGTCTTATTAATTAATTTAACTTGATTTACTTTCGATGTGTAATAGAAATTACCAATTTTTCTAGGTTTCTTTTTGTAATGTGTTCCTATGATGAAATGTCTAGAACGTTAAGCTCCTAAAGAAAGTAAGTTTTCTATCCCATTAAGATTAAAAAACTCAAACATAAATTAAAGAAACTCACAACCACACTTTCATAAAAGCTTTATGCATAACTTAAAGGTAACTAGAAATAATTAGCTTTTGCAATTGTTTCTCTTGAATTGGGTGCTTCACCCATTACACGTAAGTGGACATCTGACCTGTAAGGATGACCACCCTTCTTGGGGGAAGTGTGCCTTTTCTGTTTAATTTGGCCCACAACTGCTACCAACTGCACATCATTGTAAGCATGAATTGCATAACCCAAGCCTTAAAATGAATCATGAGTCAAAATACATAAAGAAATTTATTGCATTAGTTAGGTGCATAACTTGCTAAATATTATTTTAGGGTTAGAGAGTGAGTTAGGTTCTATGGTGTTTATTTTTGGATGCATCATGGAGACCACACAGATCGTAGGAGGTACTTATTAAAGTGATCAGATATGACATTAAGGTATGATGAACTATTTTAAAAGATAGAGACATCATTCTATAATGGACCTAATCTCCTAATAAGGACTCCTAAGGCATGATGGGTCTTCGAATATACTAGAGATTTTTCTCCTACTTTACATAGAAAAGTAAAGTAGGGTTAATTTTATGCTGGGTTCTTAAGTTCCCTATAGAGGCAAGCCTACATAGTTAATTACATCCTTAAGAACACGCTTGATTAATGTAAGTAATTATTATCTCCAAAGATTTCAAGGCTAGACTATCAAAGGAGTTGTTATATTTGGAAACATCAAGTGGTATAGATCAAGTGGAAATACTTATTTTGGAAGTCAAAGAAAGATTATATATTTAGAAAAGTTAGTGAAGGGATTTATTTATTTAAGTTGAATTTTATTAGATTGCTAGGGCATATAATCCATCAACACGAGATTGTGAAAATACCTAAGAGGTGAGGATTTGTGCTTGTAGCTTGAAGGAAACTAATTACCTCAGATCCTAAATCTGGGGAGCTTTAACACAAGCTAAAGCATAACATAAATCTAAGCGAAAGGTGGACATAAGGGCTCATCTTCATAAGAGAGGATAAACCCGTTCGACTCTTCTAAACTTACAACCACCTGGAGTGGCCACTAGCTAGCACCTCCTATGATTCAAAATCATGTGGTCTAGTCTTATGTAATTGTAAGATGGTTAAGCTTGTTATTTTATTAGGAAGAGACTAAAGTCCTAAACCCACTATCTAAGAGACTAGAGCATGAGTGGTATGAGCATATGACTTAATCTACAAATGTAAAATATTTATAAATTTTATTTCATTTTGACATAAGATTTTGGACAAAGGCTTGAGATTTTTATTGCCTAAATGTATAATGAAAGGGATTGTTGGCTAAATCAATGAGAAGAGGGTGTTCTCTATCACAAGGCATGCCCTCATAGGTCAATCATTCCCTTATCGTGCAAGGATGGAGATCCCCCATATTCAAGGAAGAAGAAATATGCATGGATGATGTGAGACATATAACCATACAGTTAAGGGGTTATTAAATCTTTTAATTATCTTACTTAAATCCTAGGATTTATGGTGAGATTATGAATTATTTTAAAACTTGGTTATGAGTTGTTAGTTGTGTAGAAAACTTAATTTTATCCTAAGAGCCTATCAAATCCAGGCCACACATTAAAGTATCAAACATAAAGAAACTATGAAAATCATGCAATCATAATGCGCAATTTAGACATAACATTAAATAATTTTATAAACTGACACAAAAGAATAAAAGGTCGGTGCGACTGAGTACTACCGTACACCCCAAAAAAGAGAAAATTGGGTAGCCGAGCTCTACCCTTATACATCCTGGAACATAAGAGAATAATTACAATTAGAAATAAATACATGTTATGGGGGGTCTTCACTTATTTATTATTCTATCTTCTTCCTTCATTTTCTTGATTTGATCCACTCCAAAGGCATCATAGAGTACCCTAAGACTAAGCTTTCTAGCTGCTACTCATCCTAATCCCCCATAGCCCTAATCCTAATTCCTATTGCAAAAATTACATTTATATATGATAAGTAAATCTAACTACACCTGCAAAATAGAGATTAGCTAAACATACATACATCCCTAAGTAGTTATTTTTATAATTTAGACTTAGCACCCTGCACATGGGTAACCAAGCTCCCCTGTCCTAACTTGGATTATGCTTCGAGGCTTAAATAACCTGCAAGCAAAGCATTCATATTTATTTTTAAGAAACCCCTTAAACACAATCCCCTGTAGAAAACATGATTAGGCTAGGAGAGACCTAACATTCAGTCTACGGAGCATACACCATAACATTATGTCTAAAATATTACATCACAAAATAAAACATACATCACACATACACCATCCTAACTTAGAACTAGAAGTAGTGGCTTAGTTCTAATGTGTGTGCTATAAGGCTTTGTGTAGTATGTCAAAACTAAGCATTAGAGTTGTGATTTATTTAAGCTTATAAATTGTTTAAGTTAGCCATGATGGTTGGTTTCATTTTAAGTGGTTTAGTTGATTTGCAAGTTTTAATTTGTATCTTTTGCTTGGTTTCATTGGATTTACACTTAACATCTAAGTGTTATAAATATAGGAAAGAGGATTAACCTTCTTCATCCTACCTTAAGTCACTTTCTAAAGCATATTTTGATGACGTAGTTCTCTTTAGTGAATGGCTTATTAAGTATTTTTATAATTAATCCTAAGTTTAGGTTAACTTTAAATAATCTTATTCAGTGTGAAAGGCATCTTAGAATTAATATAATTGAATTACTATCACATGACATATATCAAATCATTCCTTCCCATCACTTTAACACCTAGCATATCTACACAAATAATGTATTTTTGGCACACTTAAATGATGAAGGATGCATACGTTAGAATTTATATTTTAGTTAATTGAATTATTTATACATGCAGATTAAAGCTTTATCCAAATTCTAATACCAAAATATATAAAATAAGTATGTATCATTATTAACCAGGGAAGTGAGATAATTAAATGACCTCCTTGGGGCTACTTAAAGCCTCGAATTCCCAGGATGTCTAGACTATATACTTATTAACATTCAAACTTATGTAAATCTATATATGAATCATAAGAAAGAGAGCTTTAGCTTACAGGTAATATATGCTAATGACTTCGATGATTATGGATGAATTTAATTAATAAAAGGGATTTTCAATTTTTAATTAAGCACACATGCACATGTATAAAAGATGTAAGCAAGTACGCACCATTGTTAGCCAGGGAAGTGAGATAATCAAATGAACTCCTTGGGGCTACTTTAAGCCTCATATTTTTGGGATGTCTAGACTAAACACTTGTTATCTTAAATACATATAAATGTTTACATAATCATAAGGATGAAATCAATGAAAAGATTGTATTTTCTTTAGTTGAATTATTTATGCATATGAATTAATGCTCCATCAAAATTCTAATACTAAAATACATAAGAATGAATTCAAATAAGTATGAGTCATTGTTAACTAAGGAAGTGAGATAATTGAATGACCTCCTTAGGGCTACTTAAAGCCTCGTATTCTCGAGATGGCCACACTATACACTTGTTAACATTCAAACTTACGTAAATCTATATATGAATCCAGAAAGAGAACTTCACATTCATATGACTAAGCTATAAGCACATGTAAATCCTATATATATATTCATAACTATCATCACTCCACATATTATTATCCATTTATAAACTTTGAAAAATATGTTTGAATTTATTAGTGATAATACCACACATATAATTAAGTTAAGTCAACACATGCAAGCTTACATAAATAACTTTCATTTGATTCACTTAAATTTGAAAGAATGAATGAATGGAATCATATGACATACAACATTTAGAAGTGATTGGAAAGTAATAACTAAATATAAATACATGGTTCATTCAACTAAATTAATTCCTGAGGACAATCACATCGAATAAATTATTTAAAGAAAACCAAAGCTTCTTATTAATTTGATTTTTGGATTTAGATTTGATTTAAAGAGGATGACAATTATTTGTTATTTTAACCCCATTCCCATGTTTGTAATCTCAATTAATTCATGGAAAGGTAATCAAGTAGATTTTTATGAATTGATTAAGTTAAATCACTAAGCAAATCATTTAATTACCCTTCTCTATGGTTCTTTAATTTTATTAATCATTTAATCATGAGCCATAAATGATATGAACATGTAAGGAAATAACATTGCAATGCTTCTAAAAGACCTAATGTAATTGGGCCATAATTAAAGACTAATTAAGTTAAAGAATATAATTAAGTACTTTTATGACTTTCCCACACTTATGGGTTAACCATAATTTTCTTAAAGGGTCTTTATGTTTTTAAACACATAAAGAGGAACCTTAATTTCATTGTTAATTATCTAAGGTAAACTGCATTTCAATTTGATTTAATTTAGCCACTTAATTGATTAATTAAGCCTTTAATTAATCCCCATCTTAATTAATTCACTTAAAATGAAATGGATTTAGGAAAGAGATTAAGAAAGAGGTCTTAATCCCACTCCCTCGTCCATTCACTATTAAATAATGATCAATAAGCCCTAATTAACTAATTTTGATTATTTTGAATGTTAATTAATCATTAAATTAATTATAGAAGGTAATTATTATTTGAAAGATCAATTTACTTAATTACCTATGAAATAAATTCCAAGTAAACCATGGGAGGTAGAGGTCATCCCATTGAATGAACACACAAAGATTGAAATCAATTGCCCAAGTAATTATGGCTTAATTAAGCTAATTATGTGGACATTAAAACCCTAATTAAGCTTTAATTACTATTCAAAATCAAATGGAAATAGTTTTAATTAAATCTCCTCTATTTTACCTTTAAAATAAATATTTATTTATATTTGTTTTGAAATTTTCCATAATTAGTTATGATTTTTCAAAGTTTTATCCATTAACATGAGTAATTAACCCTTAATTAAGGTTAATCTTATCGACGCCACGCAGATCGTTGATGTGGAATGCTTTCTATGTGGCACCACGAGATTGGTTAGTTAAAATTATCCGAGATAGGGTTGACGTGGTGATGATGGATGCGCTTTCAACCCCGCCATATGATATATTAATCTCGCAGTTCCTAAGAATTAATTTGAGATTAATTGAATCATGAGATCACGACCATCCATTTGAATCATGCGGAATGGATGACTGATGATCTATCATCTCCCACATGATGGAAGATGGACACCGTTCACCTTCCTCATCCCAATTCTAGCTCGATGGAGCTCGAATTGGCTCAGGATTTATCCCACACCTTTAGAAGGAGAATCCAAGGGAATTTAACAGTTGGATTCATGCAACATCAACATTCTCTTCAAAAGTGCCTAAAATTTTTTAAGAAATCTTGATTTAATTGAATAGTACCTAGTCAAAGCTCAAGACTGGCGGTGAACTAACCAGCCGCCACAGGTGGTCGTGGGTGGCAAGAGGAGGCTGAGGTGGCTTGGTTTGGTTGGACAAGTGTGGGAAGGTGGCTGGAATGGGAGGAGAGTGGGTGTCCTTGAATTTCCAAGTGTGCCAATGGAGAAAGAGGGGTGAACTCACCTGCACTCGGCTCATGACTGACCCAACCACCTTTGGGTCAGTTGAGTCAGTGTCCTTTTTGCTTAAGTGGAGGTCAAAGAAGTAGCCATGTGGAGGGGAAGTGGATTTGACCATTAAAATGGGGTATTTATCTCATTTGGCAAGCTTGACCCATTGGGTTTGAGTCAATTAGAGTCAATCATGGGTTGGGTTAGATTTTGGCTAACCCAAGGTGAGCCTAGGATGGGTCATGCTAAGTTTCAGTAGGTTTGGAAAGGGTTTGGCTCAATTTGACCCGTGTAGGTCAAATTGGACTAGGTTGGGTCAAGTTGACCAATTGGTCAAATTGAGTCAAACTAAGGCTTGGGTCAAGTTCAAATGATGATTTGAAGTATTTTGGTGTAATTGGTTTGGATTGGTATAGCATTGATTTGATTTTTGCTCATTTAGGTTTAAATGGGTCAAATGGGTCAAGTTGACCAATTTGGACAAATTGGCCAAATTGGCTTGGGTTAGGCATTGGTTTATGTTTGATCGATCATTTGAAGGTGATTGTAGGCTTTGGTTTCAATCAATTTAGATATGGGAATGGTTTAGGCCAAATTGACCCTTTAGGTCAACTTGGGCTAAATAGGTCAATTGGGTTAAATTGTTCAAATTGGGTTCAATCAAGGCTTTGATCATGTGTAATGATCAATTTGGAATGAACTTGAGCCATTGGTTGCAATCACTTTGGATTAGATTTTGGTTTAACCCATTTTGGTCTTTTAGGTCAAATTGGGTCAACTTGCATCAAAGGATAAATTGGGTTTGGTTTGGCTCAAATGATGATCAAGTCATGTTCAAGTATAATTTTAGGATGGTATGAATTATTGGTTTCAATTGATTTGGCTTAAGATGAAATTTGGTTCATTTGGCTCATGTAGGTTAAATGGATTGGTTTGGTCAAATGGCTAGGTTGACTTGGTTTGACCTAATAGAATGCAATTGATCAATCAGGGATGATTAATAATCATCATAGGAGGTATTGGATGGTTTGATTCAATCCAATTTGGGTTGGATTGAGATTTGGTTCAAATGGGTCCTTTAGGTCACTTTGGGTCAAGTGAGCCTAAAGAGGTCAATTGGATTAATTGAATTGAATTGACTGTATTTAGGCTATCTAAGATGACCAACAATCATCATGGAGAAGATTTGAAGGGTTGGTTCAATCCAATTTGGGTTGGATTGGAGTTTTGTTCAATTTGGTTCTTCAAGTCACTTTGGGTCAAGTGAGCCTAATGGGTCAATTGGAAAAATTTTGGGTTGAATTGAGTTGAGATGAGATTGGATATTGATTTGGAATTGATTGGAGGTTTTGATTGCAATTGGTTTGAGTTTAAATGGATTTTAACACATTTAAATATTTTAGGACAAATAGGTTTGGTTAGGTTTGATTGGATTGATTTTGATTGATTTTGGTATGACATAAAGTGATGATTGAAGGATTAGATTGATTTTCAAAAAATCAATTGAGTTTGATTTGTACTAAATGAAATTTGGCTAAGTCCATAGAATTAAATCATAGGCATAGGTAAGGATTGGTTTGATTTATATTTGATTGGATTTTATTGTAGATTTTAGTAGTTTGATCGAAGGGTTGAATTATTTTTTAAAAAAAAAAAATTAATTGAGTTTGGTTTGGATTGAAAGAATTTTGGCTAAGTCCATAAGATTAAATCATATGCCTTAGGAAAGGTTAATTAGATTTGAGATTCAATTGGAATTTAGCTATGTGGATTTGAGATTGGATTGAATTTTGATGAATTGAATTTGAGGTTTGGTTTAGGCTAAGAAGGTAGGCATAAATTGGGTGTAGGGTACAGGGTGGGCAGGTTATCCTAACCCTTAAGTCATGACTTAAACCCTATGGCTAATCCTCCTATAGCTTTAGGGGTAAGTCAAGTGTTCACTTAGCCACTAGAAGTGTCTTATGACTAAGGAGCTCTTAGTGTCTAGAAAACCCCTAAACTTATGATGAGAAGATAAAATCTTCACTCCAAAAGTGAGGTCAACATGCTCTTAACTTTCTTCTTAAATGCAACAGCTTAACCATCTTGCATACATAAGACTAGACACATGATTTTCAAAATCTCTTATGTCTTTTTAGTTGGCAACCCTTCCAAGTGGGTTATAAGTCAAGATGAGTCAGGGATAGGTTCATTTCCCTCTAGTAGTAAAAGAACCAATAATTTCTAGAAAATTTACATTCAGTCGAGCCTCTGACTTATGTTATAAGTATTTGTAAACATAGGGTCTTAAGCATCCTACTAGAATGAGTCTTCAACCATTAGACATTTCTACATTCTTGTGTTGTTAGAATCTAATTCTTAGATTTCTAATGAAATATTAATTCAACACTTTATGAAATTAAATCTCAAAATTATAAAGCCCAATGGTTGGTTAGTTGAAATTCTTATTGGGATTCGCAGTATCTAAATGTATTTCCTACTTATTCTCAACTGGCCTCTGAAAAGAACTATTCCCTCTTTGAACCATTCTCCATTGAATTTCCAAATTAACAATTCTTTTAAGACAAGCTTTGAATTCCATAGAGATGAAAGTCAATTTCATTAATTGAGAGTTTTCTTAGAAAGAAATTTTTTCTAAGATGAAGTTAAGTATAGGGGCTTGCCCTTATAGGAAGCTATGAACTTTGCACTAAAATAAACCTTATTCTACTTCTCCATGTAGTTAAGGGAAAAATCTTTAGTGTATCAAAGACCCATTAGCTTTAGGAGTCTTTATTAAGTAATATGTTTATTTTTCAAGATAATATATGTATCTATTAACGACATATTTGATTACCTAAATATGAACCCCCAAGATCTGCCTAGTATTCTAAATAAAAATTTCTAATAATGTGGCTTTACTCAATCTATTTGATGTAGTTGATCATGATGAGTATAAATTTTCTCTACTCATTGATGGTTGGCAAATGGCCAATCAAGTTCATCTCCTATACTATGAAAGGCCAAAAAATTGTGATGGGCTAAAGACATTGTATTGGCTATTACTACGTAAGAACAACTTTCTATCATTGCTCACATTTCTTAGAAAATTCTTTGGCATCTCTTCTTAGGGTTGGATGGAAGTTCATCTCATATACTATGAAAGGCCAAAAAATTATGATGGGCTAAAGACATTGTATTGGCTATTACTACATAAGAATAACTTTCTAGCATTGCTCACATATCTTAGAGACTTCTTTGGCATCTCTTCTCAGGGTTGGATAGAAGTTCATCTCCTATACTATGAAAGGCCAAAAATTGTGATAGGCTAAAAACATTGTATTGGTTATTACTACATAATAACAACTTTCTAGCTTTGCTCACATTTCTTAGACAATTCTCTGGCATCTCTTCTCAGGGTTGGATAGAACTATCATTATTGCATGATACAATGGTGAGTGTCCCTTCTCTAGAGTGATTTCTACATTCTCCTGAATCTTCCTCATTAAACATTTTAAATTTAGTGAGGTGGTGATCTCCATTAGTTAAGACGTATTGGGTGGCTTGATTTTAAACTTTCTTGATCCTTAGCATCTTTTTCTAGTTTCCTAATTTTTTTATTGAATCAATCTAGCTAGATGAACTTTCCACTAACCATCTACATAGACATACTTCCTTTGGTGCTTCGTTAAGTGAGTTCAATTATAGGTTGCTCTCTAAGTCTACTCTAGCTTGATTGTAAATTAGTGAGTTGACTTTCATTTCTTAGGACTTGATCTATCTTGAAGTATTCTTGCTATGCAATCTATGCCTTCACTTTGGGTTAATATTTATATAAAGATTTGTCACTTTATAATTCACATTAAATTGATTCACCATATGCTGTTAATATGAGGTATGATGTTCTAGGCATTGAATCTTTATGTGAACTTCATTATGATAAATAGAACTTCATACTCATATTGATTTTAGGTCACTCAAAATTAAAATTTTATTCATTGGGTGATCGTGATTCCTATCAAGCATCTAGTATAATGCTTGGGTCAATTTCTTGTTCTCTAGAAGACCTATCTACATACAAATGCTAAGAGAGTTCTAGGTTATTTAGGATATATCATGAATCATTGAAATCTATGAAGAAGTTGTTGAGTGTTTGTGCTTTGATCACCATCTGAGGAGAGTATGAGATATTTAACTCACTCAATTCCATTAACTAATTTAATAGTCTCTTAGAATAGTTTGGCTTTGTAAGTATTCATTTGAGTGGTTGATCAACAACAACTTGGATTGAGTAAACTTGGAAATATGGCCAAAGTCACAAAGCTAATCTAATGAGGGTGAGTACATGTTTTTCCATGATCAAATAGTGCACCTTAGCACCCATCAATAACTTATTAATATAATATATTGGCCATTATTTTGTCCTTTCTCTTCGATTAGAATTGAGTTCACTACATATTCTCCAACTCTTAAATACAGTAACCATGTAGACATTGCTTTATAACATCAAAGCCCTTATCTAATGATAAGGGTTGTCTTCTCTGAGACAATGGAGTACATTTTGATTTGGTGGTGACATAATAAAGCATATAAAATGCTCATAACCAAGTACCCCACTACCAACATGACATGTGAATCTATATAGGGTACTGGATATCCTTCATTAGGAAAGGCTAAGTTCAAATTAATGAAGTCTATGCACATTCACCATTGCCTTAAGACTTCTGCCCCATAAACACACTTGGGATCCTATTTGATGAAATTAGTGTCTAGTAGCTTGCTAACTTCTTCTTTGATTGCCTTAGTCAGTAAGGCTATAGTTTTTTTAATTATTTTTAATAGATTGAACATTATTATTAATATATAGTTTATGACAAGTAACATTAATATCTACAACTAGCATCTTAGCACCTGTCTAGTAAAATACATCTATAAATTTTTGAAGAGCCCACTTTAGGGCTTCCTTATACTCGCCACTATAGGATGAGCTGATCTTAGCACTCACCTTGAGTTTTTAGTTGTCAACACTTCTTCAATTTCTTTTGTGTTCTATAGTCTAATGTGTGCAACTTCAAGTGCAACACTTTGCATTTTGTATGAGCTATCAACTGGTCATAGGTTGTATGTTTTGAATTAAATTAAGTTTCCCCTTACAATTATTTTATCTCCCCATCCTAAAAACTTGACTACTACATGGTCCATTAACACCACGAAACTAATATTTTTTAATAATAGTTTATAAATAATGGCATTATAAGTGATGGGAGCCTCTATTATAAAATATTAACCACCAATGTAATTTATTTTTTTATTTTTTTCCAAGTAATTGGAAGAGTGATTATTCCTTTTTGTTTCCTTCCTTCCATCAAAAAACCCATAGAAAAGACCTACTAAGTACACATGTCTCAAACTTTTCAGATTCATTTTTATCAAATATAAACTTAAAGATTATATTGTTCAAGCTACTTGTGTTTATCAAAATACTATTTATTTGATAATTGGGGATTTACATCGTGATGATTACCATAACATTATAGGGATTTCCAACTTTTGGTCAGTGTTTCTTTATAAAGTTGACTTGGATGATCTAAATACTTGATGCTTGGATCATAGCTACTGAGTTTACTTTTTCTGTACAGAGTTAGTTAAAGCTTACTCGTCATGATGACTCCTCGTCTACTCCAAAGATGGAAAGCACTACTCTATCAATATGGATTGCATAAATCAAAGTAGGTTCATTAATTGACTTTTCAACTTTTTCTCTCAGTATCCTCACAAATTCTTTCAGCTTTTTTACTTTTGTGAGTTCTTATAGTACATTCTCAAAAGTTGACACTCTTTGATACCATGACCATGACTACGGTGTTAGGCACAAATTTTGAATGGTCTCATACTCCATCACTTTCATAGGAGGTGGTTATTTGAAATATTCTTTATTTTTTATTGCCTCAATTAACTTGACCATTGATACTTGTAGAGGTATGATAATGGTTGGATGTTAAGGCAGGTACTCACCTTATGTATGATGAGTCAGTAGGTTCAACCTGTACTCACTATTTTGCATTGGCACTCCATATGGTTGAGTGCTTTGTCTTCTTTCTTTATTCGACCTTTGAATTTAGAACCACACTTTTAAAAATTCTTTATAGGTGACTTCTTCCCTGAGTCATTTCTATGAGTCATTTTGATGACTTGGCAACCTCCTTATATTCCTCAACATTCAAGTGGTTTTTGGTGATTATAATAACTCTCCAATGTTTTAAGCTACTAAAGACTAAGAGTGTATCAAAATTGCCCTTGTTTTGGGCCCTAAAGAGTGTAGCTTTGCATCTATGGGTTCCAAATTCTTCACTTCTAGCATCTCCATTTCAAAGCAGGTGATGAACTTTTAGAGAGACTCTACTGGCTCTTATCTCATATTTATAATTGCTTAGACATTTCTAAAGGCTTTGAGGTACCTATAATTTGAGTGGTAAATATTTTCTTAAATTTTGCAAAAAAAATGTGATGACTCTCATAAGATGGTGTAAGAACCATTTGAGGGTCGACTGCTTGAAAGTGGTATAAAATATCTAGCACTTCATAGTTTCACTCAGGTATAACATTGAGATGGTAGACTCAAAGTATACCACATGCTTGGTTGGATCGATATGACCATTGAAATAATTCAAATGTGGAATTTTGAACTTTGTAGGTGGATGCACCTCCATGACTTCTTTAGAGAATACATTAGTGGGAGTGTTGTTAGCCACTCTTTCTTAGTGACCTCTTTATCACTCACTTGATAGGACTCAATGTCAGTACTAGATGTCTCTCATAATGCCTGCTTATAATGGTGAGTTGAGTGTTGACCTCACTTTTAATGAGGTTGACACCTATCACTCCATATATTTAGGATCCAATCTAGGCACTAATATTTTGCTTCACTTTGACGCTATCACACACCTAGTGATCAAGTGGAAACCCAAAGACACATATGAGTCAATCCTAAGGTTAGACTCTCATTGGACTAGTGGACCCCACCAAGCTCGACCAACCCAAATCCCCACACTTCAAGCCAAATTTCTTATAAACTAATCTTGATCCTAAACACAATTAAAATCAAACCCAATTAAGATTCAATTTGACTAATTGACTCAATTGTCCTAACGTGACCCATTTTGGCCTATTGAGGATAAACCCAAAATTGATCTAAACTACTAGAAATTAACTTTTCTTAAATTTTTCTAAGCACCATTAAAACTTGATTAAAGACTAAATAGTGTTCAGTATAGTCAATGGACCCACCTAACCCAAGTCAACCCAATTGACCTTTATGGCCAAAATTTGACCTTAGCTTATCCAAACTAAATAAAACCTATCCAAATCAAATTGAACTACCCCATAATCCTATAATCACACCAAATGTATGATTTGACCTATCATATACACAATAAAAACCCAAGTTGACTCAATTAAACCATTTAAGACCAAAATGGAACATGAATTCTTTAGCCAAATTTGAACCAACCAATTATTTTAAAACATTCCAAATTCAATATTTAACATGACTCTACCTTCAATTGAACTCAATTTGGCCAATTAACCCAAATTGATCAAATAACCTATTTGACCCTACATGACCCATTTAAGCTAAAACTCAATGAAACCAAATCCAACCAAGTCAATACCCACAATCAATCTTAGATTGATTGTTGAACACAATTCAATGATCAATAGAACTCAATTGATCAACCCAGCAAATCAACTTATCTTAGCCCAATTTGACCTAAAAGAATAAATTAAACCAAAACACAATCCAACCAAAATTCAATCAACCAAATGCTTATAATATTTCTCATGTTGATAATCACACATATCTCAACTCTCAATTAAAGTCAACTTATCCAAATTGATCAAGTTGTCTTACTTGACCCAATTTGACCTAAAGGGTCAAATTAAACCAAAAATCAACTCAATCCAAATTGGACAAAATAAAACCTACAATTATTCCCAAATTGATGATAAAACATCCCCAACCTTTAATTACACCCAACTGATCCAATTTGATCCAATTGGCTAACTTGACCAATTTGATCCATATGAACCTATATGAACAAAATAGTAAGCCAATCCAAATTGGACCAACCAATTGCACCAATATGTCCCAAATCATTATTTGAACATGTCTTAATAGCCTATTAGGTATAAAATGACTTATAAGAGTCTAAATGATCCAAGACAACCTAACTTTATATGTCTCATTCTTTGACTTCCCTACACCTGCCTTGGTGAACCTTGTTTAGCCTAAACCATGTGAACTAAGGGTTCCAAATAAGATAAAATTCAAGATTGTCAAAGTCTAACCCCTCCTTTTGGCCAAGAAAACACCCTTAGCATTCCTTAAGCTCATCCATGATGACCAAGCCTGACTTAAAGCTATTTAATCCAGCCATTGACCAAGGTGAAGTCACCTTCACCAAGATCAACCCTTGCTTTAGCCACCATAGCATATGACCTTAACCACTGCTCGCTAAACTTGGTCAGCCACTCTAAGAACTACACCCCATCATCCCAAAGCCAAATCAAGCTTCCCCCTCTACCTAGATAGTTGTCGAAGGCTAAACATAGCAAAATGGTGGTTGACGTGTTCTATGGGATGACCTCTACCTCTCACATTTATTTCAAGTTAGTTGGACAAGTGTATTAGGAAATATATTTTTTCAAACCATAATTACCTATGTTGGTGATTTATTAATTTAATAAATGATGAAAAATTATAAAAATTATTTTAGATGCTTAAAAGTATTAAAAAGACTTAATAAAGACCAGAGAAAATGATTAGGACCTCTAGTGCTAAATAATTCTTAAAATTTTCATTAAGGAGGCTTGTATTAATTAAATAATCTATTAAATAGCTGAAAAATTAAAAAATCATAATTAATTACATAAATCTCTAAAAATTATTATCAACCCCTCTTCGTGCTTAGTTATTAGAGAAGTTTTTTATGAAATTAAAATTCCTAATTCATTTAAGATATTCTGAGTGTAATTAATGATTTTGGGTTCTCCTTATTATTTAATTAAGCATAAAATATAAGCTCATTTGTATTAGAGTTTTTAAAGTATGTTTTGTTAATGTTTATCTATGCTCTATACTTTTTCCATCATTTTTTGGGCTATATTTGATGCTTAATTAAATTTTTGGGGCTCTTTGGATTTAAATGGCTTAAAGCATTATTAAATCTTAATTAAATCATAAAAATCACTTATTCCACTTTTAAATCACCTAATTAACAGAGACATCTAGAGATGTGGGATAACATTGAAATATTTCTTTACTAATAAGCCAGTTAACTTTGATATGAACTTGCTAATTAAACAAGGGAGGGCTTGATTAGGTTTAATTGGTGTTATGCTCATATGATTAGGTTTGAGAATTATTGGCTTAAGTAGATTACCTTGTGATGTACATTTATCTTTTTCCATCATTTTGAAAATGTTTTCTTGATTCCAATGCATTTACATCCCTGTTTAAAATGATAAATATTAGGTTTAGGTTATATTAATTATACCAAGCAATGTTATTATCATTAATAAAATTCAAAAATATTTATTTTTATGAATTACAATACATTTATGAGTTTAAAATTAATAATGTTAATTAAAATGTATTATCCATATACATCACCAATACATCTTTTATGGTATATAGTCTGGACACCCAGGGGCGTAGGGCTATTGGCCTAAAGGAGGTCTTAGATACCTTGACTCACTAGTTTAACAATGACATGTACTTAAATATTGTAGAGAGAAAGTATGTGAATTAAATGTCTCTATCTTTTCTACCAATACATATGCATTCATGTAATTATGTTTATACTCATACCATTTATGTAAATCCTCAATTTAAATCAACATAAAGTATACATATACATCCATGCATGAGTTTGTTAAATCCATAAAAAACTTGATATACAAATTGAATTAAATGTTCTCTAATATATATGTGTGTGTGTGTGTGTGTGTCATATATATATATATATATATATATATATATATATATATATATATATATATATATATATATATATCTATATTGGGAATAAAAATATAAATATGTAAATATATTGAAGATATGGTGAAGGCTAAGTAATGCAATAAAGGGGGAACCATAGCTTACGCCCTTTAATCCTAAGATGTCATTTATATGATTTTAATTTCATTTAAATCTAATTCAAAATTAGGATTTAATTAAAATATAACACTTCATTAAAAATACCAAAGGTCATGAAACCCAACTTTAGAATCACCCTATTAGGACTAGGGTATATGGAAGAGTGTGCCCTACCCCTAGTGGGGCCCATTATTCCTCATACTATTTAAAACATTAAATTCAACTACAACAAAAGTAAAATTCAAAATCTCTCTATAAGTCATTAAACACTTAAATTAGAGACACCCAACAATAACAAGTTAAATATTCATTTCAAATTAGAATTTAAACATTAAAGCCTAACCTTGTCTCACCATACTAACCCTTGTACACACATTAAATTGATAAGCTACTAATCCTAGAATTAGATTAGCCAATATTTGATTATGATGTATTGATTTTTTAGTTTCATGATGTAATATTTTAGACTAGATTTTGAATTATTTATGCATAGGTTGGAAGGTAGGATGATATATATTACACTAATATTATTTTCTACAAGATGATGTGGTTAATAATAAAAGGGGATCACTATAATAAAAATTAAAATGAAATATTTTTTTCTTGAAGGTGTTGCTTGGTGGGCTTGGTACCTATTAATGCTAGGTCTAATTATGTGAATCATAACTGCTTAGTGTGTATATGTATTATAGCTATCCTCTATTTTATAAGTTTATATATGACTTTCTTTCAAAATTTTAAAATATATTTTTGTATTATGATTAGGATTAGACCCATAAGGTTTAGTATAGGTAGAGGTTAGAAGGCATGGACTTGGGGGGCCCTATGATACTTGAAGGATCCAAGACTTTGAAGATTAGGAGAAGATGAAGATCCCCATAAGCTTCTTTAATTTTTTGTAATATTTATTGCAATTTAGGTTGTATAAAGGATAAACTTGCCAGCCCACTTCCCTTTCTTGATTATTCTTTTAATTTTATATTGCTCAGTGTGTTTACTTTGTTTGTGCACTTAAAATTGCATGAATTTCTTAGATTTTTCTAAAGTGTGATATTATTTTACAACATAAATTTTGGTAGGCTCTTTAGGATTTAAATTTTCTATCCAAACATAAGACTAACTTAAATTTTAACTATTGCAACTCAATATCTCACCCTAAAGCATATGGATTAATCAACTAAAATATTTAGAAACAACTAGGTCTTTGATGGATGTATAATAATCATGCATACATATTGTCTCTCTTCGTTAAACATAAGATATATTTGCTAATTACATAAAAAGTATGAGTGTAGAACCATTATTAGAAACCCCCTTGAGTTCAATTCTTCTCGTGGATTGAACCATAACTTAATTTCATCATGCATATAAGCATACTTGCCCACCCAAGCTTGAGTTAAATTTTAGAATCTAAAATTTATAAAAATAAAAATTTTGTATTTGTTAACTGAGGAAATTACTCATTCAAGTCATGATCTTGAATCCTAATGAGTGAGTTTAGGCTTTTAGGTTTCCATTCTTAATAAACAACATCTTAGTCATCTTGGATTCGTAAGACTTGATAATATGGTTTGAACCCATAAAAGGTGTTAACTGGTAGCCATTTTAGATTAATATAGGGGGAAAATTTAACACCATATAGGATTTAAAAATTTCTTATTTGGATGATCAAATGTGTCATTAAAGAGTAAACATGATATCTCAAAAGATAAATATATAATCCTATAATTTATTCGATCATTCAATAAAAGACTCCTAAGCATAATGGGTGCGGCTTTCATATACTAGAGAGTTTTCTCTTGAACTACATGGGAAGTAGAGCAGGGTTTATTTTAAACTTGATTCATGGTTCCCTATAAGGGCAAGCCCCTATAGTTAATTACATCTTAAGAATGAAGGGTATTTTTTCTATGAATGCTCTCAATTAGAGAAATAATTTATTATTTCTATGGAGTTTTAAGTTGGTTTTTAAAGGAATGATATTTTGAAATTTCAATTGGGAATGATCCAAAGTGGAAAGAGTTTCATCAAGAGACCAAGCGGGATTAAGTAGAAAATATCTATTGATACTAGGATGCCTAGTAGGCATTTCAACTATACTACCATTGAGATTTAAATTTAGAGATTTAATTTAGATTTTGAGTTGACATTTTTTTACAAATCTAGGGCTTAGATTCTAGAAGTACAAGATGGTAGAAATGCCTAAGGTTGAAGACTTACTCAAAGAAGGATGCTTCAAAACCTAAGTCTACAAGTTCTTTTGACATAAGTCAGATGCTCAACCTAATTTCATTTTAGGAATTATTGTCAATTCCTCTCACTTAAGGGAACAAACCTACCCCTGACTCTTTTAGACTTATAACTCACCTCGAGGGGTGGCTAGCTAACACCACCTTAAGTGTATTTTTAAATCCATGATGCTAACGCTCACGTATACAAGATGGCTTGGTTGTTGTCTTTTAGGAAAAAAAAGATAAGAACCTAAACTCACTCCCTAATCCCTAAGATCATGTAGAGCATGAATGCACTAACTAATGTACATTTTTCATATTTTTAGATATTTTGACTCAAGATTCATTTAAGGTCTTGGGTATGCATTTTTATGCCTTCCATGTATTTAGAATTGGTTATGCGCCAATTCAATAAAAGAAGGCAGACTTACCCAAGAAGGTGGCCATCCTCAAAGGTTAGATGCTCCTTATGTGCAATGGGTGAATTGTCTAATTCAAGAGTTGAGAGCAGTATGATTGCATGATCTTCAAGAGCTAATTATTTCTAATTGATTTTTATAGTTTTTCTTAGGGATTTAATTTATGTGAGATTTCAAGTTTCTTTATTTTTTCTATTTGAATTGATTAAATTTAAGTTGGATAGAAAATTTAATTTTTCCTATGAGCCTACATCCAAGCATTCATCATAGAAAGCATAACAAAAAAATAAACCTAGAAAAGTAGATTGATTGTATTGTGCACCCAAAATAAATCAAGTAAATTTTAAATTAAAAAAGGCCAATGCGGCTGAGTACCATTGTACACCCCGAAAGAAAGAGACAATGGGTAGCTGAGCTCTAGCCTTATACAGCCTGGTCTAGAACTACAATTTTAGATCTATGTGTCTTCTTTTAGGATTTTCTTCTACTTTAGGGACCCCCATTAAGCTTCATAGGGGACCCCTGCACCCATCTGTTGGTTGGGTCAGTTCCTCCTAATCCTAGAGCCCATAGATCCTAACTTAATTCTAAGCTGAAAATTATATTTTAAATTTAAAAATAAATCCTAAGCCCTACAAAATAGATATCAGGAAAGTATAAATAGCACTCAATAATTATATTTTATAAACATACAAGTTTAGCATTAGTTGCTTGTCAAGCCCATCTATTCTAATGAGCTATGCTAAGGGACTATTCAACACCTATAAGTACACATCAATTTTATAATTTATTTATGATGATAATTTCCTTTAATATAGCCCCTTATAGAAGATAATGTTAATTCTAAAAATAGTGTCCTACAATCCAAACTAATGGCAACCGATCTTAGCCATCTAGTCTAAAATATCACACCATAAAATAATAAAAAAACATTCCACATCATTACATCACAGAATATTACAGAAAATCACAAAATGACCTGACTAAAGTCAAGGGCATGTGACTTAATGATCTAGTGTGTGAAGGTAATAAGTTTGTGAGGCAAAACTTTGCTAGAATTTCTTTTTAATTCAAGTTTCAATTTGAATTTTAAAGTTTGTTTATTTGTTTCTTTTGGATGGTTTCAATTTAAATGATTTAATGATTTAAAATTTCATTTCTATTTTAGGTACATTTTTTTGTTAAAGTGAGTTTCAGTTTCAAAAGCCTCCATCCTATGATGAGGATTCATCCTAAAAGTCTAACTAAGATCCTTAAGTATATGAATTAATCATTTTAAGTTCATTTAGATGTTTTTATTTTAATTTAAATTCATAATTTAAATTCTTTTAATATTATATTCTTCTTTTAATTCCTTTCTGATTTGGTTTATTTTTCATTCTTTTTTGTAAATGTTCATATTTAATACTTATTTTTTGTTTAGTTTTATTCATTATATAAACCCAACATATATATTTTTCACTCTTTCATTTTGTTCATTAGTTTTGTTATATTTAATTTAGGGTAAACCTTTATGTTTAATTTCATTTAACTTAATGCTTCATTAAGTTAAACTCATTTCCCTTTTTTATTTAATTATAGAATGATTTAGTTTACTAATTACATTTAGGTGCATGTATCTTATTTATTTTCCAGTTCAAGTTAATTTTATTTATTCATTTTTGTTGATATTTATTAATTTAAGTAAATTTACATTCAATTTTTATTTTAGTATTATTCAATTTTATAACCTATTTACATAATTTTATTATTTAAATTTTCATTTATTATTTGATCTTTCTTATTTCAATTTATTTATTAATTTTCATAATGTTTATTAATGAAATTAGGTTAAGATGGTTGATTCAAAGTTATATATTCATACATTATAGAATAGTTTAATTCATTCCAATTAATTTGAAAGGAAATAATGATTATGTTATTTTAAAAGAGTTTCCTTTTATCACCTAGCATAATATGATTTGCTTAATTCATCAGGACCTAAAAAGTTTAAAGAAGAGTGATTTTCGTGTGTTACTTGCCATATGTTACATTAGATCTTTATGTAATTTCAAGTTAAATTCAGCCTACCCTAAAGTTCAATTATACTTAATCTTTCATATTTGCTTTTATGGCAACTTTATTCCTTAATTTAAATGACCTTAATGTATATATATGTTGATGGATTATAAAGTTCAGAGATTAATGACTTTATATGTTAGTTTATTAATGGGTTTATTATGGTTTAAGAGGTTATTAAGTTTTTTGGAATATGATTAAATCTCATATTTTCAATCATCCATAATCATTAACTTATGATTAATTAGGTTTCTTTTACTTTCAGATTGCTTCAGTATTTTTATTTATGTTTGCATTATGGATTTTGTAATTTCTATGATTTGTTATTTATTATTTCCTATAAATTGGCCTAGATATTTAGAAATTCAACAATTCCCAATCTAGAGGTCAATTGGTTTTGAAATTTTTTATTGCAACTGGGGTTCCTTGTCAACTTGATCTTCCTAAAATTTGACCTTAATTAGATGTATAGTTTAGGATTAATTAAAGTTTTACTTTTCATTAAAACTTAAATTAAGCCTAATTTAATGAGGGTCATTTAGGGGTTTTCTTTTTTCCTTTATTCCCCTCTAGAATATGCATCCAGTGAGGATTTTTTCATAAATTTTATGGTTCTGGTTGATTTATTATGATTTATTTAACTTTAGATTGATAAATTGAATTAATTAATTAAATTAAAGGCCAAAGTAAGTGATTTTGTGATTCATTAAGTTTTAGAGGGTTTCAATGACTTGTTTAAGTTCATTGGGATGTGTTATGAGGTTTTGAATTATTCCCATATTTTTCCTAATTTATTTAATTCATAATTAATTTATTTTAATTAAATTTAGGGTTTAAGATTGTAATTTTAATATATTCAAATTTATTATCCAATAAATTATGAAATATTAGTTTGATGTGTATCATAACATCAAATTCAATTCCCTAAAATCTTAAATCATTTTGATCAATGGTTTGGAATTAAATCAGGTTTAAAAATTTTTATTCAAACCCAAATTAAGGCCAAAAGTCCTGCCACATAATTTGAAGATTTTAATTTTAATAGATTCCTTTCATCAAGATGAATCCATAAAACTCAAATTTGTAATTTTTGGAGCTATATTTAATTTTCTATGATTTTTTAATTTTCTGGAATTTTCCTTAATTTTAAATTGAACAAGCCTTAATTTTCATTTTAAATGCGTCGGATCCATGTGGATCTGACATGGAACCGCTTTCCATGCAATGTTGCAGCATTTGTCCATGTGGATCCCACATCAAAATGGCAGTGGACTGGATGACTTTGATTGATCTGCAGTTTTCCTCAAGGGATTTAATCAAATGATCTAGCTAGATCTCAACCATCCGTTCCTTTTAAAAGGAACTGACGGTGGAGATTTCACCTCCTTCAGTAATGATAGAGATAAGAGCCGTCTGTCATTTTGAGATGATTTTTGACAATCCAACTGTTGAAATCACTCAGTTTCAATTCCAAAACATCGGTGAATGAAATGGCATGAATCTATATAGTTTTATCTCCCTTTAGAACAAGTTTGTTTCAAAAATGACCAAATTTGAAAGCTAAAGGGGTGGCATGGCATTCATGGCACACCTCAACTCTGTTGACCTCTGACAATGGGATTGACTCAAACACCTTTGGAAGCAATTTGAATGACTCCTCGTGGATTGGCTGCTAGACCAACTCACAGAAAGTTTTCAGTGACGTTGTGGTGGTGAAGGGATCTGGGCAAGGTCGTGATTGTCTTCATTTTAGGTGGGAAAGGTAATGGAAATGTCAATTTTGAGTGGATTCTTCTCTCTTGAGTTTTTCCATTTTAGGTTGAACCTCTTTTTCCTTCTATTCTCCTCCTTTGGTCAGTCATAACTAACTGAGGTCCTTAGAGACTACCTCCAAGTCTCTTTAAATGTTCTAGAACTGTCCAAGGATGAAGAGGTGGAATGATTGGAGAAGTTCATTTATCATTTTGCACTTATTTCTGACTATGACATATTCCTCTCCTTTTGGCTTGACTCAGACATAAATAATTTTCTTAAGATTAGCTGGAAATCTCTCCTAACCCATGCTAGGATGAGTTTAGATAGGTTTGAATAGGTTTAGTTCCAATTTAATTCATTTAGTGATTAATATTAGCATTAGATTCAATTTAAGTTTTAAATGCTTTAACCACTATAAATTGGTTTTATATTTTGGTTTAAAATTTTTTTAATGTCCATTGGATGATTAGGAAGTGAATTAACCCATGTCAGATGAGGGTCTAGTCCAATTCCAAGTCAACTTGATCCATTTTGCCTTAAATAGGTTAAGTTGGATTTGGATGAGTCAAATGACCAGTTTTAACTCAATTAAATTATGTTCACACTCCAATTATGTCTAATCACTTATGTGAGATTATTTGGAGTGATTATTCTCATTTAATTTCAAGTGGATTTCAATTTTGACCCTTCTAACTCAAATTGGGCTTAACTGGTGAAGTTTGGGTTCATTTGGTCAAATGACCAAATTGACCAAATTGGTCCTAATGATGGGTTTTTTTTTTATGTTCAATAATCATTTTCAAATGGCTTTGACAAATGATTTGGGTTGATTTGAGTTTTATTTGAGTTTGAACCCAATAAGACCCATATAGGCCCATTAAGGTCAAATAACCTAATTAGCCTAATTAAGGCCATAGGGGACTTGTATTCTCATAAATTCATATTTAAATATGTTCATATCATCATCCAAACCATTTGGAATGATTTTCTTTGGTTAAATTCTTGTAGGTTGACCTTTGATTTGGTGGGACCCACATAAGTCAAGCCTATGTTTGAAAGGTTGATCATTTTGAACTTGATTTGGGTTTAATTTTAATTTATTTAATTGATCTAATTTTTTTTTAGTTTACTTAGATTTATTTCGGTTTAATTTGAACTCTTTGGGTTTATGTGATGTTCTAGCTTAATTAGGGTAATTAGGTTTAATTTCCAAATATAACATAAGCTTAATTGGATTTAGGTTTTAATTAGTATGTGTTTGATTTAGAAGTTCACTTGTGTTTGAGGTTTGGATTGAGTTTGTAGTTCACTTATTGGGTTGAGTTCCCATTAGGGTACCATGTTTAGTGCTTTATTTACCTAATTAGAATATTCTTAATCTAGGATTAGGTATTGTTAGTAATAAGTTTGAAAATAATGTTAACGTCATCCAAAAATGAGGTCAATATACTATAAGTCTAAAAGAGTAAGGATAGGTTCATCCTTTTCTAGTGCAAGTAAACCAACATATCTCAATTTCCCTTTTACTATATTTTTCTAAGCTCTTAGCTTGTGTTAGAGCACTGTAATTTTAGTATCCAAGGTCATCAATTTTTTCTTTGTTGTGGATGTAAATCCTCATCTCGTAGGAAATTTCACAATCTTGTGTTGTGAGATTCCTAGCATTCTAATAAAATGTAAATTTAAATAATAATAATTTTTCATTCAAAAATATGAAATTTTATAATATGATAGATTGGGGAATTTACTAGGTTTCCTAGTATCTTGAGTGCTTCATTCTTATCTTTTTTAGACTTTATTAAAGACTCGTCCTAATTGAGGTTTCCCATTTGCCTCCAAAATCCCCAATTTATTATTCTAAAGATTAAATTTTATAAAGATGTTAGCTAACCACTTTAATCGAGAGTTTTTTTTAGAAGATTCATATCCCTTAAGCTGTAATTAACTATGGGACTTGCCTCTCCATAGAACTTAAAAACCAAGCTTAAAATAAACACTAGCTTACTTCATCCATGTAAGGTAGGATAAAAGTCTTTGGTACACATAAGCCCATAGGCCTTATGAGTCCTTATTAAATTGATTTTTCTTATTCACTAGGCTAGATTTGGAAATAGATCAAGCCTATCTAGCCAATAATCTAGTAATCAAGTTTGGCATGGGTTTTGAGGATCTAAAAATGACATGTGATGGTCCCACCTTTATAGTATTGGAACATCAAGAGGTGACTGATAAGAAACCATTACTACAATTTCACTTTAGATTTTAGATAGAGTTCCATTTACAAATGAGGAATTCTATTGATGTTCCCACTATACCACTACCATCTATTGTCTCCACCGCTAGTTGGGTTGCCAAGGTTAAGACGTCTAGGATAGCCCCTAAGGGGAAGGACAAATTAGAGTTGATGGATGTCCCATTTCTCCTGTCTGTCTTCAAGATAGGTTCTACCTCCCATTGTGTTCTTCTCACTAAGAATCAAAAGCATAAAAAAAGAATATAAAATTGCAGAAGCTATATAAGAGGATGTTTTAGAAGATAAAGACTTTGTCTCAAGTGGTTAAAGATGGATCCCTGTGAGAGACCTCTCCCCTCTTTAGGGGTAGTAGGTTTCACCCACTCTCCATAGTTGAGAGAGAGGAAGACATTCACCATATAACACATCAGCACTATGTGGTTTTGTGTACATGACACTAACTAAAGAGAGGAGAAAGCCTTATGCTAATTTGAGGTTAGGTCTTGAGAGGTTGGCAGAGTCCATAAATGATTCGAGACTGCCATAGTATGAATCTTGAGAGTAGTTATCCCAACAAGTGTGTAGAGTCGGATTAGGAAGGAAAGGGATTTAGAGGCCAAAGTGGTAGTTCATGTAAGAAAGAGAGATAGGAAATGGTTTGCTAGATAATCAGCAGGCTCAAAATTGATAGATAGACATATTAGTGCATGACAGTCTGATCGCATGGGTAGACCTGACTACATAGTCCTCACTGGGTCCGATCAACGGAGGAGAGTGTCCATAAGGTCACAGCAAGTGTGATCACTACCACACCACTTGATTCATCGACAATTATCTTTCCTTCAAGTTCTAAGATTCAAAGCTCCCCATATATACTAGAAGTAATCCGAAG
Organism: Cymbidium sinense; assembly: GCA_021442155.1. Taxonomy (NCBI): domain Eukaryota; kingdom Viridiplantae; phylum Streptophyta; class Magnoliopsida; order Asparagales; family Orchidaceae; genus Cymbidium; species Cymbidium sinense. The sequence continues at coordinate 89,472,073 of CM038219.1, forward strand.
ACAAGAAGGCCTCATCCTTAATGATTAGACTACGACCTGAGGGCCGCCATTCATCTTGTCACACTGAATGATGTGAAGCCAAGCTATCTTATTCATCCTTCCACTTCATCAATGGAGAAAGAGTGGAATTCTAAGAGTAAATTCATCACTCTACCACCATTATCAGTTGATAAGAAGGAAGAAAAGAGGGAGGGAGAAGCCCATACATACAAAGCACCCAAGCTAGTAAGTATATAGGCATAACAAAAAGTCTAGAATGGCATGGATATAAAGTGTTAAGCCATGGTAGACAGTCACCCCAGATATGCTCTAGTGGATCTTCAGAGGATAGGTGATCATGCCCTAGAAGAGATCATAAATAACAATCGAGCAGGAATTAGAGTTATATCTAAGGATGTATGAAACAATAAGGTGGTCGATTTTGATGCAAATGAGGATGAACTCCTATATGAGACTACAAAGATTTGCATGGTTGAAACTATGATATCCACACATAGAGAGCATCACTATAGTGTTGATACACAGGGTGTTGAGGTTGAGAAAATTAAGACATCTCACACAACACAATGATTGTTGCAACAACTAAAACCAAAGATGATAAGATTAGTCACATGGAAAGAAAGGTGGAGAAGCTCATGTCAGTTATTTTAACCTTACAGGGTCAAGCAATAGTATCCCAAGCCATACCCAAGAGATTGATAGGCAAGAGGTGGCACATGCCTATGATGGAAAAAATGCACTACACTAGTAGATGAAGATACAAGTAATCTACAAAGAAAAGATACTAAGAGTGTGACAATGCATGAATGGGATATAAAATAGTTGGTGGACGAATAGGTGAAGAAGGCATTGGTGTAAACCTAAGGGGTCTTATAAGTTTTAATACGTACACCTATTTAGATGAGTTTGATACAGTGCAATACCCCAAATATTTTGTGCCACCATACTTCAAAGTTTTTTATGATAGTGGAAGTCTATGATAGCACATTACACACTTTAGAGCTAGCTGATGTAATGCAGGAGGTAGTGACACCCCACTATCCAAACAGTACAATCCATAAGCAAGAGATCCAGCCTAATGCAAACCCCCATCAGGCAAACTTCTAAACATATGGAATTAGACATTGAACAATAAGTGATTTCAGAAGTTAAAAAAACTGATGTTAGCATCATGTTAGTTAAGAGGAAAAACTAATCAAATTTATACATGCATCAATTTTAGGGTTCTAAATAAGCATTTCCAAAAAATTAGTTCTCATTGCCCATACCAAAGCTAATGGTTGGTAAAACTTCATCACATGTTATCTTCTCATTCATGGATGCGTTATCTGGTTATAGCCAATTTAATATGGTGCCAAAAGATGAGAAAAACACTATATTTAGAACTATGATCAAAATGTGTTATTATAGGTTCATGCATTTTGTCCATGAGAATGTTGGTACCATATACGAGTAGCCCATGACCCAAATCTTTGATGAGTTGAATGATATGTCTACAATCTTGTGGTCAAGAGTAATAGAAAGGAAGACTATCTACAAACTTTAAAAGTTATTTTTGAGTAGTTATGATGATACAACTTAAGGATGAACCCTCTCAAGTATGCATTTGGGGTAGCTCTAGAGAAGTTTATAGGGTTCATTGTGCAACATCGCAAGATTGAGATTAAACTAAAGAAGATGTGATATTAGAGATTCCACTCTTGATAAGTCTTACCCAACTCAATTCATTCTAAGGAAAGCTGGCATATCTAAGATGATTCATCTCAAACAACTTTGGTAGGTGTCAACCCTTTGTCATACTTATAAAGAACGATGTTAATTTGTGATAAGATAATGAGAGCCACCATGATATTGAAAGTATCAAACAATAGCTCATGACACCTCGGATATTAGCTACTCCTATCTTAGGTAGGATGCTTATCCCCTACACTATGACATTAGACAACTCTCTCAGCATTCTACTAGCCCAAACCAATGATGAAGGAAAAGATAATGTCTCATATTACTTGGGTCCGTGTCTTATTTCTACAAAACATAACAATCGACCTATTATGAAGCATTGCCTAGCTCTAATATTTGTAGCACAAATACTAAGGAATTGCATTCTCTATCAAACCTAATCTTAGGAGTCAACCCTTTGATATCTCATGATGTGGCTAATGCTATCCAAACAATTGGCACGATGGTCCATGATATTATCATAATTTGATTACTTTTCACCCATTTTATGATGTGAAAGGTTAGACACTAACTGACTTCTTAACATCAAATCCTCTCTCGATTGACTCACCTTTAAATGATGACCACTCTAACGAGTAAGTCATGAGTGTAAAACGTATAAGTGTCCATTGATGGGAGGTATATTTTGATGGCGTGGCCTTTTGCCAAAGAGCAACTTAATGACATTCAATTCTCCTAGGTAAGGCAAGAATTGGGTTGGTCTTTTTGACTCTTGATCGAGGAATGATGCTATTTTCATATCACTTATTAGAGCTATGTACCAATAACGAAGTTAAATACAAAGCTCAAATTTTTGGTTTTGAGTTAGCCATCTCTTTAGAAGTAAAAGACATTCACATTTATGAGGATTCGCACTTAGTAGTGAACCAAATCTCTAGGGCTTACAAAGTCATTAAGCTGAAGCATAATCAATTATAAGTATACAATGGGGTTACAAAAGAAAATCTCAAAGGACATCTGGTATACAATTCCTTAAAGAGGAAACTCTATAGCAAATGTACTAGTAATTCACACTAAAGCAATGTTTCCATATCTATGAAGATACAAAATTGTTAGGTTCTATATCCAAATGATGCAAAACTCATTGAAAAAAACCTTTGAAGGAGAGGTTTCCCTTGCCAAGGATAATGGTGAAGAAGTTGACTAGAGATAGCCCTTCATTGACTATTTGCTCAAAGACAAACTACCTCAAGAGAAGTTTCAAGCTTTTTAAATGAAATAACTATCCTTGTCGTATGCCTTGATTGATGACACCTTATACTAATGGTCTTTTGATCACATGTGGTAACAATTTTTAAACAAACATGAAGCCCATAAAATTATGACCGAGTTACATTCTGTCCATGTGGAACATACTAGTTGTGTCCAAAAAAGAAAGAAAAAAACAAACAACTTGGGTACTATTGGGCTACCATGATTGCAGATTGTATGGAGGTTGCTTGTCCCTATCACTAGTGTTAGGCACATGAGGTGGTCTTACATCAACCACCCAATGTCGTCCACCCAACTATAGCCTCATGGATATTTGAGAGCTAGGACATTAACATCATGGATTCGATCAACCACCCTCTTGAAAGGTCATCACTTCATCCTGGTGATTATAGAGTATTTCTCAAAACGGACTGAAGCAATCCCATTAAAAAAGATAAAACCAAATCATGTCCTCTAATTCTTTAAAAACCATATCAAGTATGGATTTGGTGTGCCCCGATGAATCATTTGATAATGGTACTATAGTCAAAAGTACAAAAATTAATAATTTTTCTAAGTGGCATGATATATATTGGAGGTACTCAACCATATATAACTCTCGTGCCAATGAGTTGGTCGAGGCATTCAAAAAAACTCTCATTCAAATATTGAAAATCCACTTAACAATAACAAATAATAGTGGCATAAGCTGTTAGTTGTTAGTTGAAGCCTTGTAACCTTATAGCACCACATATCAAACTTTGACTCAATCCACTCAATTTTCATTAATGTATGGGTTTGTGGTAATTCTTTATTTATAGATACTCCCATCACTTAGGATTGCAATCAACAATAAAATAACAATTGACCATAATGCAAAGCTTTGATTGGAAGAACTCGAAGGTCTTAAGGAGAGGCTTCTCCAAGTTTACTAAATCTTCAAGTTGTACAGAGCATGGATTGTTCATGCTCATGACAAGTCTATCCATCCAAGAACTTTTTGAGTTGAAGAGCTCATTTTAGTTCTTAGGAAATTGCTTGTTGACATCACAAGATAAGATGGGAGTTCAAACATATGTAGAAAGGGTCATATATTATATAAAAGGCCTACCAGGAGGTCATATCAATTGATTGACCACAAAGGAGAATGCACGAATCTTCCTATCAATAGGGTTTATTTGAAGAAATATTACTCATGATTTACTTGAAAGAAAGTTTCATTAGTAAAATTATAATTTTCATGTTTAGAATTTATTGGTAGTTTAGGTTTCAAACTTTGGTATTCAGGTAGAAGTCAAACTAGAAATGGAGTATGTGTGATTATAGATAAAAGTTGAAAGGATAATGTTATAAATATTAATAGATGTGGAGATAGAATTATAACTTTAAAGATTATTGTTGATACTAAGATTATCAATGTTATAAGTGTTTATGCTCCTCAAGTAGGTTTCGAAGTAAGCTCAAAAGAAAATTTTTGGAATGAATTAGAGGGATTAATATAAAAGATACCTCTTAAAGAAAAAGTATTTATTGGAGGAGATTTAAATGGACATGTTGGTAGAGTGGTAGAAGATTTTAAAAGTATTCTTGGTGGTTATGGATTTGGAGTCACTAATGAAGAAGGTAGGACTATATTATATTTTGCTTTAGTTTAAGATTTTGTAGTTGCTAATACTTTATTTAAGGAAAGAGATGAACATATTATTACTTATAAAAATGGATCTATTAAAACACAAATTGATTATTTTTTGATAAGAAAATAGACCTTTTAGATTGTAAAGATTGCAAGGTCATTCCAAGTAAAAGTTTAAGTACCCAACATCGATTGTTAGTTTTAGATTTTACGATGAAAGATTGTCAGAGAAAAAATAAATCAAATTATTGTCCTAGGATTACAAGGGGACACTTAAAGAACACAAATAAAAATATTTTTTAGAGAAAACTACAAGAGCTTAGAATTTGGGATGTTCATAAGGAAGCTAATGTTATGTGGAAAAAAGTAGTAAGTGAAATTAAGCAAGTTGCTAAAAATGTGCTTGGAGAATCAAAAGAAAAAACTTTTTTTAATATAAATAGTTGGTGGTGGAGTCAGTGTGTGCAAGAAAAGATAAGAAATAAGAAGTATCATTATAAAAGTTAGTTTAGATGTAAAAACTTGGAGAATTATGATAGATATAAAATGGTCTGTAAGTAATATATGATGCAAAAAATTTACCTTTTAATGATTTATACAATAGATTAGATACCAAAGGAGGTGAAAGATGTATATAAAAGTTAGCCAACCAAAGCAATAGGAGAAGTAAAGACCTAGTTTAAGTGAGGTGTATTAAGGATGAAAATAATAAGTGCTTTTCTTAGAAAAATGATATTGAAGATAGGTGGATGAGGTATTTTGATAAACTTTTCAATGAAGTATTTGAAAGTACAATTGATTTTAGAAACATTAATACCCTAAACATAAATAGAGAATTTTATTTTTATCATCGTATTAGCAAATCTGAAGTTAAAGAAGCTTTAAAGAAAATGAAATGCGGAAAAATAGTAGGACCTGATGATATTCCAATAGAAGTGTGGAGATGTTTCGGAGATCAAGAAATTTCTTGGCTTACAAATCATTTTAATGTTATTTTAAAGACTGAAAAGATGCCAGATGAGTGGAGAAAGAGTTTTTTGGTTCCAATATTTAAGAATAAAGGTGATGCACAAGAGTGTGCAAATTATAAAGGAATTAAGTTAATGTGTCACACATTAAAATTATGGGAGAGAGTAATTGAGCATAGGCTATGATGTGATACAAAAGTTTCTCACAATCAATTTGGTTTCATGCTAGGTAGATCTACTATGGATGTTATACATTTGTTAAGAGGTTTGATGGAGAAGTATAGAGAAAGTAAGAAGGATCTACATATGATATTTATTGATTTAGAGAAAGCTTATGATAAAGTTTCAAGAGATGTTCTTTGGAGAGTTATAGAACATAAAAGAGTTAATATTGGTTATATTCAAGTAATTAAGTATATGTATACTAGAGTTGTTACTTGTGTCCAAACACAAGGAGAATTGATAAAATAATTTCCTATTTCAGTTGGATTACTTCAAGGATCAGCTTTAAGCCCTTATCTTTTTGCTTTAGTTATGGATGTTCTTACTAGCATTTACAGAAAGAAGTACCTTGGTATATGCTTTTTGTTGATGACATTCTTCTTGTTGATAAGACTAAAGAGGGAGTCTAAGAGAAACTTGAATTATGGAGGTCAACATTAGAGTCTAAAGGTTTTCATTTAAGTAGATCTAAAATTGAGTATACGGAGTGTAATTTTAGTTGTAGAAGATCTAATGGTAGTGTTGTGACATTAGGTGAACAAGTCATTAATAAGAGTGAGAAATTCTGATATTTAGGCTCTATTGTTCAAAATGATGGTGAAATAGATGGAGATGTTATTAGTAGAATTCAAGTTGGATGGTTGAAGTGGAGGAATGCATCTGGCCCATTGTGTGATAGAAAAGTTCCACTTAAATGTAAAGGAAAATTTTATAAGATGGTCGTAAGAACTGCAATGACTTATGATGCAGAATGTTGGCCAATAAAAGAGAAGCATAAGACTAAGTTAAGTGTTCGAGATGAGATGCTTCAATGAGATGGCTTTACTCTTAGAGATAAAATGCAAAATGAGCATGTTTTGGAAAAAGTTAGAGTAGCTCCAGTGGCAGATAAGATTAGAGAGTCACCTTAGATGGTTTGGCCACATAAAGCGTCGGCCGTCCAATGACCCAGTTAGGAGAGTAGATGCATTAGATTTGCCTTATGTTAAGAAAGGTAGAGGTAGACCTAAAAAGGCTTGGTTAAGATGTATAAAAAATGACCTTAGTATACTTGAATTAAATGAGAATTTATCACATAATAGGACACAATGGAGACAAAGGATCATGTAGCCGACCCCACATAGTGGGATGAAGGCTTGTTGTTGTTGTTGTATGTTCAGAATTTCTTGGGTCCAAAATTTCCACAAAATAAAAGAAAATATAAATACATGATAATCACCAAACAATTCCCAAAATTCTCTATGGACTTGAGCTCTATTTTAAGTTCATATGCATAGCTTCAAAACTTCAAAAATAATTTCTACTTCAAGCTCTCTAATTCAAATATTCAAAAGATCTCTTCAAAATTTCACTTTAATTTTGACTAAGTAAGGTGTACCGAGGAGGCATCCTTTCTAGGAAAATAAGGGCAGGTTTGTAGCAAGCCCTTGATGGCATCATTCCTGCTATTTATATAACAGGAGTAAGCCCTCTATGGAACTTTTGATATACATTACTTTTGGGTTTGAAGTAAGCCATTGTGCACGAATCATATAGATTTGAAGCAAACCCCTCATGGCACCATTCTTGCTTTCCATATGTTGAGAACAAGCCCTCTATGAAACCTTTCCTATACATTACTTTTGAGTTTGGAGTAAGCCATCGTGTCTCATCCCCACAAGTTTGGAGTAAGCCTTTATGCACCATTCCTACATTTATTAAGATGAGATGAAGCCCTTGTGGCCCCCTTCTAGTAGTCTCCCTTGGTTAGGTAACAATGTTACACTGACAACAGGCCACCCTTGTGGTTGATTTCACTTAGGAAGTGTGAGTCCTTAATGTTTTCTTCCAAATTCGACCATTATAAACTAACAGACACCCTTAGGTGGGGTATTAATTGCTCCACTAACATTAGATCACCCTGGTGACTACTTAGAGAGATGTGAGTTTCTATATTATCTTCTTATGTTAATCATCATAAGCTAATATGACATTTTTATTTTGGGGTTTGGATTAAGTCCTGGAGGCCCATTTTCCCACAGGAATCCTATTTGGACACCATCATCATGACACCTCTTAAGCATGATTTAGACTACCACAGGATAGGATAATTCTCCTTTTTTAGTAGTCACTCTTAGGCTAGGTAGTGTCACTCTATGAATGTGTGGTCATATCCCTTTAGGATAATAAATCTAAGGTAGGTTAAGGCCTCTATGGCTTCTCCTTACTTTGGCCCATAACACACCAATAAGATCCATATACATATAGATTAGGGTTAGGATTAAACCATAGATTCCCTTTTCTTAAGATTATATTGGGCTAGGAATAAGCCCTTGCAGCCCCCCTCCTAATAATCACTCTCGATTGAACCTACTACACAGTCAATAGGTTACCTTAGTAATAAATTTTATATAGAAAGATGTGTGTCCTAGTGATTTCTTTAAAGTCAAATATTATAAATTGATAAACACCCCTTCGGTCAGAGAGATCCTGTTGTGCGACCAGTAGGCTATCCCATTAGTCTAATAAATTTAAAGAAGTTCAAAGCCCCATGGCCTCTTCTTAGTATGGTCCATCACACATTGATAAGGTCCACACACATTTTAGGGATAGAATCAAACCTTCATGGCCCATTTCTTAATTGGATATCTTAGGTTTGTATTAATCCTTCACAACTCCTCTCTTGGTAGCTACCTAATCCTTCGCAACTCCTCTCTTGGTAGCTACCCATTAGGTTGGATAGTGTCATTTTGTGGATAAGCAGCATATCTCATAGGGGTAGTGAATCTAAGGAAGGCCAAAGCCTTTATTTGCTCCTCCTTAGTGTGGACCATCACAAGCTGATAAGATCCATATATACAAACAAATTTAAATATTAATATTAAGGCCTCATGGCCCCTCTCGTAGTAAATCCACATTGGCTGGGTGAAAGCAATTGCATAGACAATAGACTACCCCGATGGTTATTTTTAGTTAGGGAAATTTTAGTCTTCGTGCTTTCTCCCAAAGCTTAACTATTACACCACACTTGTAGAACATCTTAGGGTATGATTTTAAACTCAATCTAAACCAAATCCAACCAAGCCAACACCCATAATCACTCTTAAATTAATTGTTGAACACAATTCAATGATCAACTAAACCTAATATAGTGAACCCATCCATTAACTCCACTTACCTAATTTGACCTAAAGGATCAAATTGAACAAAAAGTCAATCCAACCCAAATTCAATCAAACCAATTCACACATTCATTCTCAAATTGATAATCAAATATATCTCAACCCACAGTTGAACGCAACTTAGCCAAATTGACCAAGTTTGCTCAATTTATCAAATTAAACCTAAAAGGTCAAATTGAACCAAACAAAACCCATAATCATTTATAGATTGATGATTAAGCATAACTTTCCAGATCAAATTGGCCAAACCAATCTAGGCAACTAAAATTGATTTTATTGATCATTATTATTCTAAAACTAAGTACAAGTAAGATATAATATTTCTTTAAATAAATTACATTGATCAGCACCTTTGGAAATTCACCATTACAAGTAATCAACTGATAAGAACTTTCTTCATAGACTTTTTCCACTATGAATGGTCCATCCCAAGTTGGCTCAAATTTTCTGTCAATTCTACGATTAGCTAAGATTGGCTGTTTAAGAACCAAGACCAAGTCTCCTACTTGGAATGTTCTAGAATGGACCAACTTATCATGTGCTTAAACCTTACATGCTTGGTATAATTCAAGGTCTTGTTGTGCTTTCAAACATTTTCCTTTAAGGCTTTCAAGTTCTTCCAATCAGAGTTTGTGATTCTAATATGTTGTAACATTGTTATTGATTGCTATTCTTAATGAAGGCAGTTGTACTATCAATGGAAGAAAAGCATCAGTTCCATAAACCAAAGCATATGATGTAAATTGAGTTGGTGTACTATATGTGGTCCAATATGCCCATAGGGCTTCAACCAACTTTTCATGCCATTGGAGTTTATTTTCATCAAGTTTTTTTTTAAAATCCACACCAAAGTTTTTTAAATGCTTTGACCAATCCATTTTCCCTAGGGTTATAGATGATCAAATATCTCCAATCAATTTTATGTCTATCTACAAAATAATTTAATTTTATGGACTTGAATGATTGGTCATTATCGGATATGATTCAAAGAGGAACGCCAAATCGATATACGACATTTTCCTGAAAACATTTTATCGCATGATATGCTTTTACTTCTTTCAGTGGCACTACTTCAGCCCATTTGGAAAAGTAATTAGCCACAGCTAATATAAAATGGCATCCTTTAGATGAAGGAGGGTCAATAGGCCCTATGATATAAGTACCCTAACTATCATTGGGCCAATCGACAATCGTATGGTGTAGTACACTAGGAGGCTGATATAAAATCACACCATCTATTTGACATTAATGGAAATGATGTGCAATTTCCATGCAGTCATTTAACATCAATGGCCAATAATATCCAAGTCTTTTGATTTTCAATTTCATTTTAGCTCTAGATTTGTGGGTGTTGATCTCACTTTTGGAGTGAGTATTGGTCACTCCAATCTTAGGTCTAGGATTCTTCTAGACACTTAGATTTTCTTAGTTCTAGGACACTTCTAGTGATTAAGGGATCACTAAACCCAGGCCTAGAGACTTATAAGGCATAACCTTATGTTTAAAGCTTACCTTAAGAAAGGCAAAATCTCACCTGTCTTATGACTCAACCAAAACCCATGGTCAACTAACTAATCTAATCCAATCCAAATGGTTGCAATCCAAGCTCCAAGCCAAACCAACTTAGGTCTTAACTCAAATTAACCCATTTAAACTTCATAGAACCAAAATCCTATCCACCTCGAGTCAAGAAAAATAAACCTAACCTAAACCTCTTGATAATTCCAAACACTCAATTAACCATCAAAACCTACCCTCATCAATTCAATCAAACTAGTCAACCCTCAAAGTAAGTTGGCCCAAGTTGACCCATTTGACCAAAAGGGTTCAAATGGGTCAAAATTCAATTTAACTCAAATTAATTGTAATCAAGGACATTAATCAACTTCAATTGCATCATTGGACACATTCCAACATATATATAACTTCAATCAACCCCAAACCCATCCAATTAGACCACTTGACCCAAGTTGGCCAAAATAGCCCAATTGGATCAAACTTTAATCAAACTCTGATTGGATCGAATCAAGCTATCCAATCTCTTCATTGATGATTATATGTCACTATTGAACACTCTACTATAATCAACTAGACCTAACCAAACCAATTTTGTCTTTAAATCCAAGTTGACCTAAAGTGACCTAAAGGGCTAACTTGATTGCAATCAATGATTCTCATCAACCATAAATTGAATATTGAACATGACTCAACCACAAATTGAAGTCAATTGAACCTAACCAAGCCAATTTGACTCCTCAACCCAATTTGACCTAATTTGACCTAAAGAGTCAAATTAGGCCAAATCAAATCCTAAACCAAATTAATTAAAACCAATGCTTCTAACCAATCACCAATTGAATATTGGACATGATCCAACCTTCAATTGGACTGAATTTGGTCAACCCAGCCCAAATGGCTTACTTAGCCGAATTTGAATTAAATGGTCAAATTGAACCAAATCAGTCCTTAATCCTAATCAATTCAAATCAGCTCTTCCAATCAATCACCAATGACCAATTGAACATAGACCTAACCCATGCTCGAGCCAATTTGATGAATTTGATCAAATTGGTCAACTTGACCCATTTGACCCAAATTGTATGATATGAACTAAATCCAAATCTAACCCAAATAGAATAAAACTAATTGCACTAATTCATTCTAAGTGACCAATTGAACTTAACCAAACCCCAACTTTGCATTTGGTCAAAATGGTCAACTTAGCCTAATTGAGCCCATTTGACCTGCATGAGTCAAATTGAGCCAAACCCAATTAAACTTGGCATGACTCATTCATGGGTCACCATGGGCTTTCCCAAATGGCCCCAACTAATGGTGAACCCAAGTTGGGTTAAATCCATTAAACCAAGCCCTCCAAATGGGATAAAATTTCTATTTGGATGGGTTCTCCAACTCCCCACCCCTTAGTAGCCATCTTTGGCCCTTCTTAGATAGAGGACCAATGAACCAACCTAACCCAAGGCTATTGGGCTCAGCCTTTGGCCAAGAGAGAGTGAGCTCACCCATGGATAACCATTGGTCCACCTAAGCAAAAGTGTACACTCCATGGTATCCCACTATACCCCCTCAGCTTCTTACACACATCCACCTCAGCAATCCCTTGCACCTCTGGCCACACACTATGGCCGGATGATAGCCAAAGGCTGAGCCAATCTCAACCATTAGTTTAATATGGGAGGAGAGTACACTCCTCCCCATCCATTCAAACTCACGGGATACCATCCTTAGAGCATTCTGAGGAGTCCTTGAGCATTCTGTGAACTCCCCATGAACCCGATTACTGGTATGACTAAGCTCCACTCAAACTTGAGAATCTCATCTATCCAACCTCACCAAACTTGCACCAAAGCTAAATTAACTTTCCCCACACCATCACCATACTCTGGTGACCAAAAATGAATTGATTCCCGATCAATTCGACCATCGAAAGGAGTCGCTAAATAAACTCTGATGACTTCCATGATGGTGTTTTGTCCATTAACCGATCGGTAGGAAGGCAGCTTAAGATCTTCTCAATAGGGCTTCCTCTCTTCAAGATGAAGCAACCTCTGTTGACCGACCGCTAGTCTTTATGTCTGGTGAGGAAAACATCTTGCAATTATAGTTTTTCCCCTTTAGTATTGTCCTTTTTAGAAATGAATTATATTTTCATATGATTTCTACTATGTGGAAGGTGGGCGGTGTTAGTCTTCCAATGCTACTCCTTGATGGTCCTTCGTTCCATTGAAACGGAGCAGAATTGATTAATCATGCTAGAAATCTCAATTTATTCCCTTCATAATCATGGGATTAATTCAACTGTTCTATTTGAGATCAGATGCTTGAGACAAATCTACATCCAGCATCCTTGAGTTAGTAGCTACGTTAGATAAATTAAATAATCAATACTACTACCCCCATGTGGAAATCACTTCTGTGTCACCAGCCATGTGACACCGATGGTTTAAAATGATTAAAAAATGTGGTAAAATTGCAAAAACTTCAAAAAAATATAACTAATTATAGAAAAATCTAAAAAATGTAAATAAACCCATTTTGGAAAGCTTAATTAGAGAAGAATTTAATAAAAATAAAACTCACAATTAATACCATGTGGTGAAATTATATGTTATTGTATATAATTTCTAAAAGAAAATTATATACTTCCATCTTTGCTCTATACGGAATAAAAAGAAGATAGAAATATACTTTATTCTTTCTATGCATTTTGACATCATATAGATCCGTAGATGTTCTTATTGAGGGTGATTCGGTACGACATTGAGAAGAGGTGTACTATCTCTAAAGATAGAAGTCACCACCCTACCATGGACCTAATCACCTCAATAAAGACTCTTAAGGACAATGGGTCTATATGTGTACCAGAGATTCTTTCTCAACTTTACATGAAAAAGTAAAGCAGGGTTTATTTTAAATCAGGGTCATTAAGTTCCCTACAGAAGCAAGCCCTTATAGTTAATTACATCCTAAGGAAGGGGATTCCTTAAAAATACTCTTGATTAAGATAAATGATCGTTGTCTCCCAAGATATCAATAGGTAGGACTATCAACCGATTAGTTTATTTTAGAAGATCAAATGGGATTGATCAATGAGAGAGTTATTATCAGAGCTGAAGGAAGATAAGTAGGAAATGCTCATGATGCTAGGAAACCTAGTGAGCATCTCAAACTATCCTATGGTTGGGCTTTATATTTTTGGAATTGATTTAATTTGTTTGAGTTGAATTTTTCATTAGAAATTTAGGGCTTATGATTCCACAACACAAGGTTATGGAAATACCTAGGAGGTGAGGATTTATACTTATGGCCCATAGAAGGGAGAAGCAACCTCAAAACCTAAATCTAGGGAGCTTTGGCGAGGGACAAAAGTACAGCCTAAATCTAAGGAGAAAATGGGTATTTAGTTTGCCTCCACAAGAGTGGACAAGCCACTCTACTACTTGGAGTTATAACTGCCTAGGGGTGGCTGCCAACTAACTCCTCTTATGATTTTAAATTCATGAAGGCAAGTCATTTATGCAAGATAGCTAGGCTGTTATTTATTTAGAAAGAGATTAAATCCTTAAACTCACTCCCTGAGAGACTAGATCATGTAAGGGCATGAAAAATGACCTAGATTTAATGCAAAACATATTACATGTTATTTTCAATTTTGTACAATCATTTTAGTCAGGCTTATAGAATTCATAAGCCTAATGAAGGAGAAGTAAGATTACTGGCTGAAATCAGCAAGAAGGGAGGAGGTGTGTTTCCACCATGGCTCATAAATGTAAAGCCAAGTTTCTCTGGCAAAGGTGGAAGCCCTCCAATCAAGAGTGTAATAATATGCTTTTATGCATGATGTTATAAGATAAATACTCATCCAACTAAGAAATTACTAATTCTTTTATCTTGATTTTAACTTAGGCTTTAAATGGGGCTATGAGTTTTTTATTTTAATTTTGATTCAATTAATTTGGAAAATAATTTATTTCTCCTAAGAGTCTAATCGTCATCCAGGCCATACATCAAGCAAGGAAAAAATTATAAAAACATGTCATCTTAATGCGCAAGCTAAACAAAACATCAAACATTTTATAAAGCTAGCACAAAAGAATAAAAGGCCATTTTTGGTCAAGCACCACTGCACAAACTCAAAAAAAAAAGGGTAGCCGAGGTCTACCCTTATATAACCTAGATTACAAATAAATTAATTTACAATCAAGTAAGGAAATTCATGTTATGGGGGTGTTCATTCTTCATTCTTCTTTTCTTCTTTCTTCTTTCTTCTTTCTCCTTTGGTTCCTTCTTTGGGATGGTTGAAATATAGATGCTCCAAAGGCTTCACATGGTACATTAGATATAGTCTTCTGACCAATGCTCATCCTAATCCCCCATAATATTCATTCTAAAATATTAATTGCAAAAATTTCATGAAAAGAAAATGTAATCTAACTAACACCTGTAAAATAGAGATTAGCTAAACAAACAACACAAATTCCAAGCATGTATATTGGACTTAACAGCCCACACTTGGATGACCAAGTCCACCTGTCCTATTAGATTATGCTTAGGGGTATAAGCATCTGCACAGTAAAAGTAGTTATATTTTTTATTTATTACAGCGCCCCTTAAGCACAATCCCTTGTAAAAAATAATGATTAGACTAAATCATTTTACCATTCATTCTACTCACATACACCAAAACATTCAGACTAAAAATAATATATCACAAAATAAAAGCAAACATCAAGTCATGCACCGCCCAAATCTAAAGCTAGAAGTGGTAACTTAATGTGTGTGCTTTAAAAGGTTTGTGTGGTATGCTTAACTATGGCCTTAAGGTTTAGATTTTCTAAGTGTGAACATGTTCAACTTATATGGGTGATTTCATTTAAGTGTTTAGTTGATTTGGGTTAATTTTATCCTATATTTTTGATTTAATTTAAATGAATCCTATAATTAATTACTAAGTTTTAAACAAAGGGAAAAGAGAAGAGAACTTCTCTTTCCTTCCCTACCTTAAGTAATTTCTAAAGTGGAATCATATTTAGTTTTGTTTAGTGAATATTTTATTATGTGTTTTAATTAATCCTAAGTTTAGATTTAACCTAAACAAACCTATTCAAAAAGAAGGCATTTTAAGATTAAATAAAGTGAATTAAGATCACAAAACACACATCACTTCATTTTCATTCCCAACATGTATAACATGCGTATGAAGGAAACCTTAGCAAATTTATACATGAAAATGGAAATGTTTAGTACCTTTTATCATGAATGTTAAGTGAGTTACTTAAGAAAATTTGAATGCTTTATGATGCATAACTTTTATTAAGTAGAAAAAAGGTTTTCTTATCCATTTTTCACATGCACACATGTATGTATGAAAGGCATAAGTGAGTACGATACCATTGTTAACCAGGGGTGTAAGGTACAAGCCTTACTTAGGGCTACTTAAAGTCTTGCAGCCCTAGGGTTGTCTAAACTAATATACCACTTTCCTTAAATATAAGCATGTATATAAAAGAAATGAATGGAAAAAAAAAGATACAGAAAGTTTGTGTTGGTTGATTTATTTTGTTTTTGCAATTTATATGTGCAAGTGTAGATGTCCTTCTTAAGTAATAGTATAGGATTGAATGGAAAGGGAATTAGGCAAGTGTTATGTTCTTTTCAAATGAACTATACACTTTGTCAAATCCTATTCAAAACCATACAAAAAGAAAAGAGAAGGAAGACTACACGATGCATGTCTTTTTTACTTATATCCATAAGCAAGCTCATAATCAATCATAAGTAGCACACTTTCAGTATCGGATATTTTATTTATAGATTTTGAAAATAGTTTTGAATTTAATAGTGATAATAGCCATTCATATTTTTACTTTAGCCAAAACATGCAATTTGACGTAAAGAAAATATTTCATTTTGAATTTGATTTTGAAAAGCATGAGTGAAGAAACTCATATTACATACACATTTAGCATGTTAGGAAAGAACTAAAGTGATGAAAGCATATAAACACATCCACCCAAATTAATTCCTAAAGACAATCTTATGAAATAAGAAAGCATAAAGTAAATTAAATTATTTTTAAAGAAGGTTTGATTTTATTTTGAGTCTAATTTAATTTGAGAAATGTGAGGTAAGTTTGCGGTTCCTAACCCATTCTCACATATGTTTATTATTTTAGTTTAACTTTTAGGTGATTAGATCAATTTTATGCTTTGGTTAGGTTAAAGTATGAATTAAGTGTGTTAATTATCCCTTACCTATACCACCTTAGCATACTTAATCCAATAATTATGAGCCAATGAGATGACATAAAATCACACAAGAAATTTAAATCAGCAATGCACCTAGTAAGAAAAGGGCCTAATTCAAATGGCTCATGATTAATGATTAATTAAACTAAGAGGTTTAATTTTAAGTAATTTCATAAAACCTCTCACACATGTGAGTTGAGTTTTTATTTTCTTAATTGTATTTAGGCTCTTGAACACCTAAACATCTACTCAAGATAGATTAATTAAGTTTTGGAAAGTTTAAGAATTTTATGAAATTAATTTAGGGGATAATTAATGAATTAACCCATAATTAAGGTTGGATTAAGAAAGAGAGGGGGGAGGTTTAAGGAATATCTTAAGGAAAGTATCCCAACATTACTCCCTAAACCTTACACTCACTTAATCAAAGCTTAATTGACTCAATCTAAGGGTTAAATCCCTAATTATACTCTTAATTAAGCATAATTAAATTAAGAGAGTGACTAAAGAATGAACTAGTAATTCCGTTAATTCAGCCTCTAATAAATCCCAAGAAAATTAGGGGAGGCAGGAGTCATCCCACTTATTAAGAACAAGAAGTTTGGGATTAATCAGTGGAGTAATTAGAGGGTAATTAGCAAAATCACATTCCCAATAAGACCCTAATTCAGAGAAAACCATCATTCAAAATCCATTGAAATTAATTTTAGAATATTCTATATTCAATTATCTATCCAATGCAATTTATTTCATATTTCTAATTTTTTGAGGCTGAAATATGAATTTAGGAAGTTTCCATAATTAATTAGAACATTTAATAGCCTAATTAAGTAGTTAATCCCATCGACGCCACATGGGCAGCTGATGTGGCATGCGCTTTCCACATGGCATGATGGGATTGAATCTTTAACTTATCACATCTTCGCACCGCATTTGCGGTGGTGCTACATGCTTTCTTCTCTACCGTTCGATCAAAGATCATACAGCTAAAATTAAAGCTGCGATTCTAAAGGATAAATTTGTGGATGCTATGTGTTTTAATCATGATCGTCCATCCAAAATGTGCAGATGGATGGCCAAAGATTCATCCTTATATTTCCTTATGAAAAATATACATCGTCCATCTTCAAGGTATGAATCGAGCTCGATTGAGCTCGGATTGGATTAAAATTCAACCCACACCATCTAGTTACAATGGCAAGCATATCTAATGGCTAGAATTCTATGAGATTAAAATTCCATTCACAAAGCTCCAAACCACATTGACTTTAAGCTCAAAAAAATGGCTAACCTCATCGGAGGTGATTACGATGCTCAATTCCCTTGGAGAAGCTTTGTCTAGTTGAGATGAAGTTTTGCTGAAGTTTGGAGGCTCTGAGATTGGGTACTCCTATGGGCCAACTCCTCTTACACATCAGCTCAGTTTTGACTGAAGTAGATCCTCCCTTGCCTCAAGAGCTTGGATGAAGACTTGGGTGAGTTTGATCGAGCTCCCTAAGGTGCTTACAAAGGGAATTGGGTTAATTTTGAGTGTGGAGTAAGTTTGGTTTTCGGTGGAGCTCCCTTATTTTTAAGCTATGAAAATCAAGAAGATGAGATTTCAAACTCCCTCTAAGAAGCCTGGAAGACTAGTTGGGAAGCTGGTTCTGCTTCAAATAGTGGGAAGAGTGTTGATTGAATGTCAGGAGTATATCTCCCCCAAAAGCAACCGGA
This sequence comes from Cymbidium sinense, assembly GCA_021442155.1. Lineage (NCBI taxonomy): Eukaryota > Viridiplantae > Streptophyta > Magnoliopsida > Asparagales > Orchidaceae > Cymbidium > Cymbidium sinense. The sequence goes on from CM038219.1 coordinate 89,490,470, forward strand.
AGGTTGCAAGCCTCCTTGCCATTTTGATCCAATTGACCACCTTGAGTGGGTTTGTTAGGCCATTTAGGTTGTCCTTACAATAGGTTTGGCAAGAGGAGTGGAATGGTGAAGCTCCCAGGTGCCTAAATCTTGTGGAGGAGGAATTCCATGTGACCACTTTTAAGCACGTGATCAATTTGGGTTTGGGTTGGGTTTGGGTGACCCAAACCCATTGGGTCATGTGCACCAGGTCCATTAGTGAACATCTGGTCCACTAAGAGGATGCTAAGTGTCCATGAAAAGGAATTGACCAAATTCCAAGTGGTTTTTTTTGGGTAACCCTATGGCCTAGGGGTAAAATGGTTATTTGATCTTGATTTTAGTTTGGGCATGTTTAGTATGATGAGAAAATAAGTTTGGCCAAGTTTCATTGAATTTGGAGTTAGTTTGATGTGATTTGGCTCATGTTGACCCATTTAGGTCAAAATGGGTCAAATTAAGTTAACCAAATGATCAAATTGGGTCAGAAGTCATAGATGACCATTTGAAATATTTTGGTATGGTTTGATTCAATTTGGTTTAGGTTTGAATTTGATTCATTTAGATCAAATGGGTCAAGTTGACCATTTGATTTGATTATTAGGTCATGGGTTATTTTAGGTTTGGTTGGTCATAAATGGGTTGGTATCTTTATTTCCAATCAATTTTGGTTGATTTTAATCAATTTGACCCTTTAGGTCAAGTTGGGTTCATAGTCAATTGGGCTAGGTTGGGTCTAGTTGGAGCTTTGGTCAAGTTCAACAAGTGATTTGGAATGAATGGTTTCAATTGATTTAGCTTAGATCAAGTTTTGACACATTTTGACTTTTTTAGGTCAACTTGGGTCAACTTGGTCAAGTAATTGGGCTAGGTTAGGCTCAAATGTTGACTTGGTCAAGTTCAAACATTGGTCATGAATGAACTTAGATCAATGGTTTCAATCAATGTGGCCTATGATTTAGTTTTGGTTTGTTGGTTTTAGTGTTGACAACCCTTAGGTTTGACTTGATTTGACCCAATTTGATTGATTGATCATCTCATGATGATTGTTGATCATGATGAGAGGTTTAAATGGGCTTAGTTTGATTTAATTTGGTTAGGATTATAACTTGGCTCATAAGGATACTTTAGGTCACTTTGGGTCAAGTGAGCCTAAATAGGTCAAATGGCTTGGTCAAAGCTTGATTTGAATTTGAGTGAACTCACATATGGACTTATGATTGAAATATAAATCCATTTGCAAGTGATTTGAAGTCAAATGGGTTTTAATTCATTTGACACTTTCAAGTTCAAAGGGTGAACATGAAATGGATTTTGGCTTGAATTTTGAATTGAGTTTTGGTTAAGTGATTGAGGTTTGTATTTATATTTGGATTCATGACTGAAGGATTGATTGAATCATTAAGAAAAATCAAGAGTTTGGCTTGATTTGAAATTGATTTGGCTAAGTTCAAGATTTTGACTTGAAAGGCATAGGTTGGATTTTGATTGAATTTGAGTTTGATTTTTGGAGTTAGTTTTGGTAGTTTGAATTTATATTTCATTTATATATGTGAATATAAATGAGAATATAAATGGGTAATGAGAAAATTTCAAAGATTTGAACAAGATCTAAGCTAAGTCCTTAAGATAAAATCCAAGTGACTTAGGAAAGATTTGTTATTTGAATTTGAATTTGGAATTTGATTTGATTAATTTGAATTTATATTTCATTTATATATGTGAATATAAATGAGAATATAAATGGGTAGTGAAAAATTTTCATGGATTTGAGGTGGTTTGAATTTGAAATAGGCTAGGTCCTTAAGAGGGGATTAAAGGACTTAGGCAAGATTTTGAATTTGGAATTGAATTTTTGGATTTAGTATGATTGATTCGGAATTATATTTTATTTATATATGTGAATATAAATGAGAATATAAATGGGTTGTGAGAAAATTTCATGAGTTTGAATTGATTTGGATTAGATTTCTAAGTCCTTAAGAGTCAGGACTTAAGAAATATTTTGAACTTGAATTTCAATCATGGGCTTCAATAGTTTCAATCATGGGTTTTAATCATATGGAATTGATTTGAGTTTGGAGAAAATCAATTAGGCTGGAATTGATTTAGGTTTGATGCTGATTTGATTTGGAGTTTGACTTGAAGGAAGGAAGTGAGGAATGTGATTCAAGCTATAGGGTAGGCAAATTTTCGTAACACCCCTAAGGCATGACCTATTCCTATGGCTAACTCTTCTAAGTTTTTGGGTAGGTTGGGTGTCCACCTAATCACTAGATGTGTCTTAGGACTAAGAATCTCTTAAAGTCTAAGTGGAGTCATATGTCTAAGATGGAGGGGTTGAGGGCTCATTCTAAAAATGAGGTCAACAAAGGACGCCCAATAGGTATGGTGTGATTGACAAGGAACACGCGTATTGAGATCAATGATCAACAACACGAATGATCAAAGATGCTCTCTACTACTAAGGTGTAGAAGGAATCCGAGCTTAGTGCAATGTGACTCTCCTTATGTCAATGATAAAGAGAGGAAGAATCCTAGGATAGAGTATGTGAACCTTCTTAGAGCGGGAAGTCATGAGGATGAGAGGTTTGATTTGATAAAGTTCCACTAGGGAAGAGGGTTGAATTTATTTCAATTTATTATTTGTTTAATTTTGAATACACAGTAGGACTAACCAACCAAATGGAATGCCTTTCGGTGTGTTAGAAAAGCATAGTAGACTTACATCCTCAGTAACGTTTGGGTGATCTATTAGCAATAGATCAAATCCAGAGGTGACTATTGTGAATGCCTATGGAAGACTTAGATCAACTCAAAGATCAAGAAGATTAATTTTATTTTTAGATTTGTTTTGATTATGATGGATCTCATCGGTTTGTAATGGACTACACTATGTAGGGGACTTGGAGGCTTAGGCCTAACTCAGATTTACCAATCCAAATGGAGTAATTTTCCAACCACAACGTAGGACTATCCAACCAATGGGGTGTCTTTCAGTTTGCAATGGTCAAGTCTTAAGAAGAAAGGTGGGGACTCACATCTTCCAAAATAAGGAACCACTGGGGTGATCGGTTGCTTTGGGCAAGCTCAAGAAGGTACTTTGAATTGAATCTGGGGACTTAAATCAACTCAAGGATAGTCGAAGTTTAATTTCATTTTTAGTTTTATTTATTTGATGGAATCCACTAATTTGTTATGGATCACACTGAGAAGGAGCTTATATCATCCTAGACCTATCTGATTTCTTGAACCAAAGGAGTAGCTTTTAGATGGGAGAACTATCCACCAAAGAGTGCCTTTTTTGTAATAAGGGAAGAAAGTTCAAGGACTCATATCTTCCACAACAAAAGACCACTGTGGTGATCAGTTGCATTGGGTAACAAATCAAACCTAGGGATGCCCGCGGTTTGCGTCATGTAAAAAAGAATGTAGTCTTACATCTTCCAATATGCGGGGTAACTTTGTGGAAAAATAGATTGAACCCGACCTAAAGGCAACTACAAAGTGAGTACCAACCTCGGGATTTATCTAAACTTAGGTAGTCAGGCAATTCCTATAGGGAGTTTTGCTTACACTACCCTAAAGATAGGATGCCCGCTTGAGAAAAGGGGCCCTTTATGGGCTTGAATTCCTAATCCCCAAATGAATTAATTTGTTTGTTTGTTTAATTTATTAATCATGGACCCTGTTAATTTGTGAGGGATCCAACTGAGAAGGAGCTTATATTATCCTAGACCTATCTCAAATTTACTGAACCATAGGAGAATTTGTGCATCCACTGAACAAATCCTCCTACCACAGGGGTGGCTACCAGGAAAGGGGAACTGCCTAATCCAAGAGTAACCTGGGTAGTGACTAAATGGAGTCACAATGGATGTGATCTAAATAGAATGCCCGCAGGTGATGGGGTTGCTAAGGGCTTGATCCAACACCCTCGAGAAGATGACATGCCTAATCATATATCAGATAGGTATTAAGTGCCCAACTCAAGGAGAAAGCACTGGGACTCACATTTTCCAAGAGTGGTGTATCTATGGGGTGAGTCACTGTTAGCATAGCAAACATCAACCAACTTAAGGTACCCGTCGATTTGCAAAAATCAATCTAGCAAGAAATCTCAGGGACTCACATCCTCCTATAGCAGAACTAATTGTTGGACCTGGTGCCATCCAACCTAGGCATTCTTGAGAATGTCTTGGGGACTTATTGACTCAAATATAGTCAATTAGAAAGGAGCCTCTGGGGGACTTATCCTAAACCTCAAATATAATCAACTTAGTTAGGGCATGATGGCTAGCTCAAGAAGAAAGCACATGGACTCACATCTTCTTAAGAAAAGTCAACATGAGGTAGCTTACTGGCTGGGCAATACTACCATACTAACAAGGTGCTCATTGGTTTATAATAATCAAGTTTGGAAGAAAGCACGGGGACTCATATCCTCCAACAAATGATCACTGGGGTGACATACTAATGAGATAACATGTAGACCCAACCAAGAACAGTTAAAGAGTGAGTGTCGTAGGAGGCTTGATCCCACATCAAAGTAGCCTGAGATAAAAGATTTGTGTTTATTTTTGTGCTTTGTGTTAAAGGGAATAGGTCACCTTTCAGATTCTCTTACACCTACCCTAATCATGATTGGTGATTCTTTTTGATGAAATGGTGCCACAGATGACAACTGGGAATTTCCACTAAGAAATGATGTCACTTGGGTTCTCTCACTCCTAGCTTAGTGTGCTAATCAAAATAGGATGCCACTTGGGTTCTCTTACACCTATTCTAACAAAGCACGAGATTGTGTTGGTGGAAAGAGGATGATGCCACTAGGGGACTCTACACCTACCCTAAAACATCGATGGTGGATTTGCAAGACAAGCAACAATGCTTCAAAAAGAAGAGAAGATTTTGATGAAATGGAATAAGATTTTATTCTTTTGATTGATAATTATTTTCAAACATATTTTATATGGGTAATATTTCTTAAATAGAGCCCATTAATTGGAAGCATCGTGTTCCCCTTTACAATCAATGCGATAAGATCCTCCTTGTAGCCTTCTATGACATAGGGCCTTCCCAAGTGGGTTCAAACTTGCCTCCCATCTTTAATGGGCAATTGGTGTTCTTAGACTAACACAAGTTCTCCTACTGAAAGACCTGGTGACCAGCTTGTTGTGAGCTTGAATCATTTTGGCCTTGTACAACTCGAGGTTCTAGCCCATAGACTCTCCTCCAAACCTTGAGCTCTTCTAACCATAACTTTGCATTCTCAGTAGTGATCTTACCCAATGCTATCCTTAGTGATGGACCCATACACCAAGGAAAATGGGGTAGAGTTGGAGTTTGGTATGGTGCGAGGGCCCACAAGGCTTCAACCAACCCGCTCATTCCACTACCACTTGTTATCATCAAGAGTCTTCTTTAGTATTTGGATGAGAGTTTTATGAATGCTTCTACTAAGCCATTTGCTCTGGGTAGTATGGTGGAGTATCTCCAATCTATACCATGTCTTCTAAAGCGTTGATCTTGGTGCTTTTGAATGAAGTACCATTATCGATATAATTCGAGGCACCCAACCTATAAATGATATGGTTCTAAAAATCAAGTACGCGGCCGAAATGTGGGATTGCCTCCACTTGGAAAAGTAGTCAGTGGTAGCTAAGATGAACCGATGACCCCTGGAAGAAGGAGGATCGACAGACCCAATGTTGGTACCCCAACACTCAATGGCCATGAGGCCAATGTAGGTGTAGAATGTTGGGTGGTTGGTGGAGGACCACACCATGTACCGATTAATCGATGGCATCTCCTAGCTACATCCATGTAGTCTTAATCATCTGGCCAGTATCCTAGTCTCTTGATCTTCATCTTCATCTTCAATTGATGTGCTCGATAGACCAATGTACTCGCTTATAATACCATGGGCTTTGTGTTTATCTAAATAACATAACCACATTTGGTCAAAGGACCGGCATTACAAGGTGCATCAATGAGAGCATAGGAGAGAAATCTCTATTTCATCTAATGGGCTTGTCACTTTTCTTGAGGTAGTTTGCCAGTGTTCAAATAGTCTATGAATGATTGCCTCCAATCCAGCTCCTCATCCTTTTGGCAATGACAACCTCCCTTCAAGAGAAAGTCTCGATGAGTTCAACATCAATAAGGGATAGACTTGTCTATTTTGGACCCTTATTGAAATGGACTCATCTTCTGATATTTTTGCCAAAGCCGCTACTCGATTCTCTCTGGGAACCTTAGATGGTGACTTCAAGAATTTGGGCCAACAACTTCATGGTATACTCTGGTAATGATGAAGCTTGGAGAGAACCTTGTAGGACGATAATCGATTGATGACCAACTAAGAATCCCCAAAGATTGATGCTCTTGACAATTGTGATGGCTAACTCACCGAAAATCAAAGCCTCATGCTGTGGGTTGGAAAGATAGTATGAGAATCTCATCATATCACCGCCTAGAGTTAGAGAACTATTCCTACCCGCCTTTCCTGAAGAATAGATCATGGTGTTCTTTTATGAAAGAAGCGCACCATCAAAATACATCTCCCATCGGTTGTCAACCTCCCTAAGTTCATGATTTGTTCATCGTGGAGATCATCTAAGAGAACCGCTAGTGTTTGTCCTTTACGCTGAGGGGTACAATGTGATATCAAACTATGAGAGGATCATGGACCATCTGCCAAACATCCGATGATAGCATTGGTCTGTCAAGGTAAAGAGTGGATTGGTTCTAGATCAAGTTCACCTTATGAGAAAGCATATAATGTAGCTTTTAAGAGGCAAAGATTAAAAGCTAGAAATATTTTTCTCAATAGGTGGATAATTTGTTTCAGAAATCGAGATGATTGAGGTAGTAGAGAGCTCTCCTTCCTTCATCATCATCATTGGCTCCAACATAGCACGAGAGTCATCCAAAAGTAGAGGATGAGTGGCCTACCCGGATATTACTAGAACTGGCTTCACCAAATACTGCTTGATATCTTCAAAGGCATGGTTGCACTTGTCATCCCACTTGAACTTGGCATCCTTTTTGACAAGTGATGAAAATGGCTTGCATCTCCCTGATAGGTTGAAAATAATGCATCTCAGATACGTCAGCCATCCTTGGAAGGATCTGAGATGTGTTAAACTCTTAGGAAGTGGCATTTCTAAGATAGCTTTAATCTTTTAGGTTCTATCTCTATTCCCCAATGTCATACAACAAACCAAAAGAATTTTCGTGAAGCTACTCTGAATGCACACTTCAGTGGATTCATTTTGAGGTTATATTATTTTAACCGTTTGAAAACTACTCTCAAGTCAAAGAGGTCTTCTTTTCGCTTTTGACTACTAGATCATCAACATAAGACTCAACCATGATGGATGAGTTCATTGAAGATCCGAGTCATGGCATGTATGATTTTAAGGTCGAAAGGCATGACCCTATAATAAAAGATTCTAATCGGGTTTGAAGTGTTTCTTTCATCTTAGAGACATCTTGATTTAATTATAGCCAGATAGGCCATCCATCAAAGAGAAAACTGCATGAGATGAGGTGATGTATACCATTAATTCTGGTATAGGAAGAGGAAAGTCATCCTCAGGACATGCCTTATTCAAGTCTCTGAAATCGACGCAAATGCAAATTTGGTCATTCTTCTTCTTAACTAGTATGACACTGGCTAACCAAGTAGGATATTTTTATTCTGTAATGAAACCAGCATTGATCAGTTTCTTGACTTTAGAAATGACCTATTATTCGATTTCTAATCACATGCGTCTAGGAGATTTCTTAATAGGGGTAGCGTTAGGATATATTGCTAGCTTGTGGACTGATACATCAAGAGATAATTCAAGCATTTCTTCATAAATTCATGTGAAGAAGTCTTTGAACTCAGTCAAAAGTCTAACTAAGTCATTGGTTTCGTCTTCATTCAACAACGAATTGATGTACATCAGGTGTGGGTTTTCTTCTGTCTCGAGGTTGATTTCTTTAAGCTTGTCAATTTGTTGAATGAATCTCCTCTTCAAATTCTAGCAGTGCATCCTTGATTTAAAGATCATCTGAATCATCTAAGATTTCTAAACTCACATTCTCATAAGAGTTGGTGTTATGTGAAAAGAACCTATCAAACTCCAATTGATTGGTAACAACTAAGCAGTAATTATCATCATCGATTGGACCCACTGTACCAAATCTTAGTCCTGCTCTTGATTATGCTTTCCTACTTATTTTATTCCATAGCTTTTCAAAAAACTCTGACCTATTCCTGGACAATGTATGAAGAACCAAACCTTTCTGTATAAGATTATGAACACAAGGCGATTAAAAGTCAAGTGGTAATTCCATTAATTCTTTAAATGAATCCTCCTCAAATTCTACATCAACTTCAGGACCTGAGGATGATGATAATAAAAATAATCTCTTTGGCTTCATATCACTGGAAGACTTGGGAGATTCCTTAACTACCAAACCTTCAACTTTTTGGGGTGAAAGTGAGGTTAGAGCTAAGGTTCCCAACTGCTGCCTGATAGTTTTATATGCATCTGATTTGAATACTTTACTTTGTCTGGAGGCCCGATCTTCAATGTTATTTGGATCGAAAGTCACCTCCAATGGAACCCACTGAGAGGGGTTGGCTAGTATATCCTCCAAATTGGATTCCAAGTCTATGTGAATAGTAAGGGTACTCCAATGAACTGGAACATAACCTGGTGATGGCCAACCAGGTCTTCCACTGAACCTCTATTTCTACCTCTGCATCTTCCTGGTGGAGGTTGAGTCATCCTACCCACATGTTCATATGATGGAATGAACTATGGCTGGAATGTGATATGTGGATCTATTTCTTCTTCAATTCCCCATTCTTGTTCAATTAGATTTTTCTTTTTCTTTTCATTTTTTTTCTTCTTTTCTTTCTTCTTTTTCTTTTTCTTTTGAATTTGAATTTTATTCAAGTTCACAAGAAAGGGTGTTTTGAGGAAGATAGTAGGTAACATCCTCATATATCTCAACCTCTCTAACTAAACATGATTCAATCCATCCTTTCTTTGATGAACTGATGGAGGGAGGATGGAATTATCTTATTTTGATGTATCCAAGGCCTACCGAGCAAAGCGGTGAATGAAGTATTTGAATTAATGATGTAAAACTTGGCTTCAGTCTTCCAATCACCTATCCCCAAAGGTAACACTATAGAACCTAAAGCCCGCTCACCTTGTTCATTGAATCCTCTCAACATCATCTAGTCTCCTCAGAGTGTGGAGATGTCAATCCTCAAATAGGTAAGGGTCTTTAGACTCATAATTTTCACCGATGCACCTGGATTGATGAGAACTCTAGAAAGTCTAAAACTGTCCATGTCAACTGTGATGTAGAGGGTATGGTTGTGCTCCAAGTTCCCTAAAAGTAGGTCTTCATCTGTAAAAGTTATCCCCTGAGCTTCTTTTGTGTAATGTGCCTCATCACTAATAGTAGTCAGCTAAGCTAAACATATTTCAGGATTGAGGAGAGCCTTGATTAATGATTCTCTCATCTCTTTGGGTAAGATAAGGGCATCATATATGCTTAGCTTAGATAACAACTTTCTTAAATGAGAGAGGACATTATAGTCCACCTTAGGCTAGTCCTCAATAAGCATATCCAAGGGTGGAGCATCTTGTGGAGGGGCAACTCAATCCTTTATACCAATGACTTGTTTCTCTCTATCTTGAGGTGCTGCCTTAGGAGGTAGAACCTTACCACTATGGAGGTTGACTTCGGTGATCTCTTGTGGTAGGGTAATGGAAGATTCTACTTGCACATCAGGCTCACCTGTAGCTTCTCCTATGGGACCCTAGAAATTGAATGATTCCAAGTCTATCTCAAGAGGTGATCTTGTAGCATTCAGAGTTAAAGAATCTAACTCTGAATTAGAAAGAGGGAGATCAGAATTATTATAGTTATTTTTACTTGAAGAGTTATCATTAGGAATAGAAGTAGACAACCCATCAAAAGTGACACAGATGTAATTCAAGCTAGCTTTATTCTTCAATTTCTTGGATTTGATAGGAGGTACAAAGTAAAAATTAAGTAAAGTAAGAGGAGGGATTTGATGCCCTATCCGATACAAGATGTCCACTAAGAAGAACTGAAAGTAGTAGTGTATGGTAGCTATATAATGGTAGACTGAGTTGACTCGATGGTTGCCTTGCTATCCCTGACACATGTTGCTACTATGAGCTCCCCTTTCTTTGAGTTGGCACGCAACTTGCAAACCTTCCTTGATGTTGGAGGTTTGATGACTGTGCAAAGAAAATTTTCTTGATCTTGAATAATCTTAGAGGTTTTGGATAAGGAGATATCCCAACCTTCTTTGGTTTTAGAAGGATCAAGTATCCCAAGATTAATGGAACTGGATGGTTGTTCCATAAGGTATTCCTATAGACTATAGCACGGTCTTGAAGCTATGTTCATTGAAGCAATCTTCCAAAACATGACCTAGCATATGGTGGTAGGGGCAAAAGTTAGGATCATGATTTTGCCCACTCCTTCCAAGGTTGGGTAGCTAAAATCAGCTTCTTTAAGATTCTTAAAGATTTTTTCTGACCTCCCTCTTAAATGAATAAGGCTTGTTAAGTTTATCCAAAAGAGTAGGTGGATCATAACCACCGTGGGTATGTGTACCATCAGGGTGATGCCGAGGAGGCTGTAGGCCATGGAGGCTATAGAGGGTCGCCTCGGTGGTGGTAGAGGAGGTGGAAGTGAAGGCTGTTGTGGTCGTGGTCTCTCAGACTGATCTTTATCTAGTTGCTTCCCCTTATCTACCATTATCACTATTTCTGACTTCTTCTTGTATATCTTTTGTAGCTTTGGCTTAGGCAACTGATCTTTAAAAGGCAACTATTTAGCCTCTCCTTGTAGACTATGTGCCTTGTTGATTAACTTCTCAAAAGTTTTGATTGTGAAGCCCTTAAGCATGAAGGCAACTAGGCCATGGATATTCTTTAGAAGAATCTCAATGGCATGTTGTTTAGACAGCCACGGCTCGCATTTCATACTCATGTTACGCCATCTGAGAATGTAGTCAATAAGAGACTCACATGGTGTTGTTGTGCTACAACAAGATCACCAACAGTAACCCTTTGCTGAGCTACAATAAATCACTTATTAAAGAGTTGCTCCAACTCAGTAAATGTCTTCACTGAATCATTGAGAAGTTCAGCATGCCAGTCAAAAGCTATCCCCACTAAGCTACTAAGAGAGAAAGTGTCCACAATGTTGCAACAACTAGCTTAAATGGGCAAGCGCTCGGTTTCCACCATCAAAACTCTTGAAAGAAGGTGGCACGAAACCCTTAGGATATTGGATTGCATCAAATTCCTCCAAGTAGGGTCTACCCTTTCGAACTGACAATCCTCCTCAGGCTTGAGCCAACACTTCCTTCACTTGCTGCTCAACCATAGACTTGATGTATTTTTTCTATATGGAGATACTTTCCACTACCTTCCTATACATGCTGGTGCTACCTTGCTCTAATGGAGGTAAAGTCTTGGTTGGGTCTAAGACATGCACCAACTCTGGCTGACTAGTCTCAACTATGGTAAGATGAAGTGTTGGGGCTTGTTTTTGAAGTACTGAGACTGCTGCTAGTAAGTTCTCAAGATGCCTCACCATCCTATATATTTGTTCATTTTTATATTATAATTGATATCAAAGGTGTTGGGCTGATTGGGATAATGTCTTCCTGCTTAGCCTCATTACCTTCCATAGCCTGCTGCTCTTTAAGGAGGGATCCTCTAGTATCTACCATGCAAACCCCGGCTAAGTCTCCTAATAAATCATCTTCATTGGGATCAAAGCTAATCTTTTCCTCATCAGACCAATCATATCCAAGGATTTCTTTCTTTTCTACAAGATAATGTGCTACTATGTCCTCTAAAGAATGATTAATCTGAAGAGGCACAAATGTCTTTTTGACTGTGATCACTATCATGTACCAGAGGCACTGACCTCCCCTAGCACGGAGAATCAATCCCGTGAGGACTCACTAAGAGATGCACTCCTGGCTATCACTAACTCTAAAAGGGGTGACACTCCTAGGAGGCTCTACTATCATGGGTGCAACTGGGCTATCATCTCTTCCCTCTACAACAGCTGCAACCATCTCTATGTCATGTTGAACTGGTGGTGTTGGTGAAGGGATGACCACCATTCCTTCTGCACCATAATTGGGGCAGAAGGTCAACATGAGAGCTTGGCCTCACCATGGTAGGCGGTGTAGATGGAATGGGATCCTTTGGGCATAGCCGGATCACCCTATAAGTAAAATTTATTTGTGTGATTGATGTGGCAGTGATCAAAATCAATGATGAGGTCATGACCAAACCTCTGCCTCTCTCGGCTAATGATATGAATAGTAGTACGGGCCTCCCTGGCCCTCTCCTATCATAGAAGTTTTCCCATGCTATAGGGGATAACATCTCATCAAATTGAGCCACACTTAACGCCCCAAGCTCGCCAACCGATAGAACAACGAGGCCGATATGACCTCCCACTGACACCTGGATACTAAATCAACCTGGAGGTGAAGTAGGGATCCTCCTTGCATCCTCTCTTTCAGACCCAGAGAGAGGATGAAATGGGTTTACTGTAACCAGTGGAGAAATCATAGTGGGCAACTCCTCCATAATTGACCGTGTAGTGGCCTCCTTCTCCCTGGCAATGCATGTATGGTACCACTTAATCATGCAATTTTTTTTCTTCCTCTGAGTCCTGGTAGGGTGAATGGAGTAAGAACTAGACCCAACCTCAAAATCTGGTGAGACGATCTCTGGGATCAGAGGAGCCTTACCCTTTGAGGGTGCTAATGAGTGGGTGTTATCCCTCAGCAGACGAAAACAACTAGCACTAGCTCATTATGATGCTGACCTACACCCGCTATCCGCCAGGGGATATCAGAGCCTAATGGCAAGTCAATATGAATGACCGTCACCTCACCCTATATTTCACTAGGGGAAATGCCCTCACAGGTAATCCTTGTCCCCTCAAAAACTCTACCGAAATGGATAAGGTGGGTGTAATCTAATCGAGGGAGATTGGCCTGATCCAAGGCCAAGTCCATGCCATAAGGGAAGGTAAACACATACTTCTGAGAAGCCATGACAATCAACTAAACTAGAAAAAAACCGAACAGATGAATGAATGAGTCGCAATTTCAAAATAAACTTGGATCAGATTTTTATTTAATTTCTAAATTTGAATTTGGTTGAACCCACATCCAACATCTTGAAGTGTTAAGTGGGGTTCAAATGGATTTAGAGAATATTTAGAGATTTGATTGGAAAGAGAATTTTGATATAGAATCCATTTCAACAAATTTGGTATGTTGAAAATGGGTTCAAATATATATATATATATATATATATATATATATATATATATATATATATATATATATATATGGATGTTTATATTCTTTGTGTTTTAATTTTGATTTTGACCCTATATTTAACAAATTTGGTATGTTAAAGTAAAGGGTCAATTGTTTTTGTTTTTATTTGATTTTATTTATTCACTTAGCAAATTTGGGTATGCTAAGTGAGATGTTTGAAAACAATTTCTTCTTTTTTTGTTTTTGTTTTTTTTGAATCATTTGATTTTGAAAAAAAGAAATGAAATTTCTTTTAGCAAATTTGAGTATGCTAAATGAAAATCCAAATGTTTTGTTTCTTTTTTTTTTTGATTTTTGAAAATAGATTCTTAGCAAATTTGAGTATGCTAAGAAATCCTAATGTGTTTCTTTTTTGATTTGTTTTTTTGAAAATGGAGACTTCATTTTAGCAAATGGTATGCTAAAATGAAGTTCCAAATGTGTCTTTTTGAAATGAAAATTTCATTTAGCAAATTTGAGTATGCTAAATGAAATTCCAAAAGTGTGTTTAAAATTTTGTGTTTTGATTTTGAAAATGGAGACTTCACTTTAGCAAATTTGGTATGCTAAAAATGAAGTTCCAAATATTTTTGAAAATTTTGAAATGGAAATTTCACTTAGCAAATTTGAGTATGCTAAATGAAATTCCAAAGGTGTATTTCAAATTTTGTTTTGAAAAGGAGACTTCATTTAGAATGTATGCTATGAAGTTCCAAATGTGTTTTGAAAAAAATTTTGTTTTTTTGATTTTTGAAAGGGAGATTTCCATTTAACAAATTTGGGTATGTAAGATGGAAATCAATTATATTTCATTTTAAATGTATATTTTGTGTGTGATTATTTTTTTTTTTTTTGAAAAAGGAAATCAACAATCATATATGGAAATATGTTATTTCAAAAATGTTATTTTATTTGAAATGAAATCTTTCAATAATTTTGGGTATATTGAATGGAGATATTCATGTGCTTTTGAAAAAAAAATTTGTTTATTTATTTGAATGAAAATCATCTTCAAAATGGTATATTGAATGGAGATGTTTATATGCTTTTTGAAAATTTTATTTTTGATTTTTTTGAAAATAAAATCATTCAATAAATATGGGTATATTGAATGGAGAGATTTCATATGTGCTTTTTGAAAATATTGAAATTCCAACCAACACATGTGGAATGTGATTATTTCTGATTTGAAGATGAACATTCCATTCAACACATTTGTGTGAAATGGAAAGTCCATCTTCAAATTTTATCTTTAAATATGATTGTTATTTATTTTGAAAATGAGGTCACAAAATGAATTGAGTGAAGAAACTCATTTGTGCTTAAAAAAATGATTGTTGGAATTTTATTTTTGTAAAGATGATCCTACATATAACAATCATAAAGATTGTTAGGAAGTGATTTAGAAAATTTTGGAAAATATTTATTATGTATTTTGAAAGAGTGCTTTTGAAAAGCAAGATTTTATGAAGATTTATTTTGTCTTTATTATTTTAAATGAACCTTTCCTTACCATAAAATGGTAAGGAGGAAGTCTTTAATTAAAGATTTTTATTTTCACCCATTAGAACCCAAGGGGGTTTTAAGACCAACATGGGTGAGGTCCTAAAACCTAAAGAAGATGTTTAGCTTCTTAAGGATGAAATAAGCTAAGTGCCAATGGAATGAAAGATAGTCTTATTCATACAAAAGTACAAACCCAATTATCGATAATTTGGAGACAATGATCATTTACCAAAGATGGAGAGAGGAACCATCAACAAAGTCTAGAAAATGTGGTGAAATATTTTTGATTATTTTAGATGGGATACTTCCATCTTCATCTATGGATAAAATGAAGATAGAAATATTTTTCTTTTGCATTTTAACACCACAGTTATAGATGTTCTTATTAGGGTAAGATTTACATTGAAGAGAGGTACTATCTAAAGATAGAAGTCACCACCTTACAATAGACCTAATTACCTCAATAAGGACTCCTAAGGACAATGGGTCTGCATGTGTACCAAAGATTCTTCCCTTACTTTACATGGAAAAGTAAATCAATGTTTATTTTAAACTGGGTTCGTTAGGTTTCCTACAAGGGCAAGCCCTTATAGTTAATTACATCCTAAGGAAGGGGATTCCTTAGAAATACTCTTGATTAAGGTAAATGACCGTTGTCTCCAAAGATTTTAATAAGTAAGTCTATCAATCGATTAGTTTATTTTAGAAGATCAAATGGGATTGATCAACGAGAGAGTTATTATCAGAGAAAAAGGAAGATAAGTAGGAAATGCTCACGATGCTAGGAAACCTAGCGAGCATCTCTAACTATCCTATGGTTGGGCTTTACATTTTTAAAATTGATTTAATTTGTTTGAGTTGAATTTTTCATTAGAAATTTTGGGCTTATAATTTCACAACACAAGGTTATGGAAATACCTAGGAAGTAAGGATTTATACTTATGGCCCATAGAAGAGAGAAGCAACCTCAGAACCTAACTATAGGGAGCTTCGATGAGGGCCAAAAGCATAACCTAAATCTAAGCCAAAAATGGGTATTTGATTTGCCTCCATAAGAGAGGATAAGCCACCCGACTACTTGGACTTACAACTGCCTAGGGGTGGCCACCAACTAACTCCTTCCATGATTTTAAATTCATGTAGACAAGTCTTATGCTTTATGCAAGATAGCTAGGCTATTATTCATTTAGAAATAGACTAAGTTATTAAACACACTCCCTAAGAGATTAGATTATGTAAGGGCATGAAAAATGACTTATATCTAATGCAAAATATATTACATGTTATTTTTAATTTTTGGACAATCATTTAACTGAGGCTTATAGGATTCATATGCCTAATGCATGAGAAGTAAATTATTGGTTGAAATCAGTGAGTAGGGAGGAGGTGTGTTTCCATTGTGGCTCTGAAAGGTCAAGCCAAGTTTCTCTAGCAAAGATGAAAGTCCTCCAATCAAGAGTGTAACAATATGCTTTTATACATGATGTTATAAAAGAAATACTCATCCAGCTAAGGGGTTATTAATTCTTTTATCTTGATTTTAACTTAGGCTTTAAATGAGGTTATGAGTTGTTTATTTTAATTTTGAATTGATTAAATTGGTAGAAGATTTATTTCTCCTAAGAGCCTAATTGTCATCCATGTCATACATCAAGCAAGGAAGAAACTAGGAAAATATGTCATCTTAATGCACAAGCTAAACAAAACATCAAACATTTTATAAAGTTAGCGCAAAATAATAAAAGACCATTTATGGTCGGGCACCACCACATGGACCTGAAAATAAATTGGTAGCCGAGCTCTACCCTTAGACAACCCGGATTACTAATGAATTAATTTACAATCAAGTAAGGAAATTCATGTTATGGGGTTTTCATTCATTTTTCTTCTTTTCTTCTTTCTTCTTTCTTCTTTCTTCTTTGGTTTTGACTTTTGGATGGTTAAAATATGGATGCTCCAAAGGATTCACATGGTACATAAGATGTAATCTTATGACAAATGCTTATCCTAATCCCCCATCACATTCATTCCAAAATCATAATTGTAAAAATTACATGAAAAGGAAAAGTAAATCTAATTAACACCTACAAAATCAAGATTAGCTAAACAAACCATACAAATCCCAAGAATGTATAGTGGACTTAGCACCCTACACATGAATGATCAAGTCCACCTATCCTATTGGATTATGCTTAGGGGTATAAGCATCTGCATAGTAAAAGTAGTTATATTTTTTATTTATTACAGCGCCCCTTAAGTACAATCCCCTGTAGAAAATAATGATTAGACTAAATCATCCTACTAATCATTCTACGCACATACACCCAAACATCCAGACTAAAAACAATACATCACAAAATAAAAATAAACATCAAGCCATGCATCGCCCTAACCTATAGCTAGAAGTGGTGACTTAACCTAATGTATGTGCTTTAAAAGGTTTGTGGGGTATGCTTAACTATGGCTTTAAGATTTAGATTTTCTAAGTGTGAAGATGTTCAACTTAGATGAATTGTTTCATTTAAGTGTTTAGTTGATTTGGGTTGATTTTGTTTTGTATTTTTGATTTGGTTTAAATAAATCATACAATTAATTACTAAGTTTTAAAAAGACGGAAAAGAGAAGAGAACTTCAATTTCCTTCCCTACCTTAAGTAATTTCTAAAGTGGATTCATGTTTAGTTTTTTTAGTGATTATTTTATTATATTTTTTAATAAATCATAAGTTTAGATTTTCCCTAAACAAACCTATTCAAAAAGAAAGGCATTTTAAGATTAAATAAAGTGAACTAAGATCACAAAACACACATCACTTCATTTTCTTTCCCAACATGTATAACATGCATATGAATGAATCCTTAGCATATCTATACATGCAAATGGAAATATTTAGCATACTTTATGATGAATGCTAAGTGAGTTACTTAAGAAAATTTTAATGCTTTATGATGCATAATTTTCATTAAGTAGAAAAGAGGTTTTCTTATCCATTTTTCACATGCACACATGTATGTATGAAAGACATAAGTGAGTACGGCGCCATTGCTAATCAGGGGTGTAGGGTACAAGACCTACTTAGGGCTACTTAAATCCTTGCAACCTCGGGGTTGTCCAAACTAATATACCACTTTTCTTAAATACAAGCATGTGTACAAAAGAAATGAATGAAAAAAGAATGATACAAAAAGTTTGTGTTGGTTGATTTATTTTGTTTATGCAATTTATATGTGCAAGTGTAGATGTCCTTCTTAAGTAATAGTATACGAATGAATAGGAAGAGAATTAGGAAAGTGTTATGTTCTTTTCAAATGTAATACACTTTGCCAAATCCGATTCAAAACCACATTAAAAGAAAAGAGATGGAAGACTACACTATGCATGTCTTTATACTTATATCCACATCCAAGCTCATAACTAATCATAAGTAGCGCACTTTCAATTTTGGATATTTGATTTATAGATTTGGAATATAGTTTTGAGTTAAATAGTGATAATAGTCATTCATATTTTTACTTTAGCCAAAACATGCAATTTCACATAAAGAAAACATTTCATTTTGAATTTGATTTTGAAAAGCATGAATGCATGAAACTCGTATGACATACATATTTATCATGTTAGGAAAAAACTAAAGTGATGAAAGCATGTAAACACATTCACCCTAATTAATTCCCAAAGATAATTCTATGAAATAAGAAAGCTTAAAGTAAATCAAATTATTTTTAAAAAAGGTTTTATTTTGTTTTGAGTTTAATTTAATTTTAGAAATGTGAGGTGAGTTTGCTATTCTTAACCCATTCTCACATATGTTTATTATTTTAGTTTAATTTTTAGGTGATTAGATCAATTTTGTGCTTTGGTTAGGTTAAGGTATGAATTAAGTGTGTTAATTACCCCTTACTTATACCACCTTAGCATACTTAATCAAATAATTATGAGCCAATAAGATGACATAAAATCACACAAGAAATTTAAATCAGCAATGCACCTGAATTAAGTGGTGTTTGGCTCATGATTAATGATTAATTAAACTAAGGGGTTTTGTTTTAAGTAATTTCATAACACCACTCACACATGTGAGAGTTTTGATTTTCTTAACTATACTTAAGCTCTTGAACACCTAAGCATTTACCCAAGATAGATTAATTGAGTTCTAGAAAGTTTTAGAATTTTATGAAATTAATTAGTAGGATAATTAGTGAATTAACTTTTAATTAAGGTTAGACAAAGAAAGAGAGGGCGTTTAAGGTATATCTTAAGGAAAGTATCTCAAAATTATTCCCTAAACCTCACACTCACATAATCAAAGCTTAATTGACTCAATTAGAGGGTTAAATCACTAATTATACCCTTAATTAAGCTTAATTATATTAAGGGAGTGATTAAGGAATGAACTAACAATTCTTCTAATTGAGCCACCAATAAATCTCAACAAAATAGGGGAGGTAGAAGTCATCCCAATAATTAAGCACAAGAAGTTTGGGAATAATTAACAGAGTAATTAGAGGGTAATTAGCAAAATAACATTCCCAACTAAACCCAACTTCAAAGAAAAAGCACTATTCAAAATCTATTGAAATCAATTTTAGAATATTTTATATTCAATTATCTATCCAATGCAATTTATTCCATATTTTTTTTTATCTTTTTAGGCTTACATATGAATTTAGGAAGTTTTCATAAGTAATTAGAACATTTAATAGCATAATTAAGTATTTAATATCGTTAGCGCCACGTGGGCCGCTTATGCTGCATGCGCTTTCGACATGATATGATGGGATTGGATCTTTAACTTATCACATCATAGCACCGCGTCAGTGATGGCACTATGCACTTTCTTCTCAGCCGTCCGATCAAGGATCGGACGAATGAGATTAAAGTCATGATTCTAAAGGATAAATCCATGGATGCTACTTGTTTTAATCACGACCGTCCATCCAAAATGTGTGGATGGATGGCCAGAGATTCATCATTGTATTTCCCTTTGGAGAATAGACACCATCCATCTTCAAAGGTATGATCCGAGCTCGATTGAGCTCAAATTAGATTAAAATTCAACCCACGTCATCTAAGTACAATGGAAAGCACATCAAATGGCTAGAATTCTATGGGATTAAAATTCCTTTCACAAAGCTCCAAACCACATTGAATTTAAGCTAAAAAAAATGGCTAACCTCGCTGGAGGTGATCATCGGCATTCAAATCCCTTGGAGAAGCTTCATCTAGTTAAGATTGAAAGTTTCTCCTCCCAGGGCAATTGATCCTCCTATGGGCTAACTCCTCCACATGAGCTATGAATTGAAGAACCTCCTCTTGTCTGGAAGATGGATTTCACTCTCTGGGAGCAAACTCTCTGGAAGCTTAGGGCTTGCTGATGAATCAATTAGGAGAGTGTTGGAATTAGGGGAGTAAGCAGCAATTAGCTGTAGTTTGATCCGGTAGGTTTTAGGTCATTTAGGTTGCAGATTAGAATGGAGTTCCATGTACAAATCAAGTAGAGGGTGAATTTGGCAAAATGTACATGGAGGTTTTGCTGACCTAAAGGGGACATGTGCACTAAGTCCATTTGTAACCATTTGGTCCACTAAGAGGATGTCAAGTGTCCATGAAAAGGAATTGACCAAATTCCAAATGGTTTTGATTTTGGTTACCCTATGGCCTAGGGGTAAAATAATCATTTGACCTTGGTTTTTAGTTTGGGTATGTTTGGTATGATGATAAAATAGGTTTGGCCAAGTTTCATTGAATTTGGAGTTGGTTTGATGTGATTTGGCTCATGTTGACCCATTTAGTCAAAATGGGTCAAATTGGGTCAATTGAAATTGGTCAAACCAAACCAAGGGTCAGAGTTCATATGACCATTTGAAATGTTTTGGTGGCTTTGGTTTGATTCAATTTGGTTTAGGTTTGAATTTAGTTCATTTGATTGATTTAGGTCAAATGGGTCAAGTTGACCAATTTGACCCATTTGACCTATTTGGGTTAGGTCATGGGTTAGTTTAGGTTTGGTTGGTCATATGAAATGGATTGGTATCTTTGTTTCCAATCAATTTTGGTTAAGTTTTAATTTGTCTCAATTTGATCCTTTAGGTCAATTGGGCTAGGTTGGGTCTAGTTGGCCAATTGAGGCTTTGGTCAAGTGCAACAAGTGATTTGGAATGAACTTGACTCATTGGTTGGCTTAGATCAAGTTTTGACACATTTTAACTTTTAGGTCAAGTTGGGTCAACTTGGGTCAACTGGCCAATTGGGCTAGGTTAGGCTCAAATGTTGACTTGGTCAAGTTCATACATTGGTCATGAATGAACTTGGATCAATGGTTTCAATCAATTTGGCCTATGGTTGATTTTGGCTATATTGGGATTCCTTTTGGCTAAGTGTTGACTTGGTCAACCCTTAGGTTTGACTTGGTTTGACTCAATTTGATCGATTGATCATCTCATGATGATTGTTGACCATGATGAGAGGCTTAAATGGGTTGAGTTTGATCCAATTTGGTTAAGATTATAATTTGGCTCATAAGGGTATTTTAGGTCACTTTGGGTCAAGTGAGCCTAAATAGGTCAAATGGCTTGGTCAAAGTTTGATTTGAGTTTGATTGAACTCACATATGGACTTATGATTGAAATATAAATCCATTTGCAAGTGGTTTGAAGTCAAATGGGTTTTGATTCATTTGAGAATTTCAAGTTCAAAGGGTGAACATGAAATGAATTTTGGCTAGATTTTTAATTGAGTTTTGGTTAAGTGATTAAAGTTTGTATTTAAATTTGGATTCATGATTGAATGATTGATTGAATCGTGAAGAAAAATTAATAGTTTGGCTTGATTTGAAATTGATTTGGCTAAGCTCAAGATTTTGACTTGAAAGGCTTAGGTTGGATTTTGATTGAATTTGAGTTTGATTTTTGGAGTTAGTTTTGGTTGTTTGAATTTATATTTCATTTATATATGTGAATATAAATGAGAATATAAATGGGTTATGGGAAAATTTCAAAGATTTGAAGTGATTTGAACATGATCTAGGCTAAGTCCTTAAGAAAAAATCTAAGTGACTTAGGAAAGATTTGTGATTTAAATTTGAATTTGGAATTTGATTTGATTGATTTGAATTTACATTTCATTTATATATGTGAATATAAATGAGAATATAAATGATTGTGAGAAAATTTTAAGAATTTGAGGTGGTTTGAATTTGAAATAGGCTAGGTCCTTAAGAGGGGATTAAAGGACTTAAGTATGATTTTGAATTTGGAATTGAATTTTGGAATTAGTTTGATTGATTTGAATTTATATATCATTTATATATGTGAATATAAATGAGAATTTAAATGGGTTGTGAGAAAAATTTCATGAGTTTGAATTGATTTGGATTATATTTAGGCTAAGTCCTTAAGAGGGAATCAAAGGACTTAGGAAATATTTTGAACTTGGAATTTCAATCATGGGCTTAAATCATAAGTTTCAATCATGGGTTTCAATCATATGGAATTGATTTGAGTTTCAAGAAAATCAATTAGGCTGGAATTGATTTAGGTTTGATGTTGATTTGATTTGGAGTTTGACTTGAACGAAGGAAGTGAGGAATGTTGTTCAAGTTATAGGGTAGGCAAATTTTCCTAACACCCCTAAGGCATGAGTTATTCCTATGGCTAACTCTTCTAAGTCTCTTGGGTTAGGTTGATGTCCACTTAATCACTAGATATGTCTTAGAACTAAGAATCTCTTAAAGCCTAAGAGGAGTCCTATGTCTAAGATGGAGGAATGAGGTCAATATACCTAATGAATAGTGCTTACTTAAGGTTTAAAGCTTAGATTAATTACTTTAATTAAGGCCAAATTATTTGGCTAATTAATTTCAAATTGGCATGTTGATTCTATGAGATGTCATCTGCCTCCCATATTTTTCTTAGAATTATTTGTCAAGTGATTTAGAGATTTCTAAATGTTTAACCCTAATTAGTCATTTCAATTAATTTAATAATTATTAAAACCAATAAATAATAAAATTAAGTAATTGGAGGGGGATTCTAATTATTTTAATTGTATTCCCTTAATGAACTTAATTAATATGTTTACTAATTAAGTATGAATTAAGAAAATTAATAATGAAATTCAAATTAAATTAACTTAAAGAACTCAAGTGCAACTCATAAAACCCTTTATGTGTCTAATAACATAAAGTCATCAAAGAAATTATGATTCTCCCATGGGTGTGGCAGAATGGCTTAATTTGTTTTTGTTTAATTTGTTTAACCTTTAATTTAACTTGCATTAAATCTATGTAGGAACATTTTCAATTTTATTTTCCCAAAGCATATCATTGAAGGCACATGCTTGAGTGATTAATTAAATTAAAGAAGCTTAGGAAGGGTAATCAAGTTGATATAATTAATGAATTGGACCTAATTAATTCATAAAATGTATTTAACACCTTTCCTTCACCATATTAAACAACCAATATGGGATGGAGTGAATTCTAAGTATCATTTCTCCTCTTTATGTTTTAATAACTTGAACATTAAAATTAAACCTTAAAGAATCTTTGATTAAGCTTAATGGATGTTGATTTAACTTGATTGTCCTTGGGGTTTAATTACTTTCTTTTGATTATCATAAATGTATATGTCATGTGTTTTATATATTCATGTTTTAAAATTAAAAGTATATGCTTGCATTCAAATTTCATGAGTTGGGCAAATACTATTATATGGTGTGGCTATTATATCTAATAAACCTCAAACTATTTTGAAATTATATGTTAATTATAAATCAAATGATTTGAAACTTAAATCAATGTTTATTATAAATAATTAATGAAATGTTCATTTATTCATAATTACAAGATGGCAAGGATGGTTTTATCCCCATGCTCTATGCTTTTGGTTACATGTATTTGAATTAGCAAGTATATAATCTAGGCATCCTGAGAATACGAGGCTTTAAGTAGTCCCAAGGAGTTCTTAGATAATTTCACTTTCCTGATTTAACAATGGTATGTACTTGCTTAACTTCATTTATGTGTTTGCATATGTTAGAATATAAAGTAAAACTCCCTTTTCTTTATATCATTTAGCTTTACATAAATAAAGGATATTTACACACAACCTTTTATGATTTTGTTTCTATGTTTATGTATATTTTTATGTATGTTTGGTTTGACAAGTATATAGTCTACACATCCCGGGACTATGAGGCTTTAAGTAACCCCAAGGAGGTCTTAAATAATCTCACTTCCCTAGTTTACCAATGGTAGGTACTTGCTTAAATTCCCAATACATATTTACATATGCTTAAAAATGCGATGAAATCTCCCATTTCTATTAAATTCATGCATCAAAATTCATTAAGTGTGCAAAAATATGAGCATGTTGCAAATATATGTATATACTAAATCAAATATTAGAGAAATTAAAACTGAAAGGAAGTGGACATTATTGATAATGAATAGAAATAGTGGAATATTACTATGTGATGTTGACTTAATTTCATCGATCTTATAATGATTTTCATATTTGAATAAGATTCATTAAGACTAATCTAAACTTAAGGCTTAATAAAATTTATAAGTTGTTCATTAAGAGAATTAAAGCCATAATAATCTATCTCTAGAAATCAACAAAGGCTAGGGATGAAAGACACAAGTCTCTATCCTCTCTTCATAATGATTAAATCTTAAGTAGTAAACAAAATAAAAACACATAAGTTGAAATCCAATCAAGCTAGTAAAAGACTTAAAGTGAAACCATCCTTAATGGGTAATCTAAACAATCTTAAGACTTTAGAAAATCTTAATTTTAAAGATCAACAAGACATACAACACTAAGCCTTAGCACACACATTAGAATACTAAGTCAACGACCTTAGTATTAGGCTAGGCTAGTGTATGTTGTGGTGATATATTTTATTTTGTGATGTAATATTTTAGACTTGATGTTAGGATTATTTTTTGCATAGACTAGATGTTAGGTCGTCATTAGCCTAATGATATCTTATGCAGGGGATTGTGCTTGATGGGCCGCTCCAATAATAAATGAATATAAACATTTTTACATGTAGGTGTCGCTTATACCCCTAAGCATAACCCAATTAGGGCGGGTGGACTTGACTATCCAAGTGCAGGGTGTTAAGTTTAAATATGTGAATTATAATTGCTAGACTTGTATATTTGTTTAGCTAACATCTATTTTGTAGGGGTAGTAAGATTTCATTTTTCATAAAAATATATTTTTTGTAATAAGATTAAGATTAGAGCTATGGGGTTTAGGATGAGCAATGGCTAGAAGGCAAAGACCTGGGAGGCCCTGTGAATCCTGAAGCAAGCTAATCCAAAGAAGGAAAGAAGAATAACAATTCAAGACCCTCATAGAATTTATTTC
This sequence comes from Cymbidium sinense, assembly GCA_021442155.1. Taxonomy (NCBI): domain Eukaryota; kingdom Viridiplantae; phylum Streptophyta; class Magnoliopsida; order Asparagales; family Orchidaceae; genus Cymbidium; species Cymbidium sinense. The sequence continues at coordinate 89,515,783 of CM038219.1, forward strand.
AATTATAATATTTAATTATAATCTCGATTGTATAAGGGTAGAGCTCAGTTACCCAACTCTTTTTCTTTTTCGAGGTGTACGGTAGCACCCGGCCACATCGACCTTTTATTCTTTTACAAAATTCAAATGTTGATTATTAAGTTTAGATTGTGCAATAGAAATGGCATGGCTTTTCATAGGTTTCTTAAAGTGTGATTATTTGATGTGTGGCCTAGATGCGGTAGGCTTTTTAAGATAAAATTAAATTTTCTACCCTCATTAATAACTTTGACTAAATTTTAACTAATTCATATCATCATCTTAAAGCCTAGGCTTTTAATCAAGATAATAAAGATGTAGTAACCCTTTAGCTAAATGGTTGTATATTATAACAACATGCATGTTATATTATTTCACTCTTGAATAGAGAGGATCTCCACTCTTGCACGATAGGGAAGTTGCTTGACCTTTAAGAGTGTTCCCTTGTAATGGAGAACACCTCTTTCTCATTGATTTAGCCCACAACTCAATTTCATAATGCAAGTAGGCATAATTACTCCAAGCCTTTGTCCAAAATAAATGTGTTAAAAATGATCTCAATAGCTGGAAAATTTTTAACATTAGTTTAAGCCATATTTTCATACCAAACATTATCTAGTCTCTTAGGGATTGAGTTTAGGGTTCTAGCTTCTTTCCTAATTAAATAATAGCCTAACTATCTTACACTTACATGAGCAGGCCTACATGATTTTAAAGCTTAGGAAATGTTAGCTAGTAGCCACTCTAGGCAGTTGTAAGTCCACAAGAGTTAGGATGGATTCACCCTCTCTTATGGAGGTTAACCACTATATCCTATTTTCCCTGAGTCAAACTAGGTTGAGCTCTTCTCTTATGCTAGAGCACTCTAGATTTAGGTTAGGAGGTGGCTTATTTCTCTTTCTCTATGAGTATAAGTGCTCACCTCTTAAGCATTCTCATAACCTTGTGTTGTTAGAACATAAGTCTCAGCATTCTAATAAAATTTCAACTTAAACAAGAATAAATTCTCCTCTTCAAAAATATAAACCACATCATAGGGTAGACTGGAGTACTCACTAGGCTTCCTAGTATCTTGGATATTCCTCACTTATCCTCTTATGGAATCTGTAAATAAGTCTTCCCATTTTATTTCATAAAATAACCAATCCTTTGATATTCATTAACTCAAAATCCTTAGAGACATTCATTGACTGCTTTAATTGAGAGTGTTCTTAAGTAATTTCCATTTTCTAAGATGTAATTAAGTATAGGGGCTTGCCTCCATAAGGAACAAAAGAACCTGACATAAAATAAACTTTGCTTTACTTTATCCATATAAAGTGGGGGAAAGATCTTAGGTATATATGAAGACTCATCTACCTTTAGAGTTCTTATTAGGTGATTGAGTCCATCATAGGGTAATGTCTTTATCTTCCAAGATAGTACATAATTCCTTAATATTATACCCAATCTCTCCAATAAGTATCCCATAAGTTCTATGTGGTGTCCTTAAGACTAAAAATTAAAACACCATAGATTTTTTAGTGACTCCATTAGGGATTGTTCCTCCCTCTATATTTAGTAGTCAATCATTATCTCTAAGAATTGATAGTGGACTTATGTTTATATGTAAGTCTAGGATGATCATTCTTCTCGTTGGGCACCTTTCCTATTTCATCCTTAGGCAAGTATGGCCAACATTCTTTAGGTTTTAGAACCTCACTCCAGTAAGTTCTAAAATGCTTATTGGACCTCTAATAGGCAAAATGAATTAGTCAAAGAAATTACACAAATAGATTAAACAAACTTAACCCAAAACTTTCAAGAACCTCTTGCCACAAGCATGGTAAAGTAAGGTTCATTCACCATCTCAAAATTCATTTGAGCACCCACTAGTGAAGTTCAAATTAAGCAAAACATCTCCCTTCAAAATTATAAATCTCTTTAAAATATATATAAACCCCATCAAACATAACCAAGTTCATTAAGATGAGGGTTTCAATTTCAAGACAAAGAAAATAACAACTAAAGCAAAGTCTAATACTATGCCTTTTCTTCTCCAATAGTAGAAAGAAAGCCCCAGTCCTTCTTCTTTTCAAGCAACCAGTCATTATGACTTCTAGAAAGCTCATCTCTTCCTTTGCTTCGGGTGTGGATTTGGCCATGGATCACACCATGAGCACCACTTATGCTTACCACAGTTTCTATTAGGACTAGTACTAACTCCATCGCAGCCCTAGTCTTTAAAGGGAAATCAGTCTTAGCATCTAAGATTTTTTCCCCTACCTTCAAGATCAGTACTAACTCCCACCATGTGCCTTTGACTAAAACTCATTGTCATAATAAGAATAAAAAAATCAAGAGGTATTATGAGCGCATTGCTAAGGAGGTTGAGAAAGCCTCCCATGTAGCCGAAGAGAGATTCACTCATGAGACCTCTCTCCTTCTTGGTGGTAGTAGGTTTCACCCCCTCTCAATTGTAAAGGGAGAGGAGGATGTGAGAAAAATAGATACATCACCCCCATGCCCTACCTAGTATGAAACATTAGCTAGAGATATGAGAAGACCCTATGATGGCCTTAGGTCTATGCTCAGGCCAGTTGGGAGAGCACATGCATGTTCTGAGTCTACCACCCTGCATGACTTAAAATGAGTTATCCTTAGGAGTGTTAGGGATTATATCCAAAGAGAGAGGGGGCCATAGAGGCCAAGATTGCTACCCAACTGGAAAAAAAAAATAAAGAATTAGATTTTTCAGGTAGTTAGCAGCCTTAACATTAACTGACCACCGTGATCAATGGACTGATAGAGCTAATCATTCAGAGCAGATAATCCTTATTGGTTCTAACCACAATAGGAGATCTTCGATAAAGAGGCAATCAATGTCATCATCACCACACCTCTCCACTCACTGACCACCATCACCAGTTCATGTCTCACCATCTGAGGTTCCTACCAAGTATCATAAGTAAGCATCTAAAGAGAAGTCATCCCCCTTGGTGATATAACTACATCACAAGGACCACACTCCATCCATCTTTCTATTTGATGTGAGGTTGAGCTCTCCTGCTCAACCTTTTGCCTCAATGGTGGAGAAGAATGAGTAGCAACCAAAGAGTGTCATAGTTGCTTCACCATCCCAAGAAGAGAAGGAGGAAGAAGGGAGCTTTGAGTTGGCTATTATGATTATTGAACCAGTCATGGCTAGCACCTCTCCCACCCAAGACATATGCATCACCTCTTTGGAATACGGTCCACTAGTGAATCAACACCCAACATATGTCCAGTAGTTCTGGGCAGAGCAAATAATTGATCTTCAAATGAGATATTAAAAGACTATCATGCTACAGTGAGATAAATAGTTTGGGTTGATCATTTTGATCAAGAGGAGGGTATGGTAGCTTTCAATACCAATGAGGATGACCTTCTAGATGATTTAGTGAAGGTCAACATGGTAATTAGCCGAGGGTCTTTGCATAGAGAGCAGCCTAACCAAGAATCTCAAGGCATTGTACTTGAGGGAGGTGAGGCATCAGACTCAACTCAACTCCTCCTCCAACAAATCAAATTCAAGGATGATCAGATTGATAGAATGGAAAGGAGAGTGGAGATGTTGTTGGTAGTAGTGCTAGCATTGCAGAACCAAACACTTGCCCTCAACCCATTCCTATGGAGGATGGCAGACCTGAATTGGTACACATCCTAGACCATCCTGAGAGCACCACTTCAATGGATGAGGATACTAGTATCTTGTATAAGGAGACAACTGATTGCACCTTGATTCATGAAAAAGGATATCAAGCACATGGTATAGCAACAAGTGAAGGAAGTATTGGCATTGGCCCAAGGGAACTCATCAGTTCCAAAGGGTAGATTGTACCTGAAGGAATTAGATGTAGTTCAATACCCCAAATGTTTTATGCCGGTATCCTTTAAGGTATTTGATGGCAGTGGTAACCCAATGTAGCATATATCACACTTCAGGGCCTGTTATTGCAACACCGGTGCCAGTGATGTCTGACTCTTTAGGTAGTTTGTTAGTAGCCTTTTTGGAGTTGCTTTTTATTAGTACACCAAACTGCCCAAAGGTTTGATGAATTCTTTTGCAGAGTTAGAACAGCTTTTTTTAAGAGATTCGTAGAAGCTCAATAGAGACAAACTGTAGAGGATTATATTATAGAAAACAAAAACCCAATGAGTCCCTTGTTGATTATATTCTCAAGTGGCAAAACCTAAGTATGAAACGCAAATCATAACTATAACAAAAGCATGTCATTGAAATTCTTCTTAAGAATATTCATGGACCAATTTCTTTTATACTTAAGGGCTTCACCATTAAGAAATTTGAGAAGCTAATAAGCAAGGCAGCCAATCTACAAGAAGAAGCGAAATAGTTAGCTTTCTTTGACCAATCATGCAAGCCCAAGCCTCAAAAGGTATTTGAGAAGAAGCCAAGGGTTGTAGCAGCCTTAGATAAGGGAAGCAGCTAGTGAGAGCACAGTTTGAGAGGCCTAGAGCTCAGCAATCTCTACTTCCACCCCTTCTTCTACTACCTCGGCTACCACAAAGGCCAACTCGATAACTTACATAGTAGCAGTACTAGTATCCACCGCCAAGTACTTATTATCCACCTACTATTACTGACAAACATAATAATTTATATTCATTTAAGAGGGAGGTAATCAGGAAAATCTTCAAAAATCTTCTTAAGAAGCCTGACTTTCAGCTACCTAAGCCTAGAAAGCTGGAGGAAGAGAGTAAGACTGATGATCTTAACTACTACCCCAACCACCGCAAGCTAGGCCATGTCTTAGAGGATTACTTTACATTCAAAAATTGATTTAAGCATAACTACAAGTCAGGAGCCATAGTGATCCCTAAAGAATATTTAGTGGAACAATCTTCTGGTTCCATTAAAGTAATCTTTGGAGAGACATTTGATCTTCTAAAGATAAAAGAAGATTGGGATATCTCTTTGTCTTGTACTTTTAAAAAGATCAACTCTAAAATCAAGAAACTTTCTCTACAAGTGCTTGACTCAGCTAAGGCCTTCAACACCAAGAAAGGTCTGCCAATTGTGAAGGACAACTCTAGGAGGGTAGAGGCCCAACAACAGTAGAAGCCACCACTTACCTAGGATAGTTTCGTAAGACCATCATTGTCTGAGTCCTATATTCTCTTTCTTACTATTACAGTTACAACATATACTTGCTCTACCACCACTAGTGGGTGTGTTGTATCCGTGGATGAGGGCACCTAGCAACTCAAGCCGCTTACTTTGCTTGACTTTTGTCATGTACCTCCCAAACTAAAGAAATCAATGAAGAAAAATAATTCTACTTACATCTTGTCTACTTTTGATGACTTCAGTGAATTCATTCCAATTGATAGTTCTCCAAGTCACAATAATAATAATTTAAATGATTATAATCAATTCCATTCAGATTTAGAAATGAATTATCCTTTTTTGAATCTCTAAGATTCACAACTTGAGATAGATTTGGAGTAATCTGACTTTGATGATCCATTTGAAAAATTTTTAGGTATACCTGATGAACAGGTAAAAATTTTCATAATCTTTTCATCATAAGGAGTCATTAAAATTAACCTTTATAGTGGCAAAGTTCTACCTCCTATGGAAGTACCTCAAGATAAGGGTAAATATGTCATTGGTTCTAGTGAGTAGATTGCCCCCTCCACAAGATGCTTTACCTTTAGATATGCTTATGGAGGACCAACCCAAAGTTGACTACAACATCCTAGAAAATCTTAGATAGTTGCTAGCTAAGCTAAGCATATACGACACCCTTATTTTATACAAATAAATGACAAAGTCATTAATCAAAGTATTGCTTGATCTGAGATATGCTTAGCTCAATTGGCTGCTATTAATCTAGCTATAAAGGAGGTGTGTTTTTTAGAAGAGGTCTTAGGATTCACCTTCTCAAATGAAGACCTTCTACTAAAGATGATAGAGCATAACCGTCCCCTCTACATTACAGTGGATGTTAGCAAGTTCAGGTCAACCTGAGTGCTTGTTGATCCGGGTGTGTTAGTGAATGTTATGAGTCTAAAAACTCTTGCCTACTTAAGAATTTACATCTCTAAACTTCAATGTAAAAATATAATATTGAAAGGATTCAATGAACAAGGTGAGAGGGCCTTAGGCTCCATAATGTTACCACTGAAAATAGATGATTGGAAAATTGAGGCCAAGTTTCACATAATAGACTCGAATACATCTTTCATTGCTTTGCTAGGGTGACCTTAGATTCATGAGAATAACATGGTTCCATCCTTCTTATATCGGTGCATTAAGTTCATCAATGATGGGATTGAATATTGTGTCAAAGGAGATCTCAAGCCATTTGTAGTACATGAGGTTGGGATTTATGAGGATGCGGCCTATTACCTCCCTAAGAAATAAAACATCTTATGTCATTAACTTGATCAAAATAAAAAAGGAAAAGAAAAGTAAATGAAAATGAAAAAGAAAAGAAAAGAAAAGGGAGCGAGAAAAAAACATTAACAAGGAAATAGAGCCTGAGATTAGATTCTAGCCACAGTTCATCACTCCATTCAAACAAGTAGGTAGGATGATTTGACCTCCACCAAGATGAGGAAGAGGCAAGTCCAGTGGAAGTACCAGGGGTGGTAGACCTTCATACTTACCACTTACTAAGTGATTTATTTTAGCATCCAGGAGTACACCTATAATCTACAAAGACTTAGAATCTAGTTCAGAGGATGAGTCCTATGTAGTGAGCACACTAGTTACCTCTTTACGTCAGTAGACCTGAATGGAGGAGACACTAAAGCCCGACAGTGATGAAGATCGAGTCCACAAGCAAAGCATGAGTGTATCTGAGCCCTCTTTATGTGAAATAATTAGACAACATGTGAGCACCTTAGCTCTAACCCTACTTTCCTCATAAAAAGTTGAGGGTTTTGGTAGTTAAGGAACTCCCAAAACATATACCAATGCTAAGCCTTAGAAATTTTATCCATGAGCAACATCCTCGAGCCAAAATATTACTATAGAGTTTAAGGATGGATCATTCAAAGAATTAATAGAATTAACATTTGATTGATTCTCTCCTTGTGTTTTAAATTTAGAAAAAAAATGTTTAATTCCACATGAATGGTCTAAGCACAAGCCAAATTACTTTAAAATCTATGGAATAGCCAAATGCAAGAACTCTCAATTATGACCAGGACTAGGCTTCGGCACAGTAGGCTCAGTAGATGACGACGATTATTACATAGTCATCACCAATCATTTGGAATCCGATGGGTTCTTCTCAAATCATATTAACTCATATGAATAGTTTTGTGTATAAACTTTAGATGATCCATATGATCTTTAAGTTAAAAATGTACCCCCAAATTTTGAAGAAGAAATTAAATCAACTATCGATGAGCTCAAAGAAATCAGCTTAGGCACTGAAGACAATCCATGCCCAACATACATCAATTCCTTGTTTAATGAATCTAAAACCAATGACTTAGTTAGGCTATTCACAGAGTTTAAGGACTTCTTCGCATGGAGCTATGAAGATATGTTGGGATTACCTCTTAAAGTCATAGTTCATAAATTAGCAACTCCTAGACGCATGTGATTGAACATTGAATAAAAAGTCATTTTCAAAGTTAAAAAAACTAATTGATGATGGTTTCATCTGAGAAGTTAAATATGTACCCGAAGATTTTGAAGAAGAAATTAAATCAACTATCGATGAGCTCAAAGAAATTAGCTTAGGCACTGAAGACAATCCACGCCCAACATACATCAGTTCCTTGTTAAATGAATCTAAAACTAATGACTTAGTTAGGCTACTCACAGAGTTTAAGGACTTCTTCACATGGAGATATGAAGAAATGTTGGGATTAGCTCCTAAAGTCATAGTTCATAAACTAGAAATACAACTTGACATTAACCCCATCAAGCAAGCTCCTAGGCGCATGTGATTGGACATTGAATAAAAAGTCATTTTCAAAGTTAAAAAAACTAATTGATGATGGTTTCATCTGAGAAGTTAAAGATGTACCCCCAGATTTTGAAGAAGAAATTAAATCAACTATCGATGAGCTCAAAGAAATCAGCTTAGGCACTGAAGACAATCCACGCCCAACAAACATAAATTCCTTGTTAAATGAATATAAAACCAATGACTTAGTTAGGCTACTCACAGAGTTTAAGGACTTCTTCGCATGGAGCTATGAAGAAATTTTGGGATTATCTCCTAAAGTCGTAGTTCATAAACTAGCAATACAACTTGACGTTAACCCCATCAAGCAAGCTCCTAGATGCATTTGATTGGACATTGAATAAAAAGTCATTTTCAAAGTTAAAAAACTAATTGATGATGGTTTCATCTGAGAAGAAAAATACCTTACTTGGTTGGCCAGTGTCATCCCAATTAAAAAGAAGAATGGTCAAATTCACATATGCGTTGATTTTAGGGATCTAAATAAAGCATGCCCAAAAGATGAATTTCCACTACCAATACCAGAATTGATGGTATAAATTGCCTCATCTCATGTGGTCTTCTCTTTCATGGATGTTTCATTTAGATATAACCAAATCAAGATGGCACCTGAATATGAAAAGTACACTGCCTTCAAAACTCTGATCATAATTTATTGTTATAAGGTAATGCCTTTAGGCCTCAAAAATATTGGTGCCACATATCAACTGGCCATGACTCGAATCTTCAATGAACTCATTACCACCAAGTAAAGTGCTATTTCGATGATCTCATGGTCAAAAGTAAAGAAAAGGAAGACCATCTCTTTGACATGAGAGTAATTTTTGAGCGGTTAAGGTAATGCAACCTTAAAATGAACCCTTTGAAAAGAAGGTATTTAGGATAACCTCAAGAAAGTTTATGGGGTTTCTTATCCAACACCGCTATATTGAGATTGATCTAGAGAAGATCAAAGCGATATTGAAAATGTCACTCCTTAAAATCCTAACTCAACTTAGATCATTTCAAGGGAGGTTGGCGTATTTAAGATGCTTTATATACAACCTATCAGAAAAATGTCAACCATTCTCAGCACTAGTCAAGAAAGATGTTAAGTTCAAGTGGATGATAAATTCCAACATGCTTTTGAAAGTATTAAGCAATACCTTATGATGTCGCCAGTCAGAGCTACCCCTATCCCAAGCAAACCCCTCATACTCTACATTGCTACATTGGATGACTCCCTTAGTGCTTTATTGGCCCAAGCTAACGATGAGGGGAAAGGGAGTGTGCTCTACTATCTCAGTCATTGTCTGATACCTTCTAAGGTGAACTATCGACTCATTAAGAAGCATTTCCTAGATTTGATCTTCACAAACTAGAAGCAAAGGCATTATATGCTCTCTCATAAAATAGACTTGATTTCTAGAGTTAATCCACTGCAATATCTCATGACACAACCGATGCTATCTGGACAGTTGGTACGATGGTCAATGATTTTATCACAGTTCGATTTCATGTTCGTACCCCTTCATGCGGTGAAAGGGCAAGCACTCACAGACTTCTTGGTGGCTCACGCTCTCCCTCTCACATTCATATCCCTTCTCTCTCTTATTCTTTTTTGTATAAGTGTTAATATAGGCAGCATGCATCAAATAAGCCTAGGATAACATTTCTCCTTAATCAACTTTGGATAGTTCTCCCATTATTTTCTACACTAATGATAAAAAAAATTTCTTCATTGTGGTCTTACAAAAATTTAAATTATTCAAATAATAAGTTTCATAAAACTTTTAAAAGTACATAAAAACATGTGTCAATATCTAGTCTAAGGTAAGAAAAGTTATATAATTCTCACTCTTATCAAACTCCATCATAGTAGACTTTTTCTCATCCTTGAGTAAACCAAAGACATAGCAAAAAGCTAACTGGAAAAATATTACAAGGTGAGTCTTAGTCTTGGTTCAGATGATGATGTTTTCTCAAGAATATTTTATTTATTCATTTGAAATGAGTTATCTATTAACCTCAACTAATTGCTATAATGTTCTTAAGTTAATGACTACTTAGAATCTACTAAGTTATATGCTGCACATTAACTTATATCATAGTGATGCATGCTTATTGTAGACTTATATAAATTTTATAAATTTATGTTTTTCACTAAGCAGACATCCTTTTATTTAAACTAAACCAATACTTACATCCATGTCTTGAAAAAATTATTATTTATTGAATGCACTTACATAAATTGTTACGAAGTTGTCAAGCATAAATCCCCATTTTTACTTTTTGCAAATGTAGATTTACATTTATTTATTCCTTTTTAGGTGTAAGTTCACAACTCTTGTTTTTATTCCTGAGATACTCAACTCACTTTGCCCTTTTTTCCTTTATCTATCTTTTCTATTTCTAGTTGTCTATGTATACAATCCATACAAAAAAAATTTCAATTTATGTTGTGATTTATAAAGTATTTCTACTAGACACTAAACTAAATCCAGATAGGGTACAAAGTGGTTGACAATGTCATTTAACCTAAGTTGACCCTGATGGGCCCCACTAAGTCAAAAATCAACCTATTAAAATTTTCTTAAATTGAGCCATTCTGAAGGCTAAAAATAATCAAATGAATATGACAAAACATAAAATTGAATAAATATAAATCCAATGAGGGCTCAAATGAGTTGATTTGGTCATTTGACCCATGAGAACCTAAATGGACTTTATTGAGCTCAAATTCAAACCAAATTGAAATAAATTTGAATTTAACATTTCAATCAATTTTAAAATTATAATTAAGCATAATTCAACTCTCTTTGGGTCTAATTTAATCAATTTGGTCACTTAGCCTAAGTTAACCTAATTAGATATATTTAAGCCCAGTTTGAGTCAACATAGGTTAAAATCTAAATCAAATCCAAATTAATTGAAATAAGTTGTCAAATCAATCTAAACACTTAATTAAATAAAATTAAAGTCCAAACACACTTTAATTTGGGTCAAATTTATCATTTGTGTCAAATAAACCCAACTTAACATATTTAAGCAAAAAATAGGATAATTTGGACCGAACTTAAAATCTAATTTAAATTAAATAAAATCAATCAATCACAATCATTACAAATGATCAATTAAACATTATTGTAACTTAACCTAAACCCTAAAATGGCTAATTAGGATAGAAAAATTAATTTAGCCTATTTTGGTCATATGGGTTAAACTTAATCTAAACTAAGTCAAAACCCCAAAAGGCTTGGACCAATCAATCCCTTATTCATCAAATGGACAATTAAGAGCAATTAAAGCCTAATCCAAATGGTCAATTAGTCAATTTGATGCAATCACACTAACCCAAGTCAATTTAAATCAATTCAAATAGATTAACTCAAGCCTTAGCTCACAACTAATTCAAATGAGTTCAACTTAACCTTTAACGTAGCTTAATATCAATTAAGGTAGGTGACAGCCAGCTCAAGGAGATGTGAGCCATGGAAGGAACCAACTAAGCGCCTTGACCATGGTGTAAAATTCTCCCATATCTCTCTTTATCACCTTAATTAACCACCTTAAACCCATGCTATGATTCCTTGATTGCCTTCAGATGCTAACCTAAGCTTTAATGGAGGAGGGGTCAGCCAAAAATAAGGAGAGGGAGAGGCTGCCTCTCTTAGTTTTAACATTCCTCACACCTTCAACTAAACCTAGAGGAGTCAAACAAACTTTTTCCCCATCTTCTCAAGAACTCTAACTTTAAATTCAATCAAGCTCTAGTGAATGGTGGTGGGCGTTGGTCTCCAGCTCAATCTTGAGTGATGCAAGTCAAAAAAAACTTTGCACAAAGCTTCACCCAAGTCCACTCAACATTTTTGAAACATTAGGACCGCTCAATAAGAGCTTGAATGGGCTAATTGACCTTCTCTGTAGACAATCAACAATTCTTAATGCTTTGTGAAGTGGATTTGATCGATTTTAGGAAAAATTTCTTGATAACCCTTGCATTTTCAATAATAAAGCTTTCTCGATCATCGAAACATAAAATTTTGATGAGAATAGCTACAATTTCACACTGGTGATTTGGCCAATGGGCTCTATCTCTCACTAGCGAGGTAAGAGGCGGCATCCTGGCCATTGTTCTATTCGATTCAAATCAATATCCACGATTAAACATGCTAGATCACTGATTAATTCTCTTTAAGTTGGTAAGATTAATCCTAGCTCTTCGATCTTTGACAGGACGATCATGATTAAGACAATAGCCCTACAAGTCCCAATTCTTTACACATTGGATCCACGTGGATATTGTGTGGACCAATGATCTCTCGAAACACTTAAAGCATTACCTTGTCAGATGTTTATGTGGATAAATAGAGAAATCTAGATTTCTAAATTTAAAAATTAATAGAAAATATTAAAATTTCAAAAACTTATAGAAATTAAAATTCCTAACCAAAAATTATAAATAATGACTCTATGAAATCAACTTAGTGAGAGAAATCTATTAAACCAAAAAGCCACAAATTTTAATCGATAATTTTTGTTTAATTTGAGTTTAAGGGAAAATAATGAAACTTTAATTTAACCTAGATTAATGATCCAATCACCTTGAAATTTTTAGGGATTAAAATTAATGTTAGGACCCACCTAACATAAAAATTTAAGAATAAATACTAAGTTGGTTATGAGTGTCATAATTTTCAACTCAAGGCCTATTATAATAGAATTAATTAATACTAAACTAAGGAAATTAGGGAAATTATGAACAAAATGAGCATTAATGAACCCTAGAAATTCATTAAAACCCTCTAAAACCTAATAAAACCTAAAATCACCTAAATAGGGATTAACTACTACTAATTTATTTCTTTAAGTTAACTAAACTTCAATAAATTATAATAAGTTAACCAATAATAAAACAAATATTAATAAACCCTCGTTGGATTTATATTATAGAGGGGAATATAAGAAAATTAAAGCCTAAATTAATATTTAGTATTTTATGACTAATTTGGATTTATTGGAAATAATAAACCCTTAAATCACTCTTAATCTATTAATTTGATTAAAATGAAAGTTTGGAGAATGAAATTAACATAAATTTCATTCAATATAAAAGTTTGAAGTCAAAATAAGCCATAAATCAAATGCTATGATTTTTGAAGCCATATATGATAATTTTGGGAAAATAAATGATAGAAACTAATCAAAATTACCAGAACACCTAAAGTTTGCCTAAAACACTTTCATTGACATCTAAGGACTTAGGAAAATTTCCAAACTCTTTAAAATTAATGAAATTCGACTATCATATATTTAGGGCTTAAAATTGAAGTTTAATTAAAAATTAATTAAAACTTTAAAGGTGAAATTTAAAATTTTATAATTAATCAAACAATGGGATAAAAATCATAATTAATCATCCTCTAAACTTATCATTCAAATAAGAATTCAATAAAATTGTAATTATAAGAATTCACTAGGTATTTTAAGAATAATTTAATTTATAAAAAAATGAATAATCCATTAATCATTCTTAAAATGCATACTTAAATAATTTATCCCTAGAAAATTCTTAAGTAAAAATGGACCATTAAGACAAAAGGAATTAATCATAATCATCATGAAGCAACTTAATTAAATAATAAATTTAAAGTTACAAAAATATCCTTAATTAACTTGAAATATGGAAACTGAACCATTAAATTAAGTAAATTTAATCAAAACATGAATTCATAAAATTCAAAAAATAGTCAAATCCACATAATCAATATATGTTACATAAAATAATAAAGCTAATAAGCCAAAAAAATCATTAATTAAAATTTAAATAGGACCAAATTAAACATTAATTGAATTTTAACTTCAAATAAACTTAGTCGTGCTAAAATATATGAATAAACTATTGAATATCAATAATCAAACATACAAAATCAAATTAATTATAGTAAACCTAATTTGATTATGTCACTTAAACAAAATAAATCAAAATAATCATTAAAGAAACTTTAATTAAATAAATCAGGCTATATATTAAACATTTAAATAAGTATTCATCAAATTCAATTAAGTTAATGAAGCCAAACTTTGAACATGTGTTATATCATAATCAATTCGGTTAATTAAATCAATTAAACATGACCAAATCTAATTGAATATCAGTAAAAAAGTCCATAATAAAATTAATTAATTAAATAAAAATTCATAATGAATATGAAGATAAAAGTATCAAAATAAGCTAAATAAAATAATTAAATTGAATCATAATAATACATTTAAATTGAATTTCTTCATGAATGTGCAATCATAAGGTTTATAGTCTAGAAATCCATGATCATTGGGTTATTAGTAAGGAGGCATCAAGCCTCATATCATAAGGTTTATAGTCTAGAAATACATGTACCTACGAATGCATAATTATGAAGGAAAATTTAAATAAATAATAATAATTAAAAAAATAACTAAAGCCATTAAAATAGATTATTAATATAGACCTTTAGGGTGAGTCTTTATCCTTTGATGGAGACTTCACTCTATTATAATCCGGGTGTTGATTAGATTAAATCTTGCCTCAAGCAAGGCTTATTCTATTTTTCACTTTTTAAAACCTTAAGGTTAACCTTAATATAAAATAAATTTTGAAATAAATCTTTAAATCACTTAAACACTTAAGTTGTAACCACACAAGAATAAATTAAATTAAAATTTAAAATCAAATTATAATTTTGAACCTAAAGAAGCCTAAAACAATCTTACCATGCTAGCTCTCTTTTCACACACAAGATTACTAGGCTACTGACTCTAGAATAAAGTTAGGCGAGTGATATATTTGTGATGTGATGTTTTATTTATTTTTTATTGTACTATTTTAGTTTAGATAATTAAGATTATTTGCTCATTAGTTTGTATGTTAATATTAACACTATCTTTTATAGGGGTTGTGCTTAAAGGGGACCACTATAATAAAAATCATAAATGTTATTTTTCTTGTAGGTGCTACCAAAGTCTTTAAGCATAACACATTATGATATGTGGGCTTGGTAACCATTAGTGCTAAGCTCGTATGTTTGATATATAACTACTTGTGTGTGTGTGTTTACATTTCTCTGACCTCTATTTTGGTAGGGCTTAGGATTCATCTTTTTATTTTAAATTTAAATTTAATTTGCTCCTAGAATTAAATTAGGATTTATGGGGTTTAGTATCAGCATGAGTTGATTGTATCAATCAGTGGTCCCTTGTGAAGCATAAAGTAGTTCCTAAATAAGGTGATGATCTAAAAGAAGCAAAATGAAGGCCCCACCATTAATCAAATCTGTAGTTGTAAGCTGAGCTGTATAACGGTAGAGTTCAGTTGCCCTTTTTTTTCTTTGGGGGTTTATAGTGGTACTCAGACGCATTAACCTTTCTTTAATTAATTTATTTTGTTTAGTGTGTTTTCATTTTGGGTGGACACTAGAAAGACATGTTTTTTATAGTTTTCATTTTGTGATTGATTTGTTGTGATATCATGAAATGCCTAGGTGTGTTAGTCTTATAGGGTTAAATTATATTTTCTATCCTATTAAATTTATCAACTTATGCAAAATAAATGCAATTCATAACCTCTCCTAAACCGTAGATATAATCAATAAAAATTACTTAGACCTCATAGATTTGTGATATTAAGCATATTTCAAATTGATATTTTTTTCCCTTAAATAATGGTCTTCAATCATTAAAAGATAAGGAGTAGAGTTGGACCGTTGATAGTACACCTTTAAGGGAGGAATGCCTTCTTGCTAATTGGATCATAACCCCATTTTAGCATGCATGTAACCATATCTACATACTAACCCTATTAAATAAAATGATGAGTCTAAGAGTATATAAAAGGTGTTAGTTAGCAATTGAGCATTGACAATGCCAATGCCACTAATATAATCAAAATCCTTACAAGATATCACAATTTAGAGTTATTAGCCATTTTAAAACCAATGGTTCGCATTAACAACCTTCCAAAGATCAAAAAGAGGCTTCCAAACTTCAACATATTAGCCAATATTAGCAATCAAATTTGGTTGTTCTAGAAGCATAAATTTCAAATACAAATCTTATTTGATAATGGGTAATATCTCCACATTAGAATCCAAGATGCCAATGTTATGCATTCAGCTATAGTGTATGCAACATGTAGCTGCCAACAAAGAGAAATATGATTGCCAGCTTATACTAGAAAAAAGGTGGGAAATAATCGGATCTGAAAATGATTACTGAATTTGATGAACAAATTGAAGAGGTTGTGCTATTTGACATAAGATACAAAGGCTTCCCTTTCACATGGAGGAGAAGGAAGGTTTATGAAAGACTAGATAGGATCCTTAAAAACACCCATTGGAATCTTATTTTAGCTTTATTGAAGTGCAGCCCCTAGCTAGAATTTCCTTTGAGCACTCACCTTTATTTCAATCCATAAACCTCATCACTAAGCCACCTCAACACTCATTTTGATTTCTCAACATGTGGATAATGCACCTAGATTTCACCAAATGTATTAATTAAGTTTGGAAGATTGACACAAACCTTAATCCTTAGCATAAACTTTGGTTGTTACATAAAGCATCTACCAATGCTTTAAAAAAGTGGAATGTGGAGGTGTTTGGAAAAATTCACACTCTCATCAATATTACTAAAAAAATATAAAGAAATAGTCTTCTCTCTAGTCTTGCTATAATAAGTAGGATGAGAACTAATTTTATCTCTGATACCATTTTTTGGCGAGGCTCTACCTAATTACCTGTAGAGTTTTGTTTAGTTTTGTTTAGATTTTTAGGTCTAGTAACTTATTTTTCAATATTATAAAGTTTAATTCTAATTGACTTAAAGTCTGTATCCATAAATAAATAGTCTTCTCTCTAGTCTTATTATAAGGAACGATTATCTTATACCTATTAGGGTCCATCATGCTTATGAAAGTCTTAATAGAATGAATTCGTAAGATAGATTATGCAAGTATTCTTAATATCTAATCTGGGAGTTGACCATAAATTCTCCAGTTCGTATCATATTCTCCTATTCCAGTGACTTTCTTAGGGAGATGCAGGCTCAACAATAGATCCCAATTTTATATGATTACTTCAGATAATCACAGCACAGCTTTAGTTCATTTCCTACCCTAAGCATAACCAGATCAAAATAAAAATCATACAAGCATAATACATCATTCAAAAATTATATTATTAAAATGGGATCATTAGCATAACAATACCCTTATATATACAATAATCAACATTTGCTTACAAACATAGACCAAAGAGAAGATAATTCTTTACCTAGATGGCGATTACACATAGTAGCTCTCTTGTTCTATGACTTAGAAATCTTTCTTCTTTTTTCCTCCTATTGTATTTTTGTCATGTACATGTTTATGTCATATTCTTTTAGCATCCCCATTAATGTGCAACAAAGTCTCTTTTGTTACAACATATGATTTTTTATATGTTTTATTTTGTTTGTGTAGATCTATTTGTTGACAGGCTTCTACTAATTTTTCTTCTACAAATAAAATTCTACTTGCTAAAGTTATATCTGCAGGATATAATTGTTGAAATGCTTAACTCCAAACTATATTATTTGGTTTAGCTAGTTTATAAAAATACATATACAGGTATTGTTACATTCGTCAGATAGAATATCATAAAAGAATTTTTGATATTCACAACTATATTCATTCAAAAAAACATATATTAGATATTCCAAGTATAGTTAGTTTTTATTTAGCAATTTCTGACTGTTTTTTAGCTTTTTCATCTTATGTAGTAAATCTAATTTTATATCTCAGGAATTCACTTTAATGAAATTTGTGTATATTTTTACCCATTTACCTAGAGTATTTATAGTAGATTATGCTAGTTAAGTGTTTATAATTTCTTGTTATTGGTAAGATCGAAGGCATAGAAACCATTTTTTACAAATACCTATAAGGGTATTTTTAATAAATTTATAAGCATCTTCTCCTTGAAGATTGTAATTTTAAAGAGCTAAACTGTTTTCTATTATCCATTTATCTATAGTATCTGCAATATTTTTACAATAGTCTATATTTAAGTAAACTACATGTCCACTAATTGCATTATTAAGACAATCATCTTTTTTATCTTGTATTATTTTTTATGTAGTACTATTTCTAGGTGTAGGAATTCATCTAATACTAGGAGGTAAATAATGTTGTGGTTTAGATGACGAAGTACTCGCTTCACTAGTAGTTTTAGAGGTTAGTTCTGAAATAAATCTATCTATTGATGAGATTTGTGGAGTATTATTCATGAATTGATGTTGATGTAAGACAAAGATTAAATCATCTAATTCTTATGATGTTTCATTAATATTTATAATTTCATTAATCCTTATAGCACCTTGAATATTACTTCTGCTAGTAGTGGTAATAGTTTTTTCAAGATACCAATGTAGATTATCTTTAGGGTTTAATTCTTGTAAATCAAATTTGATACAAACACATTTGGCAAGTATAGCAGCTATAGCTATTTTGTTATCGAGAATTTGTTGGTTTTATAAAAAAAATTTCTTAATTCGGGTATATTACTGCTACTTTCAATATAGATTATAGGCTTATATCTTTTATATAAAAGTTTTTTTAATTATTTAGTTTTATTGTTTTGAATTTGATTTAATTCCATATATCATTGGACTTGTTCGAAGTACTTGAATTGATTCCTAGATTATGATGTTGTTTTAATATCATATAACTAATGACAATCCATTCATTAAAGTTTCCCAGAGGAGCTTTACTATGAAAAATTTGTTCTTCTAAAAAGATTTCTAATTGATTATTAGAAATATTGACTTTTAAAAGATCTTAAATTTTTTTGAATTCTTTTTCTAAATAATCATTTATCGGGCTTATCATTTAGAGAAAAATATATCTTCTTTAAATTCTTGTAATTTAAGTTGCTTAAATGTTTCTTTTTCATTTCTTATTTCTGATTTATAAGAGGGGAAATTACTAGTATAAGAATAACTAGGAGTACATAAACAAGCATAGTTATTATCATAGTGTTGAGTATTTATTATTAGTTCCTCAGTTTTGTTTTTTTTATGCTCTGATACCATTTTTTGGCGAGGCTCTACCTGATTACTTGTAGAGTTTTGTTCAGTTTTATTTAGATTTTTAAGTCAAGTAACTTCTTTTTCAATATTATAAAATTTAATTCTAATTGACTCAAAGTCTGAATCCATAAAGAAATAGTCTTCTCTCTAGTCATGCTAGAAGGAATGATTATCTTATACCTATTAGGGTCCATCACGCTTCTGAATAGTCTTAATAGAATGATAGCCTAAAATAGATTATGCAAGTATTCTTAATATCTAATCTAGGGTTTAACTGTAAATTATCTAGTTCATATCATATTCTCCTATTTTAGTGGTTTTCATGGGGAGATGCAGGCTCAACAATAGACCACAACCTTATATGATTACTTCAAATAATCACATCACAGCTTTAGTTCATTTTCTACCCTAAGCGTAACCCGATCAGAATAGAAATCATACAAGCATAATACATCATTCAAAAACAATATTATTAAAATAGGATCATTAGCATAACAATACCCTTATAGATACAATAATCAACATATACTTACAGACATAGACCAGAGAGAAGATAATTCTTAGCCTAGATGGTGATTACACATAGTAGCTCTCTTCTTCTCTCACTTAGAAATCTTTTTTTCCTTTTTTCTCCTATTGCATTTTGGTCTTGTACATATTGATGTCATATTTTCTTAGCATCCCCAATGATGTGCTACTAAATTTCTTTTGTTACAACATAAATATTGTTTATATGTTTTTTTTTTGTGTAGATCTACTTGTTAACAGGCTTCTACTAATTTTTCTTCTACAAATAAAATTCTAATTCTTAAAGTTATATCTATAGGATATAATTGCTGAAATGCTTGACTCCAAACTATATTCTATGGTTCAGGTAGTTTATAAAAATGCATATCCAAGTATTGATTATGTTCGTCAGATAGAATATCATAAAATAATTTTTGATATTCACAGACTATTTTCATTCAAATAACATATATTACAAATACCAAGTATAGTTAGTTTTTGTTTAGCAATTTCTGACTATTTTTTAGCTTTTTCATCTTCTATAGTAAATCTAATTTTATATCCAAGGAATTCACTTTTAACAAAATATGTGTATATTTTTACTCATTTTCTTGGAGTGCTTATAGTAGATTCTGCTAGGCAAGTGTTTCTAATTTTTTGTTTTTAGTTCGATCGAAGGACTAGAAACCATTTTTTACAAAAACCTATAAGGGTATTTTCAATATATCCATTAGCATCATCTCCTTGAAGATTGTAATTATAAAAGCTAAAATATTTTCTATTGTCCATTTATCTATAGTTTCTGTAATATTTTTACAACAGTCTAGATTTATGTAAACTCCATGTCCACTAATTACATTATTAAGAAAATCATCTTTTTTTATCTTGTATTATTTTTTGTAGTACTATTTCTAGGTGTAAAATTTGTCTAATACTAGGAGGTAAATAATGTTATGGTTTAGATGATGAAGTACTCGCTTCACTAGTAGTTTGAGAGGTTAGTTCTGAAATAGGACTATCTATAGATGGGATTTGTCGAGTATTATTCATGAACTGATGTTGATGTAAGAAAGAGATTAAATCATCTGATTCTTGTGATGGTTTGTTAATATTTATAATTTTGTTAATCCTTATAGCACCTTGAATATTACTTCTACTAGGAGTGGTAATAGTCTTTTCAGGATACCAAGGTAGATATTATTTAGGGTTTAATTCTTGTAAATCAAATTTAGTATAAACACATTCGACAAGTATAGCAGCTGTAACTATGTTTTTATTAAGAATTTGTTAGTTTTCTGAAATTCTTTTTTTTCCTAATTCAAGTATATTACTCGTACTTTTAGTATAGATTATAGGCTTATATCTTTTATATAAAAGTTTTTTAAATTATTTAGTTTTATTTTTTTGAATTTGATTTAATTCCATATATCATTGGTTAATATCTTGTTCGAAGTACTCAAACTGATTCCTAGATTATAATGTTGTTTTAATATCATATAACTAATGACAATCCATTCATTAAAGTTTTCCAGAGGAGCTTTAATATGAAAATTTTGTTCTTCTAAAAAGATTTCTAATTGGTTATTAGAAATATTGATTTTTAAAAGATCTTGAATTCTTTTTAATTCTTTTTCTAAATAATCATTTGTCATGTTTTTCATTTAGAGAAAAATATATCTTCTTCAAATTCTTGTAATTTAAGTTGCTTAAATATTTCTTTTTCATTTCTTATTTTTGATTTATAAGAGGGGAAATTACTAGTATAAGAATAACTAGGAGAACATAAACAAGCATAGTTATTATGAGAGTGTTGAGTATTTATTATTAGTTCCTCAGTTGTTGTCTTTTTCAAGCTCTGAGACCATTTTTTGGCGAGGCTCTACCTGATTACTTGTATAGTTTTGTTTAGTTTTATTTAGAATTTTAAGTCTATTAGCTTTTTTTTCAATATTATAAAGTTTAATTCTAATTAACTTAAAGTCTGAATCTATAAAAAAATAGACTTCTCTCTAGTCTTGCTATAAGGAACGATTATCTTATATTAGGGTCCATCATGCTTCTGAATAGGCTTAATAGAATGAATTTGTAAGATAGATTAATCAAGTATTCTTAATATCTAATCTAGGGTTTGACTATAAATTATCCGGTTTATATCATATTCTCCTATTTTAGTGATTTTCTTAGGGAGATGCAGGCTCAACAATAGACCACAACCTTATATGATTACTTCAAATAATCATAGTACAGCTTTAGTTTGTTTCCTACCCTGAGCATAACCAGATCATAATAGAAATCATACAAGCATAATACATCATTCAGAAATCATATTATTAAAACAAGATCATTAGCATAACAATACCCTTATAGATACAATAATTAATGTATACTTATAAACATAGACCAGAGAAAAGATAATTCTTAGTCTAGATGGCGATTACACATAGTAGCTCTCATCTTCACTCACTTAGAAATCTTTCTTCTTTTTTCCTCCTCCTTTCCTCTTCTCTGAGGTTCTCCTTATATCCATGAGAAAAGGTGCATTCAATAACTGCGTCTGATAATAATTGAGTTTGGTAGTTGGCTTTAATGAAAGTGCTGATGTCATCTGATATTAATTGAGTCTGGTAGTTGGCTTTGTCATAAGTTCTGATGTCATCTATTTTTTAGCATCACTACTAATGATTTTAATTATCTAGAAGCTTGGATTTTAACTTTTCTTTTACTGCTTGTAATGTGTTTTTACTTTTGTGTAAAATATAGTTGTGTAATTTTTCCTTTTACATTCTATTGCAAAATTTTTCTTCTACTTCAGCACTAACATGTACTATATTTTTTAACAGTATATTGCTCCATTTTAGATATATTACTTCAGAATCATTTTAGTTCATTGTTTGCAGTGACTATAGATGAATATATTATTTGAACAATGGTAAACCCATATATTTGATGAGTCTATTTTCTTTGTCTCGATTCATATCTGATAGAGTTCTTTGTCCTTATTTCTCTTAGAAAATTTCTTATTTTCCATATACTTTGGATAAAACGGTTCACTACTGATTCCAAGTTGTATAATTGTAATCGCTAATTTTTTTGGACATGTAAAGAGTTATATATATATATATATATATATATATATATATATATATATATATATATATATATATATATATATATATTCTAATGTTTTAGAATATATTAGAATGTTTAGAGAGCGTCGATAAATATTTTTGGTAGCTTATTTAATACTGTAATACTTTGAAGATATATCATTTTTAGCATTCTGTTAAGGTATAATTCTTAGACGAATTTAGGGTTTGTATCTCCATAAATGAATGTTACATTTATATTTCCTTGAGAATGAAAATATATTTGTAGATTGATTCTTTCGTGAAACAAAGAGAATTGTTGCAATTCTTCTAATATTTCGAATATACTTTTCTGTTTCCTTGGTTCTTTAAGATGAACCGTAGAATACTGTTCTATTTTTGTAGATGGTGCAGCTGAACTTTCTTTGTGTTAAGTCGACCTTTTCAGAAGGAGTAAAGTCTGTTAATTTGCACGAAGTGCGCAATTGTGATATGGAGGGTAAATCTTCTTCGTCTAATTCTCTAGAGAGATATTTTTTGACTTTTTGTAGTTCGGATAGTACTTTATTGTTATAAGATATTTCACACTCTGACTTCTATATTTGGAATTTGAGTTTTTGTAGATAATTGTCAATAAGATGTTCATCAGATTTGGTTGAATTTTTGTCTGAAGTTATGTCAGGCTTCATATTTTCTAGTAATTTGTCGTATTGTAGTTCTATATCTTGCTTTGTACTCTTGTCCTACAAAATTCTCGAGGTAAAGAATCAGCTAGGCAGATATTTTTTTTCCTTCAATATATTAAAGATCAAAACTATATGTTGAAAACTAACTTTGCCATTGAATAAGTCTTTTATTAGGAAGTGAATCAATTATTTTTCTTTTATAAAAGAAATAGCTATTTTGTTATCGGTTTTAATAATAAAATGTTCATTTAGGAATATTTCAAAGTTTTTAATTACCTTTTTAATGGCTAAAAGTTCTTTTTCATTTATATGATAATTTTGTTCGGTCAGAGTATAAGTTTCAGAAGCATATCGACATAAAATTTCTTTATCATTATTTTTTAGCTTTTAAAATGGCACCCCAACATGTTTCTGAACTATATGTTTCAATAATTAATTTTTTGTCATTATTGGAAAGATTTAATTTAGGAAGGTTTTTACAAGCTAGTTTAATATTTTATAAAATACTTTCATTTTCTTTATCCCAATTCCCGGCCATATTTTTTCTAAGTTTTTTTTGAAGAGGGGCTCTTAAGGTGGCTAAGTTTTTAATAAAAGCTTCAACATAATTAATGCATCCTAAAAATCTTTGTAATTCTTTTTTATTATTAATATTGAAAATTGATCAATTTTTTGTAAAATATTAACTTGTAATTTAATAGATCCTCGATCTATATAAAATTTTTCATTATATTTTTAGCTATTGAAAAGTGTTTCCAATGGATGTTATATTGAAGGTTTAAAAATCATCAAAATTTTATCAAAGTTTGCTAATGAATTTTAATAAAGTATTACTAGAATTGGCCATTAATAATAACCTTTTCTTATAGTGTTAAGTATTCTATTTCATATCATTATTAGTCTCAAAATGACTAGTAAAATCAACAATAAGGACCCCTAATCTTTTTTGTGTAATATAATTTTTTTATTCTATTGTACAACCATAATATGACTATTTTATATTTGCTGCAATCTTAACTAATTATGTTTCAGGTCTCAAAAATATTTACAAAACTTAAAATAATAAAATTTTTAATAACAAAATGTTTTTATAATTGATTAGAGTACTTTCACTATATTTTTTCTTCGTACGCCTCCTATTCTACCTCTTTTTTCCAAAAGACCATAATCTTTTATACAATATATGGTGGTTACTTTTTTAAGGATCATAATCTAGGGTGCCTGATTAAGACTATGAATAATAGATTTATAAAAATCTATTTTATCAACTTTATGATATTTATATCTTCTTTCTTACAAAAATTACTCACAAAAATAATATCATACAAATATAATAGAAAGTTAATTATAAATAATAATTAAGCTAAACCTATATTTAAAAGACAACATTATTCTTCTCATGGTTGAGCACTAGTGTATAAATAAATAGAATTAAGAACTAATTTATCTATATCTTCTTTCACTTTAACATCCTGATTACATTCTTTGGTTTCTATTTGTAATATTATCATTACAATTATGTATTTATCAATAAGCCTTCTACTTATGACCACCTTTTAAAACTTCTCATTAGTGAGAAATTCAACAAATTCCAACTCTATAATTACGACAAATTCAAAAATTCTAAGATTGGTATTCTTATTTTTTTTAATATTAAACATATTGGAGTAACTACAATTTTCTGCATTCAACCTAGAAAACTATAAATTGTGATCATTAGATACTTCTTGAAGGGAAATTACATTGTCCTCTCAAACTAGTAATAACTTATATATTATTTTTTTTACATTGTTCATCAGACCCCGAGCATTATATGTGACATTGACTTGAATAATATGTTGGATATCTGCATATAAAGTAAGGCAAATTAAATGAATTAATTTCATAGAAGATAATGATAAAAAAATTAAAATTGGATCCACTAACTCAAATCTACTTTGAATGTAGTTTTGAATCTCTACTTTGTAGTAAGTGTTCAACCATTAGGAAGAAAGAGAGGTTCAAAAATATATTTGAATAAGTTTCAAAAGAGAACCTAGTCAAGACTATGTTTTAAACTGCTATTTTGAAGTTAATGTTCAAACTCTGAGTTTGAAATAAAAGTTTGAACTAGCTATAATAAAATTAAAATCTATCTATTAATATTATTATTTTTAGATGATGAAAAAACTTTGTCTCAAAATGTAAACTCTAATTTGATTTAGACATATAATAATGTATTCAAGTCTGGTTAGAACATAGTTCAGACTTTCCTCGAACATAATTTAAAGGTTTAAACTAGGTTAAAACAAGTTCAAATTAGGTCTGAATATCTTATAATTTTATTAAATCTAGTTTGAAGTTAAGATTTGAATATCATTTATGTTTGAGATCTCATGTGAAGTTAAATTTTAGACTCATAATTTTAACATAAATTTTGAAGCTCTTGTACAAGCCAAACAGTCATCTCTACCCTTCTGCAATAAGGATGATATTGTGAGATTGTCTTTTTTTTCATGGGACTCTATAAGCATTGTAATATAAATAAGAGAATGTGTTTGTCAATACTTTTATATAAGTGTTAAAAGGGATCAAATGAAAGGATTTCTGTAGTCTTTGAGATACAGGAATTTACGGTGAGAAGGGCAACAATTCAATCTACGGAGTAGGAATACCATAAGAAAAGATACCTATAAGAGAGAAGCTCGAATATATTCATGGTAAAAATTTTTACGTAAATTTAAGAGATTATCCTTCAAACTTTAAAATAAATATATTTTTCTCCAAAAATAATGAAAATTTTTTATGACTCATAATTCATGTATTTGTATATATAAAATTTTAAATTAGATTGAATGGTTTAAGCATGCCATCTTCTAATCAGAATATTTGAGTAAATTTTGTGTTTCATGTAAAAGTGTCTGCTATATTTTACATTATGTTGAGTTTTAAAAAAAAATTTGAAAAGAAAATTCTTAGATTGATAGATTGATTATACATGCATGATAATTTAAGTTAAAATCCACAATTTGAAAATCTAGACCAACAGTCCCAACTGCTACTGGGCTGCCGGAAATCTGTTACATTCATGAATTCACATAAGAATCCTTCTGCCTTCACACCAAAAACTCCGCATGGCACCACAGTAAATAATTGAAACTCCAGAGGAAACTCATTCATCTCCTACTTATAAATGTTTATTCCCCGACACAAGAGAGAGCAGATATACATAGCCAGCCACACGATAAAATGCCACTCAAGTCCTCCCTCTCTTTCCTCTCCCTCTCACGTCCCTTCTTCAAGCTCCTCCTCACCAAGTCCCTTTGTTTCCACTATAGACCAAACCGAATACCAAAATTACCAAAACATCCTTCTCCTATCTCTCCCATTGTAAATGAAAACTTCATCCACCCCTCACAAGCCCTAATCTTTGACTTCGATGGTTGGCTCCTGAGGTCTTCCTCCACCTTCCCATACTTCATGGTCGTGGCCTTCGAAGCCTGTAGTTTCTTCAGGGCTCTCCTGCTTCTCCTTATCTACCCATTGGTATTTTGCATGAAGAGTGAAGCAGGCTTAAAGTTGATGGTGATGGTTTGCTTCATTGGTGTGAGGAAGGAAAAGTTGAGGGTTGCAAGGATAGTTTTGTCCAAGTTCTTTATGGAGGATGTAGGGGAGGAAGGGTTTAAGATGCTGAGAAATCAAAGAAGGATGGTGGGTGTGAGCAAGATGCCTAGGGTTATGGTGGAGAACTTTTTGAAGGAATATTTGGAGGTTGAAGTTGTGATTGGGAGGGAGTTGAAAGAGTTTTGTGGGTTTTATACTGGTTTTTTGGAGAGGAAGGAGAAGTTGGTGCAGATTAATGGTGGTGAAGTTCTAGGGCTTGTATGTTATGGTGAAGATCTTCATCACGAGGTTTTCTCATTGTGCAAGGTATTTTTTTCAATAAAATTTTAATTTTAACATTGATTTATGCTTGCAGAACTAGGACGCACAAGATTATGGTTGATTAAGATGAGCTAAAATATTTAGCCGATATAGATTATGGCAACTTTCGTATGCCTAATTCTTAGGAATATCTTTCTTTTGCTTGGTGTCCAGATGCACTAAACACCAATTAGGTAATTAAGTATAGACACCTAACAAAATTAAAATTAAATATTATATTAATTTCTATTTTATCAGATGTTTGCACTTGATTTGATGTCCAGATATAAAAATGCATCCGAACACCGCACAAAATATTCTCTCTTCTTTTACACACTTATTTTCCTTTCCTCATAAAATATTGTCTTTTTTCTCTTCCTATATGAATTTCAATACATTCAACATAATTTCAATATATTTAGGATGATGGAGAAATATTTATGATTCATGCATGCATGATATTTAGGATTTTATTGTTATTTACTTTTCCTTTATTTATTATTTACAATCCGAATATTTTAAAAATAATAATTTGCAAATACTTAGAATATATTAAGCATCAATTTTACTTTATATTTATAATTTCATTTTTAATGATATTTTTAAAATATATTTATTTGATGTATTTTGATATATTTTTTATTTTTTATTTTTATAAATATGTTTCTTATTTTAATATTCAAAATATAATTGAATATTTTGAGTTTTTTAAAAAAATAACTATCAGCAATAAAAATATTTTATTTTAAATCAAAATAAAAAACAAAAAATAAAAGTAATCTTATACTGCCCTTTAGCTTTTAATTGTCGTTATATGGGTACTTTTTTATTCAACTTGCAAGCTTTTAATAGTGAAACGGACGAAATTGAGTGGTTCATTTAGCTGATAATAATAATTTAGTATATTCTGCAGTATATTATCCATATTATTGTTGTTTATCGGCTATTTTAAAACTAAATGATATTTATAAATTTAATCTAAATCATTAAGAATTAAACATATTTGAGAATTAAGTGATCGCATGATACAATTGTCATATTAATATAGAGAGAGAGAGCACTAAAAACAACATTTTTTTATATATCGACTGTCTAACCAATATCTTCCTTATGTAGTTATAATGTTAGCATTTCAATTCCATATATTAAGATTATTAATATTATTACACGTGCTATAAATTATAATAGAATTTTAAAATAATTATTAATGTACTATATTCATATTATTCTAAATTTTCTCATTTAATATACTTTTTATTATTGTTTCTATGTATACAAATTTGTTTGTGCCAATATAACCTAGTTAAAATAGAATTTTTTATGTTCATCATATCAAAGCCTTTGTCAAGCCCCACTCTTTATACATTCGTGTTCTCTATCTTTGTAACTCTTTTGAACTCTCAATTAAAATCCTATTATGATCTCTCTCACATATTATTCTCTTAATCTATATCTGAACGCCAATACTGTCTTCTCCTATTCCCAATTTTTGTGCCATGGCTTAAGACAATCACCTCTCTTTGTAATTCAACCTATCACTATTCCTCTCTCACATCATTCAAGCCAATCCTTGATTGATCTCCCCTTGAATGTCATTCAAAACCACTCATCTCATAAGTCAAATCATATCCTAAAACACATCTTTATTCCTCTCAAGAAACCCTAACAACCATGTTTGTTTCTCTTTTCAATGATTTTTTTAATTTCTCTCTCATATCACATTGAGATTGAGTTATTTTCATATGCAAAATCTCACCCAAAACCTTCACCTCACTCTTCTCTTGAAACAGAGCACTTAAGAGCCCCTAGTTGACTACACTTTCATATTCAACATTCCAACTCTGGCTCTTTGCCTCAACTTTGCCCATCACAATCACCTGCTATAAACAATATTCATCCTTTCAATGATTATTGAGTTGCTCTCTCATGTCAAGTAGCGATTGAGTTATTTTCATGAGCAAAATCTCACCCAAAACCTTCACCTCACTCTTCTCTTGAAATAGAACACTTAAGAGCCTCTAGTTGACTACACCTTCATATTCAACATACCAACTCTAGCTCTTTGCCTCAACTTTGCTCATCACAATCATCTGCTATAAACAATATTCACCATTTCCCATCTCTAATTAATTCACCCTAGTTAGAAAGTCTACAATGCTAATATACTTTAACAAATTATATGTCCTAGTATAATATATTTTCTATTATCCTCAAAGTATGCCTAATTTTAGTCTAGAGTTTATACGATTTGGCATTCTTAAATATACAACTAGGGTAGTTATCATATCAAAAGCATTTGAAAGTTAAATTACTAGTTGGAGTTATTAGATATCATTTTTAATTTTTTATATTCTTATGAAAGTTGTGAGAGTATGATTGACTTTGGTGACTTTAGTATTCTAAATAAAAATAGAGAAGTTTATTTTTATCATTGTATTAGTAAAATTAAAGTTGAAGAGACTTAGAAAAATAATGTGTGTAAAAGCATTAAGACCTGATGATATTCCAATAGAAGTGTGAAAATTCTGAAGAGATCAAAGAATTTTTTGGCTTACTAACATCTTTATTATTATTTTATAAACTACAAAAATGTTTGATGAGTGGAAAAAAAAAGTTTGTTGATTTATATTCCTAAGAATAAAGGTGAAACACAAGAGTGTGCAAATTATAGAATTAAATTAATGTGTCATACATTAAAATTATAGGAGAGATTGATTGAACATAGGTTATAATGTAATACAAAAGTTTCCCAAAATCAATTTGGTTTAATGTTGGATAAGTCTACCTTGGATGTTATACATTTGTTGAGAGGTTTGATGAAGAAGTATAGAAGAAGGAGAATTCTTGAAAAGAAAGGAGTTAATATTGCTTATATTCAAGTCATTAAGAATATGTATACATAGCTACTACTTGTGTTCAGACAAAAGGAGAATTGATCAAGTATTTTTCTATTTCAGTTGGATTACATCACGGATTGAATTTAACCCCTTCACCATTTTTGCTCTAATTATGGATTTTCTTACTAGTCATTTGCAGGAGGTTGTACCTTGGTGTATGATTTTTGGTGATGATATTCTTCTTTTTGATAAGACTAGAGAGGAAGTTTAAGAGAAACTTGAGTTATGAAGGTAAACCTTATAACCTAAAGCTTTCATTTAAGTATATATAAAATAAAATATAAGAAGTGTAATTTACGTTATTAAAGATCTTGTGGTGGGGATGCATCATTAGGTGATCAAATGATTAAAAATAATGAATATTTTAGATATATCAAGTTGATTGTTCAAATGATAGTGAAATAGATGGGGATGTTATTTGTACAATTCAAGTGGGATGGTTGAAGTGAAAAGATGCATCTGGCATGTTGTGTGATAGAAATCTACCACTTAGACTTAGGGAAAATTTTATAAGATGGTGGTAAGACTTGCAATGATTTATGGAGTAACATGTTGGCCATTGAAATATAAGAATAAAATTAAAAGTATTGTAGAGATGAGGATCAGCTTTAAGCCCTTATCGTTTTACTTTAGTTATGGATGTTCTTACTAGGCATTTACAAGAAGATGTACCTTGGTGTATGCTTTTTGCTGATGACATTCTTCTTGTTGATAAGACTAGAGAGGGAGTCCAACAGAAACTTGAATTAAGGAGGTCAACTTTAGAGTCTAAAGGTTTTCGTTTAAGTAGATCTAAAGTTGAATATATGGAGTGTAATTTTAGTTGTAGAAGTTCTAGTAGTGTTGACATTAGGTGAACAAGTCATTAATAAGAGTGAGTTTATGATATTTAGGCTCTATTGTTCAAAATGATGGTGAAATAGATGGAGATGTTAATAGTAGAATTCAAATTGGATGGTTGAAGTGGAGGAATGCATCTAGCCTATTATGTGATAGAAAAGTTTCACTTAAACTTTAGGGAAAATTTTATAAGATGGTGGTAAGACCTGCAATGACTTATGGTGCAGAATGTTGGCCAATAAAAGAGAAGCATAAGATTAAGTTAAGTGTTATAGAGATGAGGATGCTTAGGTGGATGAGTGGCTTTACTCTTAGAGATAAAATGCAAAATGAGTATGTTCGGGAAAAAGTTGGAGTAGCTCAGGTAGATAAGATTAGGAGAGTCTCCTTAGATGGTTTGGCTACATAAAGCCGTCGTCCAATGACGACAGGAGAGTAGATGCATTAGATTTGCCTTATGTTAAGAAAGGTAGAGATAGACCTAAAATGACATGGTTAAGATGTATAAAAAATGATCTTAGTATACTTGAATTAAATGAGAATTTGACACATAATAGGGCACAATGGAGATAAAGGATTCATGTAGCCGACCCCACCTAGTGGGATTAAGGCTTGTTGTTGTTGTTGTAGAGATGAGGACGCTCAGGTGGATGAGTGGCTTTATGTTTGGAGAGATAATATGAAATGCATATATACATGAAAAGAATAGAGTAGCACCAATGCAAGATAAAATTCTAGAGTCACCTT